>CM076080.1:15265000-15882500 GCA_038088235.1 Zacco platypus
TGGAGCTCAGGGATGAGCTTCCTGTGTGCTGCTCCCAAACGTTACTCATCATTTACTCATTGTAGCATTCTGCATTTCACATTATGGCACACATGGTTTTGTTCATGCAGAATAAGAATGATTCCCTTCCAGAGACTGACGCACAAAATGGACTACTTGTGCTAACCGTAAAGATTCCAGAGGAACACACTATGTTTCGCAACAGCAAAAAGGGACTTAGTGTATTTTTGGCAAGCCTCTGCTAGAACTGTGACCAATCAGTTTTTTGCTCAGAAATCCAATGAGGTTTGGATGACACATTAAGGAGTCATGTTTAAAATGCTGATTGTTTGCCAAAAACTGTGATCGACTGGAGTAAATTTCAGGAAATATTCATTGGAAATGAGTAAGACTCAAAGTCAAAATACCATAGTATTTCACATATTGCATTTATTTTAATATTGAATCTCATCTGGAGTTCACCAATGTCTTTGCAACAGTCATCTTTTCCATTGAAAACAAGAGACTGGCCAAGGCAGAGCTCTCAAAACAATGGTACTATTTGTTTAAAACTACAATCACATCCTCAAGCCAGTTGTTTTAAGCCCACCCCCTCACAAAGGGTCGAGTGGCCTGCCCTGTATCACTCAACTGGGCATAGAAGTTGGCTCGGAATAAACTTTTTCAAAGATAAATTCTACTTTGAAATGGCCGGCTTCCACTGGTGTAATGAAACATGAGATGGTGCACTGGGAAACGCAGACAATAGTGAAAGCCTGAGACTGAAGAGCAGTCACATTGCCAAAAGCTTTGTGGTTTGACAAGCATTCTGCTCTGTGATCTAATCGAAGATCACGCACCAATGTCTGATGACGAATATCACGTTGATTACTGCTGTGAGGTTTAATGGATGTTAAAGTGTGAGGTAGTTGTTATAGGAATGTTCTGGGTTCAAAAAGCATCTGTTGAATGTCAAAAAATATTTATAAATAATACAATTAAACAATTTAAATACTATTTTAAATGCTATGTACTTTTGTATATGAAAAATAAATAAGCACTGTCATATTTTAGGAATTGCACATGTATGCGTTTAAACTAAACTAAGTGTCCAAACCAATAAGAACTGATTTGTATTATTATTATTTGAAAGTAATGCATTACAATATTGCGTTACTCCATAAAAAGTAACTAATTGCGTAACTCAGTTTTTATGGAAAGCAATGCATTACGTTACTTTTGCATGACGTTTTCTCACTTGGGCTGGGCTTGCTTCTTTGTTTTTTTTTTGTTTTTTTTTTTAAATATTTTTGGGAAATGTAAAGGTCAGAAGTGAAATGAATAAGCCTCTGATTGAAGGAAATGCAAATTCATGCCAGTACATTTAAAGGCATAGCTCAAACAAAAATCTATTCTGCAAAGACATTGGTTAATACAGTGAGATTAAATACAAAAAGTATACTTGTTTTTTTGAGTAAATGCATGCTCCCATTTAGTCTAGAGCTACAATAAAACACTGTTTTTACATATTTATAATAATTATAGAATACATTTCTGTAGCATATCTCACTTAAACTTATGCAATCAACATATATATATATTATAATTATTATTATTATTCATTTATAACCCTCCAGAATGACTTGCCACAAACTTTGACTGTATGCATCATTTTCTTGTTTGTTTTTACAAAGTGAAGGATGAGTTCACATTATTTTCTGCAATAATCAATAGCATGCCACAGATGCTGTTCATTGAATCCAGAGGATTCCTCCTCTGGTTACTTTAAAAAGTCTCCAAAATATAATTTACACTTGAAAGAGAAAACAAACTGTTTATTAATAGTTACAAATTGTGTTTATTATTTCTCTAAATACATTAATGCCTAATTGAAGTCTGTACTCACAACATAAAATCAATTGAATAATTTTACTTGTTTATTTATATTGTTGTTTTTCAGCGATATAAGCAAAGAATGCTCACGTGCCGTAACTGGATTACATCACTGAAGAGTTCAGAACAGATGTTCGACCGGCTGCAGAGGCAGTGATACTTCCTGTGAAGAATGCTGCGTGTTGCACCAGCATGGACCATGAAACTTGGCTGGATGATGTGCTTAATGTTAGCAAACAGTCAGGTGAAAAACCACATGATGAAGCATCTTGCGGGTTTACATCAAAGAACATTACCATTTGTTTTACGATTAGCATTTTTAATATACAGCCGGTGGACACATGGAAAATCCTCATGTAACAAGAAATTGCACTTATGACTAAACATAATTTGCACCTTGAAAATCCGTCAAGCCTTTCTTCTGAACAAAGGATCTTTTACGAAAACTGTGACTGAAGTTCATATATAAAATATATTGTCTTAAAAGACTTAAAATCAAGATGAAATATTAAAAATGCAGAACTAGAGATAAGTCAATTTGTGACATTCAGCTTGTGTGTCATTCTCAAATCACGCAGGATAACAAATTTGTGGATTCATGCAACTTGAGGACAGAATAGAATAGAATAGAATAGAATAGAACAGAACAATGTGTATTAACAAATGTTACAATACAAAACAGAAGCTTTATCATCACTTCTGAACCTCTGGCTTTAAAATCGGCTGGCTGGTAAGAGGCTGTGGAATATGCTCATCGGCTGCCTCAAATTCCTCTCATAGCTTTGGCTAGCCACTACGAAAACAGCCTCTCTCGCATACATGACCCCTTGACCCTTTAGCCATCATGAATCCTCTAATAGGAAGAGTTATGAGCGTATGATTAAATTAGGCAATGGATAAAAATTGTTGTAAACCTAAAACAAGTTCTTTAAATGAAAGATTTAAGGATTCCTTTTCAGAATCAATCTGATGAGAGAAATTAAATGCATAAAACACTGTCCCTGAACCAGTCAAGGAGTTAATCTGAGCTTGGACCCATTCCAAGTATAACTCTAGGGAGATTTTAATCAGTGTCCCAAGGAGTCTCTACACCTAGAAATGATATAGATGAATTGCTTTGCTCTGAGGCATGAAACATCCCTTTAAGCTGTTTCAATGTCTACAACTTTCTTAGCACTGGAAGTAACCCTGAGCAGCAAGACTGGATTCAATCAATTAATTAGAAACTCTTTTGGAAGCAGCATGACATATGCTGTAGACGTTAAATATGGATGCTCGTTTCACATGAGGATAGTTTGTGTGCCACTTGCAACCTTTAAAGATTGTTCAAAATCAGCCAGTTATGGTTAAGAAACTGCCTTTGTTGGGAACAGACAGCAAGACAGCTCGAAACAGAGCTTAAGCTTAAGTGATATTGTTCTTATTTACCGTTCATGTGTTTCCTGCATTCTTTTACAGCATACTTGAAATCCATTTATCACATACAACATGACTTATGAGGAAATGTAGTAAAATTCCCCACCAACAGCATGTCACCTCAGGCCTGATGGTTTTGGAAGTCTGTGTGTTAATCTACAGAACAATCTACTAGTGTTCTAATATACACTCCTCTCAACACTTAGCCAGAAGAACCTCTTTCTTTTTGTGAATTTTCACAAAATGTAACTTCCATCACTACTGCTTTAGTATGGATGTCAACTGTCAAGAAAAAGGCTTAATATGTTTTGTCAGGTCTTGTCTTGTTTGGCTAGCACACCAGCAATCTAAATACTATTAAGGCTAGTTTATTGCCAGAAAGGAACTACACAAGGAGGCCTGGTCATTCATATATAATTGAAAATACAGGGTCCATTTTACTTCTGAAATGAGAACAGGATCTTTTTCTTGGCAGCTTGCCACTATTCAACTGTTAACCTGCATTATTCTGAACACTCTTTGCTTCACTGTGAGCCAAAAACACTCCTACAGCAAAAGAACCTTCAAAAATAGGGCAGAATGACTAATAATACCATGCTGTATTAAGTCTTTAGACATCTGTGACAAACAAGGCACATTGCAATATTAAAAACCCCTTAACAACATCATAGTATCAAAATGGTAAGCACGACTAAATATTCTTCAAATGTAGTTTTTTTTTTTTTTTCAAAATGCATAGAGTTGTTGCAGGGTAGGCCAACACCCAGAAACGAGTTAGCATTTTAATACTTCTGGTTTCACGTTCCCAACGTCAATGTGTTTTTTAATGGGTTTTCATTAAATGTCTTGAATAATGTCTGTGGTTTTTATTTTATATCAAATTTTATTTAGGGTTGTCAATATTATTTATTTTTTGTATTTATTTATTTGCGATTAATCACACAATTTTTATGCCATTTTTAAAATCACACAGTTTTGTGAAATTTAGCACAGCATTTATATTGTTTAACACATTCATTTTTGTCATCATTTGCAACAGTATATCCAGCAAAGTAAACCAGGTGATTCTCAGAAAGCGGTGTTTTCTGCAGGCTTTTTTCAATGTAAATGTAGGTGTCTTTCCAAAAAGGGACCCTTGGAGGCTCCAAAAGGAGACCAAATAAACAAATGATGCATATACTATACAGTACACGGATCCATTCAGAATTATTAAACACAGCAACATACACATGACTAGGGATGCCCTAAAGATAAAAACTAAAGATTTTTCTGGTCAACTAGTAGTTATGATTTTAAGCAATTAGTCGACTAATCGCACGTTTATTAATAAACCATATAAATCATAATATAGAACCTTTAATGCCTACATCGCTTAATCAGTGCTCAAGCGCACATATAAAGCATATTTTTCATGTCTGTGTGTCAAGCAAGTTTACATGGAGTTTCATTTCTTTTCTTTTTCTTTTTCTGGTTCACAGACTTCACACAGACGGCAGAAAAGCGCACCCCGTTTGCTTTCATTATTTAACAAAAGCACAATGTTTTGTTATTGTAAGTGCACACAAATAACAGTAAACTCTTCACAAATTCAAAAGATGCACCATCCATCAAAACTTTACTAGCGAGACCCTGGTTTGCTATATCCAGCCGAGAACCATAATTTGCGTATCATCTGGCTATACTGTGGTGGGATGTTTTGAAGTTCCATTCAGCCTGTATTTCACATAGCTCGATGCGTGAGGGTTCGTGCTCTACAGAAACAATCATAGCACATGTCAGAGCTCGGGTTAAAGGTTAATTCACCTGAAAATAAAATTTCTGTCATCAAGTACTCACCCTCATGTCTTTCCAAACCCATAAGACCTTTGTTCATCTTCGGCACCCAAATTAAAATATTTTTGATGAAATCTGAGGTTCCCTTTTGAAAGGGAACTTCGAGTTGCGTCGTAACGCTAGGGGAACCGCCTCTGCGGGAACCGGTGTCTGAAACTAATATCCAATCTCGTCAATATGAACTTGACCGGCGACAGCCCATGACGTCATATCGATGCGTCCCACGTGTATATAAGGGGCGCTCAGATAACATGTCATCCTCTTTTCGTCTTCAGGGACTGTATGTTTGAAACACTATCGTGGTATTATGAAATGCACAGGCAAACTAAGTGTGTGGATCCGTGTCACTCGTTATTTGACATTAGATTACACACACGAGCTGTGCGCTCCCTGTCTGCGTGAAGAGCACGTACGGGCAGTTCTCGAGGGAGCTGCTGGTGCAAACTGTGAATGTTCCATTCTCGTCTGGGTCTCTTCTCGAGGGAAGAGAGTTCAGCATCTGCGCCTGGTGGTTCGGGTCCCGCTCGCGCAGAGGCAGAGCGGAGACTCAGATCATGGGGCTTTCAGATGGCGCTCGCCGAACATTTGAAAGGGGTGTGGCAGATCGCGAGAAGGAGCTGCTGGGACAGGATGCGCTGTTTTCTACATCTGCAGTCCAGCGGTGAGTGCTCTTCCAACCGAGCAGGAGATGGCTGGAGAGGGTGAGTAAATTCTGATTTCTCTCAGCCACCCTGTGCCGCGTATGCTGAGCTGTTGATTATGGAACGCGCTGCAGGCAGATTACAGTTTCCATGGCAGTGCGTTGGGGGAGAGGCCGCGCGCATTCAATGAATGACGATCGGTTTCTCTCTGGCCATATTTCTACAGCTCTAGTGAGCTTTCCATGCCTTCCTATACTGAGAAAGTTGGGGGGGCATGGAGGTACCCATGTTCTGTATTCCTTAAATATTCCATATACGTGTGTATATATGTATGTATATGTGTGTATGTATGTATATATATATGTATGTATGTACATATATGTATATATATATGTATGTGTATGCGCGTTATATATGTGTATTATATAGGCTATAGGGTGGTATGGGTCATGGAGTTAGCCATGCGCCACCCTGTGGCCGCAGGATGAACTGTTTGGCTAAGTAATATGATACATTTTCATTTACTCATATGCAAATACTGAAGTATTTCTCTTTAGACCTCGGTTCCCTGTTTGGGTTTATTTTTGAGGGAATATGGGTACGTATCGATGCTGGAATTAGCCAACTAATGATAAACTTTATTGTTTGGCACTTCTTGCATGGATACAGCTCAAACTCTGCCGTCTAGGTCCTAAAGTGACATTTCCCTTAGATGGCAGGGCATACGTGGCAGCGGGTCAGGCTGGTGCTGCTCTGCACACGATGACTGTGTGGCAGGCACACCAGGCTGTCCTGCGGAGAGACTTAGACCAGCGGCATTCAAGAAGAAGTGCATGCTGCTGAGGTCTGAGTCCTCAACCAGACAGATAGCCTGGCCCATCCCGACCTGAGGGTCGCAGACAGGGCCAGAAGGAGAGTGTCGCCTCCCGTGCGCCCCTCCTGGTATGAGCAGGTCACTTGGAGGCGAGACTCAAGAAACTTGGGAGAGGTGATCCGCCAGGGACGCGGTAAAGATCGGCGCCCCTGGTGGATCACCGCTCTCTGGTAGAGGGTTAAAATGTTTTACCCTCTATGTTCTCTGTAAGCCGCAGTTTCTATATCGGACCAGAGCTGGGCCTATGACATTAATTCTGATGGCCCGCCTTTGGCGTGATAGTGAGACTCCCTTTCAGGCTATAAGGGTGGTAGGATCCACGTTTCCATGGTGGTAGACCGCCACCCTGTGGCTGCAGGGTGAATTGTTCCTCTCCTTTTCTTTAAAGCGAGGCAGGTTATGGGAAATTACTATGTATTTCTTGGAATGTAGCTCTCCCTGTTTAGGAGGCTGGCAGAGATTTCGTGTATGTGTTGTATATATATACATATACGCATGAGGGGTGCGTGTGTGTATATATGTGGATATACATGCAGTTACATTACAAATAAGCAGGGCTATTTTGTATATAGGTCCCCTTTTTCAGTAAGGGAGTGCAGTTATATACTTATTAGTCCCCTGAGGTCCCCTGTGTGTGTGGCAAAATATGAGAGTAGGAGGAATGCCAGTAGGAGCTTTTCTGTCTGAGGAGAGGAAAGGCTTTAGGTCCTCTGGCAAACCGCCGATTTAGTTTTTATCAGTAAGTTGGCCTCTCCACTTGAGAGTGTGGTTAAGGCTGCTGCTGTGTGTAGGTAGGCCCTCTTGTATATTCAAGACAGGCCACCTTCACTGCCATCTCAGAGCAGGATAGTCTTGTGACTTTGACCTTAGGAATGCTTAGCACCACTTGGGAGGCAGCAGGCCGCAGCGCGAGGTGAGGCCCAGCGTTGCAGGCCATCAACAGACCAATAGGTCTTGCCGTCGGGTAAGCTGGCCTTAGCAGGCCTCCCTGTCGGCGAGCAGGCCTCCCTGTGGGCGAGCCCCAGGATTGTAGGCCTTCCACAACTGTTAGTCTGACTGGCAGGTAAGCTGGCCTTAACAGGCTGCCCTGTATGCTGACGTGTCTCTCTGTAGGCGAGCCCCAGGGCTGCAGACTATCCACGACTAGTAGTCTTGCTGTCAGGTGAGCTGGCCTTAGCAGGCCGCCCTGTATGCTAACATGCCTCCCTGTGGGCGAGCCCAGGGTTGCAGGGAGCTGGCCTTAGCAGGCCGCCCTGTATGCTAACATGCCTCCCTGTGGACGAGCCCCAGGGGTACGGATATATGACAGCTGGTTGGTCTAAATCATCAGGTAAGCTGGCCTTAGCAGGCCGCCCTGTGTGCTAGCAGGCCTCCCTGTGGTGGTAGGCCCTAGACAGCAGCTACCAGTTAGCCGGCCATTGTGGTCGCTCTGAAATGAGCCCCAGTGGCTGGACATCGCCAGCCTCAGAGTCCACGGCCTCCATGGCGCCGTTAACATAGGTGCGGTGCTGATCCTAGGATTGAGCAGAATGACTCCCCTAGCTTGATAGGGTCGATAGCACTTTGCTGAGTCCTGCTCTCCAGGATGCCCGTCTCTAAGATCCGTTGATTGAGTTGGTTACTGCCCTTCTGCAGTCCCTCTTTCTGGACGTCTCTTTGTGAGATTTTTGTAAGAGACACTGTTTCTGAGGAAACAGTCAGGTGGTTGGCAGGCTAGGCTACTAGCTCAGCTAGAGGCCGGGTCAGCCTCCATGGTGGCATTCAGGGTCGACTTTGCTCCCCTGAGAAGTGACAGCCCGGTTATGGCCGTAGGCCGTGTGCACTTCCCTTGTGAACGCCTTGGGGAGTGCACGGCCTCCATGGCACTGGTAAGGCAGATGCCATGTAGATCCTAGGAGTCTCTAGGGTCCGCTGGTTGAGTTGGTTACTGCCCTTCTGCAGTCCCTCTTTCTGGACGTCTCTTTGTGAGATTTTTGTAAGAGACACTGTTTCTGAGGAAACAGTCAGGTTGTTAGCTGACCTGGCAACTAGCACAGCTAGAGGCTGGGTCAGCCTCCCTGACGGCCATGGGCTATGTATACTAAAGCCCCTCACGAGGTTGAGCCAGCGACTCCCCTCGCTTGTAAGGGTTGATGGCACTTTGCTGAGTCCTGCTCTCCAGGATGCCCGTCTCTAAGATCCGTTGATTGAGTTGGTTACTGCCCTTCTGCAGTCCCTCTTTCTGGACGTCTCTTTGTGAGATTTTTGTAAGAGACACTGTTTCTGAGGAAACAGTCAGGTGGTTGGCAGGCTAGGCTACTAGCTCAGCTAGAGGCCGGGCCAGCCTCCATGGTGGCATTCAGGTTTGACTTCATTCCCAAACAAGTGACTGGCTGGGTTGCCTATGGGCCCCAGGCCACACTCCCTCAAGGGACCCCTTCTGAGGAAGTTGTTGGTCCCAGGCCTTGGTGCGGCCTTGGCAGGTCTCCATATGTGTGTAGAGGCCGCCTTAAGGCTTAGTGCTGAGGTTTTGACCGCTGGGAGCGCTGTCACTGACAACCCAGTGGGACCCTGGGGGTCTGGCATTTCATTTGCCTGATTCTGACAGTGGTCACTGCCATAATTTGGCATGCACTCCCCTCAGCATGGCGGCGTGAGTATATCGTTCCCCTAGCGTTACGACGCAACTCGAAGTTCCCTTTCGAAAGGGAACGTCTCAGGTTACGTATGTAACCCTAGTTCCCTGAGAACAGGGAACGAGACGTTGTGTCTCCCTGCCATGCCTCAGGGTCCGCCTGCTTACAGTCCCTTCAGACGATAAGCGGATGACATGTTATCTGAGCGCCCCTTATATACACGTGGGACGCATCGATATGACGTCATGGGCTGTCGCTGGTCAAGTTCATATTGACGAGATTGGATATTAGTTTCAGACACCGGTTCCCGCAGAGGCGGTTCCCCTAGCGTTACGACGCAACGTCTCGTTCCCTGTTCTCAGGGAACTAGGGTTACATACGTAACCTGAGACGTTTTCTGAACCACACATAGGCAGAAACATCATTGTTTTTTCACACAAAAAGTATTCGTCACTTCATAACATTAAGGTTGAACCACTGTAGTCACATGGACTATTTTAATGATGTCTTTAATACCTTTATAAACTTCAAAAGGTGCAATGATGTTGCTGCCTAAGTGAGAAACCCTTAGATTTTTTGGGACGATATAAGGATATAACAGAAATTTCATTTTTGGGTGAACTAACCCTTTAAAGGGTTAGAATAGAAATTTCCGACTACCAGGGTTACTGGTGCTTGCACCATTACAGATGCTCAGTGTGATAAACTCCCAACTTATCCAACTGTGTAACGTAAATTACGTTTATGATGCAATTTCATGTGCTTCAGTAATTTATCTGCGTTAAATTATTTTAACACGAAAAGGATTTTTAATTAAATCACACCCGTTAACGTTTTATTCAACCACATAAAATACTTGTCTTGTAAAATGCAGTTGCTAACAAGTGGCAAAATAGGACGAGAGATTATCGGGGACATTAAACACCATCTGTCGAACAGTTAATTATTCTACTTACTAATACACTTTCACAACCTTATTGTGTTTATAATTGCACTCTTGCAAACTATTTGAAATCAAATTTTCAGGGAATTTTTTTTTTTTTTTTTTTAAATAAACACTTTTGTTGGAAGCTTAGTGATGGTGCCATTGAAAGCGGTATAGTTTGTTTATAGTCTACGTTTAGCTTTTTACTCCTCCCAATTGATAAGTTGTGTTCATTTGTGAAGATTAGAATCATAACCTTTGTTTGTCGCAGAGCTTTTTTTTCTGCAATAATCCATAAACCAATATAATATGTCATTGCTGCATTCTATTAAAAAAAGAAAAGTAAATCAAAATAAAGTAGTCAAGTCAAGTCAAGTCACCTTTATTTATATAGCGCTTTTTACAATGCAAATTGTGGCAAAGCAGCTTTACATTAATATTTGGCAAATAATTTTGGCTGCACAGCAGCTCCCAAAGAAAATGGCGTCATTGTCCAGCTTATTCTATATATTATTGATTCATTCCGTTGCAAAGATCAATAGTTATTAGTCTAGCTAATTTATGTATATCAGCACTGCAGAAAACAGTGATGTAATCGTCCGGCTCAGCTCAGTTCGCATACAACGGCGCCAAATGCAGGCATATCAAAAAACACTCCTGGATATCAAGCAAGTGTCCCCAACTTAAGCAAGGAACCAAAACTCCAACAAATGGAGAAAAAAACCTTGGGAGAAACCAGGCTTAGTCGGTGGGCCAGTTCTCCTCTGGCCAACAGTGAACACTTGTCCGATACTCAGGCAGAGTTACAGGTCATTAAACCAATTTGGAATCGCAACAGTCAAAATATTTAATCTAGTTCCATCTAGTTTAAGATCTTTTTGATCACGTCGGTATGGGACAGTTTGTTGGGATATGTGCCACTGGCTGATGAGTCGGTAAAGTACCAGAAGAAGATCACAGACGTGACAGTTATCAACATAGTACACTGCCAGTGTGAAATGAAATTATCTCAGTTAATTCAACTAATGATGAGAAATTGCACAAACTCAAATCTTTTCATTACTAGAGCTTCTGAGCAAGAACTTTGCTATCATAGTCACTGTATATGACTCTGTTAAAAAATCCACAGAATGAATCAACTTCCTGCTGGAGATCTCATCAACACGGCATTAGGTGACTTATTCTGACTGAGCATGACTCTTATTGCTTAACTCTAAGGTCTGTTAATTTAGTGGATTATTTTGTTTCAAAGGGGCTTAGTAAGATAGGATAATAATCTTCCTTTACCCCAGCATTTACTGTAAAAGAGAGTAATATTGTAAGCAAAGTCATGTGTATATAAAGCATTATGCTGCCAACAATGGCAGTAAATCCTGTTTCAAAGTAGATGCTAAATCATCAAATAAAGGTTCTTTTGTGTTACATGCACATGTCCCCATGGAAACGTCAATGTACTCAGACTTGTTCCTGGCCTCAGTTTATTGAGGGCAAATGCTTCTCTTTGTATTTAGACTATCTATCACTATCCTATTCGTCTCATATTCTGAATTTACCATAATTATGTCTTGAGGTTACAGGGCAAGTACTACTATTCATTTTTTCAACCAATTTTTCTTTATTTTGCCTTTGTCTTGGTACTGTCAAACATCTTTTAGTTTTTATCAGATGTACTCCACCAAACCTTTTTGTTTGTTTGTTTTTTTGTTTAGTTGTTAGTCTTTATTCAAATAATAAAAAAAACACTTTGTTTTATTCATGGTGCATAATGGTTAAACTAATAAACAAAATTAATTTAGCTCAAAATGTTAATCTTAATTCTTGAGCATGATTGTTGTCATTTGAGAAATTTCAAAATTTATTTTTTCCATTTCATCAGAATTATAGCACTTTTACCTCAAGAGAATGTTGACTCAAACACAGTCTCTACAATATGAAAACTGGTTTCTCTCCAAAGCTAAAAACAGTGAAATTCGTAATAGTAATTCCAATAATTCTAAATTACTTTAATGTTTTCATATTAAAAGATATAAAAGAGGTTGCACCAGCACATTTATTCCTCACCCGCAAACAATATGGCAGAGAGCTATGTTTGGATTTATTACAGCTGTACAATTAATCATTAAAAAAAATAATAATATTCTCAGTTCAAACACCCATGCAATCTTACTCCAAAATGACAGCGATTCAGCTATCATGTTCAGCTGTATGTCTATTAAACGTTTGCCTAGTACGATCACAGCAAACATTCATATCTGCGTTTGGCGCTGCCGCTGAGCCAGAGAGAGCAGATGTCATGTATAGGTATAATTCACTTCACAAACAGTCTTTTCAACCACACAGTATAATTTTTTCTGTGTTACATATCATCTACAGTAGCGATAAAATTAGAGTATATCACCTTTTGAAGGTAACTTCAAAGCGCTTCAAATAATTACATCGTTACACCAGTAGGTGGCGACAAGTGACTGTTAGAAAATGTTTTGTTATTGAATCATTCATTCAAGAGATTCGTTCAAAAACGCTGGTTCATCCAGTAATGAAACAAGTGAAGTAATCATGAGTGAGTCGTTGAATCATTCATTCAAACCTATTTTTTTTTTTTTAATAATTAATTCAGATTAATTAAACATTTTAAATAGATTGCAGCAATTGGCATTTTGTCAGAAGCTCTACTAAATTAAATGTTATTTTGTTTGTCTCTTCAGAATCATGGGAGAAATGTGACCTCTGTCTGAAAAAAAAGTGTGATTTTCAATATATTCAGAATCATGAAGCTCTACTGAGAAAGTTTGATGACTGATTCAATCACAGTAAACGCACAAGTTGCTCGTGAAGGACCACAGACTGGCTGTACAACACTTTATTTTGAGCAGAATATCTGAATAGAGACTGTTACTCCAACATCCATCAAAAAAAAAAAAACAGGGCAGAAAATGTATCATCAACACTGGTGGAGGGTTGTTAAAAAACAGTCTATAATATTTTTTTCTGTTCTTCTTTGTTGAATAAAATAGAAAAATTTTGGTAAAGTCTTTCTTTTTTCCAGCAACGATATTGCGTGTTGATATAACTAGTCTAGTGATGTTGTTGTCATCTCATACCGTAGTTTTGTTTGTTTATTTTAAAAAAAGGTAATCCACAAACATTTTTCACCATAGTTTTGAATTAACGAAATTAACGAAATGAGAAGTAAATGTGTTATTTTGCCACTAAAAAGACTTTTAACACAAAAGATTCAAATTTTTCAGCCCTGAAGTGGTACTTCACAAGAATCTCATCTCATGTAATGGTTCTATAATTACATTTGCAGACACTAATGTTTCCCCAAACACTATGGCATGCATTGCCTCAGCAGTCATTACGAAGAGTTGGTGTTCTGCTTGGAGGATATCGGCCAAATTAACCATTGAATTACCTAAAGGAGAGTGGGACATCTGGGATTAGATCCACTTGGCAAATCAACACATGCTGCAAGACCTTGTAGATGAGACATGCAGTCTCGCTTTACCAATACCGTTACACACCTCTAGACCAAACAAACACAGTCTGACTAGAAAAAAACTTTACTCTGCCTGATATAAAAGAAATAAGGAGATACGGTTTCCAGAAACTAAGGCTAATCATCAGCCTATCATAACATAAGTCGAAAGGATACGAAGCAAGAAAACAGATCCCAGTAAACTCTAAATGAGCCATACACTTGTTTTTGTTGCAATACTACCTGAATTTCTTCAGTTACGAGAGAATTGAAAACACGCCTGTGGAGGTTTCCTTGTCAGTTTTGTCAGAGCTTCTAATATCCCTGATGCACATTTGAAGAGGTTTAGGCAAAAAGCCTTCGGCAGAGTGAGTAAATGCATCCATATCTGCGATCGCTATGTCAACATGGAGATGTTCTGCACAGTGATGAATTAGTTCCGCTGTACTGAACAGTAGAATACTTCAGTGAATTAAAAAAGAGTAAATGGGAAAAAATGAAAGAGAGGAAAAAGTTCTGCTGTTCTCACAAGTCTCAGCTGCAGAGAGCCCAGGGCTGGGAAAACCACATCCAGCAGTGCCTACATCCTAGATGGATATCACTGCAGTTCCTATGAGATGTGCAATTTCAGCAAGATAAGTGAAATGGGATGCATTTGATTCAAGATGATTGAATGATGAAATGACACTCAATTATGATTGGGGTCCAAACTAAATCTTTTCATTTATTAGCATAGATGTTTTACCATTGTTAGTTGGAAATACATTCCATTAAAAGGAATTTTCCAGGTCAAATACAAGTCAACCTTATAAATACAAGCACATCTGTGGAATGCAATCACAGAAAATAATTTTGACAATTTTAACAAACATTTTGCCCCATAGATTCCCATTGTTATTGCAATTTGGTTTTAGTTTGTGTCGATAAAGTCAATCTAAATCATTTTCTATAGTAATTAAAATGTCTGTAAATGTTATAAGTAAAGCTTAAATTGTTTGGTAACACTTTATTTGAAAATTTTAGTAAATTATGCATAATTCAAAGTAGCTTAACACGAAACCCTAAACCTATTGAACTTACAGAACAACCAAATCAGTGCTGCATGTTGGGTTCGTTGTATGTGCATATGATGGTATTTTTACCATCGGAAAACTCACAAAGAGCTTATGAAATATGTAATGAGTCAAAACAGCGACAAAAATTCCTTCATACACACAAATGAAGATCTGCTGTGAGGAGACGCTGTTCTGATGCCTGTTTTGAACCATAAAGGGCAACATTGCGACTATGATGAGAAAAATCAGGTTTGCTCAAGCATTCTGTCCTTTTTAGGGAAGCATCTTATGACATCACGTCCTGTTTTTGGTTCATTTAGATGTCTTTGATTTATGCTTGGTCTTTTTTTCATGGGTCTCGTTCTGTTTGGTTCAGATGGCAGCGCACCTATTTATTCAATTTAACTGTACTAACAGAGAAAACATACCAGGGTTCATTTTAATCAAACCAAATAAGAGTGAACAGACCGTAAAAGACCTAAAAATAGACACAAACTCTTAAAAAGAAACTGTATCGCAGTGGGTTCCTGAGTTTGAATTTGACCTGGGTCATGTCCTGACCCCATTCCCTCTCTCTCCCGTCACTTTCCTATCAGTTTCCCACTGCCCTATATAATAAAGACAAAATGCCAATAAATAAAATAATGACTCTGTAGTTATCCATCTGAGAGCAACTATACACTAAACAAAGCATGTAAACAAAGAAATCGATTACAATTCATTTTGTACACGTCTATATTTTCACAGCATGTCCTATGTTGTGTTCTCACAATAGACGTGTGTAGAGGGAGTGTCACTGATAGTTGAATCACCTATCACAGGGCATCTGCGGCCTGTTCGGATCTAGTGTTATTTTGAAACATGATCACCCAAGAAGACACAGGAGGTTATTGAGAGTTGAATGTTTCGCTTTGGCTGAGGGAGATTTTCTTACAAGCTCTGCCTTAAACGGGATGTTTTATGAACATAAGTTATAAATTATGGTTCAAAAGGTCAGTTAGATGTGGTCAGGTTTGGGAAGAGGAGAATCAAAATGGTTACCTTTGCTTAAAAAGCTAAACGTTTTTCTTAACGTCTTGCTAGTTTTGTCAGCAATACATTGACTGCTTCAATGCGCTGACATCCTGAGATTTCAATTGGATATTTTGAGAAACATAATCTTGATATTTTAGGATAAAAGACTGTTCCAGACTTCAAAATGGTCCGCTGTAAACCGCAAATGTGTTACAGGCTCAATAAACGGCATTAATTTATTTATTTTTTTCCATTAGTGTGCATTTGTGTATGTGCGTCAGGAGCTGCTGGCCTAGAACTGTCATGCTGTTTCTCAATGTTTTCCTTTACGGTTTTCGTTTTTTTCCCTCCCTTTAAGGTTTGCTAAATATACACCTCATGGAATAATAAATGGAAACAGTACTTTTCAATTCAAATGGTCTGAGAACAAGCACCTGAACATCTAAGAACAACTCTAAAAAAATGATCAGTCTGATACACATACATGAGTGACTAGATATCAGATATGTAGGGTTCATCTTAAGCAGCATTATATTCCGACTGGCACTGTTTGATCAAATAGTAAAGTCAAATATTTGAGTAACTGTTTGACGCTTTACACAGGACAGACTCTGTTTGCTGTGTTATTGCTTCTGTCAGAATCCTGTACAATATGTTCCCTGCAATATTACACCTCAGTGATTTCCAATAGTGAATGAAATATAACTGCCAATCAAGGCCAGAGTGACGCACCACACAGTCAATGTCATGATGCTGTATTATTGACAGGCTCTATTCATTTATTCAAACATGAATTTAGAATTTTTGTTATTTCTTAATTTTGTTAAAATATTAGTCATCTCTTAACCACTTTAGGTTAGTTAAAATGTTGTGTTTTCATTTTTGTTTTTTCATTCACTGACTCAAAATGTAATAATTTGTTTTGGAATAAATAATTTCTATATATTCTATTCCCTTTCCTTTCCCTACCTTGAAATGAAATAAAAAGGATTTATGCAGTGTTCTTTTCTATTGGTCAATTAAATGTGATGAGGAATCCTGTGGGATTTGCAGAAACTGCAGCTTCTCACGTGAAGCCACACCTTAATGAGATGTCAAGAGTGAGAAGGAAAGTTTATTTTCTTTCCAGCCTGAATTCCAAGATCTCTTTCCACCATAGTGGCTCACTCAATAATGGAAATACTATAAACTCCATGACGTGCAGGTTCAATGCACCATTTCCGGGGACATTCATGAGTTTCCAAACATAGTCTTCCATTGACCTGGCAAACGTCACAGAATTATCTTGAGAATTATCATGTGTGATAACATGCAGAGATGATGAGAGTCCGTGAATGAATGAAAGAATGAAAGAAAGAAAGAGTGAAAGAAAGAAAGAAAGAAAGAGTGAAAGAAAGAAAGAAAGAAAGAAAGAGTGAAAGAAAGAAAGAAAGAAAGAAAGAAAGAAAGAGTGAAAGAAAGAAAGAAAGAAAGAAAGAAAGAGTGAAAGAAAGAAAGAAAGAAAGAGTGAAAGAAAGAAAGAAAGAAAGAAAGAGTGAAAGAAAGAAAGAAAGAAAGAAAGAGTGAAAGAAAGAAAGAAAGAAAGAAAGAAAGAGTGAAAGAAAGAAAGAAAGAAAGAGTGAGTGAAAGAAAGAAAGAAAGAGTGAAAGAAAGAAAGAAAGAGTGAAAGAAAGAAAGAGTGAAAGAAAGAAAGAAAGAGTGAAGGAAAGAAAGAGTGAAAGAAAGAAAGAAAGAGTGAAAGAAAGAAAGAAAGAAAGAAAGAAAGAAAGAGTGAAAGAAAGAAAGAGTGAAAGAAAGAAAGAGGTTTTGCTCTAAATAGATTCTGGCCATTTCAAGCTCAGTCGCTCTCACTGCAATCAGCATCCAATCAAACTGTCAGAGCCGCCACACGACTGTGAATGACAAAGGAACTCAAAAACATGACACTTCTGTCACAGAGCTCTTTCCTTTATAGCAGCAGTATGGGGAAACATTCAAAAACTGCAGTCCACTTGAAGAAAACCCTCATTGTTCTCTGCCAAAGAGAGAGAGAGCCACTCCAGCAAATGAGACACTGACTTCTACGCCAGTTTTAGGAAACTGCTCAACAGTTTATCAAAGCAGGAGGTCCGTTTTTTTCCCGACAAACTCATTTGACTTTCTCTGCAGCTCTTGAAACTCCAACCGCTTCAGCAGATGTGATTCTGGGAAAGCCAATCACCAGGGAGAGGCATCAAGACCCAGAAACAACCAGCCTTCACAAGCTGAAGGCCCCTTAGTAACGGACAATTTTTTGCAATCGCCCTCCTGGGAACTCAATAAGGAGCCATGAGTGGGCTCTGGTAACTCATCTTGAAAGAGCGTTCAGGATGGATGATGAAAACTTAGCAGAGGTGGAGGAGGAAGTATGCAGGTATTAAAGACAGGAAATTGATGCCGGGCATTAGGTTTTGCTGAGAGAAATCACAGCCGGCCATCTGCAAAATCAATTATGGGGTCATGCAAAGCGTGTGCAAACAGTGTGGGAGCTCGATGACAGACGAGAACAATGAGACAGCAAATCAGGATGGTAAAGAGACTGTGATATTTCAAGGCATTGTGCATCTCACTTTTGTAAACAACAATGCAAAAAAATAATATATGTTATTGAGACAAAAATTCATGATTTAAGGCACGTGGAGTGAGTGACCAATGTCTAATCAGTGGGCAGAGACTTGTCAAAATTTGGATTTGCAAAAATAAGCCTTTGTAGGCAGCAAGCAAAGCTCTTGCAAATGAATCAAGAAATCAGACTGTCACTGAGAAGAGACTCGCTTTAATTTCCATTTGACACTATATTTGCGTAGAGATGTATAATAATTTACTAAGTAAAAATTGTCCCATTGAATCTGTTTTCAATGATCCATATGCAATTTTTGGATCAAATGTGATTAAGTATCTAAAGGGTTAGTTCACCCAAAATGAAGTCATCATTTACTATCATGTCGTTCCAAACCCATATGACTTTCGTTCATCTTTGGAACACAAATGAAGACATTTTAATGAAATCTGAGAGATTTCTGTTCCTTCATTGACCATTTACACAACAACCAATTTGATGCTTCAAAAAGTTCATAAAGAGATCGTAAAACTAATTTATATGAATTGAACAGTTTAGTCCAAATTTTCTGAAGCGATATGATCGCTTTATATGCTGAACAGATTGAATTTAGGCTTTTATTCACATATAAGAATTCATCAACGCACACATCAGTTATGGTAAACAGAAGCTCAAACATGTGAGAACAAATGAGGTTCATTCTTGTGTGTTATGCAGCACGTTCCGCAAAAACCAATGAGGTTTGTTCTCATGTGTCAAGCAAGTACATTTAAGCTTCTGTTTGTTTATGCTGTTATCCCACCAATGGAGAGACTGAAATCTTTTAGATTTAATTAAAAATATCTTCATTTGTGTTCCGGGATTTGGAAGTCTTATGGGTTTGAAATGTCATGAGGGTGAGTAAATGATAATAGGATTTTATTTATTTATCTACCTTTGGTAGAGGACGTGCAACAAATAATCATTATCTGTTAATATGAGTTGTAAATTGTCCCTCATTGTGTATTAATATTATAATATGATTCATAATACTATTTTCTGACTAAGAGCTCATGATGATGATGATGATTGTGAAATGAAAAGTTTTAAATTTCAAAAGTTTTTTCCTTGTTCTTTTCTCAAATTATAGAAAGCATTCTGAAATAGCCAAAAAGAAAATTTCCAGTTAACGTTTAGTGTCGCAAGCACCATGATGTACCTGCTGAACTACAGGAACGCTGTAGGCTCAAAGCATTCCTTTGCAATGATTTTTATTTACTGAGAAGTTTTTAGAGTCAGAGAGAGTCAGAGAGAAAGAGAGAAAGAGAGAGAAGAGCTGTCATCGCTGTTAAAGTCACTTGACACTAGCAATCTAGTGCCAAACACCATTCCCATGTCAATTAACTGACCAAGATGTTCCAGAGAGTCCAACTGCACATGTTATTTACATTTATTCTTATCTGCCATGACAATGCGATGAAATGATGACTGACAGTTTAACGTAACGGTCCTCCATCTTGGGACGTTCTGAGGCGGGGGAGGAAGGTAATGGGAAAGAAGAGCAGTATCACATCTCAAATTCATCTCACAATTAGGGGAAAATACAGGGTTGATGTATTTCCCAAGATCACTAGCTAAACAATTCATAATCCCAATGGAGAACATTGATGGTCTCCAGCCATTAGTGGAAGAACTGACAATGATGGTTTTTTGAAGAAGGATATGTGATTACAACAGAGGACAATTAGATTATCGTGCATTTTTTATCTGCTATATGACAAATCAAAAAGGCTATTTATCATAAGAACAAGTTGAATTGGCAGATCTGAGGAGTGTTGTGCAATCTGTGTTCTTACAAAAAAAAAAAAATAGACGACTCTATAATTATGCAAATGGTCTGTCTTTGATCAATTTTATAAGGTCTCACTGTTGGCAATGATATTTGGGTGTTTTCCAGATAAATCTGAATAGTATGATGCCTGGGGCTGAGGCAAAATACACACAAGAGAGCAAACAAATCCATCTTTGACCTTGATTGTTAATGGGAGAAAAAGCCAGAATTTTCAGTAAATGAAGAGAGACCTGAGATGAACAGGAATCCCAAATGGAGAGTTAAACCTGAATAAAAATAAAGGAATCAACGAAATGGAAAAAAGAATTTACTCTCAAAAAAAGTTTTTTCTGCACTGAAAATATTTTGGCAGCCGCAAGAATGAATCTTTGTCCTGCCAAAGATTTATTTGTTCATGTAATGTGACGATACCTGCTGTTCTGCAGTACCGGTACCCGTTGATAACCGTCTGTTTTTAAACGCTCCCATGAGTGTTTGTGTAAGCACGTCAAAGGTTTCTATTTACAATGTGCTTTTGCAGTGTTGAGCTTTTGCAGCCAATCACAGACATACCTTATGAGCCTATAAGATGCGTTCAAGTTAGTCAGAATCCATTCAATAGCATTAAAAACTGTGGTGTTTCTGTTCAGCGTGAGTTCTACATGCTCGCAAATCCTTTGATTATAACAAACAAAATATAAACAAGATGTCAATAAGAGATTTGTTGCACAGCTTCATTGATTATAATGGTAATTTTAGGTGCAGCTTTGTGTACATTGCATTGCAATTGACAGCTTCAGTGATTATAATTGTAGCAATCTTTGCTCGCTTTCTGTATTTAATATATATTTTTCACGCTGCTAACTACACATTGCAAACTTTCTGGCTTAACAACCATATTTAAATCCGCAACTGAATCTAACTAACAGTGAAAACCACAGCAATGGACGGAACGACTCAATCTTATATTGTTTGTCAAATGATTTGTGCATTAAGTCTTGGAGTGTAAATGCAAAATAATACACATCCCACTTTACCAACTTTTCAAATCAGTCACTCAGTGACTTTTTATACAGATTTTTACAGATTTCTAAATGTAAAATAATTCTAAGAACTTTGTTTTATGATCTGTCCTGACAATTATTTTTTTCATGAATAATTAAGGACAAGTTAATATAACAAATATTCAAATATTTCTTTGCATTTATTTTGGATTTGTTGTCAGTCCTGGGCTTGCAGCTCACAAGGGTGGGGTACCCTACTACCACTGAAGACCATTTTTGACACAGGAAAAACCCTGCAGTGGTACAGAAAAATGTCTAGATTTTTGTTTGTTTGTGTGTTTGTTTTTGCACATATAATGAAAGTAAACATGGTCCAATATTAGACACCACTGACTTTCATTGTATGGCTAAAAAATTCTTTAAAAAACAGTCATACAGATTTGGTACAAAATGATGGAGAGTAAATGCTGACAGAATTTTCATCTGTGGGTGAAAACGGTTTTTGGCTTTGAATTGTAATTTTTAAATACTGACAATATTGGCTATATAATACGAATATTGAATGAGTTCAACTCACTGACTCAATGATCTGGCTGCAGTGGTTGGAAGAGAAGCTTATTAGTGAATAATGACTTACACTTAGTCTTTTCCTTCCAAAACTATTGTATGGCTTAAGAAGACTTGAAATATAGCGTCATATGGACTTATTTTCGGATGTTTTGGTGATGAATTTTGAACGCTCCTCATTCATTATGAGTGAATGGAAAGAACAGCATCCTGTTGAGAAAGAAAGTCATACATTTTCGGAATGATATGAGGATGAGTAGAAGATGATAGACATTTCATATTAGAGTGAACTATACTTTTAAAAGGAAAATCTTGAAGATCGTGCTCTTACTCACTGATACTCTCAAAAGTTCCTAAGCATGCCTTCCACAACATGCCAGCGACTCGATAAGGAGTGGTACAGCACACGAGAACTGTTTTGTTTAGCGGTTTTCTGTCTTTTGGCTCACAAACACAAGAAAGTTGCAAATGATTAGATGAGGCCTGAATCAACAAGGCCTGACTCATCGATGAAGTACGTGAAATCTGACACACTAAAGGTGTCTAGAATGCCCAAGATGAATCAATAGATGTATTTACATGTTTTTGTGGTTATATAAAACATTTACCTTACAGACTTTTTAAATCCTGAATGTTTCTACAAGGAACTAAATAAAGGACAGTTCACATGAAAAAGAAATGAAAATATATATATAAGATATATATATATATATAGATAGATATATATATATATACATTTTCAAAGCAGCTTCATTTTAATAAACAGGAAAGTCATTGTTGCAAAATTCATCAATTATGAGTTCAATTCAGCTATAATAGTGTCAATATTCAGCTCAAGTCAGATCGACATTGATTAAATTCCATTCAACAACAGTGTCATTTAAAAATTCTATTCTATATTTTGAAGAATGTTTCAACTTTTTATTATCAAATACAATGAAAATCATTGGGGACCAATGTTGTTTTGCACCCCATTGAAGTTCACAGTATGGTCAAAAATTTCTGTGTTTATAGTTTTACATTTTGGGGTGAATATCCCTTTAAAGTCTCTTGTGCTACATCTAAAGTTGCATACTGTATAGTTGGTATTTGGTTTAAAACTTATTTTGTGACTGAAAAAGTATGTTCTATATAGTATGAATGTGTATAGTATGAACGAAATTTCACCTCCATTCACAAATCCTCTCTCGTGGCCTCATGAGATAGTAAAGTCTCTGCCGGAATCTTCCCGGAAGAAGTAGGCCATTTGGGTACTTTACGTCAACTGTTTGCCTACTATATAGTATGGAAGTAGGCATATTCGGAGTTCGGACGCAGCGTTGGTTTTCTGCAGCAGTTCTGCTGACATTTTACATTTTCAAATTAAAATGCTTTAAGAAACTACATTTGGGCAAACAATGAGGTGAAATATTAATTCAACTTGTTCGTTTAACTTGACTTAAAGACTTGAAAGACCAACTCAAAAAAGTTTGAAGAGAAATAAATGGTAAACCTCACATGAGATTGTGGCTTAACTTTGTGAGAGAAGCAGCATTTTACTAAAACACATAATAAGACTTTTCTAGACATACTGTACACGAACATCCTGACAAACGCCATTCCAACACCTTTACTACTTCAAACCAGTCAAAGACCCAGACCCAGCAAACACAACTAAAGCTCATCTCACACGTATTTGTATGCTTCAACTCTGAGTCATCTCTGAGCAGATGAGAGATAGAAGTGTCTGTAGAAGACCCATGAGTACAACTCTCTCAGATGAACTAGATTAAATCTCAGTGTCTATAGACAAAACTAATTTAAAACATACAATGTAAGTAAGTTCTTTGGAATATATCCGATCCAATAAAATTGGAATAAAATTCAAGAAACTTGAGTTTAAAGAATATAAGCTTATCCACTTTAATATGACAAACTTTTCTTTACAACCCATCCATTTATCTAAAGAAATGAAGAGTTTTGTCTGTACTGTTGGTGTTGTACACTTTGAAGCTACTTAAAAAAAAAAAAAACAAGCTTTTAACACTTTAATTTGCAGCATCCATACCCACATATGGCTCTTACTGCGCTGGTGATTTAGGTGACAACCTGAGAGACATTGTTCTAGGTCACAATGAGTCTGGACCATATCCAGAGGTCAATGCCAAACTAATGAAGGGAAAGAGACATTTGAAAGTGTATGTTGCACGTGGCTGGATTGATGACCAAATGTGGGACATTTTATTGAAATTTCAAATATAGCTCAACACGGTGCCACTTGGAATCAGCTACTTGGAATCTGGGCCAGTAAACGCATTTATTTGGTATTCACATAGATAGTCTATGAAGACTAAACAGCTGGTTCGGTCTTAAATATAACAGATAACTGCAGCATTTCTCTGACCTTGAGCAAGGCACAACAGGGAGCCTGAAGACATTATAGGACAGCACGACTGTCCTCATTGATACTATAATACCCGTCCTCTAAACCACTATGGGGGCTGGAAAACTGGCAATCAGTGCGTTTCACAATGATAATGACTGACCATGTAAACCCACTTGTTTAATATTCTTCTCATTTTATTATATACTTCCACTATATAAATTCCATATGTAATAGAAAGCAATAGATACCAATTCTAACAAACAAAAATCTGCATGAAATGTCATTTCATGATTGTCAAAACAGAAGTTATTATTAAAGTAAGGTGATTCCTCTCTTGGCACTGTGACTGTAAACCAGAATGAGTCCAAATGAGGAAGCAGACTGTAATAAAGTGATTTGCGTGGGTCCCATCTGTCAGTATTGGCACACTCATGTGTTTACGCACAGGGCACCCCTGACACCATCTAAATAATAGGCATAGTGGCATATAAACACACTTTAACAAATCTAATAAATGTGACAAACTCTAACACTAACATCATAGATTAAATAAATGGCTTTTGTTAATTGCATTCATATCAAAGAAAATGCTGTGGGCCTACATGTTAATATACATTTTAATTACCTTAAAGAAAAATGTGCTTCATGTGATGAAATCTAAAGTCATGTACAATATATAATAGACTGAATTAACTTGACTACATTTTGTTAAAGTGACAATTTTCAGGGAGAGATTAGGTAGAAATACATCCTTCAGGTAACAACTCCACGCTTTTACTTATTATTAAAATATTAAAATAAAAAAATAAATTTCAAATCAAAGTGATTCAAAATTTATAGCCTGCTGTTCACTGGACTTTTTTAACCACCTTGAATTTAATTAAGAAAATCAAGTTGAAACTTAAAAGATGAAGTAAGAAAGACAAATAATTGTGAAAAGCAGAGATGTTGTAATAATGAAGTCATTTTAGGTTGCCTGACACCACACAGCAGTCAAATGTGACAATCAATCAAACAATCAAATGACAAAAGAAAATGTCTTCAAACTGTAGGCCTATAATAAATTATGTTTTGCATATAGGGATGTATAGGGGTATGAAGCTATTTCTACTTGATCTGACCCATATAATAATTTAAATTTTGGTTACAATTACAATTTACAATACGATCTTGTTTGCTAAGATTAATTAATGCTTGAACTAACAAACTAAATATGAACAATGTATTTTTACAGCATTTATTAAACTTTGTTAATGTTAGTTAATAAAAACGTTCATGTTATAGTTCACCGTGCATTAACTAATGTTAACAAATACAATTTTTGATCTTAATAATGTATTAGTAAACGCTGACATTACCATTAACTAAGATTAACAAATGCTGTAAAAGTACATTGTTAGTTCATGTTAACTAATGTAGTTAACTTACTTTAACAAACAAAACCTTATTGTAAAGTGTTACCATAAAATCATAACTGTGACCTTATGTAGTTAAGTTTTTCAAAATCTTTAATAAACATTTTGACTTGAATAAAACCAGTCAGTTTACCACATGAAGCACATTTTAGATTTCTTGATTAAAAAGGTTTTAGGCTATAGTGCAATATCCTCTTCTCTTCGCCTCTATATGCAATATAAAATCACGTCAGTGCCACCTTGTAGCACTGCACTGATGAACGCAAAGAAATCACAACCTTATTAAAAGTATGGGGTGGGGTCATACAGCCTAAAATCTGGGCTGGTAAGTGAAAAGTTGAAAGTTCATACACAAGAAGGTCTGATCCCTGCCTGAACTATAGACACTCAACCTAAGGTTGCTCCAGAAAGAATACTATCTGTATATGTCACGTGCGTCATTTAAAAAACTAAATAGAGTCCAAGTAGAAGATCTCTGTGGAACTGAGCAAAACTTCCACTCTGTTCCCACGCTGACTGACTGAGGCTCCTCTAAGCACACGAACATCTCTGAAGGTATGTGCGACATTCCCATCAAGCTCTATTCTCCAACTGTCTCAAAGATGAAGGTTTAACCTTACACAACAAGCCGTTTCACAATACTCCTACCTTTCTTTTCCGGCGTCGCACACAAGCTCCATGAGAGCAGTAAGGTAAAAATCAATCCGATCTCAGTTGGTCCTGCCATTTCTTCTGTTTTAAACCCCTCAGACTTCACTCCATAGTTTGAAGAGCTCTTCTTTCAAGGGTTTCTAAATGTATAGCGTTCTCGCCTTGTCGTCTTCTTGAGAAAACTCGCTGGACTTGGCTGTAAACTTTGACAGCTCCTCCTCCGCGTTCGCGAACCTCGGCAGTGATAGAGTTGCTCACTGCTGGACAAAGCTGCGCTCGTGACGTCAGCAGCAGGGAGGATCGGGAGCGTGCAGCACTCAGGTAGGCTACTTGAATTAAATCTTTAACCTGCTGTTTTAACCAGGAACAAATTTGCAAAATGAACACAGGAACAAATGAACAAAAAAACAAATGAACACAGGAATACAATTTAAGCCTCTATAGGCTAAGTGTTTATATATATATATATATATATATATATATATATATATATATAGCCTAGTATTTAGTCCACTCACTAAACTGTTTTTGAAAGTCATAATACTTAACAATTTACCAATTTAAAAAACTGTATTTTTTTTAATAAATTAATACAATTTAGAATAACTGTTTTCTATTTTAACTTTTTTTTCCTGTGATGTCAAAGTTGAATTTTCAGCATCATAACTTCAGTCTTCAGTGTCACATGATCCTACAGAAATCATTCTAATATGCTGATTTGCTGCTCAAGAAACATTTTTATTATGTTCAAAACATTTTGCATTTCCCAGGATTCTTTAATGAATAAAATGCTCTAAATAACCTCATTTATTTGAACTTTTTAATGTGACAATCTTTACTTCACTTTTGATCAATTTATTAATAATAATAATAATAAATTTTATTTGTATTGCACTTTACATTACAGCAATCTCAAAGCGCTACAAAGCGTACAGTAGTATAAAAAAAGATATAGATAGAAAAGATACAGTTTGTTAAAAAGAAATGCTATCATAAATAACATTCAATAAAAAGCTTTTTTAAAAAGATATGTTTTTAGGTTTTGTTTAAAAACATCTGTAGTTTGTGGAGCCCTCAGGTGTTCAGGGAGGGCATTCCACAGCCTCGGCGCAGTCGATGAAAAGGCCCTACCACCCATGCTGCAGAGCTTGGTTCTGGGGATGTAGAGGGTGTTTGTGTTTGCAGACCGGAGGGTGCGTGAGGTGGTGTGGTGGGTGAGGAGTTCCTGTAGATAAAGGGGAGCGTGCCCGTGAATGCACTGGTGGGTGAGTAGAGAAACCTTATATTCAATCCTGAATGAGACAGGAAGCCAGTGAAGAGATTTCAGGATGGGGGTGATGTAATCATACTTGCGCACCCTCATCAGGATCCTGGCAGCGCTGTTCTGAATGTACTGCTGGATGCTTTTGCCAGAGATCCCGATGAGGAGTGCATTACAGTAGTCCAGCCTGGAGGAGACAAAGGCATGGACGAGCTTCTCTGCATCTGCCAGGTTGAGTGTTGGACGGAGTTTGGCGATGTTCTTGAGGTGGTAGAATGATGTCTTACAGAGGTGTTTGATGTGGGTGTCAAAGGTGAGTTGAGAGTCCATTTTAACACCCAAATTGGTGACAGATGTGGAAAGGGTGATGTTTTGGCCAGAGAAAGTGATACTGTTAATAGTAGAAAAGCAGAGCTGATGTGGTGTGCCAAGTAAGATGGCCTCTGTTTTTGAACTGTTTAGCTGAAGGAAATTGAGCTTCATCCACGCCTCTATCTCCTCCAGACAGGTAGTCAGTGAGGATGCTGGCAAGGGAGAAGAAGAAGTGGGGGTTGTCCTGAGATAAAGCTGTGTGTCATCAGCATAACAATGAAATGATATACCATGTCTGCTAATGATTTTGCCAAGTGGGAGCATGTAGATGGAAAAGAGTGTGGGGCCCAGCACAGAGCCCTGAGGAACACCGCATGTGACATTGTGAGTATGTGATTTGGCTTTGCCCAGGGCGACGTACTCGGTTCTGCCGGTCAGGTACGAGATATACCAGTTGTGAGCATTTTCTGAGAGTCCAATAGTGTATTGCAGGCGGTGAAGGAGGATGTTGTCTACTGTATCAAAAGCAGCTGTTAGGTCTAGGAGGATGAGTAGAGATGGGGAACCAGTGTCTGCTGCCATCAGGAGGTCGTTGGTGATCCTGACCAATGCTGTTTCTGTGCTATGGCCAGGACGGAAACCCGATTGAAACTTTTCAAACAAGTTATTGTGTTTAAGGTGAACATGAAGTTGTGCTGCAACTATTTTTTCCATAACCTTTGACAGGAACGGAAGATTGGAAATGGGCCTATAGTTGGAGAGTATCTCTGGATCCAGAGTTGTTTTTTTCAGTAAAGGTCTGATGACAGCAGTTTTTAACATTGATGGGATATGGCCAACCAGAAGGGAGTGGTTTATGATCTTGGTGATGAATGGAGAAATGGTAGAGATGTTGGCCTTCAGGACAGCTGAAGGAAAAGGGTCCAGGGCACAGGTGGATGGCTTCATTTTTTTGATGACGTCCTCCACTTCTTCCTGTGTGGCATCAGAGAAAGAGCAGAGGGGCTGGACAATCTCAAACGGTGGGTTAGCCGTTGAGAGGGGCTGGACAGCAGTGGCGGAGAGGCGTGAGCGGATGTTATTAACTTTTTGTTTGAAAAAGGTGATGTGCATGTTGCACCACCTTCATCTTTCGCAGCTCGCAGTTGTACCATGGTGCAGAGCGTGTGAATGAGACTGATCTAGATATTAAGGGTGCGTGGAGATCCAGAAGACTGCTCAGGGACTTATTGTAGAAATCCATGGAGTCAGCAACAGAAAGGTCGTCAGTAAAGCCGGAGGAGAGATGTTTAAAGTCCTGGGCCAGGGCAACCGCATTTATTTTTTTCAAATTTCTATAGTGTATTTGCTGCTTTGATTTGGTGTGGGTGGAAGGAAAGGGCAACTCCATTGACACAACCATGTACATGTACAACCTACAACATGTATGTTGCTGATGGGGGAGGAGTTAGCGATGACCAAATTGAGCGTGTGTCCCCTGGAATGTGTGGGGACATCAACATGTTGTTGTAAGTTGAGGGAATCTAGCAGCTGAAGGAAATCAGCAGCAAGATGACATGATTATCGTATTTGCAGAGGTAGTACAGAGTGTTGTGAGGAGATCAGATATTTCCGGGATAAAGGCAGAATTGTGTTTAGGGGGGCAGTAGATAAGGAGAACAATCATTGGAAAGGGAGGCTTACATTTAAATACAAGACACTCGCAGGAAGATGTTGCAGGCAGAGCGATGGGTGACAGCTCCAGGTCCTGTCGGTGAATAACCGCTAGGCCACCACCGCGACCAGTGCTGCGAGCTGCCTCCAAGTAACTGTAGCCGAGGGGACAGGCTTCATTTAAGGCAGAGTAAACCTCTGGCTGATGCCAGGTCTCCGTCAGACACATGAAGTCAAGTCCTTTCTCTCTGATGTGTTCTTCAATCAATGTGGATTTATTATTGATGGATTGAGTGTTGAAAAGTTCGAATTTGACAAACGACTGTGGGGTAAATTTCTGTACAGGTCATAATACATTAAAATTCACTCCACACAAAACATTAAAATCCACTCCACGCAAAACATTAAAATCCACTCCACGCAGACTAGAATCCACTGCATGAAATGTATCCAGCCGAGAGTGCGGAGATCCCATACTGGAGTGCAGAGGTCTCGCGATATTTCCAGTCTTAAAAGTAACTGGAGCGGCAGTACTCTGATGACGCGACAGACATGCGACGGATGACCAGAGAGACGGGATGTTTGTAGCAGAGCAGCTTCGCTGGTTATGAAAGATGAATTTTCGACCGGAGCCTCTATGAATGTAACGAGGGCGGCGAAGAAGTCCAAGTTCTTTAATGATGGAGATGTTGGTGTGGTTGCGAAATTGCAAAGTTGTCGGCGTTGCGAGCTGGAATAGCTGAACGCCATACTGAGCTAGAACTCGTCTGAAACAGGTAGGTGCCTAGCTACCTAGCTTCCCCACTGGTATAAAAGTAAAAATAACACTAGCACAAAATATATGCATTCAAACTATATAAACTATATAAGCGCAATTAAGATCGCGGGCAGAGAAGCGGCAAACAAACAGCGCCAGTGTCCTCTCCTCTAACAACCCTCTAACAACAACAAGAAAAAACTGTAATGCATTCTTACTGATTAAAAGTAAAAAATTACGGACCCCAAACCTGTTTGGTGGTATTGTGCAGTAGTGTGCATCACAATTATGACAAATGTAGATATTCAATTCATGTCAATCTTCATGGGCCTAGTATAGGTTGATCAGAAAGTGGTACAAGTCTCAACATCTCAATGACGATGATATTTCTAGTTTCTTTTTTTAAACTTGGGGTCTGTGAAGCTTGTAGAAATCAAAGTATAAACATCTTTCTTGTTAAAACTTCGAAAAGGTCCCAGCTGGTCCTGCATGATGTATTCATAGCTGGCCATAGGGATCTGTGCTGAGGGCTCATCTAGTCACTGAGGTCTCCGTTGAGGATCTGTCCTGTCAAGGTCTTCACTGGGTGTAAAGGGCTGTTGTGGTTGTTCCTGGGTCCAGGTCTACCATCTGCTCTGGATACGGCTTGAATTTGGCTGACTACAGGAACCTTGGGATAAGGATGAGACAGACAGACTAATATAAGCGCAGACGCCATTCCTCTTACGATGTAACAACTACATCGGGTGTAATGGGAAGTGTTTCTGTTTACGGTTAGTCTCACTCCATCAATGCCACGGACCATTGGCTGAACGTCTGATGCATAAGGCAGACAAAATTGGTAGTTTTCAAAGTCGCCATCTGATTGGTTCAGGATTTCTGGAAGACATGTCTGTCGTGTTCTTTAACGGTCAACCTGGAAACAAAATCGTCATGATGCCAAACCTCCTCATGGAAGAAGAAAGCATGGAAGAAGAAAGCCGTGTTTACAACTGTGACAGTGTGGGCTTTTCAAAATGGAACCAAACAATATGATTGGCTGCTTTACATGCCAGTCAGACGCCCTCTGGTCGGTCCTTGGCCAAGGAAAGCTGCGATGGAGTCCAGACCTGTCATCAATCTGAAGGTCTGGCTACACGAAACTAGGTTATGTTTGACTTAATTAATGTAATCTTCCAAAGGGATTTGAATTATTAAAATGTGACACATGTTGCGTATGCCAGGTTAAAGAGATGGGTCTTTATTCTAGATTTAAACTGACAGAGTGTGTCTACCTCCTGAACAATGCTAGGAAGACTTTTCCAGTCTTATCCAGTCCAAAAGTCGATTTTGACATTCTAGCTATTACCAACTGGCCAGAATTTTGAGACCACAATAAACGCGTAGAACTATATGCGATAAAAGCTCATTCAAGTACTGAGGAACGAAACCATTCAGGCTTTATAAGTATCCAGCAGGATTTTTAAATGTATGCAATGTTTAATGGGGAGCCAATGCAGTGTTGACAGAACCGGGCTAATGTGTTCATAATGGTTCTTGTAATAACTGCTGCAATTTGGATCAGCTGGAGTACAAGCTTACACCTGGTATTCCCATGCAGTCTCCCATTCAAGTACTAAGGGAGGTATGGCCATAAGCAAATGTTACAAACATGTTATACATACATATAAATGTTATACAATTCCAAAAAGGAACCTGCTGATTCAAATTAGACCAGATCTGTCATGTAATATCCATTAATATGATCACAAATGAAATTTTAAACAACAAAGGTTTGTTTGTTTGTTTGTTTGTTAACAACTTTTGCAACTTCTACTGTCACCTCAGGATGGTAGTGACTATGTATGATATTAATTTCACCCCTTTAGGTCATTTGGTTAATCACCCCATTTTGCAAAACAAGTTTTCCCATCTCAATCGTTTCTCAATGATAAAATAAAAATGCTTCTCCGATTTTTCTCCAGAGAAAAAGAAGCCAGTATGCTGTGTCTCATTTTCAGAACAGATTTCAACAATTTCACAGATTTGCCAAGACACAGTAATCAAGTCTGATTTGCCAAGTCTGTAATCAAAAGTCAGGGATTTGATAGGAACTCAAACATCTCTTGTCAAATACTTCCAAGACCAAATTATCTGAACTTTTCTATCCACATTAATTTTATTGTTCTATAGTCTTACAATATGTTATCAGTTGTCTAATGTATTTCTATGTTTATTGTTCCAAAGTAATATTTGAAAAAAATAGTACAGTTGAGTCATAAATTAAAAATAAATAAATAACTGGGAATTTTCCTTATTTGTGAAAAAGCATCATATGCTGACCAAATAAGAACATTTTAAATAGAATTGTCATTCTATTTGCAGAATAAGGATGACAGAAAATATGAATTTATTTAAAGTCATGATAAATATACAGGTTGTTGGAGAGATGGTATAATCTTCAGATTGACCTTTAATGTAATTCTTGAGGCCTCTTTATCTGTCCAAAAACCTCCCTTTTCTTTTGTGAATCGTCTATTGAGTCTTTTGAGAGAAATGACCATAGACATGGCTGCATTCATTTGGGTTACCACAGTAGCCAGACATTGGTTTGGAGATGGAAAGCATCCAGGAAGTTTGTGTTCCCAAAGGTCACCAAAGATCAACTGACCACAAAGAATCCTGTGTTTCCCACTCAAACTGCAGTCTTGAGTAAACTGACCTTTTATATCTATTTATTTAATTTTATTTCTAAAGTTATTTAAAAAAAAATCACCAGCTTAGTTTCTCATTTGTATAAATAAAATAAAATAAAATAAAATACTGGTGTGCAAATTGGAATAAAGTTTTGTAGAAGTTAAAGTGAGAATAAATTTTATATCTGTAACCTGAATGCATATAGAAATCTGTTTTAATACTGAATTTAGTTTGTTCAGGTCATGTCATATTTTACATAAACAACACTACCTGGGAAACAACCATGCCTAAGTGATTCAAAGTGGTCATTTCAGCAAACCGAGAAGGCCACAAATCCTAATAATGTCCCTAGCTAGACTGAATGGGGACAGATGTGAAAGACCTCATATGTCTCCGGTCAATGTTATAAGCTAATATTGCATTATAGTAAGCTAATGCCTCGTTAAGTGGTTTTCACGCAGGATGTGAGGGGGGTGTGGTTGAGTTTTGACTGATTATGGATGACAACGACAGGTCATCAAAATAAAAAAGAGCCTCATTATTAACATCAGGTGTGGGCTGGGGATGGATCAAGATTGTGAGTTAGCAAGAGTGTAATGATCGCCACCAACCTGTTGCTGGAAAGTTCTAGTATTTCTATCAACAAACCCAGCCAATGGGAAAACTGTAAACATCATGAGAAGATAGGTTTAAGAATCAAGACTAGAACAGTCTGTACTGTATGGAAAGTTGCAGGAGTGCTATCTAGTGTCTAGAGTTTATGAAGTCTCATTCTAATGTCTAATACAGAGTTTATAAAGATTGTTGTATTTATGAATGATGGGTAGATTTGACAAGAAAAGGATAATCAAAACCATTCCAATACAAACAATGAAAATGTCTAGTGATATGAAAAATCAGTGCTGCTTGTCCAAAATTGTTACTTTAATCAAAAGTCAGGGATTTAATAGGAACTTTATCTGAGACAAGATAGGTTTTTAACAAGACCAAATTATCTGAACTATACGGAGGCCCGCGCATGATATACAAGAAAAAAAAAAAAGTAAATCGTGTAAAAGCTGTTCTTCACGATTTTTTCCCTCGATTTGCTAAATTTTGCGCACAATTTACTGTTTCATTCCCTCGATTTATAAATCATTATAAATTGACAGGTATTCCAGGAAGGGTCGTCGATGGATGAAGATTGACGTAGACAGATGGGAATACTCAGAAGGAGCTCAGGTAAGTTGATCAGTGGTAGTGAACAGCAAGACCAGACGAGGGAGTAGTGACAGGTGATTGCTTACTGCTTATATATTGAGTTAGAGATCCGGCGATGATGAACGAGTGGGTGGAGCTAAGAGGTCTGGTGTTGTCTATGATGCTGACTGTGTGAAACTTTGAATGGAGGTGATATACAGCATTGTGATGGTAAGTTTAACCGGTAGGTGACTTCATTTATCTGCCTCTCGATGGTGAAGGGATCTATGTAGCGGGGACTCCCGCTTTGTAGCTTCCAATTTAGCAGACAAAGACCTTCTGTCCAGGATGGTAAGCTGGAGTGCAGATCGTCCGTTGTGGCTTGACTCTTGTGTCTTCATACTGCTTGTCGGCGATGGACATGAGCTGAGTCCTAGATCCTCTTGCTCTCCTGAATCCATTCGACTTACGATGATGACTGGAGGGAGAATGGGTTCAGGTGGTGTGAGGTCCTGCTCTGGAAGATAGATGCGTGAAAGAGCATCAGCCTTGAAGTTTTTTTTTTCCTGGACGATATGTGATGATGATATTAAACTGGGTGAAGAACAGTGCCCAGTGAGCATCGCGGAGGTATTCCAGGTTGCGATGATCTGTGATGACCTCAAACTGATGTTTAGCTCCCTCCAGCCAGTGTCTCCATTCCTCCAAGGCTACCTTGATGGCTAATAGCTCATGATTACCAATGTCATAGTTTCACTCTGCCAGAGACAGAGGCAGTGGAACTACAGGACAGAGACTTGGTCTGCTCTTTTAAAGGGCAAGTGAAAGGAGCACAGATCTGACTGAAATTGGAGATGAAATGGTGATAGAAGATCACGAAGCCCAGGAAACGTTGGAGGTCCTTTATTGAGGTGAGCTGTGGTTCTGGATGGCTTCTACCTTTCTCTGGTCCATTTGTATGTCGTGTTCATTGATTACATATCCCAGCAAATGGATGGTGTCGCGGTGGAAGAGATGATGTAATCTTCAAATTTTCAAAAAACAATAATCAAAATTCTTAATCTTAGTCGATTCCCGCTGATTTTAGGGATAAATTATGTTAGGTTTAGGTTTAGGGGTATGGACAGGATCAGGACTGTGTTTTGGACAGGGATGTTGTTCCAGAATCAGCACATCTTACTTGGCAAAATCATGCACCTGTATTTCTTTTTACGTAGGCACCAGTGGCAGTCTTTGTTCACTTGGCTCCCTTGGCAAGGGAAAAAAATGCTATGGAAGTTAATAGGGACCATCAACTGTTTGGTAACTGATTTCATTAAAATATTTTCTTTTGTGTACAGCAGAAGAACTAAATTCATACAGCTTTGGAATGGAACTTGAGGGTGAGTAAATGATGGCAGAATTTTCATTGTGGGGTGAACTGTCCCTTTAAACTCCAGTGACATCATTTGTGGCTTAATATTGATTACTACAAATGCACATTCCTCTATTAAAACTTAAATTGGCAGTCTTATGGTCATTTTAACATTTATGACATGGGATTGTCAAAGCAATGGAGTTGTAAAATGAAGTAGAATTTAACTTTACACAGAAAAGGTTAATAAATAATTATTTTTTTCACACTAAAAACATGTCAACTTGCATATTGTTTATGTCTTGAGCCTTTGCTATTGAAACACTAAGTATTTTAATGTTTTTCATTTGGCCCCATTCATGGCCAATGTAAATATCTCACTCTGTCACAAGATGGAGATAGAAGAAGACAAACATCCAATACGAAGTGATTAAATAATATATTAAACTCAAGAACTGTCAGAAGGTGTTACATAGGATGCGTGAAACAAATGTTAACACACACAACTCACAAACATTGACAGAAACTGAATTGTGAAACAGAGCATCTTAAACACACAGTGATAGTAAGACGATAACGAACAGGTGTGATGGTGATTTGAGGAGTATCCATGACAACTGATGACTGGCAGGAAACTAAGACAAAGAAACATGTCATTGATGAAAAAAAACTGAAAGTCCATGAAAGTGAAACTAGATATGAGTCAGATAATTGTGACACACTGTAACCCAGATTTCCTATAATTTTAGAGAAAAGGATAGACAATTAGAAATTATTTTTTATGGTAATCAACATTATGCCACTTCAAATGACTAGTTAGTATCTGAATCACCATATCCTTGTTTAATATGTGATATACCATTTGCAAAAAACTGCTAATCTCTGAGTAGACAGGAAGGGTTTTAAAACTAATTTCGTCATTTAATTATTGTTCACACAGAGATGGAATATTTGACAATTGTGAACATGTCTACAACACATATAATTGCATATAATTCCCCAAAAAAGCATGTACATGTGTTAATCTTATGTGTTTGGTTTTTAAGTGTTACAACGCACAACTTGGTATTAATTCAACCCAGTAACAACAACATACTTTGTGCTTGATAGTAATTTATGGGTTAATTTAAATAATGGGGGAAAATGTGTTACAGGTATACAACCACTGACTTCCTCTATGTCTTTCCAGCCTGGTTTCATCGTTAATATGTAGGGTATCCATACGTAACATTTTCAGGAGCAAAACATACATTTTTGTATCTTTGAATAGATGTGGGAACATATAATATGGACCTACTGACAACATTTAAATGTAAGCGTTATTGCTGTACATATTTACAGCTAAAGAAATGTAAAATATTTACGAATTTTTTATATCAACCAATACTTGCCCATTTTTACCATTTTATAGATAAATTATATATCTCTTTGTCAGAGATCGGTCAGGCTCTGTCAGCCACCAATCTCAACGCGCACCGTCACTAGAGTACTGATCACCGTCACCTGAATCCAATCACCTCATCACCATCATAGCATAAGAGCACACACCCCGTCACAGCACAGTGTCTGGTCTCAACTCTGAGAATGTGGACTCACTTTCCTTACTCTACCTACCAGTTTGTGTTCATGATCCATCGTCTGTTCCTGTCATCCGTGTCTGCATTGAGTCATCGTCTGTCTGTGTCTGCGACTACCATCATTCACCGGGATTCACCACATCACCCCAGCATTCACCGGAGTGTGTGCCCAGTAGCGTTTCACCATGATCTCTTCTCACCACCTATCAACAATAAGGACTGTCAGTATACCCATTCATCCTATTCACATCCTTTGCTCTGCCCTTTACCTGTGTTTGTCGATCTCGGTGTGCTCAATAAACTTTGTCAACCATTCTCCTGCCTGTTGAGTCTGTATTCCGTAACACTCTTAACCCTACGCCTGTAAGACCCAGACACAATACAGATGGTGTTAGACAAAGTTTATTTTTGTAACACAGATTCAACGTAACAGGTAACTGGTTTGGTATGGTGAGTTCACAAAGTTCGTATGAGGAATTCAAACTTAGCTTGCTGAGATGAATGTCTTTGATTCCTTTGCAGGAAGTTAGTAAGAGACCAGCGGTCCGCGAGCACCCTGATAGCTGACAGAAGAGATCCGAAGAAGACGAGTAATCCACGTCCACTAATCTGTGGTCCATTGAAGACGAGATCAGACAACTGGCGGTGAGTGAGTGTGTGTTAAGTAGGGTGAGCTGTGATTGCGGGCAGGTGCGGATGATTAATATTCTGGTGAGAGTGAACGAGTAGGTGGAGTCGTGCGTGTAGGTGAAGTGTACGGTGTGACAGTACCCCCCCCTCCACGGGCGGCTCCTGACGCCCAAGAACGTCAACGACGGGGTCGACCCCGTCCACGGGGTCCTGGTCGACCGGGATGGTCCTGGTGGTATTGTGTGATGATAGCTGGATCCAGAATGTCATCCCGTGCTACCCATGACCTCTCCTCTGGACCGTAGCCCTCCCAGTCGACCAGATATTCCAGATGGCTCCCACGTCGTCGGGAGTCCAGGATGTCATGGACCTGGTAGATTCTCTCAGAGTTATTTAAGTCGGGAGGAGGAGGTACATCGGCGGCTTCAGGTTCTGTGGGCGGAAACATAGGGTTAGTGACAGGCTTGAGGAGTGATACGTGGAAGGATGGTGATATACGATACGTATCCGGTAGATTGAGACGGTAGGTCACTTCGTTGAGCTGCCTCTGCACAGTGAAGGGACCTATGTAGCGGGGACTCAGCTTACGACAGGGCAGGCGCAGACATATGTCCCGTGTGGAGAGCCATACTTGCTGGCCGGGCTGATAGGTAGGTGTAGGACCTCGATGACGATCATCTTGTCTTTGGTGTCTGCGCACTGCCTGTTGGAGGTGAACATGAGCTGAGTCCCATACCCTCTCGCTCTGCTCAAACCAGTTCTGGACGGCTGGGACGTCGGACTGCTCACCGGACCAGGGGAAGAGTGCTGGTTGATATCCCAGAACACACTTGAATGGAGTAAGCCGGGTAGTGGATTGTTGTAGTGAGTTCTGGGCGTACTCAGCCCATGGAAGGAACTGGTTCCAGGATGACTGATTTTGGTGGCAGTATGACCGCAGGTATCTCCCGATCTCCTGTATCTTCCGCTCTGTCTGTCCGTTAGTCTGCAGGTGGTAACCGGAGGACAGGCTGACGGTGACACCGAGGAGTTGGAAGAAGGCTTTCCAAACTCTGGAGATGAATTGGGGTCCACGATCCGAGACGATATCTTCGGGGATACCGAAATTTAGCGTTGGCGTAGGAGCGAGAGGGTACGCTGGCTGCCTGGGTGTCCAGAGCCCGGAGAGGTATGAACCGATTCCAGGAGGAGCTGACGAAAGGTTGGTGGAACATACATCAGCCCCTCCGGAACTCCCGGCGGAGCAGGGTTGGTGTTAAGCGCCTGGAGGATGTGGTTGTCCCACTCCCATTGAATGGGACTGACGATGACTGCGGGAGGGAGGATAGGTTCAGGTGGTGCTTGGTTGGGCTCAGGGGCGTGGGTACGGGAGAGAGCGTCTGCTTGGATGTTCTTTTCTCCTCTACGGTAGGTGACTCTGAAGTCGAATCTGGTGAAGAACAAGGCCCAGCGGGCTTGTCGAGTGTTCAGACGCTTAGCTTCCCGGAGGTATTCGAGATTACGGTGGTCGGTTATGACCTCAAAAGGATGGTTCGCTCCCTCCAGCCAGTGCCTCCACTCCTCGAGGGCGAGTTTTATTGCCAGGAGTTCACGGTTCCCTACGTCATAATTCTGCTCCGCCGGGGAAAGCTTGTGGGAATAGAAGGCACATGGATGATTACGAGGAGGGTCGCCCTGCCGCTGAGAGAGAATAGCCCCTACTCCAGTCTGAGAGGCGTCGACTTCCATGTGGAAAGGTAAGTTCGGATCCGGATGACGAAGGATAGGAGCAGAACTGAAGGCTACCTTGAGTTGGTGAAAGGCTTCTTGTGCTTGAGAATTCCAGGACAGAGACTTGGGGCCCTTTCGAAGCAGTGAGGTCAGAGGTGAGCTTAACTGGCTGAAGTTATGGATGAACTTCCGGTAGAAATTGGCAAAGCCAAGGAATCGCTGCAGTTCTTTCACCGTCTGGGGTTCGGCCCACTTATGAATGGCGTCCACCTTCCCTTGGTCCATACTCACTCCATGTTGGTTGATCACATAGTCCAGGAATTGGACCTCGGGGATGTGGAATTCACATTTCTCCAACTTCAAGTACAGATGGTGATCTCGGAGCCTCTGGAGGACCTGTCGAACATGGTTGTGATGGTCAGTTAAGGTTTGTGAGTAAATCAGGATATCGTCGATATAGACGATGACAAATTTCTGAAGAAGATCACGGAAGAGTTCGTTCATATAATTCTGAAAGACAGAGGGAGAGTTCGCCAGGCCATACGGCATCACCAAGTACTCGTAGTGCCCAGATGGTGTCACGAAGGCGGTTTTCCACTCGTCTCCAGTGCGTATGCGGATAAGGTTATAGGCACTACGAAGGTCTAGCTTGGTGAATACACGAGCTCCTCGAAGTTGTTCCAGGGCTGCAGGGACCAAAGGAAGGGGATATCTGAACTTCACTGTTTGGGAGTTTAGTCTTCGGTAGTCGATGCAGGGCCTCAAGCCTCCGTCCTTCTTCGCGACAAAGAAGAAGCTTGAAGCGGCAGGGGACGTTGAAGGACGAATAAACCCTTGGAGGAGTGCCTCGGAGATGTACTCATCCATGGCCTTCTGCTCCGGGATGGACAATGGATAGACTTTCCCTTTAGGAAGGATTGCCCCAGGCAGCAGGTCTATAGCACAGTCCCATGGCCGGTGAGGTGGTAGTTGTGTTGCCAGCCGCTTGCTGAAGACATCCTGGAACGCCCGGTATTCTTCAGGAATGGTCGGTTCGTGAGTAGGCTCAGGACTCTCAACAGAAGTTGAGCAGAGGGGAAGAGCTGAGTGAACGGAACCTCTGGATGAGGAAAAGAGAGGAATCTTCTGTATTGAGCGGAGACAACTCTGCTTGCAATGTTGACTCCACTTCAGAATCTCTCCGGTTTCCCAGTTGAAGGTAGGGTTGTGTTCTACTAACCACGGGCGTCCCAGGATGATGTCAGTAGTGGAACCCTCCAACACCAGAAAGGAGATCTTCTCTTGATGTAAGCATCCCATATGAAGTATAAGTACAGGTGAACTATGGTTGATAACCCCTCGACCCAGCGGTTTACCCAGAATAGTATGGATCCTTAGAGGGTGATGGTAGCGTTTGCGTGGTAGGTTTAGTGTCCTGAGGAACTGGCGGGAGATGAAGTTCCCCGCAGAGCCGGAGTTGACGAGGGCTTGCGCTGAAACATAGGATTTTCGAATCAGGAAGTATACAGGAGTACGAATTAAATGAGATATTCTGGGTTGTGTCTCTATGGTACTCACCGCTGGTCGAGGGGGTCGAACGGTACAGTGGAGAAGTTGATGGCCCTCATCACCGCAGTATAGACAGAGCCGGTTGGTAATTCGGCGCTGACGTTCGGCGGGGGTGAGATGGTAGTTATCCACATGCATAGGTTCTGGTGCTGGAGGTGCGGCTGGCAAGCTGACCGACGGGGACTGCAACATGGGTGCAAGAGGTTCGCATGCTGACAGACGTTGAGCCACTCGCACAGTTTTTTGGAGGAAAGCTTCCAGACCGATGGTGTCATCATACATGACCATGAGATGACGGATATCAGGGTTAAGTCCCAGGCGATACGCAGTGAGAGGAGCCACCTCATTCCATCCGCTATTAGAGGCGAGAGTGCGAAATTGTAATGTGTATTCACCCACGGACGATGTTCCTTGTCGCAGGTGAAATAACTGATCGGCCGCGGAGTATGTAGATGTAGCCTGGCCGAAGACTTCTCTAAAATGGTTGGTAAATGCTGAGAGGGAATTTAAAATGGCTGCATTGGATTGCCATAGCGCTTGTGCCCAGCGTAGCGCTTTCCCGGTGAGCAAATTCACCATAAAGGCGACCTGAGCTTTTTCTGATGAGAAAAGGTGAGGTTGAATATCAAAGTAGAGCGAACATTGCATTAGGAACCCGTTGCAGTCCTCTGTCTCGCCCGAGTAGGGCGCTGGTCTGGCCAGGGGACATGCAGAGGCAGCTAGTCCCAGCGATCGTTGCAGGAAGTGCTGCGGAACCAGCTGGGGCCGATTGGGAGAGCGTGCTCGTGGTGCTGGTGGATGTTGTCGAATCCATACGTAGTAATAGAGGTCTGATCTTCTGTAAGACCCAGACACAATACAGATGGTGTTAGACAAAGTTTATTTTTGTAACACAGATTCAACGTAACAGGTAACTGGTTTGGTATGGTGAGTTCACAAAGTTCGTATGATGAATTCAAACTTAGCTTGCTGAGATGAATGTCTTTGATTCCTTTGCAGGAAGTTAGTAAGAGACCAGCGGTCCGCGAGCACCCTGATAGCTGACAGAAGAGATACGAAGAAGACGAGTAATCCACGAACAGGTAAGAGATGCAGGTAAGTCTGTGGTCCATTGAAGACGAGATCAGACAACTGGCGGTGAGTGAGTGTGTGTTAAGTAGGGTGAGCTGTGATTGCGGGCAGGTGCGGATGATTAATATTCTGGTGAGAGTGAACGAGTAGGTGGAGTCGTGCGTGTAGGTGAAGTGGACGGTGTGACAATGCCCAAACCCAAACATAAAAATTTTATAGAAAATATAAAAAGATTATGTAAACATAACGGACAGAAATGTGCAGGAAAATTCTTGAATTTTGGTCCCTCATAAACATATGGATTCTAAAGATTTGGGGTATTTTATGGTTTTGTTGTCAGTCACAGCATAAAACCATACTGAGAAAATGCATTTTGTGGCCCACAGCAAACAAAATAAATATTACATGATAAGTAATCGTTAAACAATGATCCTTTAAGACAAGTTTGCAGCAAAAGTCATACAGACCAGAGTGAAGTATTATCGATAAGTAAACTGTGGTTAACGAATGTGTCTGGAAAACAATGTAATTGAAATGACAATTGAATACAACAGAATCAAAATATTAATGCTATGATTTTAATAGTGAGAAATAAGGATTTGTACACTATTGTACGCCTTAAAGTTGTTCCTACGTAAATAATTTTTGGAGCTGTCAATAAGACAATATTGTACGTTTCAGTGTTTGATGCAATTAATGTAGGTGTGGTAGAACCACAAGAAATACACTCGAATACTCGTGAGATCATGTTGATCATTTCATTTTAAAGACATGACCATACATTCTTGTTGTATGAAAAAGTGCAGCTTTAACATTTTGAATACATGGGTGTATAGATAGAATGACAGAATTTTTAGATTACAGCAAATAATCTGCTGAAGGGGAAATTTGATTGAAATGGAAATTTCTGCAACAGTGTAAATGTTTAAACGTCTTTTGCCTTGAGTTGTGCAACTTCAATAATGAAACATACAAATAAGTGACACACACATCTTATGCTCATCCAAAATAGCACATGAGCTTAAATTAAAACAATCTTCACTAATAGCAGTGTGATACGATGTCTGCTAGGTGGCTGCCAATAACTGGAAGAACAACAGACTGAACTGTTAGAGAATTTGTTTTTTCATAATAATTAATGCCCAAATAAAGTCAAATATTTATAGTTCTCCGTAATCACATAATCAGAGGACTGTGTTTCATTAGAGAGTCAAACAGATATTGTAAAAGCAAATTTAATCAGAGACATATGTGCATTCCTCTCGAATTGAAAAGATTAAAATAGTAAAAGCTTATTTTAATCCCTCGTGTACAGAAAGATTGACTCCAGAAGAGACCCTCCCCCATGATATATCACATGACCCTTGTATGCACTACAAAAATATGCTTATGTATGTACTGTGAGATTTATGTATTTGAATTGCATATAAAATTTCAATCCACTTTTGGTTACAGTTTTACATAAATTAATAAACTTAATGTGAAGCATATTTGTTAGTCATGATGTGGTGTATAAAAATAAAAGATTTCTGTAATAATAACACTATAATAATAAACCAAATGTGTTTTAAATACACAATAGCACTCCATTTTTATCATCAAGAAATCTAATGTTTTATTTCTTTTTTTTTTTAATAATGTGAATCTGTCTCTGTCATATTGTTATGAATACTAAACAGTTTTGTCCCTTTTTTAATGTCCTCTTGCACTGTTTCTGTTTGCAGTTTCAGATATGTATATGTTTATATCTTTAGTTAGATTACCTCTTTTTATATAAGATGTGTGTATTTATATATGTTTATATGTAACATAAACATATGTGTATGTGTTTCTGTGAGGTACGACAATAAAACTTACTTGACTTGAATGGAGGGAAGATGAACTGGCACATATATGAAATGGTGGACATAAGGTGATTTACATACATTTGCACAGCACAATGCACCTATTTACCCCATCCACACTCACACACACATACACAGAGAGAGAGTGAGAGAGACAGTCAGCAGGGGTCACGACTGAGTTCAAGGATGCCATCTGGGTGCACAGAAATTATTAACTGCCCCATTCTCTTGTTATTATTTTATTCTTTAATCATTCTCACAAAGGCAAAGTAGGATTAAACTGCACATCTTTAGGTGTAAAGAGTTTTTGAGCTTGTTTGTTTTTTACTTTAAACCCTGCTTGCTGGATCTCTCATCAGACAAGAAAGCAATTAAGTTGTTTATAGATGCAGAAGAGCGAATGTGTGAGTCCACCGTGCAGGAGGGTCTCGCAAGCATTTTTTGCCCGCTTTGATCTTGGATGAGGACATCCAGCTGGATGGTGAAGGAGCCTTCCAAATCACAAAGGAATAAGGCTTGGACAGGCAGAAAAACAAAAGACAACACTGTAATGAGGTCAATTAGAAGGTTGTTTAAGGATCTGGTTCTTTTCTTTTCTCGTTTCCTTTTCTTTAAGAACCGTGCTCATCATGGCATTTATTGTAGGGTACACATGGGCTACTACAAAAGCAATTCAGTGTTAATTCAGTTAAGTTCACAATTCACAATGTATTTGAACAGAGTTTATAGTCATTTGCTATTAGAAAATATAGTTTTTTTCAAAAACTCAAATGAAACTGAAATAATTGATTTGAGGCAATAGGTTTACTCAAATGAATGAGTTACCTTAACTTGGGTTTTACACTGAGTTGTCATGTAAACTGTCACAAGTGTTAAGTTTCAGTACTAAGTTTTTGAGGCAAAAGTTGAATTACTTTAAATACAAAATGTTTCTTTTTTCTTTTTTTTTGCTTTCAAACAACCCTCTTAATACCGAAATGTAATAGTTTAGTTGACCATAAATGCTCATTAGTTTCACGGTAGCATGTAGTTGAATCCAAAAGGAAATGTGTGATGCAGAATGATCAATGGAAAAAGAAACTTTAATAAACGCAGAGCGTGATCAAACACAACACATAATCCATAACCTTTAACAACAAACACAGACCTGAGGGAACTGAGGGCTTAAATACACTGAGAATGATAATCAAAGAAACAGGGAACAGGTGTGCACTAATCAGAAACCATAGTAACAAACAAGAACTCAGGGTATGTTTGCATGACAACAATGTACTAAAAAAGTTGCGTTTTTTTGCGTACAAATGACAACACTTTCAAACAATCCCCGTTCACACAGATTCACGAAACAACTAAAAATGCTGCATTGTGCTGCCAGGCCTGTGGTTGCCGATGTCATTTTGTAAAGAAACACACGCACTGAACAAATTATATGAATGCGCATGATGTTATCATTTTCACAAATTCACATTTTTGTAGTTTTCAAAAACCTGTTTTCAAAAGTTTAAATGGCCAAAACGCATTAAAAGTTTTCCATTTTAAGTTGAAAATACTGTCATGTAAAAAGCCGCTCAGGCAAAGAAAACAATGACAATGAAACTAAACAGACCAAGATCATGAATGTAAACAAGACATGATCATGACAGTACAATTCGGCTGTACACTTTAACAAGATTTTGAGGCAAAAGTAGAATTAAAGACTTTCTTTTCTGTTGGTTTCAAACAACAATCTTAAAAGAATAACTTTATTTATTTTTTTATTAATTTTAGGTAAAATATCATCAGATTTTTGTCACAGTTTTTCCCAGTCAAAATAATATTGTTTTTTTTTTTGTTTGTTTGTTTTTTTTACTTTAAGCATTTTTGTAGTTTCATGACTTTATTGTCCTGAACCATTCAATAAATGTGTGTTAAATAAACTCTCTTTTATTTTTCTTGGGCAAGAATAATAAAAATGTACAGCAGTTTTCGGTAACACTTTATTTTACAGTGCCGTAGTTACACATTACTATATGTACTTATAGTAATAACAGTAAATTATGCATAATTACAAGTAACTAACCCTAAACCAAACCCAAACCTTAACTGTAACTCTATAATAAGTACATGTAGTTAATTAATAGCACTCAGTACTTATTTGAGTAATAAACGACACTATAAAATAAAGTGTAAACCAGTTTGTGCATTTTAATTTATTTATTTTTAATAATTAATAAATTTATTTAAATATTATTATTTTCGGAAAGGTTTGACAATGAATCCATGCAGCACCTGCCATGACAAATGCTTAACACATCAGTCACAACCACTTTAACTCAACCACAGTACATTCAACCGTTATTTCAATCCATGCCAACTAACAAATCAAACGCTGTTTAGTGGTTCAGCTCTAATTATTAAGTAGCCATTGTGCTTTGGAGAGCTGTGCCCACCACACTCTGTTGGAATCTTGTGCTTCTTGTTTGATTGAGTGCTGAAACTGCTCCAGGCAGTACAAACACAGAAGAGAAATAATTAGGCTTAATTAAGGAGGGGAGTATGTCTATAACATTCCATAGCAGCTGTTCTCCTTGAGGCTGTCTGCACCCCACCTGTCAATCATGCAGATGAGAATATGTGACATTATCAAATTGAAAGTCAACATGAAGGCAAAAATGATCCATTTAAATTCATGTTATTCATAAAAAAGGAATTATTTGTCATAATCTATGATTAACATGTAATAACTTTATTAATTATGGTAAAAAAGAATTGTGCTTTAGCATACTTTTAAAAAGAGTACTTATTTCTGAAATAATACTGTATTTGTATTTATACATTTGTAATGTTGAAGTTGCAATTCAATTAAATTTAAAATAGATTTTAAAATGTATTAATTGAAAATATATTTAAAACATATTATCTTTCATTATATCAAATAATGCACTACAGTTAAAAATGTATAATCAAGTAATTAACACATGCTTTAGTATGTTAGTCACCATATCAAAATAAGTGTTTCAAAACAAAACAAAAAATTAATTGAAAGTGTTCTTAGGTGTACTTAAGAAACAGTCATGAAAGTGTATTCTCTTTAAGTACACTTAAGTGGCCTTTTATTTCATTAGTATTATATTTAAAATAAAGATTTTATATACAGTCAACTACAAGTGCACTTCAATACAGTTAAGCACACTTCTTTTTCACAAAAAATCCTTTTCTGCTGATAATGTTAAAATAATAACAAAGTAGCTGTTTTAGCAAACTTGCATCTGACACTTTCAGAATCAAACCAATCTCAGATGGATCAGATGTTATACCTACATTTTTTCGTGTTGAAGGTCCAGAAGTAGTATATCACATTGCAGTATATTATACATATTATAGGTACATTATGCTGTAGGTAAAATTCATGGTTACACTTTATTTTATGATGATGTAGTTACATTGTATACTTACTCAAAGTACAAGTACTAAGTAGTACAGTAATATAGAATTACAGTTAGGGTTTGGTTTAGGGTTAGTTACTTGTAATTATGCTTAATGTAGTGTTATTATTATAGTAAGTAAATATAGTAACGTAGTAATGTAGTAACTATATCATCTTAACATATTGTGTCACCAAATGAGCAAAGACAGAAGTGTTGAAGAGAGAATAATGGGAATTATTGTAGAAAGCTAGATACATTCTCTCAAGAATCCGTAAGAATTTCAGAGGATGATGGATGTACATATCACTCTTGCAGCTACACATATCAAGTGAGGAAATGGTAAATTTATTTAACGCTCATTTTCTTACTCAACACAGGCATTCTTTCTTCAGTTTGTTCTCTGTTGCGAATGGTGTGTTATGCAAGGGCACATCAGACCGTTGCCAAGGCACACTTGTCATAGCATGCATGTCACCATGGCTCCTCTCTTGGTTAAACAATAAATACCTTCAACTCATGTAACTGAGTAAAGCTTCTTAAATACAAGGTGGATCAGCTTCACAAGATCACTTTATGCTCAGTTGATAGCACTTGTGACATAATGTTGATTACCATCAAAATTCATTCCTTATCCAAATCCTAGATTGTCTATGAAAGCCTGTATACTGATCTTTATGTTTGTGAAGCATTACATAAATCACATAGCAGTGATTTTAATGACCTCATCTGTCAACATGATACGGGTGAACTGCAGAGCTTGTGCTAACATCCACAACACTATAATCAGATACTTTCTTAAAGCAACACTATGTAGTTTTTCAACCTTCAAATAATGTGTCTAAAACTATTTCAGTGTATACCAACTCTTAACTGGACAAATTGTACTGCAGCTGAGTAGCTCTTAGCGACTACAACCACACTTTGCAAGTTTCGTGCTCGGGTCGGAACACAGAGCTCCACCCATCCCCTGCCAGTGGAAGAGTGTGACCTGCTTTACGACATACTTCACATATTTAGCTTGAAGCCTAGGTGGACTTAGCCAACAGCTAACTATAAGACAAAACGAAATACTATGACAATGTCCGATGTATATAAGCTATTATGGACATTATGGCTACAATGATGTGCAACATTTTACAAATTACACCCTTTGCAAACAATGCTACATACGAACTACATGAGCAAAAAACTAGGCTAACATACTAGCATTCCTTTTGTCGTTGTACTCAATTCTGGAGTAACAATAAATAAAACTATGTAATGATATTTGTAGAACACAGTGTAACACAGGCTACTTTACCTGGTCGGTGGACATGGTTTCCAAACGCGATTTCTGCATTTGCCGGTTTATACAGCTATGTAATGTCTAGTTTTGGTTCCCATTCAGCCGGTCACTTTGACGTACGTTGGATGACCGACGAAAAGGAATCTCGCTAAACGAGCCAAAGCATATTGGCATGCAATCATATGCAACAGCTGCTCACCTCGTAGCGCGGGTATATAATGAGCAGCAGGTGCATTGCATCTTTAGCTTTTCGCTTCAGAGCCGAACCTGTATGGTGTCTACAAGTGAGTGTGACAAGAGATGAAGAATCTTTTGGTGGACTGTTCTTCATGAGAGTGCAGGCAGACAGCACAGCAGCGCGGCTGTTCTCTTGTTTGTCTTCTTTGTTTGTTCTGTCTACAAGTGAGTGTGACAAGAGATGAAGAATCTTTTGGTGGACTGTTCTTCATGAGAGTGCAGGCAGACAGCACAGCAGCGGGGCTGTTCTCTTGTTTGTCTTCTTTGTTTGTTCTGTTTTATGTGAGCAAGTGAAGCTGTTCTCAGCTGTAAAAGCCATTGTTATGGCTGTTAACGGTGCGTTATAATAGAGCGCTTAAAAAGCTGTTATCACAGCTGGTAAGAGTGGCTTCAAAGAGTGAGTGCACACGACAGGCTGCACTGTTCTCAGCCCCCCACCCCGATTCCTTTCTTCCCGGAGGTGCATGAAGAGATCACTGGCACATGGACGGCACCTTTTACTGCCTGAAACCGTGCCAGTAGGACCTCCTCCCTCACCGCCCTTGATGGCGGTGGTCAAAGGGATATTCACGCATACCCCCTGTGGAGCAGGCCATTGCTATACAACTGTGCCCTAACTCCACCTGGCGGGGGAAGCCGTCTCTCCCTTCCAAAGCCTGTAAGCACTCGTCGGACCTAACTGGCAAGGCTTACCAGGCTTGCGGGAAAGCCGTTTCCGCCTTACACGCTATGGCGTTGTTGCAGGTACATCAGGCCAAGGCACTGAGGGACCTGCACGAGGGTGGCTCGCGCTTCGAGCGACGAAGGTCACTGCGTGGTCAGTGGGTCATGCGATATCCACGCTGGTGGTCCAGGAACGCCATCTCTGGCTTTGTCTGGCAGACATGAGGGATACCGACAAAGTCACGTTCCTTGATACCCCCATGTCCCAGACCGGCCTCTTCTGCGACGCAGTCGAGAATTTGCCCAACAGTTCTTGGCTGTACAGAAGCAGTCTGAGGCCATCAGCCACATCCTGCCGAGGCAGTCAGCTGCTGCATCTCCACCGCCCGCAGCGCCTCAGGCTGCTCGTTGCCCCCCCCCCCCCCGCGGCTGCCCCCGCTCCCCAGCAGCAGCAGCCATCATCAAAGCGGCGCCGTGGAGCCAGTCGTGGTGCCCAGCCCATCCAGGCCCCTTCCAAGAAGAAGGGTGGCAAGGCCAATGGGTCTGCAATGGATGGGACTGCTCTGCAGGAGATGGTGACCGCACTACTCCTTCCCCCAGGAGTAGTGCGTTTTTGTTTTGTGTTCTGCCGCTGGCTCAACAGTCAACGGTACCCACATTTTCAATAAAAGAGCAGTTTCCTTCATCTCCGGGTCTGAAGAGGACTCGGAGAGCAGTGGGAGGGCAAGAACCTCACCACTCTCATCCTCCTCTTCTGTTGCCAGTGGACAGCAGCGCGCCTGCTCCCGCTGTCCATTCGTGGAACCAGGTAAGTGTTGCACAGCACACTGTGACCCCGCGCAAAGAGAGCCTCCCGGGCAGCATCCCTGTGTTCCACCTCGCTGCCCCACTGCGGGTACACCTGTGGTCCCTTTGGTCCCGCTTGTACGGTCTCTGCGAGCCTGGTTAGCGCTCCCCAGTCCGTCTCGCTGGCTCATTCTGACCATCAGGCTCGGCTATGCAATTCAGTTCGTCCGGCGTCCCCCGAGGTTCAGGGGCATCAACTTCACTTCAGTGAAAGCTGCCGATGCTCCTGTCTTGTGTGTGGAGATCGCAGTCCTACTGGCGAAGGATGAGATAGAGCCGGTTCCTCCAGCCGATATGAGGACAGGGTTCTACCGCCCCTACTTCACTGTACCCAAGAAAAGCAGTGGGTTACAACCGATCTTGGACCTGCGAGTTTTTAATCGGAGCCTTCACAAGCTACCGTTCAAAATGCTCACTCAGAGACGCATTTTCGAGTGTATCCGTCCCCGAGATTGGTTTGCAGCGTACTTTCATGTCTGGATCCTTCCACGACATAGGCCATTCCTGTGATTCGCGTTCGAAGGTCGAGCATATCAGTACAGAGTCTTACCCTTCGGGCTGGCCCTGTCTCCCCGCGTCTTCACGAAAGTCTTCTAGCTCAGTCGCAGGATCAGTTGTGCGAACACAGGGATTTGGTTCTCAGACACCTCGGCCGGTTGGGTCTTCAGGTCAACTGGGAAAAGAGCAAACTCGCCCCCGTGCAGAGGATCTCTTTTCTCGGTGTGGAGTTAGACTCGGTCGAACAGACAGCATGCCTTACAGAGGAACGTGCTCAGGCGGTGTTGAACTTTCTCAGAGATGGGCCACCCTTTGGCACCCGCGTCCAGACCTCTGGAAACTCCATGTCTGGTCCCTGGACAGGACGCGGAGGTTCTAGGTGACTTACCCCCCGAGATACTTAAAACCATCACTTCGGCACGTGCACCGTCTACCGTCACGATCGGAGTCGTGCTTTCCTTCTTGCAGCAAGGGTTGGAGCGTAGGCTGTCCCCCTCCACCCTCAAAGTCCATGCTGCCGCTATTTCTGCATACCACGAGCACATAGATGGCAAATCTGTTGGTAAGCACAACCTGGTCGTCAGGTTCCTTAGGGGGACGAGATGGTTGAATCCTCCTCGTCCCCCCTCCATACCCTCTTGGGACTTGGCTCTGGTGCTGAGAGTACTCCAGAATGCTCCCTTTAAGCCTTTGCAGTCAGTAGACTTAAAGATTATATCGATGAAGACTTTGCTGCTGGCTGCATTGGCCTCCATCAAGAGGGTAGGGGACCTGCAGTCTTTTTCGGTTGACAAATCATGCCTTGAGTTCGGACCGGGTGACAGCCACGTGGTACTGAGACCCCGGCCTGGCTATGTGCCCAAGGTTCCTACCACTCCCTTCAGGGATCAGGTAGTGAGCCTGCAAGCGCTGCCCTCGGAGGAGGCAGACCCAGCCCTGGCTTTGCTCTGTCCAGTTCGCGCTTTGCAACTGTACATAGACAGGACTCAAACCTTCAGGACCTCAGACCAGCTCTTTGTCTGTTACGGAGGCCAGCAGAAGGAAAAGGCTGTCTCCAAGCAGAGGATGGCCCACTGGATAGTGGATGCCATCTCCCTGGCTTACCAAGCTCAGGGCGTGCCCTGCCCGCTCAGGTTGCATGTGCACTCCACGAGAGGTGTTACATCCTCCCAGGCGCTGGCTCGTGGCGCCTCACTGACAGACATCTGTAGAGCTGCGGGTTGGGCGACACCTAACACGTTCGCTAGGTTCTATAGCCTTCATGTTGAGTCGGTCTCCTCCCGTGTTCTCGCCTCAGGTCAGAGGCAAGGAGAGGCCCCGAATTAGTGTCGGCTTGCAGCACTTATATGTGCTTTTTCTCCAGAGAGTCCCCACAAGGTAGACCCTGTTGAGTCCTCCGATATCCCTTCGGCAGCCGACGTGGTGGAGCGTCTGGCCCCAGGCCTATACTCCGCTGCATCCTTGAGAACCGGATTTAGGCTGGGTTCCATATGAGTGACCCTACGGGGATCCCATATGGCTGGTTCCACGGTTGCTCCTAATCGAAGCCTGTGTCTTACCCTCTGGGAGAACCCACCTCTCATCGAGTGGAGTCATATGTTACTCCATATGTTCTTCCACATAACTCCTTCGGGGAAGGATGTGGCTTCCGCAGCGTTCCTTTTACATGAAAGGGCACGCTTTCCCAGTGTTATCCAATAGTCTCACTGAATGGGTTTGAGGGAACAGCGGTGATCGACACTCTCTGTGTTAGCCCTGTCCCACCGTCCTAGGGCAAAGGGGTTCAGGTGGCTTGCTACAGAACGCTGAAAGGGGGCAGCTCCTGTGGCGCTTTGGTAGGGATTCCTATTCGTCGGTCATCCGACGTACGTCGAAGTGACCGACTGAATGGGAACGTCTCGGTTACATACAGTTGTGTTCAAAATTATTCAACCCCCCAATGCTGTAAATGGTTTTAGAGAATTTAGAGTACATTTGTAATTGAATTCAGAATGAAATCCTACAAGGACTTCTTAAAGAAGCATATGCAACTAAAATGACATCAATTGGTTTTGTAATACAGTAGTAAATGTTTCTTTTGTGAATTCTTCATTGACACAATTATTCAACCCCTTAAAGACTACCACTCTGAAGAACAGAGGTCCATTGAAGTGTTTTCAATCAGGTATTGAAAGCACCTGTGGATGTCAGGGAGCAGCAATAAAGCCTAATAAGCACCAATTAGGCAGCTTTAAAATGACTGTGATACTCAGCTCCTTCTAGACATTTACTGGTGTGGTTACAAACATGGTGAAGTCAAGAGAATGGTCCAGGAAGACAAGAGAAGAGGTGATTACTCTTCACAGGAAGGGCAATGGCTATAAGAAGATTGCAAAGATGTTAAACATACCAAGAGACACCATAGGAAGCATCATTCGCAAATTCAAGGCAAAGGGCACTGTTGAAACGCTACCTGGTCGTGGCAGAAAGAAGATGCTGACTTCGACTGCTGTGCGTTACCTGAAGCGTAGAGTGGAGAAAAGTCCCCGTGTGACTGCTGAGGAACTGAGAAAAGATTTGTCAGATGTAGGTACTGAAGTTTCTGCTCAGACAATACGGCGCACCCTGCGTAATGAAGGCCTCCATGCCAGAACTCCCAGGCGCACCCCCTTGCTGTCTCCAAAGAATAAGAAGAGTCGACTGCAGTATGCCAAAAGTCATGTGGACAAACCACAGAAGTTTTGGGATAGTGTTCTGTGGACTGATGAAACAAAATTAGAACTGTTTGGGCCCATGGATCAACGCTATGTTTGGAGGAGGAAGAACAAGGCCTATGAAGAAAAGAACACCTTGCCTACTGTGAAGCATGGCGGGGGGTCAATCATGCTTTGGGGCTGTTTTGCTTCTGCAGGTACTGGGAAGCTTCAGCGTGTGCAAGGTACCATGAATTCTCTTCAGTACCAGGAGATATTGGAGGACAATGTGATGCAGTCCGTCACAAACCTGAGGCTTGGGAGACGTTGGACCTTTCAACAGGACAATGATCCCAAGCATACCTCCAAGTCCACTAGAGCATGGTTGCAGATTAAAGGCTGGAACATTTTGAAATGGCCATCGCAGTCACCAGACTTAAATCCGATTGAGAACCTCTGGTGGGACTTAAAGAAAGCAGTTGCAGTGCGCAAGCCTAAGAATGTGACTGAACTGGAGGCTTTTGCCCATGATGAATGGGCGAAGATACCCGTAGCTCGCTGCAAGACACTTGTGTCAAGCTATGCTTCACGTTTAAAAGCTGTTATAACTGTAAAAGGATGTTGTACTAAGTATTAAGATTGAATGTCACTTGGGGGTTGAATAAAACTGATAATGATGTGAGCAGAGAAAAGACATTTGTGGTTATTTCATTATAAATGTTATGTTATATTTGTCTGACCTACACGTGCCTCTTTGATTTAATTGTAAGCAGGATGACTGAATGATCAAAATCAATGTCAAACCGGCCAAAACAATCAATTTCAGTGGGGGTTGAATAATTTTGAACACAACTGTAGGTAACCCTCATTCCCTGAAGGAGGGAACGGTGGCGTACGTCCCGTCACCACAGTCGCTGTACCCCGCTGATGCTGCCGCCTATCTGGTTCGGCTCCTTAGCGAAAACCTAAAGATGCAACGCACCTGCTGCTCATTATATAGGTGAGGTGAGCAGCTGTTGCATATGATTGCATGCCAATATGCACTGGCTCGTTTTAGTTACACTCGAAGTAGATTGGCCTCTCTAGCGAGATTCCTATTTGTCGTCATCCGACGTATGTCTCCGTTCCCTCCTTCAGGGAACGAGGGTTACCTATGTAACCGAGACGTTTTGTGTTCATGTTCATGTTTCATGTCATTAAGTTGGCTTGAAAAAGCCAACTTACTGTAATGCTATTTAAACTTATTAAGTTGGCTTGAAAAAGCCAACTTACTGTAATGCTATTTAAACTTATTAAGTTGGCTTGAAAAAGCCAACTTACTGTAATGCTATTTAAACTTATTAAGTTGGCTTGAAAAAGCCAACTTACTGTAATGCTATTTAAACTTATTATTATTATTATTAATGGTGCTTGCCTAAGGCAAGCATCCATTCTTGTTATTCTACAAACTTATTATTATTCTGCTTCTTCTTCTTCTTCTTCCGGACAAAACTTCGGCGCGTAACTCGTCCCGCACCGTTTGTCCTAGACCCATGAATGAGGTGTCAAATCGACCGGCTCATTGAGGAGAGGTGTGCTATGACTTTTATAAGCGATCGAACCGACGATTTTCGTACGGCGGACGAAAAAGCGACGAAAAAAGTCCCATTGACTTTGCATTGAAAAATCGATGAGATGGATTTAAATGGATCAAAACATCATTGAGACACGCGAGTTTGGCATTTTTGATTTGGGCACACATGCAGTCTATTAGTTTAAGCCTGTTAACTGCCTAAACATACCATAGCAACCATTTAGAGCACCCTAGCAACAAAAGTCCCATTGACTTCCATTGAAAAATAAATGAGATGGATTTAAATGATTCAGAACATCATAGAGACACGCGAGTTTGGCATTTTTGATTTGGGCACACATGCAGTCTATTAGTTTAAGCCTGTTAACTGCCTAGCCATTCCCTAGCAACCATTTAGTACACCCTAGCAACCAAACTCAAAGAGGGATATTTTCAAACCTGAACATCATAGGGCTGGTTTATGTCATTCATACTGACAAGCAGCCTTTGGAGGATCATCAATGGCAGCTGCCAAGCCACTCCCTAGCAACCAAACAAGGTACCCTAGCAACTATTTAGCAAGACCTATATCTTTGCATCAGAACATCGTAGAGACTTGGTTGTTGGGTCTTTTGACTCATGCTAGGAATCTGGACTTGCAACATGCTACACATGCTAGCATTGAATAGCTACATGCTAATACTCATTAGCTAAGTGTTAAAGTGGGCTGAAAACATGCTAAGAACACTATATTAACTCCATAATAACTATCTGTGATAACTACCGACCACCTAGTAACACCATAGCAACCACCGAGGTTACCATAGCAACTGCCTAGCAACCACCCCGGTTACCATAGCAACCGCCTAGCAACCATCCAGAACACCCTAGCAACCGCCTAGCAACACCGTGGTGACCACCCCAAGTACCTTAGCAACTGCCTAGCAACACCCTAGCAACAACCTTGGTTACCATAGCAACCGCCTAGCAACCACCCAGAACACCTTAGCAACCGCCTAGCAACATCTTAGCAACTACCCCAAGTACCTTAGCAACTGCCTAGCAACGCCCTAGCAACCACCCTGGTTACCATAGCAACCGCCTAGCAACCACCTAGAACACCTTAGCAACCGCCTAGCAACACCTTAGCAACCACCTCAAATACCTTAGCAACTGCCTAGTAACGCCCTAGCAACCACCCTGGTTACCATAGCAACCGCCTAGCAACCACCTAGAACACCTTAGCAACCGCCTAGCAACACCTTACCAACCACCCCAAGTACCTTAGCAACTGCCTAGCAACACCCTAGCAACCACCCAGGTTACCATAGCAACCGCCTAGCAACCAGCCAGAACACCCTAGCAACCGCCTAGCAACACCTTAGCAACCACCTCAAGTACCTTAGCAACTGCCTAGCAACGCCCTAGCAACCACCCTGGTTACCCTAGCAACCGCCTAGCAACCACCTAGAACACCTTAGCAACCGCCTAGCAACACCTTAGCAACCAGCCCAAGTACCTAAGCAACTGCCTAGCAACACCCTAGCAACCACCCAGGTTACCATAAAAACCGCCTAGCAACCACCCAAAACACATTAATTAGAAAAACTGCCTAGAAACACCCTAGCGACCGAGTGCCGAATTTTGCCACTGCAAGCACCATTCACATTTCCTTCAGGAAATGTACATTCTAGTTATTATTATTCTTCTGAGACTAAAATTTCTGACTCTAACTCCTCCTAGAGCTTTAACTCTACATACTCCAAACTCGGGTCAGACCTTCAGACTATTCTGACTTGGTGTGCTATATCTTTTCTAACTGATCGGAATTATAATTTTCCTAAAAATTAATATTAATCATCATCAAAATCCCATTGACTTTCATTGAAGGAATGTCAAAATGAGCCAACTACGGAAGCCCATTAGACTCAAAAGTCTAAACTGAATTGTATGTACTTTTTCTAAGCCATTTAAACTCATTCAAACTCATTCAAACTCTTCTATCTAATTTTTCTAATCTATCTCATCTGACTCTATCTATCTATCTATCTATCTATCTATCTATCTATCTATCTATCTATCTATCTATCTATCTATCTATCTATCTTTTGACCACAACTAACTATCTATCTATCTATCTATCTATCTATCTATCTATCTATCTATCTATCTATCATTTGACCACAACTATCTATCTATCTATCTATCTATCTATCTATCTATCTATCTATCTATCTATCTATCTATCTATCATTTGACCACAACTATCTATCTATCTATCTATCTATCTATCTATCTATCTATCTGTCTATCATTTGACCACAACTATCTATCTATCTATCTATCTATCTATCTATCTATCTATCTATCTATCTATCTATCTATCTATCTATCTATCTATCTATCTATCTATCTATCATTTGACCACAACTAACTATCTATCTATCTATCTATCTATCTATCTATCTATCTATCTATCTATCTATCTATCTATCTATCATTTGACCACAACTATCTATCTATCTATCTATCTATCTATCTATCTATCTATCTATCTATCTATCTATCTATCTATCTATCTATCTATCTATCTATCTATCATTTGACCACATCTATCTATCTATCTATCTATCTATCTATCTATCTATCTATCTATCTATCTATCTATCTAACTATCTATCATTTGACCACAACTATCTATCTATCTATCTATCTATCTATCTATCTATCTATCTATCTATCTATCTATCTATCATTTAACCACAACTATCTATCTATCTATCTATCTATCTATCTATCTATCTATCTATCTATCTATCATTTGACCACATCTATCTATCTATCTATCTATCTATCTATCTATCTATCTATCTATCTATCTATCATTTGACCACAACTATCTATCTATCTATCTATCTATCTATCTATCATTTGACCACAACTATGTATCTATCTATCTATCATTTGACCACAACTATCTATCTATCTATCTATCTATCTATCTATCTATCTATCTATCTATCTATCTATCTATCTATCTATCTATCTATCATTTGACCACATCTATCTATCTATCTATCTATCATTTGACCACAACTATCTATCTATCTATCTATCTATCTATCTATCTATCTATCTATCTATCTATCTATCTATCTATCTATCATTTGACCACAACTAACTATCTATCTATCTATCTATCTATCTATCTATCTATCTATCTATCTATCTATCTATCTATCTATCTATCTCACTACTTCTATCTATCTAACTATCTATCTAACTATCTATCTATCTATCTATCTATCATTTGACCACATCTATCTATCTATCTATCTATCTATCTATCTATCTATCTATCTATCTATCTATCTCTATCTATCTATCTATCTATCTATCTAAACTTCTAAAGTAAAACTTAAACTATTTCAAACTTTAAGCTTTTAAAAATACTTCAAACTTTCTGACTGGGCTTTTTCAAGCCAACTTAAAGTTTGTTTTAACGAACTTTTCTATCTAGTTATTATTATTATTCTTCTGAGACTAAAATTTCTGACTCTAACTCCTCCTAGAGCTTTAACTCTACATACTCCAAACTCGGGTCAGACCTTCAGACTATTCTGACTTGGTGTGCTATATCTTTTCTAACTGATCGGAATTATAATTTTCCTAAAAATTAATATTAATCATCATCAAAATCCCATTGACTTTCATTGAAGGAATGTCAAAATGAGCCAACTACGGAAGCCCATTAGACTCAAAAGTCTAAACTGAATTGTATGTACTTTTTCTAAGCCATTTAAACTCATTCAAACTCATTCAAACTCTTCTATCTAATTTTTCTAATCTATCTCATCTGACTCTATCTATCTATCTATCTATCTATCTATCTATCTATCTATCTATCTATCTATCTTTTGACCACAACTATCTATCTATCTATCTATCTATCTATCTATCTATCTATCTATCTATCTATCTATCTATCTTTTGACCACAACTATCTATCTATCTATCTATCTATCTATCTATCTATCTATCTATCTATCTATCTATCTATCTATCTATCTATCTATCTATCTATCTTTTGACCACAACTAACTATCTATCTATCTATCTATCTATCTATCTATCTATCTATCTATCTATCTATCTATCTATCTATCTATCTATCTATCTATCTCACTATTTCTATCTATCTATCTATCTATCTATCTATCTATCTATCTATCTATCTATCTATCTAAACTTCTAAAGTAAAACTTAAACTATTTTAAACTTTAAGCTTTTAAAAATACTTCAAACTTTCTGGCTGGGCTTTTTCAAGCCAACTTAAAGTTTGTTTTAACGAACTTTTCTATCTAGTTATTAAGTTGGCTTGAAAAAGCCAACTTACTGTAATGCTATTTAAACTTATTATTATTGGTGCTTGCCAAAGGCAAAGCATCAATGTTACTCTCTTGCAAACTTATTATTATTCTGCTTCTTCTTCTTCTTCTTCTTCTTATTCCGCCACAAACTTCGGCGCGTAACTCGTCCCGCACCGTTTGTCCTAGACCCATGAATGAGGTGTCAAATCGACCGGCTCATTGAGGAGAGGTGTGCTATGACTTTTATAAGCGATCGAACCGACGATTTTCGTACGGCGGACGAAAAAGCGGCGAAAAAAGTCCCATTGACTTTGCATTGAAAAATCGATGAGATGGATTTAAATGGATCAAAACATCATTGAGACACGCGAGTTTGGCATTTTTGATTTGGGCACACATGCAGTCTATTAGTTTAAGCCTGTTAACTGCCTAAACATACCATAGCAACCATTTAGAGCACCCTAGCAACAAAACTCCCATTGACTACCATTGAAAAATAGATGAGATGGATTAAATAGAATCAGAACATCATAGAGACACGCGAGTTTCGCTCTTTTGATTTGGGCACACATGCAGTCTATTAGTTTAAGCCTGTTAACTGCCTAGCCATTCCCTAGCAACCATTTAGTGCACCCTAGCAACCAAACCCAAAGAGGGATATTTTCAAAACTGAACATCATAGGGCTTGTTTATGTCATTCATACTGACAAGCAGCCTTTGGAGGATCATCACTGGCAGCTGCCAAGCCACTCCCTAGCAACCAAACAAAGTACCCTAGCAACTGTTTAGCAAGACCTATATCTCTGCATCAGAACATCGTAGAGACTTGGTTGTTGGGTCTTTTGTCTCATGCTAGCAAACTGGACTTGCAACATGCTACACATGCTAGCAGTGAATAGCTACATGCTAATACTCATTAGCTAAGTGTTAAAGTGGGCTGAGAACATGCTAAGAACCCTATATTAACTCCATAATAACTATCTGTGATAACTACCGACCAACTAGTAACACCATAGCAACCACCCAGGTTACCCTAGCAACCGCCTAGCAACCACCCAGGTTACCATAGCAACCACCCAAAACACATTAATTAGAAAAACTGCCTAGAAACACCCTAGCGACCGAGTGCCGAATTTTGCCACTGCAAGCACCATTCACATTTCCTTCAGGAAATGTACATTCTAGTTATTGGTGCTTGCCTAAGGCAAGCATCAATCTTGTTATTCTGCATACTTATTATTCTTCTTCCGGACAAAACTTCGGCGCGTAACTCGTCCCGCACCGTTTGTCCTAGACCCATGAATGAGGTGTCAAATCGACCGGCTCATTGAGGAGAGGTGTGCTATGACTTTTATAAGCGATCGACCCAACGACGTTCGTACGGCGGACGAAAAAGCGGCGAAAAAAGTCCCATTGACTTTGCATTGAAAAAGAGATGAGATGGATTTAAATGGATCAAAACATCATTGAGACACGCGAGTTTGGCATTTTTGATTTGGGCACACATGCAGTCTATTAGTTTAAGCCTGTTAACTGCCTAGCCACGCCCTAGCAACCATTTAGAGCACCCTAGCAACAAAACTCCCATTGACTTCCATTGAAAAATAGATGAGATGGATTTAAATGAATCAGAACATCATAGAGACACGCGAGTTTGGCTCTTTTGATTTGGGCACACATGCAGTCTATTAGTTTAAGCCTGTTGACTGCCTGGCCATTCCCTAGCAACCATTTAGTGCACCCTAGCAACCAAACCCAAAGAGGGATATTTTCAAACTTGAACATCATAGGGCTGGTTTATGTCATTCATACTGACAAGCAGCCTTTGGAGGATCATCGCTGGCAGCTGCCAAGCCACTCCCTAGCAACCAAACAAAGTACCCTAGCAACTGTTTAGCAAGACCTATATCTCTGCATCAGAACATCGTACAGACATGGTTGTTGGGTCTTTTGTCTCATGCTAGCAAACTGGACTTCCAACATGCTACACATGCTAGCAGTGAATAGCTACATGCTAATACTCATTAGCTAAGTGTTAAAGTGGGCTGAGAACATGCTAAAAACCCTATGTTAATTCCATAAGAACTATCTGTGATAACTACCAACCACCTAGTAACACCATAGCAACCACCCAGTTTACCATAGCAACCGCCTAGCAACCACCCAAAACACATTAATTAGAAAAACTGCCTAGAAACACCCTAGCGACCGAGTGCCGAATTTTGCCACTGCTTGTTATTCTACATACTTATTATTCTTCTTATTCTGGACAAAACTTCGGCGCGTAACTCGTCCCGCACCGTTTGTCCTAGACCCATGAATGAGGTGTCAAATCGACCGGCTCATTGAGGAGAGGTGTGCTATGACTTTTATAAGCGATCGAACCGACGATTTTCGTACGGCGGACGAAAAAGCGGCGAAAAAAGTCCCATTGACTTTGCATTGAAAAATCTATGAGATGGATTTAAATGGATCAAAACATCACTGAGACACGCGAGTTTGGCATTTTTGATTTGGGCACATATGCAGTCTATTAGTTTAAGCCTGTTAACTGCCTAAACATACCATAGCAACCATTTAGAGCACCCTAGCAACAAAACTCCCATTGACTTCCATTGAAAAATAGATAAGATGGATTTCATTGAATCAGAACATCATAGAGACACGTGAGTTTGGCTCTTTTGATTTGGGCACACATGCAGTCTATTAGTTTAAGCCTGTTGATTGCCTAGCCATTCCCTAGCAACCATTTAGTGCACCCTAGCAACCAAACCCAAAGAGGGATATTTTCAAAGCTAGAACATCATAGGGCTGGTTTATGTCATTCATACTGACAAGCAGCCTTTGGAGGATCATCAATGGCAGCTGCCAAGCCACTCCCTAGCAACCAAACAAGGTACCCTAGCAACTGTTTAGCAAGAGCTATATCTCTGCATCAGAACATCGTAGAGCCTTGGTTGTTGGGTCTTTTGACTCATGCTAGGAATCTGGACTTGCAACATGCTACACATGCTAGCAGTGAATAGCTACATGCTAATACTCATTAGCTAAGTGTTAAAGTGGGCTGAGAACATGCTAAGAACCCTATATTAACTCCATAATAACTATCTGTGATAACTACCGACCAACTAGTAACACCATAGCAACCACCCAGGTTACCCTAGCAACTGCCTAGCAACCACCCAGGATACCATAGCAACCGCCTAGCAACCATCCGGAACACCCTAGCAACCACCTAGCAACACCGTGGTGACCACCCCAAGTACCTTAGCAACTGCCTAGCAACACCCTAGCAACCACCCTGGTTACCATAGCATCCGCCTAGCAACCACCCAGAACACCTTAGCAACCGCCTAGCAACATCTTAGCAACTACCCCAAGTACCTTAGCAACTGCCTAGCAACGCCCTAGCAACCACCCTGGTTACCATAGCAACCGCCTAGCAACCACCTAGAACACCTTAGCAACCGCCTAGCAACACCCTAGCAACCACCCAGGTTACCATAGCAACCGCCTAGCAACCACCCAGAACACCCTAGCAACCGCCTAGCAACACCTTAGCAACCACCCAGGTTACCATAGCAACCGCCTAGCAACACCCTAGCAACCACCCAGGTTACCATAGCAACCACCTAGCACCCCTTAGCAACCACCTAGCAACACCTTAGCAACCATCCCAAATATCTTAGCAACTGCCTAGCAACTCCCTAGCAACCACCCAGGTTACCATAGCAACCGCCTAGCAACCACCTAGAACACCCTAGCAACCGCCTAGCAACATCTTAGCAACCACCCCTAGTACCTTAGCAACTGCCTAGCAACACCCTAGCAACCATCCAGGTTACCATAGCAACCGCCTAGCAACCACCCAAAACACATTAATTAGAAAAACTGCCTAGAAACACCCTAGCAACCGTGCCGAATTTTGCCACTGCAAGCACCAATCACATTTTCTTCAGGAAATGTACATTCTAGTATTACTATTACTCTTCTTCCCGACAAAACTTCGGCGCGTATCTCGTCCCGCACGTTTTGTCCTAGACCCACGAATGAGGTGTCAAATCGACCGGCTCTTTGAGGAGAGGTGTGCTATGACTTTTATAAGCGATCGAACCAACGACGTTCGTACGGCGGACGAAAAAAGCAGCAAAAAAACTCCCATTGACTTTGCATTGAAAAATAGATGAGATGGATTTAAATGATTCAGAACATCTTAGAGACACGTGAGTACGGCTCTTTTAATTTGGGCACACATGCAGTCTATTAGTTTAAGCCTGTTAACTGCCAAGCCACTCCCTAGCAACCAAACAAAGTACCCTAGCAACTGTTTAGCAAGACCTATATCTCTGCATCAGAGCATCGTACAGACATGGTTGTTGGGTCTTTTGTCTCATGCTAGCAAACTGGACTTCCAACATTCTACACATGCTAGCAGTGAATAGCTACATGCTAATACTCATTAGCTAAGTGTTAAAGTGAGCTGAGAACATGCTAAAAACCCTATGTTAATTCCATAATAACTATCTGTGATAACTACCGACCACCTAGTAACACCATAGCAACCACCCAGTTTACCATAGCAACCGCCTAGAAACCACTCAAAACACATTAATTAGAAACTGCCTAGAAACACCCTAGCGACCGAGTGCCGAATTTTACCACTGCAAGCACCATTCACATTTCCTTCAGGAAATGTACATTCTAGTTATTATTATTCTTCTGAGACTAAAATTTCTGACTCTAACTCCTCCAAGAGCTTTAACTCCACATACTCCAAACTCGGGTCAGACCTTCAGACTATTCTGACTTGGTGTGCTATATCTTTTCTAACTGATCGGAATTATAATTTTCCTAAAAATTAATATTAATCATCATCAAAATCCCATTGACTTTCATTGAAGGAATGTCAAAATGAGCCAACTACGGAAGCCCATTAGACTCAAAAGTCTAAACTGAATTGTATGTAATTTTTCTAAGCCATTTAAACTCATTCAAACTCATTCAAACTCTTCTATCTATCTAATTTTTCTAATCTATCTCATCTGACTCTATCTATCTATCTATCTATCTATCTATCTATCTATCTATCTATCTATCTATCTATCTATCATTTGACCACAACTTATCTATCTATCTATCTATCTATCTATCTATCTATCTATCATTTGACCACAACTAACTATCTATCTATCTATCTATCTATCTATTGACCATATCTATCTATCTATCTATCTATTGACCATATCTATCTATCTATCTATCTATCTATCATTTGACCACAACTTTATCTATCTATCTATCTATCTATCTATCTATCTATCTATCTATCTATCTATCTATCTATCTATCTATCTATCTATCTATCTATCATTTGACCACAACTAACTATCTATCTATCTATCTATTGACCATATCTATCTATCTATCTATCTATTGACCATATCTATCTATCTATCTATCTATTGACCATATCTATCTATCTATCTATCTATTGACCATATCTATCTATCTATCTATCTATCTATCTATCTATCTATCTATCTATCTATCTATCTATCTATCTATCTATCTATCATTTGACCACAACTAACTAACTATCTATCTATCTATCTATCTATCTATCTATCTATCTATCTATCTATCTATCTATCTATCATTTGACCACAACTATCTATCTATCTATCTATCTATCTATCTATCTATCTATCTATCTATCATTTGACCGCAACTAACTATCTATCTATCTATCTATCTATCTATCTATCTATCTATCTATCTATCTATCTATCTATCTATCTATCTATCTATCTATCATTTGACCAAAACTAACTATCTATCTATCTATCTATCTATCTATCTATCTATCTATCTATCTATCTATCATTTGACCACAACTAACTAACTATCTATCTATCTATCTATCTATCTATCTATCTATCTATCTATCTATCTATCTATCTATCTATCATTTGACCACAACTAACTAACTATCTATCTATCTATCTATCTATCTATCTATCTATCTATCTATCTATCTATCTATCTATCATTTGACCACAACTAACTAACTATCTATCTATCTATCTATCTATCTATCTATCTATCTATCTATCTATCTATCTATCTATCTATCTATCTATCTATCTATCATTTGACCACAACTAACTAACTATCTATCTATCTATCTATCTATCTATCTATCTATCTATCTATCTATCTATCTATCTATCTATCTATCTATCTATCTATCATTTGACCACAACTATCTATCTATCTATCTATCTATCTATCTATCTATCTATCTATCTATCTATCTATCTATCTATCTATCTATCTATCTATCATTTGACCACAACTAACTATCTATCTATCTATCTATCTATCTATCTATCTATCTATAATTGACCAAAACTAACTATCTATCTATCTATCTATCTATCTATCTATCTATCTATCTATCTATCTATCTATCTATCTATCTATCTATCTATCTATCTATCTATCTATCTATCTATCTATCTATCTATCATTTGACCACAACTATCTATCTATCTATCTATCTCTCTATCTATCTATCTATCTATCTATCTATCTATCTATCTATCTATCTATCTATCATTTGACCGCAACTAACTATCTATCTATCTATCTATCTATCTATCTATCTATCTATCTATCTATCTATCTATCTATCTATCTATCTATCTATCTATCTATCTATCTATCTATCTATCGACCGCAACTAACTATCTATCTATCTATCTATCTATCTATCTATCTATCTATCTATCTATCTATCTATCTATCATTTGACCACAACTATCTATCTATCTATCTATCTATCTATCTATCTATCTATCTATCTATCTATCTATCTATCTATCATTTGACCACAACTATCTATCTATCTATCTATCTATCTATCTATCTATCTATCTATCTATCTATCTATCTATCTATCTATCTATCATTTGACCACAACTATCTATCTATCTATCTATCTATCTATCTATCTATCTATCTGATAGCAACCACCCAGAACAACCAAGTAACTGCATAGCAACCACCCAGAAAACCATGGCAACTGCCTAGCAACCAGCCCGATTACCCTAGCAACCGCATAGCAATACCCTAGCAACCATCCCGATTACCCTAGCAACCACATAGCAACATCTTAGCAACATCTTAGCAACCATCCCGATTACCCTAGCAACCGCATAGCAACACCTTAGCAACCACTCAGAATACCTTCGCAACCGCATAGCAACACCCTAGCAACCACTCAGATTAACCTAGCAACCGCATAGCTATCTATCTATCTTTCTCTTTGACTGTCTATCAATCTATCTTACTATTTCTATCTATCTATCTATCTATCTATCTATCTATCTATCTATCTATCTATCTATCTATCTATCTAAACTTCTAAAGTAAAACTTAAACTATTTCAAACTTTAAGCTTTTAAAAATACTTCAAACTTTCTGACTGGGCTTTTTCAAGCCAACTTAAAGTTTGTTTTAACGAACTTTTCTATCTAGTTATTATTATTCTTCTGAGACTAAAATTTCTGACTCTAACTCCTCCTAGAGCTTTAACTCTACATACTCCAAACTCGGGTCAGACCTTCAGACTATTCTGACTTGGTGTGCTATATCTTTTCTAACTGATCGGAATTATAATTTTCCTAAAAATTAATATTAATCATCATCAAAATCCCATTGACTTTCATTGAAGGAATGTCAAAATGAGCCAACTACGGAAGCCCATTAGACTCAAAAGTCTAAACTGAATTGTATGTACTTTTTCTAAGCCATTTAAACTCATTCAAACTCATTCAAACTCTTCTATCTAATTTTTCTAATCTATCTCATCTGACTCTATCTATCTATCTATCTATCTATCTATCTATCTATCTATCTATCTATCTATCTATCTATCTTTTGACCACAACTATCTATCTATCTATCTATCTATCTATCTATCTATCTATCTATCTATCTATCTATCTATCTATCTATCTTTTGACCACAACTATCTATCTATCTATCTATCTATCTATCTATCTATCTATCTATCTATCTATCTATCTATCTATCTATCTATCTATCTATCTATCTATCTATCTATCTATCTATCTATCTATCTTTTGACCACAACTAACTATCTATCTATCTATCTATCTATCTATCTATCTATCTATCTATCTATCTATCTATCTATCTATCTATCTATCTCACTATTTCTATCTATCTATCTATCTATCTATCTATCTATCTATCTATCTATCTATCTATCTATCTATCTATCTATCTATCTATCTAAACTTCTAAAGTAAAACTTAAACTATTTTAAACTTTAAGCTTTTAAAAATACTTCAAACTTTCTGGCTGGGCTTTTTCAAGCCAACTTAAAGTTTGTTTTAACGAACTTTTCTATCTAGTTATTAAGTTGGCTTGAAAAAGCCAACTTACTGAAATGCTATTTAAACTTATTATTATTATTATTATTATTATTATTCTTCTGACCGTGAAACCGTTGACTGTAACTCGTCCTAGAGCTTTAACTCTACAACCACCAAACTCGGACCAGACCTTCAGACTATTCTGAAGTTAGTTGCTATATCTTTTCAAACTAATCTAACTGCCGGTTTTCCTAAAAATCCTGATTAAAACTCGGAAAAATCCCATTGACTTTCATTGAAGGACTGTTAAAATGAGCCAAGACTATGGAAGCCCATTAGACTCAATTCAACTGCTATTGTATGTACTTTTCTAAGTCATTTAAACTCATTGAAACTCATTTAAACTCATTGAAACTCATGAACTCATTTAATCTATCTATCTATCTATCTATCTATCTATCTATCTATCTATCTATCTATCTATCTATCTATCTATCTATCTATCTATCTATCTATCATTTGACCACATCTATCTATCTATCTATCTATCTATCTATCTATCTATCTATCATTTGACCACAACTATCTATCTATCTATCTATCTATCTATCTATCTATCTATCGATCTATCTATCATTTGACCACAACTATCTATCTATCTATCTATCTATCTATCTATCTATCTATCTATCTATCTATCTATCTATCTATCTATCATTTGACCACATCTATCTATCTATCTATCTATCTATCTATCTATCTATCTATCTATCTATCTATCTATCTATCATTTGACCACAACTATCTATCTATCTATCTATCTATCTATCTATCTATCTATCTATCTATCTATCTATCTATCATTTGACCACATCTATCTATCTATCTATCTATCTATCTATCTATCTATCTATCATTTGACCACAACTATCTATCTATCTATCTATCTATCTATCTATCTATCTATCTATCTATCTATCGATCTATCTATCATTTGACCACAACTATCTATCTATCTATCTATCTATCTATCTATCTATCTATCTATCTATCTATCTATCTATCATTTGACCACATCTATCTATCTATCTATCTATCTATCTATCTATCTATCTATCTATCTATCTATCTATCTATCTATCTATCTATCTATCTATCTATCTATCTATCTATCTATCTATCTATCTATCATTTGACCACAACTATCTATCTATCTATCTATCTATCTATCTATCTATCTATCTATCTATCTATCTATCTATCTATCTATCTATCTATCTATCTATCTATCTATCTATCTATCATTTGACCACAACTATCTATCTATCTATCTATCTATCTATCTATCTATCTATCTATCTATCTATCTATCTATCTATCTATCTATCTATCTATCTATCATTTGACCACATCTATCTATCTATCTATCTATCTATCTATCTATCTATCTATCTATCTATCTATCTATCTATCTATCTATCTATCTATCATTTGACCACAACTATCTATCTATCTATCTATCTTTTGACCACAACTATCTATCTATCTATCTATCTATCTATCTATCTATCTATCTATCTATCTATCTATCTATCTATCTATCTATCTATCCATCTATCTATCTATCTATCATTTGACCACAACTATCTATCTATCTATCTATCTATCTATCTATCTATCTATCTATCTATCTATCTATCTATCTATCTATCTATCTATCTATCTATCTATCTATCTATCTATCTATCATTTGACCACAACTATCTATCTATCTATCTATCTATCTATCTATCTATCTATCTATCTATCTATCTATCTATCTATCTATCTATCTATCTATCTATCTATCGACCACAACTAACTATCTATCTATCTATCTATCTATCTATCTATCTATCTATCTATCTATCTATCTATCTATCTATCTATCTATCTATCTATCTATCATTTGACCACAACTATCTATCTATCTATCTATCTATCTATCTATCTATCTATCTATCTATCTATCTATCTATCTATCTATCTATCTATCATTTGACCACAACTAACTAACTATCTATCTATCTATCTATCTATCTATCTATCTATCTATCTATCTATCTATCTATCTATCTATCTATCTATCATTTGACCACAACTAACTATCTATCTATCTATCTATCTATCTATCTATCTATCTATCTATCTATCTATCTATCTATCTATCTCTCATAGCAACCACCCAGAACAACCAAGTAACTGCATAGCAACCACCCAGAAAACCATGGCAACTGCCTAGCAACCAGCCCGATTACCCTAGCAACCGCATAGCAGCACCCTAGCAACCACTAAGATTACCCTAGCAACCGCATAGCAATACCCTAGCAACCATCCCGATTACCCTAGCAACCACATAGCAACACCCAAACAACCACTCTGATTACCCTAGCAACCGCATAGCAACACCTTAGCAACCACTCAGAATACCTTAGCAACCGCATAGCAACACCTTAGCAACCACTGAGAATACCTTAGCAACCGCATAGCAACACCTTAGCAACCACTGAGAATACCTTAGCAACCGCATAGCAACACCCTAGCAACCACTCAGAATACATTAGCAACCACTCAGATTACCCTAGTAACCGCATAGCAACACCCTAGCAACCACTCAGATAAACCTAGCAACCGCATAGCTATCTATCTTTCTCTTTGACTGTCTATCAGTCTATCTTACTATTTCTATCTAACATCTATCTATCTATCTATCTTTCTATCTATCTCACTACTTCTATCTATCTATCTATCTATCATTTGACCACATCTATCTATCTATCTATCTATCTATCTCACTACTTCTATCTATCTATCTATCTATCTCTATATATCTATCTAAACTTCTAAAGTAAAACTTAAACTATTTCAAACTTTAAGCTTTTAAAAATACTTCAAACTTTCTGACTGGGCTTTTTCAAGCCAACTTAAAGTTTGTTTTAACGAACTTTTCTATCTAGTTATTATTATTCTTCTGAGACTAAAATTTCTGACTCTAACTCCTCCAAGAGCTTTAACTCCACATACTCCAAACTCGGGTCAGACCTTCAGACTATTCTGACTTGGTGTGCTATATCTTTTCTAACTGATCGGAATTATAATTTTCCTAAAAATTAATATTAATCATCATCAAAATCCCATTGACTTTCATTGAAGGAATGTCAAAATGAGCCAACTACGGAAGCCCATTAGACTCAAAAGTCTAAACTGAATTGTATGTAATTTTTCTAAGCCATTTAAACTCATTCAAACTCATTCAAACTCTTCTATCTATCTAATTTTTCTAATCTATCTCATCTGACTCTATCTATCTATCTATCTATCTATCTATCTATCTATCTATCTATCTATCTATCTATCTATCTATCTATCATTTGACCACAACTTATCTATCTATCTATCTATCTATCTATCTATCTATCTATCTATCATTTGACCACAACTAACTATCTATCTATCTATCTATCTATCTATTGACCATATCTATCTATCTATCTATCTATTGACCATATCTATCTATCTATCTATCTATCTATCATTTGACCACAACTTTATCTATCTATCTATCTATCTATCTATCTATCTATCTATCTATCTATCTATCTATCTATCTATCTATCTATCTATCTATCTATCATTTGACCACAACTAACTATCTATCTATCTATCTATTGACCATATCTATCTATCTATCTATCTATTGACCATATCTATCTATCTATCTATCTATTGACCATATCTATCTATCTATCTATCTATTGACCATATCTATCTATCTATCTATCTATCTATCTATCTATCTATCTATCTATCTATCTATCTATCTATCTATCTATCTATCTATCTATCTATCTATCTATCTATCATTTGACCACAACTAACTAACTATCTATCTATCTATCTATCTATCTATCTATCTATCTATCTATCTATCTATCTATCTATCTATCTATCTATCTATCATTTGACCACAACTATCTATCTATCTATCTATCTATCTATCTATCTATCTATCTATCTATCTATCTATCATTTGACCGCAACTAACTATCTATCTATCTATCTATCTATCTATCTATCTATCTATCTATCTATCTATCTATCTATCTATCTATCTATCTATCTATCTATCTATCTATCTATCTATCTATCTATCTATCATTTGACCAAAACTAACTATCTATCTATCTATCTATCTATCTATCTATCTATCTATCTATCTATCTATCTATCTATCTATCTATCATTTGACCACAACTAACTAACTATCTATCTATCTATCTATCTATCTATCTATCTATCTATCTATCTATCTATCTATCTATCTATCATTTGACCACAACTAACTAACTATCTATCTATCTATCTATCTATCTATCTATCTATCTATCTATCTATCTATCTATCTATCTTTTGACCACAACTATCTATCTATCTATCTATCTATCTATCTATCTATCTATCTATCTATCTATCTATCTATCTATCTATCTATCTATCTATCTATCTATCTTTTGACCACAACTATCTATCTATCTATCTATCTATCTATCTATCTATCTATCTATCTATCTATCTATCTATCTATCTATCTATCTATCTATCTATCTTTTGACCACAACTATCTATCTATCTATCTATCTCTCTATCTATCTATCTATCTATCTATCTATCTATCTATCTATCTATCTATCTATCTATCATTTGACCGCAACTAACTATCTATCTATCTATCTATCTATCTATCTATCTATCTATCTATCTATCTATCTATCTATCTATCTATCTATCTATCTATCTATCTATCTATCTATCGACCGCAACTAACTATCTATCTATCTATCTATCTATCTATCTATCTATCTATCTATCTATCTATCTATCTATCTATCTATCTATCATTTGACCACAACTATCTATCTATCTATCTATCTATCTATCTATCTATCTATCTATCTATCTATCTATCTATCTATCTATCTATCATTTGACCACAACTATCTATCTATCTATCTATCTATCTATCTATCTATCTATCTATCTATCTATCTATCTATCTATCTATCATTTGACCACAACTATCTATCTATCTATCTATCTATCTATCTATCTATCTGATAGCAACCACCCAGAACAACCAAGTAACTGCATAGCAACCACCCAGAAAACCATGGCAACTGCCTAGCAACCAGCCCGATTACCCTAGCAACCGCATAGCAATACCCTAGCAACCATCCCGATTACCCTAGCAACCACATAGCAACATCTTAGCAACATCTTAGCAACCATCCCGATTACCCTAGCAACCGCATAGCAACACCTTAGCAACCACTCAGAATACCTTCGCAACCGCATAGCAACACCCTAGCAACCACTCAGATTAACCTAGCAACCGCATAGCTATCTATCTATCTTTCTCTTTGACTGTCTATCAATCTATCTTACTATTTCTATCTATCTATCTATCTATCTATCTATCTATCTATCTATCTATCTATCTATCTATCTATCTAAACTTCTAAAGTAAAACTTAAACTATTTCAAACTTTAAGCTTTTAAAAATACTTCAAACTTTCTGACTGGGCTTTTTCAAGCCAACTTAAAGTTTGTTTTAACGAACTTTTCTATCTAGTTTATTTTGTTGTCATTGTCATGTTTCATGTTTATTTTGCCATGTGCTCCATTTTGTCATGTCATGTGATTCCCCTGTATGTCATGTGATCCTGCCATGTGATCCTATGTCATGTGACTCCCCTGTTTCATGTCTTGTTTTGATTGATTCACTGGGTTAATCATTGTTCACAGGTGTTCATTGTTTGTAATTATTCAGTGTATTTAAACCCTCATGTTTTCCATGTTTCTGGTCGATGATTGTGGAATGTGGATTATGTCCCTGTACTACTGTGGGTGAGGTCAATGTTCTTGTTAGTTTTGTTTATGCCAAGTGATGTAGAGACTTTGCTTTATGTTATGTTTGTTTTGTTGCATATAAATAAACTGCACATGGGTTCTCACTAAAACTCTCCTCCAGTGGATGCTTACAAGTGACAGTGAGTTGCTTTAACTGCTGTGTTCTCACTGCCGTTGTCATTGCTGTATATTTTGATATTGAACACGTTTGCATATATTCATTTAAATGTTTCTCATAGCTGTGTTGACAGTATCAGGATGTTCGTTAAAAATATCTTTGCAAAGGTATTTCCTACTACTTTTTACTTCTAATTAAAGAACTTAGCCATGAGTATATTAGGCATTGGATCACATTCAGTCACTTGTATGTCATATGTGCACTAGTGCGAGCATGAAGAATAAGCTGCTGGTGTTCACTGAACTGTTACTGCAGTTCACTTAACACCCACTGGTGTCGCTAATGAGTTACTAAATTCTAAAAAAATCTGGGTTACAGTTAGGCACAATGGAAGCGAATGGGGTTAATCTGTTTGAAGTTAAAATACGTATTGTTTCAATAGTAGTTAGTTACACATGGAAGAACTTGTAAAACTTGAATGAGCATGAATAATATTATAATGAAATGAATAATATTACATGTGCATGTTTTAACAAAAGAATTAATGTCACAAAATTGTCCCCACACTTTTGGAAAAAAGGTACAAATTTCTCAATGGTGCATAGTACCTTAAAGGTACATATTTTTACCTAAATTGTACATATTGGTGACTTTTGAAAGTGTACCTCCCCAGTGACAGATTTTGTACCTTGTTTTCTGAAAGTCCATTTACTTCCATGTTAAGTGCCTCACTTTTTTTTCTCTTTTTTTTAAGAAAATGAGGGACGAGGCATTTTTGTAGTCTAATCAACATTATGCCATTAATAATGTTGTTTCTATTGAATATTTTTTTTTAAAGCATTGGTTTATCAGTTTAATATCCTTTTTATATAGACTGTACTGTGCATACAGATACAGATGAATTAGATGGATTATAGCACTCACTAAGATGCAAGACCGTTTTCTTCTTTGATGCCTTTTCAGTGGAGCTAAAATACTGTGACATTTCTCAGTACTGTTTTTACCACTAAATATCGTTTGTGTTAACGAATTTCATCTCTTTGAATCTAAAGTACATCACTGGGCAAATGATTACACTTCACTTTGTTATTAATTATCCAGAATACCATTATATCATATGGTTAAACAAACGATACATTATAGAAGAAGAAACTCTTTGTCCGAAAAAGTATGAATAGATTTTGCTTTTCTTAAAAAAAAAAATAGCAGTTAAGTTTAGATTACAAACATTATTCATAAATTTGTGCAGACATCTGTGGTGGTAACATATTGTATGTGTAATTTAGACACCTATTTAAATGCCAACTATTGTTTTCAGTTGAACAGAAAAGATGAAATAATGGTACACACACAAATACATCTTTATATATGCTTGTCGAGTCAGGACTTCATCTTGAATTATTGTCATTCAGTTCACAGCACATTTCAAGTGGCTGAGTCCAGCTGTGAGAAGTATCATACATAATTGCTTTGTTTTTTGGATCAGCTGATCAAACTAAATTGCAGTGTGCATCACCGGCTCCTCACCAGCACAACCTCTGTGTGAAAATTAAAACCTTGAGCTTATTTTTAATTGAGCGCTATTAATACCCAGGAAACCAGAGGCCACTGCAGATCCCTTTTAACTTCACTCTTTAATGTGTGAAGATGAATTCATTTTCCCATGACCGAGCTTTCAAAGACCAACCTCCATGATTGGTCTGTGCTCTGCTGCTGTAATTTGTCTTGCTGTGGTACTGTATTAAACACAACATTTCCAAATATGTCATAAAGGCACCATGAAATCATAGTCGAAAATTATTATTTTTATGGAATATTGCATAAATTTATTATAAATTATTTATTCATGTGAATTATTATTTTTTTAAATGCTTGTACCCATGTAATCTTTAACCAAATGAACTTACCCTCCTCCCTCTTGCAGCTCATCTCTTCACTCCTCTGATGACGTGTTTACTGGCGCGAGGGTCGGACAGCCTGTCACTCACATGAAATCACAGCAGCAGCAAAGTCCTTTTCAAAGAATGTCTGTTCACTCGTTGGCCATATTTGCAAAGCCTCCGGGCAGTTATTTCGGCATTCAAGACCAAGTCCTAACTACTTGAATAGAGGAATCCTTAAATCTCAAAAACTGCTTGCCTAACTTGCAATTAAATGACATATTTCAAATCAGTAACAAAATCTGACTTGGACTGTCATTTAGGTCATTTAGTTCTCCTTCAAATAGTTAGTAACCTTTTTGTTTGTTTTGTCTAGCCCCTCACCTAAAGATTGTTTGCTTCCATTTTTCTTTGCTTGACTAAAATAAATAACTTCAATTTGCATTGAGTGCTTGATTCACATTTCTGGGGCAGAGGACTGAAGGGAATCCTCTGTCTCTTTCAGTTACGTTTCTCCTTTTTGGTTTAATTTAATCCTGTTACTGTCTCCCAACCCTAGACTGGGAGAACTTGTAACACCCAAAAATGTTGTTTCTTATGCTAAAATAGCATTACATAAGTGTATTTTTCAGGCCAATGCGCATGCACAGTCCTAAGCCCACAAATCTCAATTCTCTAACTGCTGGCAAGGCGAGGAACGTGGAGCAAGGAAGCTTTCAGAGGATTCATGAGTGAGGATACACATGTGTATCCATCCCTTGCATCCAAAAGGGGTGGAGCTATGACATGAGGAAAGGAAATGAGGATGTACTAATAAGAAATAAGAAGGACCCTGACTGTTTTGCTGCAGTGAAGCAATGACTTTATCAATCAGTGATTGGCTCGTTTATTTAGAGGCCGGAACTTATTCTGCCATATTGTGCCTTGCACATAATTTCCTACTTAATGTTTTTATTTAAATGCAAAAATGATGACCACATAATGTAATTTGTCTCTCTTATGAAGTGTTAATTGCTTTTAATTGGCAAATACTGCGTGCACTAGATGCATTGTGTAGGATTAGTTCACTTTAAAATGAAAATCGCACCAAGCTTTACACCCTCAAGCCATCCTAGATGTGCTTTCATCTTTCTGATGTACACAGCTGGAGTTATATTAATAAATATCCTGATTTGTCCAAGCTTTATAATGGCAGTGAATGGGACCAATGAATATGAAGCTCAAATGCATCCACCCATCATAAATGTACTCCACACGGCTCCAGGGGGTTAATAAAGTCCTTCTGAAGTGAAGCTTGTTTATTAAAAATATCCATATTAAACACGTTATAAAGTAAAATACCTTGCTTCCGTCAGACCGCCTTTCATATTCAACTCACGATGAAAGTGTAATTAACACAATGACGGAGTAGGTTTATGATGGATGGATCGACTTTCTTGAGCCTCATACTCGTTGGTCCCATTCACTGCCATTATAAAGCTTTGATGCGTCAGGATATTTATTAAAGTAACTCTGATTGTGCTCATCAGAAAGAAGAAAGTCATATACACTTAGGATGGCTTGAAGGGGGGTAAATCTTAGGGGTAATTTTCGTTTTAAAGTGAACTAATCATTAAACTTTAAATTTACAGCAACAAAAATGTTTGGTTTTCATGTTTTTTGGTGACTTTCTGTAGACATAATGATTTTATACTGTAATAATCAAACTGTATATTCTATCCTCTTACCCCAAACCTGGCCATCACAGAAATATTTCTCCACTTACACATTTTCAAAAAATCAAAAAAATTGTCACTTTGTTCTCATGCCAGGACCACACACACACACTTATTATTTTTAATGATCTTCCAACTGTGTACATATAGTGAACCACCCCCATCTTGTGGTGGGCATGAAACACTGTCCAACAGATGTAGGCCTACCTTTCAAATCTTGCATTTGACCCCCCGCCCCCTTTTTTTTCTCCATAGATCAATTTTTGCGATATGAGGATAAATGTAGAAATATATGTAGCAATTAAGTTTCTATGTGATACAAATAAAAAAATATAATTAGGCTATTTAATGACTCAAAATGTCCAAAACATTTTTAAAATAGCATCTTTTCTATTTTTGTGGATATTTATAATACAAATCTGACACATTTAGTCATTCGCGGTTTGTCAACCATACTGAGCAAAGGGGAAAAACAGGATAAAAATGGAAACAGGTGGTTGCACCCAAACATTGAGAATAATGAATGTGGAACTGAAAATAATTCCCTGATTTTTTTGATTTTTAAATTCCCTCTTCTGCTCACTCCTCATAAATAAGTGATTATGATTAGACTATTATTATTAGTAGTAGTATCTTATTAAATAGTAGGATACCTGGAAATGGGTGACCAAATTTAACAGCGGTTTGCCAGAGGTTTCAGTGTCCAGCCTACATAAGACCCATTTTTACTCCTTCATTGATCTGTGATTGACAGGTGAGAAAGAAGAATGAACGCAGAATGAATGGTGCCTACTAGTCAACAAGCATCACTGCCCAGTGAGTCAGAGCGCATGCGCAGTGCTTACGCTCTGGATGCTGCTCAATATAGAAAAGCAAGCTGCCTGTTCGCCAAAGTAACGATTTAAAGGAGAAGAAATGTCTCGAAATAGTGCATCAGATATGCAAGATGGAATTTGGATTGCCAGCCAAATGACAAAATGTGCGGACGCAGATGCTTCTCCGCGCTCCGATCGTTTCATCTTCGGTCCAAAATGCCACTTGCTTAACTGACATACGAGGATATAGACATAAACAGTCATTAATAAAGGGATATAAAGCAAATCTACAAACATGAACGTTACACTGCTTAAAAAGCGAAGGCTGGACTGTGTGTACGCGGTGCTGTTTTGGCTCCATCACGCTGTGTGGATGTGCTGTTCAGCGGCCGAAGAGTATCATTTTAGCGTTGAGGTAAGACTGGCCCAACATCAGCATCAGCATCTTCTGCTTGAGAGTGATGAATACAAAAACCTATGTTGAGAATACGCGTTCTGCTTTTACTAAGACCTACAAAGACTATTTTATAGCCTATTGCAGGTCATAATTAAACCAGGACATCACAGAATCACATTGAATCACTTGGTGGATCTGCATCTGAATGGATCTGCCATCTGAATATGTGCTATGGTAGGCTATATACAGCTGTTCTGTTCTATTCTAGTCTAATCTGTACTCAGTAAAATTCTATTCTGTTATTCGGTATACCTAGTATAGAAATCAGAAATATTGTACTGTTCTGATCTGTTCTAGTCTAGTATGGTTTACCCTGTCTCAGATATTCTGTGTAGATAAGAATGCAGTTTTATTCTGTTATATTCTATGCAAGTCTATACTAGAGTAGAATTGAATAGCATCTCTGTTTATTTTGTATTACAGAATAGAATAGAATAACATATAATTCCTCTTTACACTGTATTAGAAAAGAACAGAATAAAAAATCATTCCAATCTACTTTGTATACTGAATGATGGAATGGTAAAGTATAGACTTTCATTCCTGTCTACTTAGACATCAAAATACAGAATAGAATAAAGTAGATTAGACTAAACAAGAATGAATAGAATGCTTCTATTCTGTAATACAAAGTAATGCTACAAATGCTATTCTATTCCATTCTAATCTAGTCTAACCTATTCTGTGAATTGATGTACTGAGCAAAACAGAATTCTATTCTATTCTATTCTGTATTACAAAGTAATCTGAAATGCTTTTCTATTCCATTCTAATCTAGTTGATTCAATCCGGTGTACTGAACAGAAAAGAAAATAATGGAATAGAATACAATTCCTGTCTATACAATACTCTGAACTGCAGAATAGAATTAAGCAGATTTGACTAATCCAGAATATAATACAATGATACAATTCTATAATACCGTTCTTAGTAATAAGTAGACAAGAAGTATGCACTGAGTTGACAGGAATGCTATTGTATTTTGTGTGCTGAGTTACATTTAAAGTATACCTTTAAACATGCTTCATACTTAATCGTACAGTGTTACGCAATTTAATGGACAAGCTCCTAACAGCACACACTCACAGACCTGAGGCATGAGAGAGAGAGAGAGATCAGGAACAATCAGAGCTACTGCTCCTTCCTCAGGTCCAAATCCATTCGCTCAGAGATGACAATCAAACGCCTCTAGCTGGTCATGTGACAATCAATAGGGTGACAGAGAAAGCAAGACCTTGATTCACTCAGTACTACTCAACTGCACACTCTTGTGATTATGAAGATTATGTAAGTTGCTTAGCAACTCTCCCCCAAACTCCTTTGGGCTGGAATGGGCGCAAATGTGATGTTTAGTGCTGCTGGCAGCGCTTGTTGACATTGAGAGAATTTGTCACCCGCCTGGTTCTGTTTGGCTGGGAGGCGAGAGATGTAGAGGGTGCTGTGCCAGTGGATCAGCTCGTGGTGGACATTGTATTGTCATGATAATACTGATGCTGTTTTAGAATAGGTTGCATTGATGAAACTGTCCTTCACAAATGCACAACAATACCAGTGGGACAGAGCAATCAGAATGCTAATTTTTCAGTAACTAGACCCCATTTCTTCTTCTCAACTCCCTGCCACCCATGTACTGTAGCTCCTGTGTGGGTTGTTTGCTGGCAGGGATGCAGCGGTTGGCAGCAGTTGTGAGTTGAGTGCACAGGTCAGTGGTCTTTGGGGAAGAGAGAGAAAGATTGTGTGTGTGTGTGTGAGATGAGTAATGGCTGCTCGGAGGGGGGACTTCTGATCCCGAACTAGGAATAGACTAGAGAGCACAAGGTTCAAGGATTCAGCGGTGAAATCAAGATTGGGCCCCTAGGGCTTTAATTACGCATGTCTTTCGCATGCAAGTGCAAATGTGCTTAGCTTAGTGCTAAGTCGGTAATGACATTTCATGTAGCTCTGGCTCTATATGTGATTAATAGAGAGTCAGGGATTGTTGCTACATGCTATCGACCACTGAGATACTGTAAACGGGTTCAATTAAGGGATGTGGGTTTTGTAGATGATAAGAGGACGTAAACACAGACTATTGAACAATTTAAGAAGATTTAAATGCATTTGAATCTGTCATGATGTCATAAAGGGGTCTTAGAACCATTTGTGCCATACATGGATATGGAGGTTAAATTGTTTGGCCTGTTGAAGAGAGGTTAGCTATTACTTTTCTAACTTATCAGACTTATGATTTTCAAGTTAAAATGGATGAAAAAAAAAAACCCCATAGACTTAAAAGGATATACTGTTTTCAATACAAGCTCAAGCAACAGCACTTGTAGCATAATATTGAATTTCATTTGTACGTTTTCAATATCAATGTGTACTAGTAGTAAACTTATATGTGTACTATTTCAATACTGCTTGGGACTAAATTGGCCTACTTTTGTGTTCTACAAGTGTACTATAAGTGTAACAGTTGTAAACTTTAAGTGCACAACTAGTTCACAACTATGTTTCTCATTTGTACTGCATCTGTACTACAAGTGAACTTATAAGTATACTAGTATTTTAATTCTAGTAGTACATTTTTTAGTTTATGAAAGTACACTTTGAAGTATACTCTTCATAAACTAGTTTAGTAGTTTTATACTGCAAGTATACTTGTAAGTTTTCTTTAAGTGAACATATCAACTATTTATATAATATTTTTGCACTTTCAGTATCCTACTATGTTCCAATTTAGGTATTATTAATTTTTTTTTTACATTTCATCTTTAATGTGGGTAACTTTCATAAAGAAAGGCAACATTTTAAACAAAATCTTTAAAATGTTGCCAAACACTTCAATAAACTTACTTTTCATTAGGCTAACCAACTGTGGTCACAAAATTTGTCGTTACCAACATAGTTCAGCGATTTGGAGTTTCCTGAAACCTGCATATATGAGGGAACATGTGATGAATCAAACATCAAATAAAGCAAAATGACATGAAACAAAACACAGTGAAGTAGTCATTCGGTGTGTTCGTTACAACAGCATTTCAGAGATCAAATTAGCAGAAGTTATTCTGCACGTGGTTCATTAACGACAGTCCTATATTGTTGAACAAATGTGGTTCAAATGACAGACGTCCGACCATGTTACTTTATCTAGTTGGACGTTAATCAGCGAGCTACGTCTTTGTATGGGAAATGCACCCCAGAGTTTTAAAATAATGTGTGAAAAATCAACCCTTTAATACCACATAGCAACTACATAGCAACATCTTGGCAACCACCCACAACAACCTAGCGTTATGGCTGCGAGTTTTGCGTGGACAAGCACCAAAAATCTGTTTGAGTGTTGTGAGAAGAGAGTGCACACAAACCAATTTTCACAGTATTGTGTGGGCCTGAATCATGTCCTCATAATGTGCACCCTACACACACTCATGCGCTTACAGCTGATTAAAGGCATAGAAAGGGGCTTGTTTGGCAAAGCAGTAAGTTACTGAAAGAAAAACGGAAGGAGGGAGAGAGAGATTAATATATTCCTAGTGGGCAGACTACGTTGCAGCACTTTAGGTTTTACCTCTCTGCCATTGGTTAGTTCTGGCACTGACCTCTAGGAAAATGATGGTGTTGCACTCGGGAAAATATGGCAGCTACCTTGCACAGAGAATGGTTTGCCTGGAAACAGTAGCACATTTTTGGATGCAACTGCATTTCAACATACTGAATCCTGTAATTGACTTCATTGATTGGCTTTTGCTGCAAGATGCAAATGAGAGAAGTGAGAGGGAGTGAGAATGAGCTACAGAATAAGACAAGTGAGAAAATTCTGCAGTGGAAAGAGAAGAAAGACATGAATGGTTCATGGACACACAACGTGTAAAATGTTTAAAGATAAATTAATGTAAAAAGTTTGTTTGAAAATGGACAAACCGCATTTTGGGTTCATTTTAAGCCAGCCATATAGTAATTTTTAAACAATAGATGGTTTAGTTTAAAAAACATTGTTTGTAACCCAACATTTTTAGAGTGTAAGTTACCTTACCACAGTTAAAAAAAATTTAAAAATTAAAAATTATTAAATAAATATTTTAAAAGACAATACATGTAATTTTACTGTAAAAATCAAAGGGTATTTGGAATGGAACATTTTAATCACATTAAAATTGTTCTGTTTTATCATTTAAAGACATAAAACTGGGAACAATAAAATATACAATACAGTCAAAAAAGCTCAAAATGATTGTAAAACTGCCATTTTTTACACTCAAAGCTACTCATTTTCTACCATAAATGTAAAGCTTTTACAGTGCAGCATTGCAGATATAAATGACAAAACACTCAAACCAGACCCTTTGAATGCACCTGTACTTATAGAATATGAAAAAGCACACAGCCTCATCTCTGTCTGTGAAACTGCCGCCTCTCGTCAGATGTCGCACTCTGTTTCAAGAAAGCCTATATTCACTCAAGGGTCTTCATAAGGTACACTGTTGTTCCGATATCCTCCAGAAGAATGTTTTCATCATCATCTCGTCATGCCCATTTTCTGTCTGTCTCTGCCATCTGGTATAAATGTGGCAGCAGCTTCTGGGTAATGATAATTTTCATGTTGTCATGGTAGGGCGAGATGTGTGACAGGATGCACGCCACCACCACTGAATGACTAAGCACTTTGAACATCAAGAAAACCAGTCTGGCTCGCTTTTGAAATCATACCTCATGTTTTAAAGTTCTGCTTGCACATGCATTATGAGAATTCCTTCACAAATGTTGAGTGAATCAAGCCAATGAGGCAAGTGGGTGATATACACAAAATAAATAATACGGTTTTCTCCGTTCATTCATTTTTCATTCAAAGACAGCTGGTTTTGCTCAGTTGACAAGTTCCTACCAGTATGATTTAGAAAGTATAAGAAGCTTTAAAATACACACAATAATTTAGCTATGACACAGAGCTAAGAACTGAGGAAACTAAGGTCTTAAATACACAATAATGAGGTAACCCTAGAAACAACAGGTGAAGGTAATCAGTTATTTTAGAAACAAACAAGGATTCAGAACACAGGCAAATGGGCACCAAACTCAGAGTACGGTAACACAACAACCATGTATTGAAAACGGAAAAGTTTTTCGCATACGGGCGACACCATTGTCAAATCAATCCCCGTTCACATGGTCACTTTGAAACCCATTTTCAAAAGTTGCATTTTCAGAGCCCTAAAATGCTGTTGTCGTGTAATTGAACAGCCAAAACAAAGTTGTTGTTTTTTTTCAGCAAGGACACATTAAATTGATCGAAAAGACATTTGTAATGTTGAGGTTAAGGTTTCTATATCCAACAAAGAATCCTTAAAAAAACATATCACCGTTTCCACAAAAAGCAGCAGAAGCATTAATTAAGCATTTATTAAGCAGCAGAACTGTTTTTATCATTGATAATAATAATAATAAACGTTTCTTGAGCAATGAATCATCATATTAGAATGATTCCTGAAGGATCATGAGACACTGAAGACTGGAATAATGATGCTGAAAATTCAGCTTTGACATCACAGGAATAAATTACATTTTAAAACATTAAAATAGAAAAGAGTTATTTTAAACTGTAACAATATTTAACAATATTACTGCTATTACTGTATTTTTGATCAAATAAATCCAGCCGGGATGAGCATTACGACCTCAATCTTTTGAATGGGAGAGTATGTACCTTGTATACGATTAAAATATTTTCCTCTTTCTTTGTTCTTTCTTTGCTTGGTTGGCTCAAGAAACAATTAAACTTGTAAAAAAATTATAAAAATAAATCTTGGAGAACTCGTTTTGATGAAATTTCTTTTGTTGGGGATGTTGAAACACTGTTGGACTGTAGAGAATATGCTAATTATACAATCATGTTTGCTAGATGCTTCATTTTTCACCTAATGTTTTCATTACATTGATTTATTTATGCATAAACATGAGTGTGATTGTGCCTGTGTGTTTACCCGCAGAGCAATCCTGGTTTTATTTGACATACATTGAGTTTATTAACATGGCAGATTTTTTTTTCTTTCATTGACATCTTCAGTGCGCATCAGTTCGGCTGTGCTCTGTATTTATAGCTTCACAAGAGAGTGATTACAACACCCGGAGGATGACAAAAGTTGCTGCTATCTATGACTCTTTATCACCATGGTTACACCCTGCCATCCCAGACCCCTGCGGCTCTAAAGCACATCTGTGTTTTCTTCATATAAATTAGTAATCAACCCTTGTGTTTGTTAGAGACGCAGGGTCTGATTAGAGCTGGAGAATCAATTTGGCTCTCAACCGTTTTTACTCTCATTATGAGAACTAGGCCTTCAATAACCTAATGTCCTTTACAAGATTATATTAACATTAAGATTATATTAAATATTTTTTTCTATATATGGTATATTATATACATATGTGTATAGTGTATATATATATATATATATATATATATATATATATCATACTTATCATGCATACAGACATTCATATTGAACTACTGATTTAAGTGGATGCAGAGCACTAAAACGTTTAGTTTGCCTTTTGTTTATGGATTGTTTCAAAGCATATTTGACCTCAAGTACATTATCTTAAAAGCTCTTTCCAGCATAATGTTGTTTGGAATGAAATGATCTTAACATGTACCTTCAGAATAACTCTCTGCTCGAATCACCGCTCTCATAGGACGCATTGCAACAGGCCATTACAGTTCATTTCTACAACAAAAAGAGTTAAAAAATGTTATTTTGCTCACACGTTAATGTTATTATTCTCTAGTTGTGCCTATTGCTGAATTCAGAACTACATTTTAGCATACTATTTCTGCTATATAAAGGTATGGGAAAAGTAGTAAGAACAGCATGCTACTATGCAGATTTGTAACTGTACATTTCGTACAATTACATCTAAATCCCGAGGTTGTCACAGATAGCATCTCTGGAAGATCAGCATGTTACATGTTAAAATTGATGATGAAATTGTAACCATGAAAGTTTTTGGGCATTATTTAACATCTAAAAAAAAGTGGTTGTCAACTAGAGAAACCCAAAAATGATTGCAACTGTTCTGATAGGGGTCATGGAGTGCAGAAAAGAAACAATGCTAACTGCTAATAATAAAATGCAGCTAACAATATTTTTGTTTAGAACAAAAGAAAGAGAGAGAGAGGCATGATGCTAGAAAAATCTTTTATTGCTGATATCAAATGCCATGATGTCCAACCAAACTCAGCAGTACTTTGCCGCAAATTTGTCAATCATTTCTTATTAACCTTGTGAAAAAGAAGCACACTTTAGCATAAAAACAGTACTACAGAAATAATATGCCATTTAAACAGTAAAAACGTAAATAATATACTTTAAAAGAATATACTTAAGCACAATGTTTTACTTAATTGCATGTTATTAATTAAAACCCTTTCACACATAAGTTTAAAAAAGTCTCCAGCGTGAGTTTTTGGGGGCAACCATTATTTAGAACTTGTCACTTTATTGTTTCCATGGTCCAGTCATAATAGCGCTGTATGACCGATGATCTGCTTTAATTTATTTTTTCATTTTTTATTCAAAATATTCACAAATTTGTTGACTATAGCATGAAATATCTGATATTCCGTTTGTCAAATATGTACAAGTGGATGTGTTTTACTGTTTAAAGACCTTTATAACCTTAGTCGAGCTATATGCGTGATGGGCGCCGCCATGTTAGTTTGCACCGCAGTACAGAGAATCGGATCTGCGTGATTTACAATACGCGAATTCATCCACTTCTCCCGAAGTACGTGAAAGTACGGTGCACTGAGACAAGAATAGAGTAAACTTTAAAGTTATTTACAATGTGAATCTGATATGAATAAAACGTATCGGCTAATTATAATGGAAAGGATTGTGGCGCTTCCATAGACAGTGTGTATTTTAAAAACTCTTATTGTTTTGGTAGTACTTATGTGCATTTAAATGTCTGAAACCTAAAATAAACATTATGTGGTTGAAAACACTGCATAATTGTGATATACTGACAGCGCTGAGCGCTTCTGTCACTGGATCAGCGCCAGACAAACACGCGCAAGCACATTTGAATTTGGCAGTTGATCACGTGATGCACTGAACGTTGTAAACACACCGGTGTGATCGTACGCGTCAAAGGGTTAAATGAACAGAGGTGTAATGTAACGAAGTAATAATAGCCTACTTAGTATGTACTGTATTTACTTGAGTATATTTCTGTCAACTTTTACTTTTATTCCACCACATTTTCTACGATACATTTCTCCAAAGCATTTTCGTTATTTACTACAAAATAAAAAAGGAAGAACATAGACTGCAAGTAAACAAGTGCTCGCACAACCACAGTCGATTTCATTTTCCAGGTTGCGTCAGTTGCTGGAGCGGCTGAAAAGAGTGCGGAACGACAGCGACCTCTAGAGGCGAAATAAAAAACTATCACTGGTGTCTCGTAGAGATTGTTTTGACACGTGACCTGAGGCTGCGCGCTGCACAGAACTGGACACTTAAAAAACTGATTTAAAGCATAGACAACAAAGCGGTATGTTTATACAGTACACTACAGTACATGTTCTCATATCACTAAAGTAATTAGTTTGTTGACTAAATGCTGCATTAGAGGAGAACAGCAGTATGTTTGCCGTCGAGGCTCAGAGAATGCTGAAGTTAGTAGTACCTCAAGCGGTCACAACAATGTGACAAAAACACCAACTGTTAAATGTCAAGATTGTTACCCTCTATTTGCATTAGTTTATATCCATTTACATCGATTTTATGCATTCGTTATCTAGCGAAGTTGTATATTTAAATTGTATCCAAATCATGCACCCGACAGAAACATAAATCAGAGATGTATTCGATTTCTGTTCTTTTTTTAACTGCACTTTAACACATATTTTGATTAGATAATTATAAAGTGTTCTAAAATAGAACCAAATAACGAGTGAAAGTATACATATAATATGCCTTTGTGCGTAAAGATGGCCATTTTAAGCATGATTGTTTGGATTGATAAATGGTAACACTTTACTATATTATTTGTATCATTAAAAGCTAATAAAAGTGTTGTTCATTAATTTCAACATTTACATTTTAAAGTTGCATACATTAATTATAACACTATGAATTAACATGAATGATCAAGGTATAATTTGTCACACCCATGGACTGTTGTGTTTAGTTTAGTGTTGTCATTCTCTGTTCATTTGCCCTCCGTGTGTTGACCTGTTCAGTTAATTTCCCGCACCTGTTTCTGTTCACCCTGATTACGTTTGTCCCTCATTATCTCCCCTATATATTCGCCCGGTTATGTTCAGTGTTTGTCGGTTCTCGTCAATGTTACGTCTATGTTACCTGTGTGTCACTTGCCTGCCTGCCTGTGTGGATTTTGCTGCCTTTGTGGAGTGGGTGCAGCCCCACTCCGGACCCAGAGCAAGACAAGCCACCATCTCGCGGCACGGAACGCCCGCACGAGCCATCGCCAAGTGGAGCGACAGAGCCAAGGCCTGCCACGGAGTCAGACCAAGGAAGTGAGTGTGACCAAGCGCGTGAGCCGGCTTCAGCGCTCGTGAGGGAGCCTACGGTGGAGAGCGAGGGCCAGGAAGAAGGCCCCGACCCCTGCACCGCCGCGGAGGGTGAGGATGGACTGTGCTCAGAGGACTCTGTATTAATTTCGATATATTCGGAATCATCTGAATCATCTGCCTGTCCTGAATCATTTGAATCATCTGCCTGTCCTGAATCATCTGAATCATCTGAATCATTTGAATCATCTGCCTGTCCTGAATCATTTGAATCATCTGCCTGTCCTGAATCATCTGAATCATCTGCCTGTTCAGAAATCCCACCCAGCCTCCCTCTCCCACCTCCACTCACCCTCTACCCACCATCTGCGGCGTGAGCGTGCAGTGGGCCTACCAGTCTGCAGCTCCATTGGGGGCAGTGGATCCGAGGGCTCCGCCTCCCACCTCCTCGACCTGGACTCCTCCTCGGCCCGTCAGTCCGCCAGCTCCTCCTTGGCTCCAACCTCCCTCGTCTCCACCGTGGTCCTTCAGTCCACCAGCTACGCCGGGCTCCCTCATCCCTCCGGCTCCGCCTTGGTCGTTCGTCGACCTGTCCTCGCCACGGGACTGCACTCCTCTGGCTGCGCCTCGTCCCTCCGTCCCTCTGACTCCGTTGGCTTCCTCACTCCCTCCGACGTCGCCTTGGTCTTCTGTCGCTCCGGCTCCACCGCGGCCTTCAGGATCCCCGCCTGCGCCTCGGTCGCTAGAGCCGCCAGCGTCGCCGCGTCCCGCCAGATCCTCAGCGTCGCCCTGGCTCGTCGGCGTTTCAGCTACGCCCTGGTCTCCTCTGCCACAGTCAGTCGCCGCCCTGGTGTCGCCAGCCCTTCCTCCACCATGGCTGCTTCCTCCTGCGGCTCCTCCATGGGCGGTGGGCAAGACTGTGGCCTGGGTCCAACCATCCTCCTCCTGCTCCAAGTCCCGTCAGTTTCCTCCCTGGCTCCTCCCACCATCTGCTCCACCCTGGTTCCTCCTGTTGTCTGCCATGATGTCCGTCTGCTGTCCTGTCCGCCCTTCGTCTCCTCGTCCTCCACCTGAGCCCCCTCCCTCCCTCCGCAGTTGGTTCATCTACGGCGCGAGGACGCGCCTTCCGGGGAGGGGGTGTACTGTCACACCCATGGACTGTTGTGTTTAGTTTAGTGTTGTCATTCTCTGTTCATTTGCCCTCCGTGTGTTTACCTGTTCAGTTAATTTCCCGCACCTGTTTCTGTTCACCCTGATTACGTTTCATTATCTCCTCATTATCTCCCCTATATATTCGCCCGGTTATGTTCAGTGTTTGTTGGTTCTCGTCAATGTTACGTCTATGTTACCTGTGTGTCACCTGCCTGCCTGCCTGTATGTATGTATTCCTGTGGAACTGTTTTGAATTAAATCTCTGTTTATATTATCTTCGACGTAATTGGGATCTGCACACAGCCTGACATAATTAATATTAGTATTTTTTATATTTAAAACTTACAATAAACATTTTGCCATTTTTTAAAATTCAAAGCAAACAAAATGTAAGAAATAGATTTAAAACAATCTTGCTGCTCAAACTTTGTATAGAATAATTTTTAATAATATTTTCTGCTCCTTTTGTATTTGCACAAAATTTACTTGCACTTTTACTTTTAATACTTAAGTATGTTTAATATCAAAAAATACTTTTCATACTTAAGTACAAAAAATATCACCTACTTTAAAAATTTTACTCAAGTAATATTCTAAACAGTGACTTTTACTTCTACCAAAGCTCTGGTTAGATATCTATACTTTTACTCTAGTATGGCTTTCAAGTACTTTATACACCACTCTAAATGAACATATAACAAAAGATTAAAACATAAGAATTTGAAATATACTTTAAAGTAAAACTATTTATTTAATATTATTATTATTACAAAGTGTACTTTTTAAAACTGTAACATAGTCATGAAAGTGTGTCTCTTTAAGTACACTTAAGTGGCCTTTTATTATTATATCTGCAAACTACAGTTTTTTAAAATATACTTTTAAGATTTGAACTACACTACAAGTGCAAATTTAATACACTTAAGCACACTTCTTTTTTCACAAGGTTACGGGTAATACAAATACAATATTCAGCTCAGTTGTTGCCCTGTTTGCCTGGTAAATTGCAGTTCTGATGCTGTTTATACAATATTGTAAATATTCCTATTCATTTATTATCATGTCAATTATTAGTTGGAACTGTGCAATTCATAGAATTATTCATCAGTTGCAATTAAGGGCATTTTTGTTACTTTTGTATGATAAACAATTTTGGTATTTTGTTGGGCTACCACTCCAATATACAGTCTTGGTCCTCAAGCAAATACCATCTGAGAACCAGGGTAAAATGAAGCCCTAAACATGTAGGCTTCCTTTCAAGCCTTGTGAGGACATGTTTAGCTACTTATTCATTGTTTTGTTGTTCAAGCTACAGCTGATCCATGGGGTTTAGCTGGGGACATGTTGTCAGGTGATGTTTTTTCTGTCTCTTGCAGGCGTGGTTACAGAGGTATGGCTACCTCCACCATACACAGCCTAACATGGCCGTCCTGCGATCAGCCCAATCCATGCATTCTGCTATTGCTGCCATGCAGCACAAGTACGGACTAAACGTCACAGGGACTCTAGACAAGGGCACTATAGAGTGAGTACTGCTAAGCATACATACATACAGTAAAGTGTCCCCTGTTACACTGAAGCAACACACTATAACCCTTTGTGAAAATGAAGTACACTTTTAAAAAGAGTACTTATAACGGAAATAATATCATGTATTGTTGAATGTACTGACAAACAATAAAATAAACTAAAATTGTGTAAATGTAATTTTTATTGAAACTTCTACTCTATGTTATGTACTTAAATATATTTGTAATTACACATTTGTAATAATGGTTTTACATTTAGTACATTTAAACAAATATATAATCAAATTATAATCAAATACTTTACATGCTACTATTTTACAACAAATTTAAAATGTTCTTTAGAGTAAAACTTTTAATTTAAGATTATTACTGTCACAGTTATGTTATGTATTTATGTATGCCATTGCTGTGTTTTCTTCCTGCCTGAGTTTTTTATTTGTTACTATGGTTACTCACTTGTCATTCATTTCAGCTGTTTCCTAATTAGTTCCCTTTGTTTGCTTTCAGTATATAAGTTCCCTTATTTCTTTAGTAAATTGTCCGGTATTGTCTATGTATGATGGTTTTTGCGCTGCCTACCTTCTTCTGAGTTTTTTTGTGCAGATTATTCATTAAAGACTTTTGAACCTGATGAAATTCATCATGTGTACTAATCTACTGTTTGTGACAATTACAAAGTACACTATTTAAAGGATTAGTTCACTTCAGAATTAAAATTTCCTGATAATTTACTCACCCCCATATCATCGAAGATGTTTATGTCTTTCTTTCTTCAGTCAAAAAGAAATGATGGTTTTTGAGGAAAACATTCCAGAATTTTTCTCCATATACTGGACTTCAATGGATACCAATGGTTTGAAGGTCCAAATTTCAGCGTAGCTTCAAAGGGCTCTACATGATTCCAGTAGAGGAATAAGAGTCTTATCTAGTGAAACTATCAGCAATTTTCAAAAAAAGAAAAAAAAAAAAACGTATATATTTATATATATATATCTGCGATGTGCCACGCATTACATAATCATGTTGGAAAGGTTACGTGTGATGTAGGCGGAAGTACCGCGGTAGGGTGAAAAACTCCATCTCATTTTTCAAAATCATCCGACATCGTGGTTTTACCTTTTATTTGTAAAGGCCGTTTGATGTAGTCTTTGCACGTTTGCTTTGTAAACACTTGGTTGGTACTTCCGCCTACGTCAACCTGTTAGTAGCCTTTGAAGTCCACTAAATGAAGAAAAATCCTGGAATGTTTCCTCAAAAAACTTAATTTCATTTCCACTGAAGAAAGAAAGACATAAACATCTTGGATGGCAATTCTGAAGTGAACTAATCCTTTAAAAGTTCTTTTTCACAAGGAATTACAACTTGCTAGGCAAATTGTGCATTTTCATTTTCATTTAGTTCAATAAGGAAATTATATTTTCCAGGTACTTGACCAACCATATACTATATAGGTATTTTAATGGCAGATTCTTAAACTATTACTTCTAATCCTAAGGTTACAGCCTAGCAAAAAGTTATTTATTAGCCTAACCCTAAAGTGCTATTTTTTCAACTCTGTTATAATAAGTCTGGAATTCATGTATGCTTCTTATAATCTGAATAGATAATTGAGTAAATTCTGTTAGTTTAGTAGCTTGTAGCTTGGTACCTTGTAATAAATCAACCAATATAATAAGGAAAAAAGAGAAGAAAATATGACCCATTTCTCTTACAAAACATGAATTTCACCCAGTTACATTCCAAATGTTTTAGGGTTGAATGTTACTGAGTGGAAGTTCAACACAAATATAGCCAATGGTCTTAACTAGAGAATATCATGACACCACAAACATAATGACATGTACAAAATTAACCATGTACTGTATTCCAGAAACGTTGACTTCACTCCCTATGGTGCCAGGAAGAAATAAAGAAAAAATACTGAAACCATGATATTTTAATTGCATTAAAATTTTAGAATAAATATTCTATGTAACCCAATTAAACTGTAATGGTGATAAGGACATGCAAATTGGCTGATTGTCCAAAAATTCCTTAAAACTCTAAACATTAACTCAAACAATATTTCCAAAAGTCCAGTATGTTTCCCTGGTAATTATATCAGTAGTAAGTCATGTGGACATAAATGGGACACAAATGACAGATTTCAAATGAGTCATCAATTAAAATGTATCACTTTTTCTTTGGACTGAAAGTTTCAAGCCTGGTCTCTGATGTTTAGTGTGGATACCACATGCCATTTTACAGTCTAAAATATTTTGAGTATATTTTCTACTGCTTGTGTATGTTATTTGAGGAGAACAGCACAGTGTTATAGAGCATAAACACTCTCTGTTTGACCTTGCAGTCAATTTCGTTCTGCCTTTCAACAGTTATTTTTATTCTCTTTGCGTTTTGGTTTATTGATAATTAAGACGAGACCTTATTTTTCACATTCTGTGATATAAATAAATATATTATCATTTATCTAAACATCCTTTGAAATTAGGTTTGTAAATGGTAATTAACGTTAGCTGTTATTGTGAAATATCATCTCTTATGTAACTAGTAGTAAAAAAAAAAAGATTATTATGAAAGCAGGTTTCAAGAGCAATTTTTCATGATGCTGCAGATATTATGATATTGATGACAATAATTTGGTGCTGATTATCTGTGATATTTACATTGTCATGTTCTTATCTTGTGTTGTTCAGTCTAGTCTTAGGGACTGTTTAGACGACACCGTTTTCAGCTAAAAATGGAAAACTCATTTAAACAACAACAGCGTTTTGGGTGCCTAAAAAAAACCGCAAACTTTTGAAAACGGGTTTCAAACTGCAAGTTTTTGAAATTGATACGGTTACAATCCCTGTGTAAACAACAAAAATGCGGATCCGTGAAAACAGTGATGGCATCCGTAAGCGTATTATATGTTTAGTCTATAGGCATGCACCTATTGGGTACGAGTGCTCTGTAAAAGAATGCTTATGTGCGCAGATAAATGGTCTTTCTTTACAAAGTGACATCGCCACCAACTGACCTGGCATGCATAATGCATTTTTAGTTGTTTTTGTGGATCCATGTGAACAGGTATCATTTTGACAGTGATGTCATCTATACAAAGAAAAAATTTTTCCTTTTTTTACAACACTCACCTGCTCCTAGTTCTTTGTTGAGCATTCAGTCTCTTTATGTTAGTGTGGTTTTGCTAAACTTATTCCTGTGATCTCCTGTTACCTTTTTTGGATTTATTTAAGACATAAAAAATGTCCAGGAGGTCACACTAAATACAAATTATTTACTAATTTTAATACTTTTTACTACGAAATAAAAACACACTCAAATTTTTACTTGAAGAAACAGTTCAGATTTTTTTTGTGTGTGTGTACATATTTCCTTTATGTATCATAATAAAGAGACTGAAAAATAAATATGGATTTCCATTAAAACATTGCTAAAACAACAAAGCTGGTGGTGTCCTAAGACTTTTGCACTGTACTGTATACATATAAATACACACACACACAACAATAATTTAATTAAATCCATTCACTCTTTTATACTCATGCCTTAAAGCTGCAACTTTAGCGAACCTAGTTTTTTTATGTGATGAAGGGCAGAAATTACCTCACTCCTCTTCCCTTCTCTAGCTGGATGAAGAAACCCAGATGTGGGGTACCAGACCAGCTTGAGGGCGTAGCTGGATCCCGCAGGAAGAAGCGCTATGCACTAACTGGACAGAAGTGGCAACGCACACATATCACATACAGGTTAGTGAGAGACATGATGTCTCTGTTAGTGCGAATGATCTAACAATTTGATCTATAAATAAAGTAAAGACATTAACTGACAGAGCTGTGAAATAAATAAAGCTCTAAATTTATAAAATCAATCTAAATACGTTGTCTTAAATGTATAGTGTACCCATTTTACATGATTATTTTTATTGTATTTTCCATAATGATATTATGGAATCAACAGAAATTAGTGAAAGTGAAAATGACATCCGAAGGCCATTTTGCTGTTGCACCCAGGGAGCAATCAGGGATTAGCAATTGGGCCTCTGAAATGACGATCTCTGAAGTATGTGTATCAAACGTGAGGCTGGCCTGCGACAGCCCGTGAAGTCAGTACTTATGTAGCACCTAGAATACACGTCATTAAATGCATAACCTGAGACATTCCCTTTTCGAATGGGAACTCGCACTACGTCCAAAGACACTTTGGGGAATGAGCACCCACTCCACCATGTTGAGGGAATAACTGCCTAAATGGCTACGACAAGCACAAAGAAAGGCTCATCAGACTTAGATGCCAGAGAATCCCTCACTCAGGTGTAAACCTCGAAGTGTAAGTGACGCTAGCTATTCGCTAGGGCCACAACATGAGCTTCACACCTTATGTAAGGAAAATCTTTAATCCTTCCTTACTTGGGCAGAGCTTAACACTCTGGTAACGCCAGATTTTTCTTCTTTCTATTTTGCCAAATATGATAAGAGGCCAGTGACGGGTCCTATGGAGAGCAGAGGCCTCCGCATAACGACTCTTATGAGAGAGAATGATAGGAGGCCAAATGAAAATGTGAGGAAGCCAAACTCCCTCACTTTTAGAGACAGCTTATCACAGCGGCTTCCAGAGAGCCGGCACACTTGATGTCATCGTCTCGCTGCAGCTCAAGTGAGCAGAGGCCTGAACAAAACTAGGCTAAACCTAGTAGACATCCCACCACAGCAGCCCAGAGAGAGTCGGAACGTTTGATTTCGCTAGCTAGATGCAGCTCAGGTGAGCGGAGGGCTCAAAAGGCTATTCTCTAGAAAGAGAAGAGGCCAGCCACACTCACCTACCAGACAGCTTACCACAGTGGCCCACAGAGGGCCAGCACACTTAATGTCACTGTCAAGACGGAGCTCAGGGGAGTGGAGGTCTCAGCAGAATGACTCTTTAAAACAAGAGGAGGCTAAACTATACTCACCCTAAAGGAGAATTCACCAAGGCGCCCCATAGAGAGCCAGCCCGCTTGGTATCACTGCCTAAAGAGGGCTCAGAAGAACAGAGGCCTCAGCAAAAAGCCAAGCTTGCTCAGACTCGAAGACAGCTTATGACAGCAGCCTACAAAGGGCCGACACACTTGATGCCACTGTTTATATGGACCTAAGGAGAGAGGAGGCCTCAGCAGAACGACACACTACAGTGAGAGGAGGCCAAGTACCAGGGCAGCTGGGAGAGCCATCATACTTGATGTCACTACCTGAAAAGAGCTTAGGAGACGGGAGGCCTAAACAGAACAGCCTCCACAATGAAAGGAGGCCAAATTACGCTCAACCCTAAGGCCCACAGAGAGCTGACACACTTGATATCACTTTCCAATTGGAGCTGAGGAATTCAAATATCATAGTGAGAGGAGGCCAAAATGCACTTATTTTAAAGACAGCTTGTCACAGTGCCCCAAAAAAGAGCCAATACACTTGATGTTACCGTCTAGATTTGCTCCAGAGAGTGGAGGCCTGAGAGGAGGCCAACCAAGCTCAAACCTGAAAGACAGCTTGTCATAGCTCATCAAGAGCCGACACAACATGATATTTATGCTTGATTGTAGCCACAATGAGCGGAGGCCTCAGCCAAACAACACTCTAGAATAAGAGGAGGCCAACAATACAATGACAGCTTATCACAACGGCCCATGGAGGGCTGACACACTTGATGTCACTATCCAGCCATGGCTCAAGTGAGCGAGGCCCAACAGAACTATTCGCTAGAAAGAGAAGATGATAGACCCACTCAACCTAAAAGACAGTTATCACAACAGCCCATGGAGGGCCAACACACTTGATGTCGCTGTCTAGCCGAAGCTCAGGTGAGCGGAGGCCCAATAGAGCTACTCTCTAGAAAGAGAAGGGGCCAAGCATATTCAACCTAAGAGAGAGCCATCACAGCGGTCCACAGAGAGCTGACAGCTCAGCTGAGCGAATAGAGCTAGTCCGCTTGATATTATTGCACAGCCTTGACAAAAATAACTTCTTCGAGAAAGCATCTCCAGAACCAACAAAAATAGATGTTTTCCTGTCAGAATGGCAAGATGAGTCAGAGAAACAAATTCCTCAATAACATCATAGGCTCAGTTCAAGGCTCAATGAGAAAGCGAGGAAGTCACCCCCCACTCAAGGTTTTAATCTCTAACAAGCTGCAAACCATGCCCTCACCTCTCTGAACTTACTGACCACCATCTCAATGGATGTGCCAATGAGCTCAGAGGACGAGACTGGCGCATCGAGAAGAAAGTGTTTCTCTTTCTCCCTGATGTCAGCCAGATTGATCAACAGATGTCTCTCAGTTGCCACCATTGCCGCCATCGCATAAACGATCACAGCAGCAACTGTCTGTTTGATTGCACAGAAAGCAAGATCTGTGGTGCAGTACAGCTCAGTCATGCTTCAAGGGACTGACCTCTGCCGTCATCCAGGTCTTTAAGCAGGTCGTCCTGGTAGGCCTATCTTCCACGGGAGCCATCATTGCATCCGTGCTTACGCATCTCCTCTACATTTGCATAATTCGCATGGTGAAAGAGATGAACGTGAGCCGAATATGGTTTCTTCCAGGACCTGTCCACCTCAGCGTGAAGGTCTGGCAGAAATGAAAGAGTCACCGTAACTAGGCACTTATGGCCAGCCAAAACATGCTTGTCTAATCCACCACGAGTGACCTGTGGCTTCCCTCGCTTCCAAGGAAGATTTAATCTCTCAGAAGTGTGGGCCTTTAGCTTTAGTAGTTCACTATACAAGGGGCCCTCCACAGCCACATCCTGCTCTTCCTGGCTTGAAGCCAGCAGTTATCTGCTGGATCAGATGATTCAAGCAAAACTACATCCACATCCAGCAAGTCGCTCCAGACGGCAGCAGGGGATCAAGAAAGAGACATACTGTAACGATTTTAAAGGCTCGGGAAGAAGGAGACGGGAACTGGTGAAACTAGACAAAAGTGTAGCCCCTTACGGCCAACTGCCGCATAAAAACATAATAAAGCAACAACATAAATAGTCCAGACCTGGTACTCTCTTATCTTTCACTGTCGTCACTCCTCTTTTTATCCTTCCGGAGTTCCTCTGTGAGACTCGAGACTAATTAGCACTCTCGCTCCGCTCCCATGGCTCTCGGCCCTGCCCTGCTTGTCACATACCCTCATCACCCCCCAGCAGGCTGGGGGTACCCTTGAGGCTGCTCTACTTCTCCCCCCTCCCCCTGCAGCACCTGGGGGTAAGGACAGACAAGGTGAAAGAAAAGGAGATGGAAGGATGTGGAGAGATAAAGACAAGAGAGGGGAAAAAAATTCTTGGTCTGGTTCCCAAAACGCTCTGCCATCCAGTCCTCCACCAGCTGGGTGAACTCCTCCGTGATGCCTGGTCGTGACTCTGGATACCCCTCGGTGGACAACATTAACTCCTCCGATGCCTTGTGGACAGTGACGCCTCCTCCGGCTTCAGGCAGCTCGCAGTGATTCCCATGTTCCCCCGAGTTTGTCTGCCCCTCCGTCAAGTCACTCCAGCTCACCACCTCAGGTTTCCATAACGACAGACTCTGCCCAGCCTGGGTTTCGGCAACAATGCAACGATTTTAAAGGCTCGGGGAAGAATGAGGTGGGAACCCTTGAAACAAAATGAAAGTAAAGCGGCAGCCCCTCATGGATGACTGCCGCATAAAAACTTAATAAAACAACAACATGAATAGTCCAGGCCTGGTCCTCTCTAGTCCTTTACTGTCATCACTCCTCCTTTTATCCTTCCGGAGCTCCTCCATGAGACTCGAGACCAGTGTGGCGCTCCGTTCCCACGGCTCTCGGCTTGTCACACATACCTTGCTTGAAATCCTCCAGCAGCTCGACCTGCGAGCCTCAGAATCTCAGTCTTCGCTGGGCTTCAGCTGCAGCAGGTGCCGATCCACAGGGCCCAGATGCCTTTCCTAATTCTCTCGAGAAAAGGGACAAGCGTGATATGAGCTTTTTCATGGAAAAGCTCTCATAGTGTGCGTATCAAGAACAGAACGTGCATGTTCCTCACCAAAACAAAAAATGCACAGGTTGTGTGTATCCTCTGGCGTCAGTACACTTCAGTGCATATTTCACACGTCAGAGGACAGCATTGTCAATTGCATTACATGCTTCAAAACAAATATACAAATACTTACAAATATACTTACAGTCACGCCAGTTGTGAATTCATGGGCTGTCACAGGCTAATGTCATTGTCGCATTTGATACATGTACTTTAGACATCGTCATGCCGGAGGCATTCCCCAATTTGTCTTTGGACAAGTGTGAGTTCCCATTCGAAAGGGAACAAATGTTATAATGGGAATTTTAATGCATATGAAATGCATATTTTCTATGTTACAATTATTGTTCAATATGAATGGACAGTCTTATATGAACGTGTATGTTTTAACATATCATCGCTGTCGGGTGGAAACCTTGCATGTACTTTTCAGAAAAAACATAGTTTTAAAATAACTAACACTGTTGGTGCTAGAGTGAGAATGCATCTCCAGAACCAACACAAACAGACTTTTTCCCGTAAGAATAGCAAGATGAATCAGAGACACAAATTCGGCTATAACACCATAGGTTCAGTTCAGGGCCCGATGTGAAAGCGAGAAAGTCACCTCCCACTCAAGGTTTTAGAGGGGGAGGGGGAGCAGGGAGGGACCCTGAAGGATGTGGAGAGGAAGGGAGATGTTATTTCCCTTTAGCACGGGGAGGATTTTTATTGCCCGCACTCTTACCGTCAATAAACTCCCTTCAATCCTTCTTGACTTTCCTCAAGTCCTGCCTCTTTTGTGCCCTGCTCCTCATGGGAGGATGAGCCAGAGTGGCAACACTCTGCCTCTGGGCCTGTCTGTGGTCCACAGACCCAGGGTCCCCTGAGGTTTGAGGCACAGACCTGGATCGGCGCGGTATTAATCTCTTACAAGCTGCAAACTGTGCCCTCACCTCTCTGAACATCCGAATTTGCATAGTGTCTGAGTAGGTACAATGATTTCAAATGAACTTCTCTTACATTATAAAAGTATGCTCTACTGTATATAGTATGAATGTGTGTACTATGAATGTAATCTGGAATTACTGGATACGCCATGTTGTTACTCCTATGGCCTCATGACATAGTAAAGTGTCCATTGAATGCGCACTTCAGAATCCAAAGATTCGAAACAGTAGGCGAAAGGTTCTTCCATGCGGGTCATGCAGGTCCTTTTTGCCTGCTGTTTGTGGGATAATGTTTTTCACATACTATATATTAGGGTGTAAAGTATTTGAGTAAATATAATTAGTTACTGTATTTAAGTATCTTTTTGGCTACTTTGTTTTTTGACTGAGTATCAAAGATATTAGCAACTTTTACCCTCTATTTAACTACATTTTTGACATTTGTACTCTTTACTCCAGTACATTTGTGATGAGTAATTACAAGAGTGTCAACCTTGATTTATTGAAATCAGATACATTAAGCCTTTTACTCAAGTTGTATTTGAATCAACTTGTAACTTGAGTGGAGTCATTGTTTCTGTAAGCTGTCTGTAATTGTACTCAAGTACAGTTTCAGGTATTCTTCACACTGCCAAGTATTCAATTTCAGATGCAGCGTGTGTTATCAAAGTTTATATTATGGCTTTATATATGGTAACACGCTTGCATGTGTAAGTATTATTATTCTTTTACCAAAATCAAGCTTAAATGGAGTACCAAGGTTTTTGACTAGCGAATGTGGGACATTTGTGTTTTGTCCATCAATATTGTTTCATTAAATGCTGTACTTATTCAAAGATACAGTTCTTTATTTATTCTTGCATTGCAAACAAATCGATATGGTCCAAAATGTGTGTGACACTTCATTTGTCACGATAGATGTGTGGTGGAGTTAGGAGGTTTTACTGACAGTTTGAACGTCCAATGGAATTGGATTTAGTCACAATTTTATTCACAAGCTCTTTTTTAATACATTTCATTGTTTAAATATTTGATAAAAACCAAGAATAGACGCAAAGGGTGGCCAATAATAATGAATTATGAAAAAAACCCTTAAAAATATAGAAATAGAAGGTTGCTGCCCAAAAACAACAATAATTCCAGAATAGTTTCCTCAGGAATCACTTAAAATAGACAAACTGTAACTGTAGGTCAAGTTAAGGCTAAAAGGTTGGGTTAATGTTGTTTGACTCTACTTTCCTCAAGCTCTCTTCACATTGGTTGATGTCACTTCCTGTTTAGATGTTGTTTCTGTAGATACTGGCCGAGATGTCCACTGAGATCTGATATTTAATAAAGATGTGGAACAGTGTACTGAACCTTAGCTTGATTAACCGAAACATAATACGTTGGAACAGCAGATGTCCCTCAAATCATCCCGTCTCTGCAATCCTAAATATCCAGCACTGCAATGAAGACACAGCCAAGCATATAATAACCTCCAGCATTCACTCTTTAACCTTCAAGAAACATATTTGAATTCCCTGAAGATTACCTTCTAAAGGGCTCGGAGGAAATAGAGTGTTCTCTCACCTCAATTTAGACTTTCCCGGTTACAGCGGGCGATAACGGAAATGATTTATTCAAATCCTGCTTTTTTTAATTGATGGGCCACCTATGCAAATGGAATGTAAATGAAGATAGACTTGGCAGTGAGTGACTGGCCTCTATAGAGAAAAGTCAGCTGAATTTCCAGGGCCTTTCAGTCTGTTAGAGGAAGATAAAGACTTCAATGTGGGGAATTCAGCAAAGATGCCTGCTAAGAGCAGTCAGTGAAATTCACTTTGGAAATGAAAATGCTGTCTTTTCTGTGATATTAACAAATCATAATGGTGAGGACTTTTACTATGGCATTTGGTAGTGGTGGTTTTCGATCAGGGGGAATTCTTTGATGGTAATATCTGATTAAACTGAAAAAAATTATCACACGGACACTATTTCAAAACGTTCCATTAATGGAACACATGAAACGAAGATTTGTTAAAGATAACAGAGGCACTCTAGAGACAAACTCTGGTACGAGAAGAAACTGCAACATAACACTTACATTTTGCATAATATTATGCTTAATGCAACAACTTTAACCATATAGTAATACAAATGAACTTTGAATTTTGAATAAAAAATGTACATTAAAAATACATGATTTGTAATGATTTGTATTTATTACAAATAAATTAAACTAGACTTTTATATGGATAAAATGTGACTAAATAAGTAAAGTATTAAAAACTGGCAAACCGGCATCCCTGGCATGGGAAGTCGGTTGCACTAACAAGGACGCTACAGACTGCAGCTTAGTGCGCTTCTTGAGTCCAGGGGAGTGAGGTTTACTTGCAAAGCTTTTACCAGCTTTAGAGATTTCTTAAAATTTACTCAACTTATTGAAAAATTATAATTGCATCAGCTTCAATTTGGTGCTTTCAGCATCACATAACATAAGCTTTATAAATTCAAAAGTAATCACATTCTACTTTATTCTTGTGGATCCAAGCATCTGAAGCTAAACTTGCACCATTTACACCATTACAAATTTAAGGTAATTGTGAGTTTATATCTCACTCTTTTCTCAGAATTGAAAGTTGAAAGTCTCACAATTCTGACTTTATTTCTCGCAATTACAAGTATTTCGCAATGCTGTCTTTATTTCTTGCAATTATAAGTGTATAGCTCACAAGAAAAATAAAAAAGTGTGAATTGTGAAATATAAACTCACAATTACAAGAAAAAAGTCTAAGATATTATATTATGTTGTATTATATTATAAGGCAAAAAATTCCAATTAACTTATTTATTTTTTATTCCATGGTGGTAGCTTCTGTAATATTGCACATTAAACTGATGCATTTTTTTATTTATTTTGGCTGACTTTACTCTAAACAACTTAAATTTGTCTAACTCATCTATCGGTTAATTGTTAATTTATGTAATGTCAAAGAAATTGTAATAAATTTTAAATCACAAGTAAAAATATATTTTAGATGCTTTAAGATTGTTAAGCCAAAAATGTTAATTCTGTAATCATTTATTCACCCTCCTGCCGTTCCAAACTTAGTCTTAATATTTGCTAGAGAGATAAAAAAAGAAGCTTTTTCTGATTGTTTGTTTTTCAGCATTAAAAATGTGACTCCTAAAGTGGGAGCACGAGAAACACATGAGGCCATTCGGCGGGCGTTTGACGTATGGCAAGGGGTCACGCCGCTACGCTTTGAGGCCGTGCCCTACAGCGCTCTGGAGAGTGGCAAACGCGACGTCGACATCACCATCATCTTTGCCTCTGGTTTCCATGGTGACAGCTCTCCTTTTGATGGCGAAGGAGGCTTCCTGGCACATGCCTATTTCCCAGGGCCGGGCATAGGGGGCGACACACACTTTGACTCTGATGAACCCTGGACGCTGGGCAACCCAAACCATGATGGTGAGAGAACGGCAGGTTAGGCCACATTTTTAATTCCAACAATTAACAAACAAGTGAAGTTGCCATTTCAGCAGGAATGCGAATGTCACAGAGCAGCCAAATCATTAATGAAATCTGGAGACTTTCACAAGCACCACTGAAAAATAAATTATTATAGGATGTGTAATAGCTAAAATCAACAGCAATTCTGCAAAACAAGACTCACTTAAAGTAATTAGTGCTATAATTTACATGCTCAAATGAACAAACTGTGCTATTTGCAGCTTCATAAATACTAAAGGGAGAATAAACTAAACCACTGCACCACCTGTGCATGGTATTTAAGTGCAATCTCAGCGTTTTCATATTCTAACCAGGTTAAGCAACCACTGTGTGCTGAACCTATTAGTACAGTACGTTATTTGGTAACACGAATAAAGTTCTAAGTGTTAACATTAGTTAATTATGAACAAAACTTTTACAGCCATATTTATGACTATCATTGGCAGGGCAGAGTAATGGCAGTGAATTCTGTACAAATTTTGTTTTACATGCAGACTCCCTGAATTTTCAGGTTACTCCCTGAAACTCCTCCATTGTAGTCTTAAGTTTTTTCCCAGGAATGAACACATTACAAAATTTCTCATTTAAATAATTCCTCCTCAAGGTATATGATAAAAAAGAGGCCTGATAGAGTTGTGTCAGTAGTTTGTTGAAACTCGTGCTTATGGTAAGGAGCAGGGTATTTCCGAAACATGGTTGACCGATCACAACGATTGACCAATTACAACACACTGGTCTAGTCCAGTCAGAGCACATGCAAATAGTGCCCTGCAAATTTTTGAATCATAATATGATTTTCAAATTTCCTTTAGAGAATAAGGTGCTAAGTTAACAATGCTATCATTGCTCACAGTTGGTGTATTCTACCCTGAGTCTGTGTGTGCGTATGTATTCATGTTCAGTTGTCAGCTTTGTTTGATATGTAGTATTTGTGTTACGGTCGCACCCATTAAATGAGAGGTAATCAGATCCGTCTCTTCACTGCGAGCCGCACTTAGAGGCACTCAGCTTTAATTACCTGGGCCGGCTGGATGCAGAGAGCTTTTAAGATGCTCATCTCCTTTCACAAAATGTCTCGGTCGAGACAGTAATGAATGGCTGCAACTATATTCGCCACTGGCATTTTTACTGCCGCCTGCTCTCTTCAGCTGTTTGTTTTGCTGCCGTCTCAAATGTTACATGTGCCTGGCATAATAGCTTGCCGTGGTTTCAGGCTTCATTTGAGTCACCACAGCTTATATGGACAACTGTGTTGATTTCTTTATGTTAAGGCTGATTGCCATCAGCATGTCATATAGAATAAGGAGCAATTAGTGGATCATTTTTGACGAGTCATTTAGAGCCACCACAAAATTCACTCACTGTTTCCAGATGTGTTTTGTGAGGGTCAATGAAGATGACAAGATGCAAAAAAAGAGAAGATAGTTTAAAATTCTACATTATTTACTCACCCTCGTGTTGTTCTACACCACTATAACTATTTCTTTCGTGAGTGGAACACAAAATGAGATGAGACAACTACTCTTTTGGTCACACTTTTCATTAGATGGCCTTAACTACTAACATCAAATACCAACAAGACAAGTCCCACATTTCCCACATTTAGTCCCACAAATCCCACATTTACTTCTAATGAGTTTGAGGAATGTTGGGTTTTGGAGGTAGGGTTAGGATAAAGGGTTCAAATTGGTAATTAAAGTAAATGTAATTACAATGCACCAACATGTATAACATGTGAACATTCAAAACAATCGTTTTGCTGAGAAGGATTTCTTGCATAACATTTTCATTCATCATATTTCAGGATGTAAGATATTTCCAGTTTTGTTGTATGATATAAAGTAATGTGGGATCTGTTTTGCATTCTGTTTCCAAAGCTACTGTTTCTGTCATGCCCACACACCCTTACTCTTGCGCATAACAACATTAAGTTGGATCTCAGGTCAAGTACTTGAGTAGTGAGTCATAATGCCAGATACTTTTCATAAATAAGAACACAAGCACAATAAAAAACAAAGCAAATCCTGGGTTTGTATTTTCAATGTTGTTTTATACTCCTTAGGTAATGACCTGTTCCTTGTGGCGGTCCATGAGCTTGGTCATGCTTTGGGACTGGAACATTCGAATGACCCTACGGCTATAATGGCTCCATTCTATCAGTATATGGACACTGAGAGCTTCAAACTGCCTCATGATGATCTCCAGGGCATCCAGAAAATATATGGTGCGTTTAAACCTCCTTTACTATAATCCACTGTTTACAGTATTATTATTAAAGTTTAAAAAAAAAAATCTTTACAATCGCTAGGACACATTTCTCCATACTTAGGTCACTTTTTCAAAACTCTCCAAAAACAGTTCTCCTTGTGAAGAGTTTTGCAAAAGTGACCTAAGTATTAAGAAATGGGTCCTAGCAATTGTAAACAACAACAAAAACTATAATATATTGATCATATTTAGGTTTAAGGATTTGAATAAAACTCCCCAAAATGAAAATGACCTCGAATCATAAGGTTTATTGAGGAGGGGCCTGATGTTAGTTTTCTAAGCTAGCAATGTTAGAATTTTGACTTGGCCGATGATAAAAAAGACAACAATAAAGCTGAGCCATATCATGTTGCCCAGGTTATTATAGAAATGTGGTGCTGGGCTTATTTGATTTAGGCCAGTAAGCAACTACCTTCCAGTTGAGAGTAACCTGGCAACACCAAAGCAAAAACACCCATAATACCCTAACAATCACATAGCAACATGTATAAAATGTATAAAAATAAATAAAAACATAAATAAAATAAAAAATTGTTTTAATTTGTAAAATCTGATTAAGATGTGTACACTCGCATATATTGAAAGTGCAAGGAAAATGTTTTTTTTATGACATTTCAATGTTTTTTATGTATGACATTTTTAGAGTCATTACATTTCTTGAAAACGGTATAAAACATGAAATACAACTTGTTCATTTATTTTTCACATATGTTTTTAAAAAGATTTTTCCTTTTCTTGACTCTCTTATTTTTGATTTGAATTCTTCATTATTTCTGCAGGTCCTCCAGACAAAAACCCTCAGCCAACACGATTGCTCACGACTGCTACGCCTCCTCGCTTGCACCCACCAACTGACCCTCGAAAGCATGACCGCCAGGGTCGCCCTCATCGTCCTCCACAGAAGTCCAAACCTGCCCACCCTAACTCCAAACCCAACATCTGTGACGGAGGTTTCAACACTCTGGCAATCCTACGACAGGAGCTGTTTGTCTTCAAGGTATGAGTAATGAACAGCTTCACTGACAATTAGTGCCGTATAAATTGTGCGTTTCCTAACACCCGTACGCTCTTATTAGGATCAGTGGTTCTGGAGGGTGCGAGATAACTCTGTGGTGCCTGGCTACCCAATGCAAATAAGTTACTTCTGGAGAGGTCTGCCTCCCAAGATCGATGCTGTCTATGAAAACAGCGAGGGGAAGTTTGTCTTCTTCAAAGGTAAGATGTTTTTCCTTATGACTTTTAAATCTTACAGCCTAAATGTAGAGGTGAATATGTAAAGGAAAGGCCTCAGCTTTTAGGATCTATTAAAACTATAGAAGCTTGTTTCTACCAAGGTAATTGCGACTTTTTATCTATCCGACAAGCTATGTGCTCTCACGCCACACAACATGTTCTCATGACAGATCACTGTAGCTCCGGCTCGTGAACCAACCATCTCTTCATACTAGTTCATTTATAGCATCAAATAAACCTGAATGGACATTAGCAGGAATGTTGTTTCAAACGCGGAAAGACGTGAGTACACACAATTCCATGGTGGAAACAAGCTTTCTAATAAAGCAGTCATCCGTTGTATTATTATTTTATTTATTAATATTATTATTACCAGAAAATGCATTTTTTAAGCACTTGTCAATCTTTTCCATTTCCCTGGATTTCTGAAGGTAACCGGTTCTGGGTGTTTAAGGATACAACTCTGCAGCCCACATATCCTCAGGACATTTCTCTTTTTGGCAATGGAATGCCCACGCAGAGCATTGAAACAGCTGTTTGGTGGGAAGACGTGGCCAAAACATACTTCTTCAAAGGGGATAGGTCAGTTTTATAGCTTCCAGTCACAATGGGACCCAGTAGATACCTCCGTCACTTGATTGTTTCCATAACGTACAAGGTTGATTTTTCTTTCTGTCTACTGTTACAGGTATTGGAGGTACAATGAGGACATGAGGACCATGGATCCTGGATATCCAAAACCTATTACTGTGTGGAAAGGCATCCCAGACTCTCCACAGGGAGCCTTTGTGGACAAAGCCAATGGTAAGACATTGAAATGATCCCAGCTAACGGTGCAGTGCATTGGAAAAGACCGCAATCCAATTTGTTCACATTGCAAATCTAGTTTTAAAATATAGTTATTGAGTTACTGGAAATCAAAAGAAATTATTTTTAAGTGCTATAATTCCGTTTTCATTGGTGCACACATTCCCAGACACATTGAGCAATGACTTTTTAAGTGGGCGATACAAGTTTGTATATGCCTGCATTTTATACTCTTATAAGAAAAATGGAAAAATTCTTATTATAATGATTAATCATTATGATATTTGCGAGTCAAACTGACCTTAACTGGTTTTAATACAATTCACTAAAAATCACACAGTAAAAAATACTAAATTGGAACAGCTTTTTAACTTTTCAAATGTTATTTTAAATTTGTGTTTTTGGTGATCTTTGCTAATTAGGCTTATTATTTTGTATTTTGCACAAAGAGCTCAAATGTGCATTCTGCAAATGTAATTAAGTTTATTATCATTATCATCATCATCATCATCATCATCATTATTTATATAGGGTGTACTTTCACCAATGTGTTAAGATGTGTGTGTATGTATGAGTTGTGTGTGGCAATTTATTGGTTGAACTTTTAATTATTTAAAAGTTTTATACAAACAGTATTTTACATTATTAGTTAGTATGTGAGTTATATATACCTTATAACCATAAAGTGTCTCTTCTGATAATTGATGGGCTGCATCTGAAAACTTAGGTAACTGACTTGTTGCCTTGCTGCCCGATCAGGCAATGACTTTGCAGGCAGCATTTGTGCATGAAGGTAACTGATTTCACAAAACAGACAGACTTCTGATGCAGCGTAACAGTTTAATAATCTACAGAAACATAGAGCGAGGTTTGGTGATAGTCAAGGAAATATTTAATTACTACAATAGTAATTTATTGCTTTAAATGACATCAGAAGTGGAAAACGTTGGTCAAAAACATATTTACACACAATGTGCAACTTTCTGGCACCATCTTTTTTTTTTAGCTTAAGTGTCATGGAATCGAAAGCACAGGACTGTGAGATATCAAAGGCAGAGAAGCATACATTTTATGCGGTCTTTTAAAATCAATCTGAAGAATGTATCACATGAGACAGGAAGTGTAGCTAACATTGGATTCGGACATGCCTTGATGCCTTCCTAACTTGACATGCATCCTCTGAAAGCAGCATTTTTAAGATTTTGGACACAGCCAACATAATAGCTCTTTGCTCTCATCAAGGTTCATTTCTTCATGGATAAAGTAGTGGTGTGCGACCAAGAAATCAGTTTAGCTTGCAGCCCCCTCTGTTGGTGAAAATAATCACTACATGATCATTCTAGTAATTGGCAGGTATTGATGGTCTGGGTATTTTGCAGTGTATTTGCAGGGTGTTTTAAACATGCTGTAAAATGGGGACATTTCTGGGAACAGCTCCAGTCAGAGATAGGAAATCAAAAACTGGGACAAAAAAAGGATGTCTGGTCACCATACCCCAAATATAATATTTTTTTGAGCCAAATAAATTAGACTTGCTTCAGAGTTTGTGTTGGTGTCAACTGGCAGAAGAGAAGTTTCTCAAAACTAATGTATGATGTCTGCACTCTGTGCAAGTATAGTGAGTCCTCACCTGATCTCTGAGCTTATTTTGTGTGATAATTGGCCTCACTGTGGCCACTTCTCTCAACAATCTCTATGAGTTTTTGAGGAACAACTAGTTCTTTGCAGCATTTGGGTGATTTATAACTATTACTTCTACTTCTTGTTCCTCATAATTGAACCAATAGTGACAAAATCAGTTCAACTCTGATAACAAAATGGTACTTTTGGAGTACATTCCCATGGTACATTCTAAAATACATTCTGTCATGGGAATGTCTTAAATGTTAAAAGGACAAAGACACAGTCGCTTTCCACAGCAGACATTCAAATTGATATTGTGATTATAAATATAAGATTGATCTGAAGAATATCAGCTAGATGCAGGTAATACACTCGCTCAGGCAATATCTCTCTCATAATACCCTAAATATTACAGTGAGTTTCAATTAAGCGACTCAATGTTCCTTCGTTACTAGTTCTAAAGTGACATTTTAGAATTAGTAACAGAGTCTTGGACTCAACTGCTAAACTGTCAACTTGAGATTTGAATCTGTGGCAGAAGGAAGTAGTTCCTCACAAAAGAGGAGTTTTTAGAGGAGATACAAAAGAGGGGTTTTAGAGACACTTCATTGTTCTTATTTATTTATACACTTGTATCATTGAACTGCTGTATAAACGCAATAGCACACGAGTAGCCGTGCGATATGGCTGTATATCAGCACGCTGTGATTGCCTATGGCCAAATCACAACCGTGCTGATATATAGCCATATCGCATGGCTACAAGTGTGATATTGCTCATATATAATACAATATAATATAATATAATATAATAAATAATTGACTTCTAATTACAATATTTTATTACCCAAAATCACTGGACAAGCAATGATTGGACTGGGTGAAATTTCTAGGAATAACATATGGTTATGTTTTCCATTATGTGTGATTCAATATGAGCTATCTTCCTTCTTCCTTAAGGATTCACATACTTCTACAAGGGGAAGGAGTATTGGAAGTTCAACAACCAGCGGCTGAGAGTGGAGCCAGGCTACCCTAGGTCTATCCTGAGGGACTTTATGGGCTGTGACGGTTTGCCCGCCGACCCCGACTGGGACTGGAGCTCCCCACAAGAAGAGGAACCGCCGCAATATGACCATGATGATGTTGATATCGTGCTCAAGCTGGAGAGCAGCGGTGGAGCAGAGAAAGCAGTGGCCATTGCCATCCCCTGTGTCCTGGCCCTGTGCATGATGGTGTTGCTTTACACCGTGTTCCGCTTCAAGAGGAAGGACACGCAGCGCCACATACTGTACTGCAAGCGTTCCATGCAGGAGTGGGTCTGAGAAATTAAGGTCCCACTCCCACTGCTAGAACTGTTTCCATCTTAAAAATCCCCTCAAAGGTCGAAGTAATTTGGTAGAAGTGAAGGACGTTAAAATGAACAGCATGCAAACTTCCTTCTCCCATTGTCAGCCTTTGAAGGTGGCAGTGTGTTGTTTTTGTATGGTTTTAGAACTCTGTCTGGCTTTGGGTGGCCATTTTGGTTCCCAAAGTCCTATGCTGGAGTAAACTGTTACTCTACAAACCATAATTATCAACTTTTCAGATGACTCAAGATTTATTTATCTTCAGACTGCTGATCTCGATACTCCATAACATGCGAACTCACCTGTCACTCCGAAATACTTGCTTGTGTTGAAAAACTGATACCCAAACCAAATATGCCCTTAGTGTCCAAAGAGGATTGCTTCATTCACATGGGATATCCTGAGATGAATCGCTTATTGATCATTATTTGAGTTCCATTCTGCTGCACTCATCTGCAGAATATATGGGATCTGTTTGCTTGGAAATCAGAAGGACCTTGAAATATAACATCGGGGCTACATGCAATATTTCGTCGAATGCCTTAATCACATATTGAGTTTATTTTTCTCTATGTTAGTATACATGTGCCTATGTGAATGTGACTCCTTTCCATTACTTCCTTTGTTCCTCACTGTTCTTTTGAAGCACTGCTGACTGATGGAAACTTGCAGTACACTTTAAAGTGCCACTGATTGTTGAAAAGTTTAATTGAAAATGAGTGAATGGCTGCTGTCCATGTTCTGTACTGCTGCATTTTATCCAGACTTAAAGATGCAGCATAGTAAATTAGAGTTTTGTTTAAGTGCTTCCAATCAAATTGTTGAGAATTTATTAAGCTGGAGGATGCAGTTTAGCAGAAATTCCTAATGAACCTTCCTGATGCTCTTAAGGATCAACAGATTATCAGCAAAATACAATGAAAATGTTAAAGCTATATACTAACCACTGATATTAGCTAGGTTTGCAATGAAGTATGTAGACTATATTTGCATTTCCTGTAGGAAATACTTGTGCTTGCAAGGCAGCAAGAGAATAGTGCTAAGGTTTTTGGGTAAATTAAGATTTGAGCATTGGTTCAGTATATGAATTGTTGCATCAGAGACACTTATGGATCTAATGTTGGCCATGTTTGAAAAACAACCCATAATGAAATGTTGTCTTTGCAGTGTTAAATCCACATCAGTTTACACATGAGTGCTTAGCATATGCCTATACAGCTCACCGTAAAGCTACTTTCCATTTGATAACAAGGCGGTTCGACACATGCATACTAAAAAGTTTGATCTTTGTTGTGTGTTTGCCCCCCCCCTTTATAGACTACATTATATTATTATATTATATTATTTATTTATACACTTGTGTCGTTGAACTGTTGTATAAATGCAATATCACACTCGTAGCCGTGCGATATGGCTGTATATCAGCACGCTGTGATTGCCAATGGCCAAATCACAACGGTATTGATATTCAGCCCAATATTATATTATTCCCCAATTCAGAATGGCAAGACAGCTGAAAGGTTTGTTGTAGCTGCACCCTCTAGTGTACAAGGGCAAATTTGCATTTCCTTCATCCTGAGGCTTATTCATTTCACTTTTGCCAAAAATAGAACTTTTGTTGTTGTTGTTAAAAAACAAACAAGCAAGCTTAGCATAGGTGAGAAAAAGTAACGCAAAAATAACGTTACATTACTTTCCATAAAAAGTAACGCAATTCGTTGTTTTATCAGGGAGTAATGCAATACTATCACTTTTAAAAGTAACTTTCCCCAACACTGGCATATGCAGATACTGTACTGATAATGAATTTTGATGATGAATCTGATGGATCATGCACACTATACATATACCTTAATTTATGAATAAAAACTGAAGTATGCTTTAAGCTTAAGCTTAAAGTCTAATAATGGATCAATATTTAATTTGACACAAGTCAAAATGATGCAGTGAGGCTGCATCTGTTGTGCCTCACTATAGATCATTCAGCAATCAGAACATTGACAATATATCTTTGCAAAACATTTGGAACTTTAAAATGGTCTTTCACAACCTTTAATTAAACCTTTAATTAAATATGCCTTTATATTATCCTAAGGTATGTAATGTTAAATAGATGCCAAGAAAAGGCCAATCAGGATGTTGCTGCATAGTAATACAGTAAACAGACCAATCCATTTTACCTCACAAATCATTGTCAGGCTGTGAATGCTGAACATTTAACAAGTTTTTTTAAATATTAATTATCAAACATTAATATTATGATTCTGTACTGTTTTAAAAAAAATAAGGGAAATGTATATTCAGATAGTGATTATCATAATTTACATAATTCTATGATCATTAGTGGCTGACTGCACATTATCCCAATTTATTTTTATATGAAATATATAAATACGTAGACAGAAAAATATTGATTTGAGTTTAAATTATTTGATCATAAATAAATTTACCTTCATATTATCCTGTAACTTCTACTAAGAAAACATAGTCCATTACAATTCAGACCTTTGTAAGAGCAACAATATTGCAGTTATAAAACTGGAATCCTCACAAACAATTTTCACTGAAAACAATAACTGATGCAAGATGACCAGCTGTGTTAGTATGAAGTGAAAAAGCACATCCATGGTGTGATAAAATTGTAGCTTCATTTTTGGTCACCCAAATGAGTGCTCTGATATATCCAGTGTTGCCATAGACAACTGTGAATATTAGGAAATATCTGACTTTGAATGCTGTGATTTATCAATCAGAAGAGAAGAATTAAAAAAGAAGTTTATTACAGTGCTGCCTTGCAAACACCTACCCCGGGTTTCATAGACAAGATTTAAGCCTAGTCCCAGACTAAAATGCATGTTTGAGATGTTTTAACTGAAAACACTTTGCACTAACACATCTTAAAATATGTCAGTGCCATTGTTTTGTCTCAAGATGCACACCAGTAATTTATTTTTTCTAAAGGAATTTAAAAAAAAAATGTACTTAAATGTCCTAACTGAACTAAGGCTTAATCCTGGCTTCATCTAAGTCCTGTCTGTGAAACCAGGCCCTAATGTTTACCTAATAAAGTCCACGCTTGAGTGACATTAAATGCTTTTTCCAGGCATGGCTTTGGATAAAATAGCATTTATTGCACAGCTAACGGGAACTAAGATACTGCAATCAGAGAAATAGCTTTACTGCTTATTTCTGTTTAAAAAAATGCTGACCGTGTGAAAATATTTGTTAGCATGATCATTCTCAGAGTGTATCTGTGACTGAACAAATGTTGCCGTTTGATATTGCTTTTGAGTGTTTCTTGAAAGTGGTGTATATTGTCATATGTCTTGTTTTAACTTTCATTTTATGAACTGATCTATAATGGACTATGGTGTTTGTCACCATGCCATCAGCATCAGCCTTCCAGTTGCACAATACTGAGATCTGCACATGAATTTCCATGTGTGAACTGTTGTTTTCATTATTAACAAAAGAATATCACAAGAATATGCCCCCTTCTACTTTTGAGGTCACTGAGTATTGGATGTGTATCTGAACATGCTGTATATATATCTCATGTAGTGTCTTTATTACAGATATGAAAGGCAAATTATGCAGTACATCAATAATAAGATATTATCTAAGATGTGGCGTGTGAATCATTCTTGTGAACTCAAATGAAGAAGTTAACAAAATGTACCAGGCAACCATAAGACATTAACATGTAATTTATCACTGAGATTCATGAAAGGTTGTTTGAATGATATAATTAAACAATTATATATTAAATAATATTGTTGACTCATGAAAATACTGTCTCTCTAATATCACAACTTTATATTGTAAGGGGGGAACTTCAGTAATATCTTGGAGCTGATAAGTTTTATGATGTTTCTGAAAGAAGTGTCTTCACCAAGGCTGCAAAATCAAATACATTATCAAAAATACAGTAATATTGTGAAATATTACTTTTTAAAATAAGTTTTCTGTTCTGATTTATTTTAAAATGTAATTAATTTCTGATGTAATAATTTTCAGCAGTCATTACTCCAGTCTTCAATGTCACATGATCCTTTAGAAATAATTCTAATATGATGTTGCGCTGCTCAAGAAACATTTCTTATTATTATCAATGTTGTATACAGTTGTGCTGCTTAATATTTTTGTGGAAAAAAACAAAAAAACTTTTTTTTTTCAAAAGAACAGCATTTGTTCTAAATAGAAATCTTTTATCTTTTGTAGCATTACACATTATTACTGTCACTTTTGATCAATTTAATGCATCCTTGCTGAATAAAAATATTAATTTATTTAAAAAAAAAGAAATGTGCTGACTTTTGAACGGTATATATATATATATATATATATATATACTGTAAATGATGTCTGTTTACACAGTATTATACTGTTTTTCTCAACAGTATTTTGCTGTATAAGCTGTGTACAGTAGATTTTGTTGTTTTCACAGTATTTCATTGTATTCTCAATAGTTCCATACCGTGTACACGATTGACAGTATGTTACTGTAGATTTTCAATGCATTCTGGGAAATTGTCAGTAACTGTTAATCGAAATACAGTTGTGCAAATTGGCCGCGAAAAATACCACACAAACTTTTGTGGGTAAAACCTACAATAAAGTCCTACAATAAAAAAATTTCAGGACTGGGTGCCACGCATTAACACTCTTCATTTCTGTCAGTGGTGGGCGCATGTTAGATAAAATAATTTGGATGCTGGATATTTCAAGAAGATCTTTGAGGTTGAGCAGTGTAGCACAGAAGAGCGGGTACCCGGGTGCCATAAAATGAGACCAACACAGAGTGCAGTTCAATCATTGACACAAAAGTTTATACGTTGTCCAGGGGTACAGATATAGGTAGAAAACAAGAAGTGAAACCAATCGTCAGAAGCTGGAAATACATATAAGGACTATGCTTACAATCACATGATGTCTAGAATCAGAAAAGGAGACATCACATGATAGAAAGAGCACAAGATGTTCTGAATCTTACAATGGCCACTTTAAGACAGGATGTCTTACTTTTGGAACATCTTCATGCACATATAAAAACTTGATTATTGTATACATTCATACAACATTCTCCGTCTATCTCATTCTTTAAAGCACCTCGTTGTAGAAGCGCTAATGCACATGCGTAATTTCCTTCACATCTGGCTTCAGCTGTCCTAACTTCCTTAATAGAATCACTTAAATCTGAGCTCACGATAAACTATATGTCTTTTGCTGACATGTCTGGTGATAAATCATTAGAATTTGGGGATAACCCTGTTATCACATTCCGAATTATGATGTCTGCATCTTGTGGAATTACTTCAATCTGGACTTCCTGATGGCCATCTTTACCTGTTCTATCCCATCCGCAGTAATATATTCCTGCATCAGAAAGCTGTACGTCAGGTATTGTAATATTCAGTATCAATGAGAGCCTTTTCTTTACATCTCTCCAGGCTACTCCTACCTAGTCCACAAACATTGTGCTCTTATCTCTGACCAACTTGGTTCTTCCTCTAGGGAGCACTTAACGAAATAAACAATATCTTCGCTGAACGCTGCAACAGCTTCTGCAACTGAACACTGCGTAAACTCCTCTAAAGGTGGTATATCCATTAATAAAATTTGGCCCTTAGTGCATACAGGGGTGTGTAAGGAGTTAACACTGTTTGGCTCAATGGGCCATTTATCATCCAGCTTTGGATGACCCCCACCTCACTATTAGAGGTAGCTCTTTCCTTAGCTTAATCAGTGTTTTGCTCCTCCCTGCTAGGCAGTAAGGTGAATCCCCATTTGAGATTCTATTCTGAATTGGAGCTTGCCTGCTCTCCTGGAGTACAGTGCTTTATCCTTGGAGCATGTATCCACTGTGGTTGGTAATCTGTCAGAACTCCCGTTCTTGTCACAGATATCACCGTGGTGGGTCCAAGATACCTCGGCTCTCCCACCTTCGTCGGTTTCAGGCTTTTGATCAGCACATTCTCTCCTGGAACAAAAGGGTGAGTAGGCTTTTCTGAGGGAAGAGGAAGACACAAAGAAACATCAGCACATATATATTTCAGTTTCTCGATGAGGGAAGTCACGTAGTCCTCCTGTATCACCTCCAGATCACCTAAGGAAGTAATGCCTGCTCGGCCTTTGACCCATGGCGTCGAGAAAGACCTGCCCATTAGTATTTCAAATGGCGATAATTTAGTAGTGGAAGATAGAGTCATTCTTATTTCTGTCAATACTGTGGGTAGCAAATCTAGCCACTTCTTTCCGGCATCTATGGAGGCTTTTGTGAGCCTTCTTTTGATGGTTTGATTGAGGCGTTCAACATTTGATGCAGACTGAGAATGGTACGGAATGTGAAATTGCCAGTCAATTGATAATGCCTTGGCCAAGAGTTGCGTTACCTTTGAAGCAAATGGCATCCTGTTACCACTTTCAATAGTGGTAGGTATGCCAAATCGAGGAATTAGTTCTTTGGTTAGAGGCTTTACCTCAGTTTTAGCATCTTCTTTTGCACATGGAAATACTTCTGGCCACTTTGAAAAACGATCCACTACTACCAAAAGATATTTCAAATTTCCTATTGGCGCCATGTGCGTAAAGTCAATCTGCACATTCTGAAATGGTGCTTGTTTAACTGGTCTGTGAGGATTTACTTTTGCACATGTAAGACATGCATCTAGCACGAACTTCGCAGTTTTGTGTGCATCTGCAATACAGAACAATTGATTTATTACCTTGTTGGCTGGCTCTGCAAGATCTTAATGTCGATACCAGGTATGTTAGTTACATGCATGGTCATAGTTACCTGACTTAGGTTACCCGAGACAAACGGTGATTTTATTTGGGCTTTTGCTGCTTCCTTGGCGGCTTCATCTGCATTTCTGTTTCCCACAGCTTGTTCATCATCCCCTGCTGCGTGACCTTTCACCTTTACTATGGCCACTTCAGAGGGAAACTGTACTGCCTTAGTCAATTGCCCTATTAGGTTAGAGTGAGCTATGGGTTTGCCATCTGCTGTTTTAAAATCTCTAGCTTCCCATGTTTAGCAAAATGGTACACTACCCCCCATGCATACTTTGAATCAGTGTAAATTGTTACACGTTTTCCTGCCATTAGTTCACATGCTCGAATTAATGCTACTAATTCAGCAGCTTGGGCCGAATTATAGTCCAAGGCAAAAACCTCTAATACCTCACCAGTGTCCGACATCACAGCATAGCCACAAAGGTAGACGCCATCAGAAGGTTTTGAACATGACTCATCAATATAGATATGCCCCCCCCCCCCCATCCAGGGTGTATCCAAAGGATCGGCCCTGGAAGAACATGAGGAAGTCAATTCAACGATACAATCATGATCAGTCACATTATTTATCATGTCAGCCATTCCAAGAACGCCTAATAACACAGGGTTGATGGATGCTGTTGGCTTAATAGTGAGATTTTTTGGTAGCCAGCAGGATTGCCTCATAACCTGAACATCATTGCGCTGGCATATGCTGTGTTTGCATGTTATGCAAAATAGCTCCTACCTGATGAGAGGTATAAAGGATCAATGGATGCGACAAAACCATTCTCTCTGCCATCTGTACATTCAGAGCAGCCGCAGCTACCGCACGAAGACATGCTGGCATACCTGAAGCTATATTATCTAGTTTCCTAGACAGGTACGCTAATGGTCTGTACATGGAACCGTGCTGTTGCAACAGGACGCCAAGGGCCACACCATCCGCCTCGCGAACATGCAAGTGAAAGTCTCGGGAATAGTCGGGAAGGCCCAACGCAGGTGCTGTAGTGATCGCTTGTTTTAATGCAGTGAAATGCAGCTTTGCTTCATTGGTCCACTATAAAAGAGTGCTTGGTGGGGCTTTGTGGTCAATCAGATTTCGCAAATGCTTATCGTGTACGGCACAATCAGGTATCGAGGATCTACAATAGTTCACTAACCCCAAAAAGCTTTGAAGCTGTTGTACAGTTCGAGGGGACTTCATTTTCCTAATCAACTGGACCCTGTCTGTTGAGATTGCTTTCAAACCTGGCATTATGATGTGTCCCAGGTACGTCACCTTAGACTTGACCCACTGAAGCTTGTCTTTCGAAGCCTTGAATCCAGCTTGGGCGAGCATGTTGCAGATGACGATGGAGGCCTTTTCACAGTCTTCCTGTGTTTCCCCGAAAACCAGGATGTCATCTGCATATTGAAGCACACAAACTGTAGAAGGCAAATGAGTCATTTTAGCCAATGTTCTTTGCACTGCTGCCAAGAAAACAGCGGGTGAGTCGATTAAACCCTGTGCAAGGCACGTCCACGTCAGCGGTTTACCTTGAAATGTAAAAGCTAAAATAGGCTGAGTTTCTGGATGTACAAGTACAGAGAAGAATGCTGCACAGAGATCACTAACCGTGAAATGTTTGTGCGTACATGGAATAGAGTTACAGTTGGGACGTCAGGTACAATGGGGGGGCGTCAGGTCCATTATATGATTTCAATGACGGTTGGTTTCGTTTCGTTACGAGATTTCAATGGCGGTCATTTTTGATCCTTAGAGGGCACCAATTATGCCTCTTTTTTACAAGATTTAAAATAAGTCACTGATGTCCCCAGAGTGTGTATATGAAGCTTTATCTCAAAATACCCCACAGAAAATTTTTAATAGCATGTTAAAATTGCCACTTTTGGGGGTGAGTAAAAAAAGTGCTGTTTTATTGTGTCCCTTTAAATGCAAATGAGCTGCTTATCAGCATATTAGAATAATTTCCGAAGGATCATGTGACACTGAAGACTGGAGTAATGATGCTGAAAATTCAGCATTGCATCACAGAAAACAGAAACCATTATTTTAAATTGTAAAAATATTTCATAACATTACTGCTTTTCTGTATTTTTGATAAAAACAAAATGAAGTTTTGTTGAGCATATGAAACTTCTTTCAATAACACTTACAATAGTAATGAAAAAAAATAGACTTTGTATATATATATATATATATATATATATATACATATAGTAACGGTACATGTATCCAAGGAAGGAAGTCTGTGTATCCAGGGAAGGAAGCACGATAAGGAAGTCCGTGAACTTGTAACTTTTAATTAAGCAGGAAAATAACCACATATACACCACATATTCAACACCAACACAAGACAAGGACTGAGTGAAACTGAGGGCTTAAATAACAGGAGCACAGGGGAGTGAATCAAGACTAATAGAACACACACTCAACACAAATGAACTAATAATGACACTCAACAACCAATGAAATCAAAGAGTGGAGGGAAAACAAAACACAGAACACATGTGACGACTGAAAACAAAGTCCAGAACACATAGATGTATGTATATTATTTTATATATTTGTATGTTAACTTTCTATAGCAGGATATTTTTATTCGCCATGGATACACTGCCTATTTAAAAAAGGCAGTGTAGTATCTGCACAATATTAAAATAGTTCACATTCCTGCACTTCTATTTAATGTGAAGTTCTGTGCAATGTCAAACAGAGTCTGTAACTTAAATGAATCTGGTAGAGAGCAGATTGTAGGTGGTGGGTCACTGCATCTCAGAAGAAATGAAAGCACTGAGGTTCACTCATGCCACTGAGTTGAAAAGGTTTGCAAACACTGGAAAGAAAACCAATGGCACTGTGATGGTGGTGGGATTATTCATCCAGGTCTATAACTCTGAAATGCATTTGTGAAAAGAAAGGGTCGTTCTGAAGAGCTCAGTGAATTTAAGCATGATACTGTGATTGGATGCCACCTTTTCAAAAAGTCAGTTTGTGAAATTTAATCCATGCTAGATATTGGGTCAACTGTAAGTGGTATCATTTGAAAGTGGAAGCATTTAGGAACAGTAGTAAACAAAGACCATGTAAAATCACAGAGTGAGGTCACCAGAGTACTGAGGTGCATAGTCCATAAAAGCTGATTCCATAGCTGAAGAGTTCCAAACTTCCACTAGCATTAATATCTGCGGGAATCTTATGGAATGGGTTTCAATGGCTGAGGATGGAATGGTGTAAAGCACTGCCACTGGTCTCTAGAGCAGTGGAAACATTTGACAAATTATGCTTCTCTGTCAAGTCTGATGGGCAAGTGGGTTTCTAGGATGACAGGAAAACAACCTGCCTGACTGCTTTGTGTAAAAGTTTGCTGGAGGAGGGATAACCGCTGAGAATAATGTCTCCGAGGAAACCAGGAAGGAGAAGGAAGATAATGCACCTTGTATGCCACATAGATAGCATTAACGAATCATTTGCTTTTTGCGTTGTTTGGACACTGAAGAACACCGTCTGGGGGAGCCAAAGGACACCAACAACTGGTCGAATTTACACCACTGAGATAAGCATTTAACATAACAATTGAGGGCCCAAACTGGGCAAAGCAAATTGAGCTTCTCTTGGTATACCATCTGAAAAGGAGGAGGGCAAAAGGCCTGCAAAACAATGGAGCATGCTACATTAAAAGACACTTTAGGAACATAGCCCAGTCTACAGCAAAGAAAAGTTTTGACCATGCTGGGAGCAAACTCTAAGCAGGAGGGGGCAACAGACAGGTCCTGCAGATCTCCTACTCTTTTAAGGGAAATTATTCCATGTAAGGATGCCATCTTGAGAGTCAGAAATTTCTCTGACGCCGACTCCCAATCTGGAACTCTTGCATGACATGCAGGCCTCAGCCGTACAGTACCACGGAGGAAATTGGACACTAGGGGTGTCTCCCCAAGGACTCAACACCAAATGCTGCCATGTAAACCTTCAAGCTGACCCGTTATATGTGACATAATCAGGTGCGACTTATTTTCCAGAAAATAAGGAATACTAATTGATAAAATTGTGGTTTATTATTAAAAACTACTTATTTACAAATGGGTATATACAGCAATAAAAAAATTATATTTTGTTTATTACTCCCAGCCACTCTGACTTTGGTTTTAATCACTATTATATGCTATTAGGGGTCCTTGCTATATTTTCTACCTTATAAGTTTTAGAAAGTTTGGTTTAGATGAAGTATCTGTGATGAACTCTACACCAAATCGCAACAATCTCGTGCTATGGGCACTGCCATGGATACAAGAAGGGTATTTTACACTATATTTGCTTCTGCTTTTCGAGCACGGAGGTGATAACGGCACTGATCTATGCTATATAAATTCTCCATTATCAGATAAAGGTATATTTCGTACACGTCACGTACAAAATGTGTGGTTTTAACGACATAATATCAAATTTAATGAGAAAAAGATGTAGTTTTCATGAAAAACATCTCATTATTATCTGAAAAGATGTATTATATAATACATCGTATTTAATATATATGCTATATAACGTCGTATATTACGACATAATTTAGACATAAAGACTTTAGGGCCTCTTCCCGCCATGTCCCAATTACCGCAATTACGAGATTTCCACCTGTAAAAGTGTTCATGTGCTCGTAGAGTTCGTAATACTTGTTAGATAGGAGTTCTGAGAACAGATCCGGAAAAAAATAGCGTCACATGTTGTCATCTCGAAACTAATAATACGACATGGCATGAACGCAGCAACAGCCCTGCAGAATTCAGCTCATGATCAACACCTGATCCAGCTAAATCAGTGTCTTTAGAATTTCTAGAAACTTCCAAACAGGTGAGTTGGAGCTGAACTCTGCAGGACTGTTGCCCTCCTCAGAGCCTCCAGGAACTGAGTTAAAACATGTAGTAACTGTGTTGTTCTTAAAAACATTACCAGTAGATGACGCCATTTTACAATTTTCTGTCTCATTCTCTGTGTTGATGATCAGTCGTATATTTGGGATTAATGGTATAAATAAGGCTACTTTATAAAATTACTATGGACAATTCGGTCGTTTTCTTGGATTAAAAATAAAATTAAAATAAGCATTACCCTGCTTTTACACATTTAGGTCTTTCTTATGTAACCAACTGTCATGTTTAATTCTCCTGATCATTTGATTGCATTCCCCCTGTTCAGTTCAGTTTGGGTGTTTCATATGAAGCAGAACATAATTTCTTTGTATATCAGCACATCTTCCAAAAAAAAAAAAAATAATTATATATATATATATTGTCTGTATTTGTTCCATCCCTTTTGTACATAACATTTGAACAGGAAAATGTGGAACAACTCTGGATTTGCCCAGAGACTTTTTCAAATCTGAAAGTTGCAAATCATCCATGACAGAGATGAGAGAAACTGTGTGAGATAACAGTTTTACATGCATTTCACAAATGTAGAGATAGATGAAAGCTTTTGCTGCATTAATGTCAAATCACATCTCTGCTGCAATTTTCCAAAAACAAGAGAGAGATTCCACAATTTAAATGAGCATTCTGCTGTTTATAATGTCTGCAGTAATATTAAAGTAAAATTACAGTAAAATACTGTATATAATATTTTTTTGATATTCAAATGTATAATTTAGCTTGCTGTACATTTATGTATAAATATGCAACTGTTCAAAACTTTGGTGTCTGTAAGATTTTTTAATGTTTTTGAAAGTCTCTTATGCTCATCAACTGCATTTATTTGATCAAAAATACCGTACAAACAGTAATATTGTGACATTTTAAAAACATGAAATATTAATAATAATTTTTAATAATGTAAAAAGTTATGATTTTAAATAACTGTTTTCTATTGGAATAAATTGTAAGTATATTAAATGTAATTTATTCAAAGCTGAATTTTCTAATATACTGATTTGCTGCTCAATAAACATTTATTATTATGTAGAAAACACCTGTGCTACTTAATATTTTTGAGTGTCCGAATCCTCTTTTGCTAGTTTAAAGACGAAAAAATGCCATGCGCAAAGTCCAAAACGACTGTACCTACCTGGAGTCTCATTGTTACGGAGCCAGTTGCCACTACCACTACGTCATCACAGCCAGTTCCACCCATTCGATCACCATCCCGTGAATACTAAGCCTGCACCTGTTCCTCATCACTGACACTCACCATAAATACACACCTCACAACCAGTTCAGTGTCTGGTCTCGTCTATGCAAGACTATACAGATTCACCCGTTCTACTTACCTGCTTCCTGTCCGTCTGCCCTTCTGGTCCCATGATCATTCTCCAGTTCGTCCATCACCTCTTCTGTCCTGCTGGTACCTGGATCAGCATCTGCTCACGGATCTCCTATAACACAGAAAACAGCAAGTTACCTCACAGGTAAGTCACCGTATTGCTTCAGAGACTGTTTCCACTTACCCCTCTCAGCCTGTGACTCTGTTTACCTGTTGTCTGCAAATAAAAGACTTTAATCTTACTATCTCTCCCTGTCTGTGTCTGACAGAAGACCAGAGACCGCCTTACTCACTGCTTTCCGCCAAGGGCTTAATCGAGACATTCGTCAGTTCAGGATAACCTACGATGATAGCATCGGCCTGGAAACCTTCATTCAAAAAGCTATCCATGTGTCACAATGCTACTCAGCCTGTGCAATGCCCGCACCCATGTGGCAGCCTCCGCCTCCCACAACACAAGTCGCTCCTCCAGCACCTGAACCCATGTGAATCAACGCTTACCATCTGACTCCAGCGGAGTGTCAGCTGAGACTGTTACATCGTCTCTGCCTGTATTGTGGGGGAGAAGGACACCAGATCGCCACATGTCCTGTTAGTCCTGTTAGATCCAAGTGTACCCTAAAATTGCTCATTTAACCTGAACCACGGTGTATATTCTAACCCATAACACTTATGTTGTAGTGCAAGCCCTCATCGATTCTGGGTCTGCAGGGAACTTCATCTCTCACTAGTTCCTCCGGTCACTCTAACGTGACGGTCTGACCGTTATCAGTTTGTAGTAGTAAACGAAGAGATGTCATTTCGATCACAAGTTCAATATGGAGCACCGCAAGGCTCAGTACTAGGACCATTGCTTTTCACTCTGTACATGCTACCCTTGCGAGATGTCAATAGGAAGCATGGCATTAGTTTTCACTGCTCTCAATGACAAATGCGTAACAGTTAGTTCATGCTGTTATGAAGGGGTCAGCGAGATGAGATCCAAATGCAGTTTTATTTTAACACGTATTCAGAACAGGCAATGGTCGGAAAACAGCAAACAGGTATGTCAGAGAGAAGGCCGAGTCATAAACGTTATCCAGGCAAACAAGATCGAGGCAGGCAGCAAGAGAGCGTTAGTCCAATAAGTCCAAGGTAGGCAGCAAACAATCATAAACCGGGATAAACAGGCAGGAAAACAAAACCAGGAAAACAAGACACAGGAAATGACGCTTGGAGTTGACAGGGTTAGCTAATCAATACTTCGTGGTGTGTGTATGTGTGTGAGTGGTGCTTAAATAATGAGAGTTAATGTGCTGAAGCTGTCTGGGGTGATCAGTAACAGGGAACAAGGCTTCTGGGAAATGTAGTGCACTGGTGTGAGTGAATGGGTGTGTAGTGCATTGTGGGAAGTGAAGTCCGGGAGTGAATGAGCATGTGTGTGTGAGTGAAAGTCCAAGGTGAAGTGCCCTCTAGTGTCTGTCTCGGGCACTTCAGCTGAAATCGTGACACATGCGTTCATGACCTCGAGACTAGATTACTGTAACACTCTACAGGGTGGTTGCCCTGCTCGCTTGATAAACAAACTACAGCTGGTCCAAAACGCAGCTGCTAGAGTCCTTACTAGAACCAGGAAATATGACCATATTATCCCGATTCTGTCAAAACTGCACTGGCTCCCTATTAAACATTCCGCCCACCTTCCAAGTGGCCGAAACGGTCTTCCATCAAGTTTTCCGCCACTTTGGTCAGCCCAAGGACACTGTCCAGTGGAAGATCCAAGAAATCGGGAGGTACTGCCACCAGAACAGCTGGAGCCAGTTCCTACCCTAGGCGGAGCATGCCCAGAATTCCCTGATACAATCCACTCCCAGACTCACTCCGTTCCAGTGTGTATTAGGACACCAACCACTCTTGTTTCCCTGGTCAGGAGAACCATCAGAGGCTCCATCTGTTCAGGACTGGTTCCACCAGAGTGAGAGGGTATGGGACTTATCACACGTACATCTACAACGGGCAGTGCAAAGACACAAGAACCAAGCCGACAAACGCTGCTTAGGGACACCTACATATCTATCGGGCCAAAAGGTCTGGCTATCCACCAGGGATACCCGTCTTCACCTGCCCTGTCGTAAGCTGAGTCCCCGCTATATGGGTCCATGGGTCCATTCAATTGGCTTATTGCTTAAATAAATTTTGTTGGTGTAATAATGTAGTCAGGTTGATTTGGTCATATTAAATGACATTTATGGTTTGAATATTACAAGTTGGCTAAAATATTACCAGATGTAACAGGTACAGAAAGTTTATAGTTAAATACATATGTTGTTTCTTAGAATTGACACAAAATTATTTGTTTACATACACCTGATACACTGCCTAAATGAAATGTGAGTGCTTTCCCCTTTAATTGTGGTGATGAAATAATTTCCTGTTAATGTACTGATGAGGAAAAGTTATTTTGGGCTCCTGATAATATTTTTTTAATCTTTATCTTAATCATATCTCTTATGTCTTTATTTTCACTCTAATTCATGTATATAGTGTTATTTTACCTATCTGTGTGATTATTTTTGTCATTTCACCCTGTAAAAATATATTTTTACTTTCAGCCATAAATGTGGAAATGAGAGCACATGTGACAAGTGTACAAGTGTAAGCTGTCTTCACGTTTGCCAAACAGGTAGGTAAACGTAAACACCAATAATGCAGTGGGCATGTTGCCGTTCAAGGCCACTCCTACCAGTCGGCTATGGATATGCTTACCAGAGTCAAATATTACCTTGCTTAAGTAGGAAATACTTCTTAGGAAACTTTTTAGTCATCAATGTTGACTTGTGTTGTTCCTGGGTGCAAGAATTCAAAGAGTAAAAGTTTAGCGGGAGTTACTTTTGGTTTCCAATGAAGGATTGAGCACATTGTAAGCAACAGCTAAAGCCTGCAAATAGAATTGTAAATATGGAGAGAATGCCGTGATGGAAAATCTGAAATACTTATGTGTTTGCAGTCACCATTTCAAACTGGATGACCATGGTCCACGAACACGGTGTTTTAGGCCAAAGGGAGCGGAAAACTTAAAGAAACTGCCTTTCCATCAGTTCTGCCCAACTTCCCGAAGCAAAACTCTGTAATGCTTTTTATAGAGTAGACCTAGTAGGATAGAATTTTCAGTGATCAACCTACTCTGACAATAACTGTTCTGTTAATAATCTTCTGTCGATCCAACTGTCCTTGGGCAGAGAAAAAATGTTTTCACAAAAGCGCTGGAGCTACCCCAACTCCAGCGCACCCCATCACTAGACTACTAATCACACACACCTGCACCTCATCTGCACCATCATCATTCAAAAGCTCTCACCTCACTCCAGTGTCTGGTCTCATTTATATGAAATGGACTCTCTTTATGTTACTCCAGATAATTCCTAGCTACAATTCTCTAGCATCCTCCTTGTACTTACCTCCCGTGCCTTCTCCAGTTCTCCACTGCAGCGTCTTCTCCACTCAAGTGTCTTCTCCTGTTCTCCACTCCAGCGTCTGTCTTCTCCCAAGTCTCCATGTATTACTTACCTGAAATACTGAGGTGTGTGCTGTCATCTGTCCTCCATCTGTCTCATCCACGATCTCCTGTAAGAGAAAGACGTTCCATTACATTCATCATCAGAATACCATCAACTTATTTATTGAACTTCCTACATTTTTTTTCATTGCCTCTGTTGCTGTAAAAAAACAGTCATGTTTCAGTATATTCCTCTGTTTGAGTCTCCTTCTGTAACCGTGTAGCCTATGTATTTAATCATATATATAATTACACACAATGAAGTTGCAATTTAGTAAACGTAAAAATATTAACTTAAATGTAATATGGAAAACACAGGTAAAATTATCCTAAAGTACACGTGCTGTAACACATCAAAATAAGTGTTTTAAAGCAATTTAAATTATTAAAACAAGAATTTCAACTATTTTAATGCAACACTTCAATTTGACACCTGCACCTCAGGTGTCAAATTGAAAAAGTGTACTTTTTAAAATTGAACTTAAGTGTGTTAAGTAACAGTGATGAAAGTATACTCTCTTTAAATACAATTAAGTTCCATTTTATTTCATTAGTATTATATTATTAGTCGTATTATATCTAAGATTATTACAGAGAACTGTAGTAATCCTATATTATTCTCCATGATTGATCAGTCAGTAAATACTGCTCCCATTCCTCAAAGGTTTTCTACATCAAAATGTGAAGAACTTTGTTTTTTAAAGAGAGAATTTCATCAATAAGAACTTTTTATTCTTTTTATTCTTATTCTTTTATACTTAGTATTATTATACTTTTTATTTTACAATATTATTAATGGAAATATATCTGATAAATCTTCTGAAAGAGAAGTAGCACTGGGAGCATTTACTTGTATAACATTGACCGATCTTTCTAAGATCTGTAACCACCTGTAATCCCACTACCTCTTGCATTGACCCTGTACCTACAGCTATTTTAAAAAGACTGTTTGATAGTGTCTTAAGTCATGTTTTGCATATTATAAATACATCTCTTAAGACTGGCTGCTAAACAACTTTAAAACAAGTAGACTCGATTATTGTAATTAATTTTTTACTGCTCTCCCACAAAGATCAATGAACAGACTCCAGCTTATCCAAAACCCTGCTGCTCGGTTGTTAACTATAGAACCAAAAAAAGAGAACATATAACACCAGTTTTAGCTACACAGCATTGGCCGTCTATAAAACTAGATTTTAAAGTCCTACTCATCACGTATAAAGCTCATAATGGACAAGGACCTAACAATATTGCTTGCTCTCTTATTAATTATACTCCATCAAGAACTTTAAGATCGTCAAATGCAGGTCTACTGGAGGTCCCCAAGTATAAACAAAAGAAAATTGGAGATGCTGCCTTTGCTAATTATGCCCCCAATCTTTGGAATACACTACTGTTAGACATTAGAGAAGCAAGCACACTTACTATTTTTAAAAAGAAGAACTCATTTTTTTACTTTCGCATTTACTTAGTTGTACTTTTGGTCATATTATAATAAATTGTTTTATTATTTTGTGTCTTATAGAAGATTAGGTAACACTTTATTTTACAGTGTCATTGTTACATATGTTACATATATTTACTGTAGTAATAACTAGAAATTATGCATAATTACATGCAATTAACCCTAAACCAAACCTTTTGGGTTGAATTTTTTTTTTGTCTTATGATTGTATTTTATATTGTGTGATGTATTTAAATACCTTCCAGGACACACAATGAAAAATCAACAAAAGTACTATTGGAGAAGCTAAAACAGCCTCACTGGAAATTTAATATGGTACAGCTTTTTCCTGGAAGCTGTGTGTTTTCTGTTTTGACTTTATATTTGATCAAGGGAATAAAACAAGTCATTGACATTTATCTCTGAAAACTCAAGATGTTAACATCTGTCATTGACACAGTGGGTGTTTTATTCTACTGAGATTTTAAATTGAGATGCAAAGCATCACTTCTTATCCCCCTCTTTCAAAGCCTTGAGCCCACACTGAGAGAGCAGGGCTCTCCATAAATTAGGCAGGGGTCTTGCTGGGAGATCACGATGGCGAATGAGGTGATTTTGGTTCTTTTTCATGGATCTTTTTCATACTTCTCTGCGGTCACTCAGCTTTGCCTCCACAACACAGCAGAGTGAGTTATCAAATCAGTAGTGGTAATGAGAGCACTAATGCAGATCAGCTGCAGTCAGAGCTTTTCTGCATATAAAGTCTGGAAAAGAAAAATAGCAGTCAGGTGCATTCTGACATGCTAAGAGAAACATGTTCAGGTTAATGTATCTTGCTTACTTTTATATAGTATCTGCCTCTGCTTCTTGTGTTCATTACAGTGGGAATGTTAATTCACTCCCATTCTTATTAGTAAAGATTTATCAAACCACTAAAGATTAACCATTAACCAGTGTGCTGATAAATAAAGTCAAATGAGCATATATAGAATTTTTATTGTGCAGTTTATGTTTTTGATGATAGTGCTATGTGATTGCTAAGGTGTTCTGATCAATTCAAAAGTGTACTGTATTTACCAAGAACAGTTAAATTTTAACAGTCTGCACTTTATGTTTTAATATAATCTAGAAAATCTAGAAAAATATTTGTTGCAGCATGCTGAACACATTTAAAATTTAATATGATTGTTACATGTGTTTGTGTTCCTGGACTTTTTGGTTTCACTTTGTTCCACTCGTGTTCTTTGTTTTGTTTTTTCCCGCCACTCCTCATTCATCATTAGTTTATCCCCATCACCTATGTGTTATTAATTACCTCGTTTCTCCCTCTGTTAGCCCATGTATATATTCCCTGTGTTTTCCCTCAGTCCGGGTCTGTTCTTGTTTGTTCATAGACGTGTTTGCATCTCTTTTTTCCCATGAATATTCATTAAAAGACATTATTAGAATTTCTCCTTCGTCTCCGTGCTTTTCTGCCTGCACGTCACCTAACAATGATATTATTATTATTATTATTATTATTGGAGTACTTTCAGGGTTGAACTCGGGTACTAAAGCCTTCTCTAGGCAGTACTCAGAGGCTGGAGATACGGTGCATCTGGAAAGTATTCACAGCGCTTCACTTTTTCCACATTTTGTTATAGCCTTATTCCAAAATTCTACAAACAATACCCATTAATGACAACGTGAAAGAAGTTTATTTGAAATATTTGCAAATTTATATATATAAAAAAACAAAACAAAAAAACACTTGTACATAAGTATTCTCAGCCTTTGCTCAATACTTTGTTAAAGCACATTTGGCACACCTATTTTTGATCAGTTTCTCCCATTCTCCTTTGCAGGATCTCTCAAGCTCCATCAGGTTGGATGAGGAGTGTCGGTGCACAGCCATTTTCAGATCTCTCCAGAGATGTTCAATCGAGTTCAAGTCTGGGCTCTGGCTAAACGCTCAAACACATTCACAGAGTTGTCCCGTAGCCAATCCTTTGTTATCTTGGCTGTGTGTTTGGGGGCGTTGTCCTGTTGGAATATGAACTTTTGCCCCAGTCTGAGGTCCAGAGCACTCTGGAGCAGGTTTTCATTAAGGATGTCTCTGTTAATTGCTGAATACATCTTGGGTCATGGAGAGAATTATTGTGGCTACATCAAATAAAATGGAGCTCATGCTGCTGTGCTGTCTGTTATGATCCAGTCTTCGGTCAGGAACTACAGACTAGATGATGGTGAGTAAAGATAGTAAGTTTATTTGAAAACAGGCAATGATAAATGGTATCCAGATAAAACCAGCAGATGAAGACACAGGCTGTAATCTACAAGCAGGTAAGGAGAACAACACACACATGAACAATCACTGGTAATACTAATGAATAACTTTACTTTTCTTTATTGTAGATGGACAAGGGGATCCTGAGAAGCAGACTGGAGATGGAGAACTGGAGATGGAGACCACACAGGTGGGTAACAACAGGTAGGTAGCTGACAGAGCTGGTGACCGTGAAACAGAGAGTAACAAGACAGATATTGATTTTTTTTTTCTTAATAACAAATACCAAGTATTTACATGTTAATGTGCCTGATAACCGACATTGTACCAGGAAACCAGACACAGAGACAGAACTTCGCTGGAGAACAGGCAGCAGTCATACGTTCTTATAATGCTGGTGATAAGTCTGGTGATTGGTGAACAGGTGTGGCTGGTACAGTGCCGTCCTCCAGTAACAATGGCTGAGAGGGCTCTTCGGCGGGACCAGGCTCTGTGGGGAGATCAAAAACAGGTTGGTGATATGGCTTGAGGAGTGACACATGGAAGGTAGGGTGAATTCTATAATGAGGGGGAGTTTTAACTGGATGAATTCATTTGTTGTAAATCCAACAGATGCGATTCTCTGTACTGCGGTAAAAACTAGCAGCACCCAATGCGTGTATAGCTCAACTTACACAATCATTATAAAGGTGTTTAAACAGTAAAAGACATCCACTTGCACATATTTGACAAACCGAATATCAGATATTTCATGCTATAGTTAACAAATTTGTGAATATTTTGAATATAAAAGGAAAAATGAAATAAAAGCAGATCATCAATCATATAGCGTTATCGTGGCTGCCGTGTGTCACGTACAAGCAATGACGCGTCACCATGGAAACAATAAAGCATTACGTTCTAAATAACGGTCGCCTTGAAAAACTCACGCTGGGCGCTCAGCCAGAATATTTTAAACTTACGTGTGAAAGGGTTAATGCATGGATACTGACTTGTGAAGCAGAGGCATAACTCGCTAACGGTCTTGGAAGTCGAGTCCATATCTACAGTATAAACAAAGACCCTGGGTCAGCCACCGCTCGGCTGGAGAGAGGCAGGCATTAACGATTTGCATGGGCTCGTGGCCTGGTTCTGGAGGGCTGTGATACTGTGGCTTGCGTGGGAAGATGGCATATCCTCCATACAGCCCTTGAAACAATTGGCAACCCAGATGGAAATTTGAATAAAGTGCTCAAGCTTGATTGTATTGTCATAGAGAGAGAGAGAGATGCAGCCACAGAGCAGGTTCCAGGCCTCGGCAGTCGATGAGAACAGAGAGAACTCATTCCAACCACTGGTAGCAGCTAGGGTATGACATCTGAGAGTATAGCCTTGAATTTACATTTTTCCTTGACCCAAATATTACAATTGCTAACCATTTGAAGAATCTTCAACAGGTCGTTGAAAAACTTCTTCCATTCAGGGACTGTGTTGCCTTTCCATTCTCCTGCCAGATAGATTCTAGGCCTGTGAGGAGAGATAACATGAAAGAAATTTTAGTTTTGTCTAGTTCTGAAATGATGCAGCTGCATCTCTAGGTCAGGCAAACACTGAAGGAGGAAGCCGTTGTCGGATTGACCATGGGACTGGCAGTGTAGATTGGAAAAGGTAGTCGTGGGGTAGTCGCGGGGTAGTCGTGGCTTAGTGGTGAGGGAGTCGGGCTAAATGATGAATGATAAAATTCTACTAAATGATGAAAAATGAAAATGAAAAGAAGTGTTCTGTGCAAAAAAAAAAAAAAAAACGTTATCGGGTTCATGTCGTGGGTCTGATCTGATGGGACCCTAGACTCAGATGACAGAGATGTAAATACCAGACAGGTATTGATTGTACAGATGATTAAAGGCAGGAAACGGGTAAGCAATGCAGCTATAGAGACTTTTGCTGATTAGGATAGGTGTCTTTTTTTCTGTCTTGACAGGTCTCTTGAGCATACACAGGAGTACTGAGACAGATTGTAGAACACACACCTGAGAAGGAGAGATTGGGAAACCCCGTATAGTGCTGGTGATGAGTGTGGTGATTGGGAACAGGTGTGGCTGATGATTGTGAGCATTTGGTGACAGATATACAGAACCAATATTTATTGTTTATTTCTTCTTTCTTGTTGTCACGGAATGTATACGAGACGGGCAGACAGTTGCAGAGGAACATGAGAACTTTAATCCTTATAAACAGAGATTACAACATAACGAATATTCCACTTACAACGACGAGAACTGACCAGGTGTGAGGGAAACACAGGGAATAAATACAGGGACTGATGACTGGGACACAGGTGAATGACATAACTGATAATGACCAACAGCTGATGACAATGAACTAATAAAGACAGAGAAGGGAAACCAGGTCACAAGAGGAACACATGACAGGGCAAACAGACAGGTAAACAAGAAACATATCTGGGTCGGGGAGCTCGGGTTGCCATGGCGGCCAGGGCGGAGTCCAGGTAGGTGCCGGCCTCTCAGGCGGCCAGGGCGACGGCCAGGACGGAGTCAAGGGCGGCATGGCCCCCGTGGCCCCTATCCCCATACCCCAACTAGACATATAGCCCCCTCCCCCAAATTTTAATGGGCAGTGTTACCCCAGACCCGGGCTCAGGAGGCGGAAGGTCTGGAGCGGGCTCAGGCGGTGGCAAGTCCGGCGCTGGCTCAGGCACTGGCTCAGGCGCTGGAGATGCAGGATGCTCCGGCTCTGGCGCTGGAGATGCAGGGCACTCTGGCGCTGGAGACATTGGAGAGGGCTCGGGTGGAAGGTGCACTGGAGAGGGTTCAGGGACGGAAAGCACTAGAGAGGGCTCAGGGACAGAGCACTGGAGAGGGCTCAGGGACAGAGAGCACTGGAGAGGGCTCAGGGGAATCAAGCACAGTCCAGAAGTCTATTAGCCACTCTCCGCCGGCCGATGTGGCTGTCTCACAGCAGGTGGCGGCCGTACGCAAATATGGCTCGGTTTCAGCTGCCATCTTGTGTCACATATCTGGCACGGCAGTCGAGGCGAGGGATGTGCAGAACTGGACGGACCATTTGGGGTGGTATGTGGAGGGTGCTGGTTGAGGGTGAACTGGAGAGGCTGGGACTGGGCGATAATTCCGGGTTGGGACTGGGCGAAAATTTGGATTGTTCTCAGACACATTGACAAAGAAATCGGAATTCTCCAAGTTGAGAACATAATTAATAAAGTCCGATACAGACATATAACAATCACCAGGGGAAGCAGAATGAAATAACCTATCATCCAGCCCCATCCGGAAGCATGCATTAATCATCGGATCTCTCCAGCTCACCTGATGGGAAAGATCCAAGAACTCCTCCACATACCGCTCCAAAGGCCATCCACTCTGCTCTATGTTTAACAGAAGATCCTCCGCTCGCATCATCTTTCGGTTTTGGTCAGTTCTTCTATCACGGAATGTATACAAGTCGGGCAGACACAGAGTTGCAGAGGAACATGAGAACTTTAATCCTTAGAAGTACTCTACAAAGAGTACAACATAACAAACATTCCACTATGAGTGACCAGGAGTGAGAGAAACACAGGGTATAAATACAGGGACTGATGACTGGGACACAGGTGAATGACATAACTGATAATGACAAACCGCTGATGACAATGAACTAATAAAGACAGAGAAGGGAAACTAGGTCACAAGAGGAACACATGACAGTGCGAACAGACAGACAGGTAAAGAAGAAACAATTTGCCAGAGCAAATTACTGTGTCTGACATCGTACTTGCAAGTTCACACACCTCTTTAATGTTAATTATAGTGAACTCCAACTGGCTAAGTCGAACATCATTAGTGCAGATGTGAATAATAATCTTAGAGTATTTACGATTAGCATTAGCCAGCATTTTTAAATTTGCTTAGACATACATTGAAACACTATAATTAACATTAAAGAGGTGTGTGAACTTGCAAGTACGATGTCAGACACAGTAATTTGCTCTGGCCTCTTTCCTGTCGTCGGAGTGATGAGATACTAAGCAGACTATAATCACTCAATGGCTGGCTGTCTAAGTGGTGTCCGTAGAATAATATAGGGCTCATAGACAATTGGAGAGGTTTGTAAAATCATTGTAAAATAAAGTATTGTAAATGATTTTATACTTTAAATGAGTCTAGCCCTCACGGTTACTATTATCAACATGAACCACGTCAAAGAGGCAAAGGGGGAGGAAATTTGTTGTTGAAATTTACAGTAATATCTTCAGTATTACTCAAAATTGTTTTAAATATAATTCTTTTGTGATTGTGTTGGTGTTAAGTGATGGTGCTTTATGTATAAGTGACAAATCTGATTTGACATTTGTGCTGGCTACTGTATACAGGCCACCAGGTCAACATACAGACTTTATCAAAGAATTTGCTGATTTTCTATCGGAGTTAGTACTGGCTGCGGATAAAGTTGTGTTGGTGATTTTAATATCCATGTAGATAATAAAAAAGACTCATTGGGATTGGCATTTACAGATATTCTAAACTCTATTGGAGTTAGACAACACGCGTCAGGACCCACTCATTGTAGTATCATACTTCAATCTTTCTGCAGCAGAGTGATGACATTTCAGATCATTATATAGTCTCATGCACACTACATTTAACCAAGGCTGCAAAACTGCCTCTCTGCCACAAATATGGTAGAACCATCACCTCTACCACTAAAGATTGCTTTATAAATAATCTTTCTGATCAGTTTCATCGTCTTAGCAAACCAAACAGCTTAGAAGAACTCGATGTTGCAACAAAAACTATTGACGCTATCTTTTCCAGCACTCTAGACTCTGTTACTCCTTTTCGCTTTAAAAAGTTTAAGGATATTAGTCCAACGCCATGGTATAATGAGCACACTCGGGCCCTTAAGAGAACAGCCAGAAAAATGTGTAGCTGGAATAAATCAAAACTTTTAACCTGGCTATTATCAAACCTCTTATTAAAAAACTTGATCCTAGAGAATTAATCAATTACAGGCTGATCTCCAATCAACCTTTTTTCTGTCAAAAGTACTAGAAAAGGCAATATCATCGCTACTGTGTTTCTACTTGGAAAGAAATGGTATTTCTGAGGATTTCCAGTCAGGATTTAGACGGTACCATAGTACTGAGACTGCTCTCATTAGAGTTACAAATGATTTGCTCTTGTCATCAGATCGTGGTTGTATCTCTCTATTAGTGTTACTAGACCTCAGTACTATTTTTGACACTATCAACCACAATATTCTTTTAAATAGATTCGAAAAATATTTTGGCATTAGTGGAATCATACTTATCTGACTGTTATCAGTTTGTAGTAGTAAACGAAGAGGTGTCAGTTCAATCACAAGTTCAATATGGAGTACTGCAAGGCTCAGTACTAGGACCGTTGCTTTTCACTCTACCCTTGGGAGATATCATTAGGAAGCTTGGCATTACTTTTCACTGTTACGCTGATGATACTCAGCTCTATATTTCTTCGCGCCCTGACGAAACCTACCAATTCTCAAAATTAACGGAATGTGTAGCTGATATAAAAAATTGGATGTCTAGTAATTTCCTATTACTAAATTCAGAAAAAACAGAGATTCTAATTATTGGACCAAAAACCTCTGCACATAATAACCTAGAAAACTGTCTAACACTTGATGGCTGCTCTGTTAAGTCATCTTCGTCAGTTAGGAACCTGGGTGTGCTCTTTGATACCAATCTTTCATTTGAAAGCCACATTTCTAGCATATGTAAAATTCAATTCAATTCAATTCAAATTTATTTGTATAGCGCTTTTCACGATACATATCGTTTCAAAGCAGCTTTACAGAGAACGGATGTCAACATTACAATTTAAAGAATGCAGTTAGCAAATAACATAATTTAGTTAATTAATTTACAATCAGAGTTAGCAGTTTAACCGAAGTTGGAAGCAAAGAGCTCCCGGAAAATAAATTACATTAACAATAATTAGGATATAGAATTGGGCAATGTGCATGTTGATCCAGATGATTGCGTCTTCTGAAGTCCTCGCAGGAACTGGCGCCGTCTCTTCACAGGTGATGATCATCTGAGGTCTTCTGAAGAGGCTGGATCCAGACTGAAGCTGATGTGCTCTCTAGTCACCTCGGGGCGGGTGTCCCGAGGTCAAACAGAAAAGCAAAAGGAGAATAATTAGCGTAGCTGCTGTTCATAACTTTAAGCAAAGATAGTCATAATGAGCAATTGATCTGATATGAGATGCATTTATGTGAATGCTTGGCTAAAGAGATGTGTCTTTAATCTAGATTTAAACTGGGTGAGTGAGTCTAAACCCCTAACTTTATCAGGAAGGCTATTCCAGAGTTTCGAAGCCAAATGTGAAAACACTCTCCCTCCTTTAGTGGACTTAGCTATCCTAGGTACAACCAGAAGTCCAGAGTTTTGTGATCTTAAAGAACGTGATGGATTGTAGGGCAATAGAAGATCGGTTAAGTACACGGGAGCTAAACCATTTAGAGCCTTATAGGTCATTAGCAATACTTTATAATCGATACGGAACTTAATGGGTAACCAGTGTAGAGATGATAAAATTGGTGTTATATGATCATATTTTCTTGACCTGGTAAGAACTCTAGCAGCTGCATTTTGTACTAATTGTAGCTTGTTTATAGAGGAAGCAGGACAACCAGCTAATAATGCATTACAGTAATCTAGTCGAGACGTCATGAAAGCATGAATTAACTTTTCTGCATCAGAAATAGATAACATATTCCGTATCTTGGCAATGTTTCTGAGGTGAATGTAGGCTGTTTTTGTAACATATGAAATATGATTTTCAAACGACAAGTTGCTGTCTAATATAACAGTGGTTCTCAAACTTTTTAGCCAGCGACCCCCAAACTAACATCGACGAGAACTCGCGACCCACTACCACAGAATACACAAACAATAAACAAAAAAAGTTGTTTTAAATCCACATCCACTTCCTTTGGAAGCTTGTTTCCACCACAGAATAAAAAATACAAAAGGTAATTGCGACTTTATGTCATTTATAACTTTATAACTCACACTGTAAGTTTATATTTCACAATGAGAAAACAAGTCAGAATAGCGAGATGTAAAATCGCAATATTTAGATTAAAAAAATCGCAATTATCTTTTCAAATATTTTCTTACGTGGCGGAAACAAACTTACATAATATTTACTGTATTTAGGCTTACCTTTCAGTGGGATGGGCGCACTTGTTTTTCGGTGCACAAAAGCGTAATCTGTGGCCTGATGCTGGATACGGCTACTCGCAGATCATCCTCAACATCAAGACGTGATCTGTATTTGTTTTTCATGTATGTAACAGCGGAAAAAGTCTGCTCGCACAAATAAGTAGAGCCAAACGGAAGCAGTACATCCATTGCCACACCGGATAACTCTCTGTATTCTTCTGCTACTGCGATCCAAAATTCAGGCAGTGTGGAACTGGAAAATAAAGTTTTTAATGTCCGATCACTGGACAGCTCCAGCAAAGCATCTTCCAGTTTTGTGGGGAGATTAGTCCGAGTTTCAGTGAAAGGTTGCCGTATCCAGTCATACAGTTCTGGTTGCGTCTCTTTTGGAAAATACTTATCGAATTGTTCCAAAAGGCCGTGGAGATGACCAGTGATGTGTGTTTTCAGGTTGCCAAGACTCAGTCTATTCTCCTCCAGATGTTCATCCAGCTCAGGAAACATCTCCACATTACCTTGTTCAACTCGCTCAGCCCATCTTTCCAGCTTTTTCACAAATGCATCAATTTTCTCATTCATTGTCAAGATGTTTGTGTTTGGACCTTGTAATGAAAGATTAAGCATGTTAAGCCTTTCAAATATACAGGCCAAATAAGCAAGTTTTGATAACCAATCTGGATCTGTCAGGTGGTGCGCGAATTCAGATTTAGATTCTTTCAACAACGAGTGCACTTCCTCACGCAGTTTGTAAAGCCGGCCGAGTGCCTTCCCGCGAGATAACCACCGGACTTCGGTATGAAACAGCAGCGCTTCGTGCTGCGAGCCAATCTCGTTGCAAAGGGTGGCTAGCAGTCTACTGGTTGCTGGACGTGATTTTATGTGATTTACAATTTTGATTGCAACTTTGAGAACACTGTTAAGCTCACTATCAAGTGCTTTGCTAGCAAGAGACTCACGGTGAATTATGCAGTGCGTAAACTTAACCACTTCTAAAACCTTTGCCTTGAGTCCCTTATTTTAGTTGCGTGCAGTATCGATAACTACTAGCGATCAGTCGCCGCACGGTGACGTCATATCTTAGAGTCACGAAATATTATTTACAATTTAAAAAAAAAAAAAAACCCTTCTAATCAATTCTGTCTTTAGAAATAAAAAAAAGTATTTGTAATCTTAATTTTTTAGTATTGAAAAATATTTGTTGTAATCAGAAAATGCAGAATTTTTTCAAACCAACTCGCGACCCCTTGAAATTATTCCAGTTTGAGAACCACTGTAATATAACACCCAGATCTTTAACTGTCGAGGGTGGAGTAACAGTACATCCTTCTAAATGCAGACTGAAGTCTGAGAGATTCTGTGTACAGGTCTTTGGTCCAATAAGTAATACTTCAGTCTTATCAGAATTTAATAGAAGAAAATTACTGGTCATCCAATGTTTTACTTCTTTAACACACTCTGTCAGTTGGGATAATTTAGAGATTTCATCAGGTCATGATGAAATATATAACTGAGTATCATCGGCATAGCAGTGGAAACTAATTCCATGTTTTCTTATAATATTGCCGAGTGGCAGCATGTATATTGAAAATAGTAGAGGGCCTAACACAGAACCTTGCGGCACTCCATAGTTTACTATTGTTATCTTAGATTTTTCCCCGTTTAAATAGACAAAATTGTGTCGGTCTGATAGGTGTGACCTAAACCACCGTAATGCATGTCCCTGAATTTTATGGCCCCCGTGGGAGTTTTTATATATTTTTATATATTTTTATATATTTTGTATTTTATGATCTATAGTGTCGAATGCAGCACTGAGATCAAGTAACACTAGTATTGAGACATAGCCTTGGTCAGAAGCTTGAAGTAAGTCGTTTGTAATTTTAACGAGTGCAGTTTCTGTGCTATGATGAGACCTGAATCCTGACTGAAATTATTCGTAGATAGCGTTTTTTTGCAAGAAGGAGCACAGTTGGGCCGAAACCACTTTTTCTAGTATTTTAGACATAAATGGAAGATTTGAAATGGGTCTGTAATTTGCCAATACATTTGGATCTAATTGTGGTTTCTTAATGAGAGGCTTAATAACTGCTAGCTTGAACGGTCGTCGGACGTGTCCTAGGGATAAGGATGAGTTGATAATATTGAGAAGAGGTTCTTCTGCTACAGGTAACGGTTCTTTCAGTAGTTTAGTGGGTATTGGATCTAATAAACATGTTGTTGGTTTAGACACAGTAATAAGTTTATTTAGCTCATCCTGTCCTATAGTTGTAAAGCACTGCCACTGTTCTCAAGGGGAGATAATTGAGGCTGAATCATAAAACTCTGTTAAAGGTTGTACATTTACAATTGTATTTCTGATACTTTCGATTTTCTCGGTAAAGAAATTCATAAAGTCATCACTGCTGAACTGTAATGAAATGTTTTGTTCAGGTGATGTCTGTTTATTTGTTAGTCTAGCTACTGTACTAAACAATTACTGTGGATTGTTTTGGTTATTTTCTATGAGTTTGCGGAGATGCTCGGCCCTGGCTGCTTTTAGAGTCTTTCTATAGCGGGACGAACTGTCTTTCCACGCGATTCTAAAAACTTCTAAACGGCTTTGTCTCCATTTGCGTTCTAGATTACGAGTTTCTCTCTTCATTGCGTGAGTAATACTGTTGTACCATGGTACAGTATTTTTATCTCTAACCTTTTTAAATCTCATCGGTGCAACAGCATCTAATGTACTAGTGAAAATGGTGCACATGCTGCTAGTCATTTTCTCGAGGTCATTTGCGTGTTCGGGTACGATGAGCAGCTGAGACAGATCAGGTAGGTTATTTGTGAATTTATCTATAGTTGTCGGGAGAATTGTTCAGCCTAGTCGATATCGTGGCGCATTCTGACAAATATCATCAGTATGCAGTACGCAAGTTAAAAGATAGTGATCAGAGACATCATCACTTTGCGGTAGAATTTCTATATCAGTAGGATTTATTCCATGTGATATAATTAAATCTAGAGTATTATTAAGACGGTGGGTGGGTCCAGTGACGTTTTGTTTGACCCCAAAGGAGTTTAGTAAATTTGTAAACGCAGCCCCTAACGCATCGTTTGTATTGTCTACATGAATGTTAAAATCTCCAACAATCAGAGCTTTATCGACACTGACCAGTAGGTCTGAGAGAAAGTCTGCAAACTCTTTTAGGAAATCAACATAAGGCCCTGGAGGTCTATAAACAGTAGCCAAAGCAAGAGATAGTAGCGACTTTTTACTTATATCTGAGAGTGTAACATTAAGTACAAGAATTTCAAATGAATTAAACCTGTAGTTTGTTTTCTGAGTAACATTCAGAATATCACTATGGATTGTTGCTACACCACCGCCACGGCCAATCAGATGGCATTTATTTTTATAACAATAGCCAGGTGGACAAGACTCATTTAGACCGAAATAATCATTTGGCTTAAGCCATGTTTCAGTAAGGCAAATTATAAGACTATTATCTGTGATTATTTCATTTATGATAACTGCCTTAGGTGTCAACGATCTAATGTTTAGTAGCCCTAGCTTTAGAAATTGTTTTTGTTCAGTAATTTTGTAATATTCTGGTTTGATCACGATCAGGTTTTTTCTAGATCCTTTATTTTTATTGTTATTGCTAAACCTCACTATTCGTGGAATAGACACAGTTTCTATAGACTGCATTACACTCACATTTTTATCAGTTAAGTGGGCAGAACACATACTGTGATTTGAGGTTTGACTTACTAGTCATACGGTGAGAAGCGTCTTGGAGATGTTCTCGGACAGAAGATCAGCTCCGGTTCTGCTGGGGTGCAGGCCATCAGCACAGAAGAGCCTAGGACGCTCCCAGAAAAGATTCCAATTATTTATAAAGAGCAGCTCCTGTTCATTACACCAAGACATCAACCATTCATTTAAAGCAAATATCTACTGAACCTTTCGCGTCCTCGTCGATACGTCGGAAGCGGTCCAGACACGATGATCCTCGTCGCGGGCGATGTGGCTCGTACCGTCTCGATCAGGCTCCTGAAGTCCTGCTTCAGCACCTCCATCTGCCGCAGCCTGGTGTCGTTCACCCCCGCGTGCAGCACTACAGCTCCGATGGTCTCAGCACCGTCGAGGATCCTCCGTCGGGAACCTGTGCAGCCACATCGAGAACACGAGCACCAGGAAAACAGTGACTGCGAACCTTACCTTTGGCTGTGGTAGCATGGACGTGGCGGACGATGGAGTCTCCGATGACCACGGCGTCACGTTCCGCTTCGCGGAGAGGGGAGAAGCGATTCCGCGTCGAGACCTCGAAGACCGGGGGCGGCGGCGGAGGTGAGGTCCTGGTCCGAGGCCTGGCTCGAGTCTTCCGCTACTGAAGCACCCAGGGTCCCTGTTGTGATGGCGCCGGAGTGAACAAGGGCTGGGATGAATGCGTTCTGGGTGCTCGGGCCCTGTGCAGAGAAACACACGGCGTAGAGGAAGCAGGAGTGTTAATATCGCGCTGCAAACTTACCGAGGGATGGCGAGCGTCAGCACGAGAAGTTTCCAACGCTGTCTGCCGCTCGCGTAGCTCGGCCTGCTTCTCGAGAAGGATCCGGATCTGCCGCTCCACTGCCTCCAGTTCCGACTGCACCGCAAGCAGCTCAAACGTGTCCTCACCTGCACACAAAGGTAGAGAAACATCCGATACACTCGCCATTAGATTAGACGAACAATAATATAGTGAGAGAGAAGAGTACAAACGCTAGCGTGCCACGCCGCTAATGCTAACGGGCTAAAGTTAGTAGCGGATGTTCGGAAAGTCGGATAAAACTAGCGATATCAAGGGAGTCCGAATGTTTTTTATATAAAATAATGTTGGGGAAGTGTTCCCACACCGAAAAAGAAAGTGTGGTAGGTTATAAGTTTGATTTTAAGAGGCAAAAACAGAAAATTTTGATCCAGCCGGACGGAGCTCTGGCTTAAACAACTCTGTTCATGTGACGCATGCGCAGCCTGTAAAACCGCATTCTTCCATCTTAAAAATATATCTAAACTACGACATATGCTCTCAATGACAAATGCGGAACAGTTAGTTCATGCGTTCCTGACCTCAAGGCTAGATTACTCTAATGCTCTACTGGGTGGTTGCCCTGCTCGCTTGATAAACAGACTACAGCTGGTTCAAAATGCAGCTGCTAGAGTTCTTACTAGAACCAGGAAGTATGACCATATTAGCCTGGTTCTGTCAAAACTGCACTGGCTCCCTATTAAACATTGCATAGATTTTAAAATCTTGCTAATTACTTACAAAGCACTAAATGGCTTAGCTCCCCAGTACCTGAGTGAGCTCTTAATGCATTATAGTCCTTTGCGTCTATTACGATCTCAGAATTCTGGCCAGTTGTTAATACCCAGAATATCAAAATCAACCGCAGAGGATAGATCCTTTTCCTACATCATCTGATCCAGCAGCGAGTGTGCTCCTGGCTTCGAAGGCACACTAGAAGGTGAACGCTGCCTCTTGTGCTCACCGTCCTTCAAGGCGTAAAGTGCAGAGGAGGCGCAAAGCCAGAGGGAGAAGAAGAGACCTCAGGGAAATGATCCAGTATAAACGGCCAGAGAGAGAAGAATTGACCTCAAGGAAGTAATCCAGGAAAAACATGCTGAGTATTCTCGGGTCCCAGATACTAAATAGCATCTGCATCCTTACCCCCCCTCCCTCCTTACCATCAACTGACTGAGGCCAGGTGGGGCTCTGACATGTGTCTACATCTTGCCCTGAAGCTGGACCTATGTTTTTTGCAATAAAGTTTTATACCAACATTGGCCTCACTTTCAGCAAACTTTCAGTTGTCTGATGCCAGGCAGTTTGCAAAGCAGTTAGGCTCTTAGTGAGCATCCTTAGTTACTGCTTTTTCAGTGGAGCCTAGTTAGGTCTACTCCCGCTATGAAAGTCATTTTGCTAAGGTTTCCGCTTCCCAAAGCTCTGCTCAGATAGTTGTCAAGTAGTTAGGCTCTCTGTGAGCCTCCTTGGTAAGCTGTTAAGGCCAATTCACACCGCACCGACAAATGCCAACAAACAAGTTGGCTGTTGGATTTAGAATTCTATGAGAAAAAACGTTCATGTTCACACTGCCCCAACAAACATCAACTAACGAGTCACAGAGAGTCAAGTCTGACCAGGTAAAATTGAGATCGACAACTAACATTACATATGTGTAACCATGTTAACAATATTTTCAGACAAGCTTATTAGTTTAATAATATAGCATCATATATATTTTGATTGTATTAAAGTATTTAGGCAAACAAAAAATACTAACCTGAAATTCAAAGCGCTAGCCATCTATCTGATCCCTTGCGTTGGGGTTGTATAGCTTACACCAGTTTTTAAACTATTATTTTTAGCGCGACCCATCAAAGGCCTATACAACCATTTTTAGCTGAAGAAGCCAAAACAAATTAATTTAAAACTAAATTTAGGTTAAACCTGCGTTGCTCTCATGCTTATACCTCACTCTTTCAGCACGAATCCAAATATTTCCATTTCGAAAAGTATTTGGATGCTATAGGCTACTTACTATTTATTATGTAAAGTCCTTCACGCGCGCATTCTGGTATTAAAAGAAAAAAATAATCCTCTTTACATGAGCAATGATTTCTTGTTGAATGGCACGGATTGCACAACGGACTATTTAATTTGAGCATTGTAAATTTTATATTGACTGTATTTTGACTGTATTTTATTTTTATAATAATCAAACTGCGATGTCACGTTTGTGGTGCTTTGCTGTGTGTGCTTGTGTCGCCGGCACGATTAAACTGCAGTCTTTGAAAGGGACTTGTCTCATTACCATGGCAACGGTTCGCAGCCAGATCAGATTACGTCAGAGTTTGTTGCCGTTTGTTGGAAAACCATACGACACTGCTTAGACATTTCATGACCCGACAAACGCCGATTAAACATGTTCAGTCGGGGGAAAACAGACTCCGACCAACTGCAACAGACGCCAACAGATGCAGACAGGGGTATCACGCCAATCCAACAAACTCCAACAGACGTGTTTGTTGGCGTTTGTCGGTGTGGTGTGTATTAGCCTTTATGAGTACAGCATGCAGTTAGGCCTCTCGCTTTAGAGAGTCATCATCTTGAGGCCTCTGAGCTTCACCACGCAGTGGTGCTGATTTGTTAGGCTCTTGTGAGCCTCCTTGGACACTTCCTTAAGGAAACGTTGTGTGGCCTCCTCTCGCTCTAGAGAGTTATTATAAGCCTCCACTTGTTATAAGTCTCCACACTATGAGCTCTGCCTGAATAACGGCTTGAGTTGTTAGGCTCCATCGAGCCTCCTCGGGAAGTTGTTTTGGGCACAGGATATAGTTAGGCCCCTGAGCTCCACCCGATATTGTGTCAAGCTGCTGTCTCTATTATGCAGCCTTCTTCACAGGCATATAACTTAGTGTATCCATCCCATGTGCTCAGCCATGGGCTAAATTTCTAGGCTTTCTGTAAGCCTTCTTGGTTACTGAGAGCATTGCTCAGCCTCCTCTCACTAGAGAACGTTATTTTACTGAGGCCTTTGTTCCTTAGAGCTCCACCACGATAGCAATTCCGAGTTGTATACTCTCTGTGAGCCTCCTTGGAAGCTGTCTATGGCAGGGAATGAAGTTAGGTCTCCTCTGGATTTAGAGAGTCATCATGCTGAGGCAAGGCAGTGAGGTAGTATGTCAGGTTGTTGGCTTTCTGTGAGCCTCCATGGCTACTGACCTTAGTGTGGAGTCAGCTTGATTTGCAGGCCAGCTTGATTAAGCTCTTCCTGAGCCTTTTTGGCTAGTACCTTTTATTGAAGGCCTCCGTTCTTCAGGGTTGTCTGAACAGAAGTTCTGAGTTTTGGGCTTTCTGTGAGTATCCTTGGATGCTGGCCTGAATAGAGAACATAGTAAGGTTCAGGAATTCCTGTGCACACCTCCTTCAGAAAAGAAGTGGATGTTCTACAAGTGCCCTTATATACACAGTCGCACCATTAGGGATGTCATAGGATGCTGCCTGGCAATATCAAATTCATTGTCATGTTTGGACTTACAGTGGGTACAGAAAGAATTCAGACCCCCTTAAATTTTTCTCTCTTTGTTATATTGCAGCCATTTGCTAAAATCATTGAAATTCATTTTTTTCCTCATTAATGTACACACAGCACCCCATATTGACAGAAAAACACAGAATTCTTGACATTTTTGCAGATTTATTAAAAAAGAAAAACTGAAATATCACATAGTCCTAAGTATTCAGACCCTTTGCTCAGTATTTGGTAGAAGCACCCTTTTGATCTAATACAGCCATGAGTCTTTTTAGGAAAGATGCAACAAGTTTTTCACACCTGGATTTGGGGATTCCTCTCCAGTTCTGTCAGGTTGGATGGTAAACGTTGGTGGACAGCCATTTTTAGGTCTCTCCAGAGATGCTGAATTGGGTTTAAGTCAGGGCTCAGGCTGGCCCATTCAAGAACAGTCACGGAATTGTTGTGAAGCCACTCCATTATTTTAGCTGTGTGCTTAGGGTCATTGTTTTGTTGGAAGGTAAATCTTCGGCCCAGTCTGAGGTCCTGAGCACTCTGGAGAAGGTTTTCGTCCAGGATATCCCTGTACTTGGCCGCATTCATCTTTCCCTCGAATGCAACCAGTTGTCCTGTCCCTGCAGCTGAAAAACACTCCCACAGCATGATGCTGCCACCACGATGCTTCACTGTTGGGACTGTATTGGACAGGTGAGGAGCAGTGCCTGGTTTTCTCCACACATACTGCTTAGAATTAAGGCCAAAAAGTTCTACCTTGGTCTCATCAGACCAGAGAATCTTATTTCTCACCATCTTGGAGTCCTTCAGGTGTTTTTTAGCAAACTCCAGGCGGGCTTTCATGTGTCTTGCACTGAGGAGAGGCTTCCGTCGGGCCACTCTGCCATAAAGCCCCGACTGGTGGAGGGCTGCAGTGATGGTTGACTTTCTACAACTTTCTCCCATCTCCCGGCTGCATCTCTGGAGCTCAGCCACAGTGATCTTTGGGTTCTTCTTTACCTCTCTCACCAAGGCTCTTCTCCCCCGATAGCTCAGTTTGGCCGGACGGCCGGAAGGGTTCTGGTCATCCCAAACATCTTCCATTTAAGGATTATGGAGGCCACTGTGCTCTTAGGAACCTTAAGCGCAGCAGAATTTTTTTTGTAACCTTGGCCAGATCTGTGCCTTGCCACAATTCTGTCTCTGAGCTCTTCAGGCAGTTCTTTTGACCTCATGATTCTCATTTGCTCTGACATGCACTGTGAGCTGTAAGGTCTTATATAGACAGGTGTGTGGCTTTCCTAATCAAGTCCAATTAGTATAATCAAACACAGCTGGACTCACAGCACCTGAGTTAAATATATGAGTGTCACAGCAAAGGTTCTAAATACTTAGGACCATGTGATATTTCAGTTTTTCTTTTTTAATAAATCTGCAAAAATGTCAAGAATTCTGTGTTTTTCTGTCAATATAGGGTGCTGTGTGTACATTAATGAGGAAAAAAATGTACTTAAATGATTTTAGCAAATGGGTGCAATATAACAAAGAGTAAAAAATTTAAGGGGGTCTGAATACTTTCCATACAGTGGGTATGTTTTATGCATCGATCATGCTGGTGGCATTCCCCAAAGCACACTCTAGGGGATGCAGGGTCTCATTTCCCTTCTCAGGGAACCATGGTTGCATGCATAACCCAGAGGTGTAATGCAACGAAGTAATAATACTTCGTTACAGTACTTGAGTATTTTTTGGGAAAATCTGTACTTACTTGAGTTTTTATATTCTGTCAACTTTTACTTTTACTCCACTACATTTCCTAAATAAAATGTATACTTTTACTCCGATACATTTCCCCAAAGTATTTTCGTTACTTAGGACAAAATAAAAAAGGAAGAACACAGACTGAAAGCAAGCATGTGCAAACAAGTGCTCGCACAACTGCAGTTGATTTCATTTTCCGGGTTGTTCGTTGCTGGAGCGGCTGAGAAGAGTGCAGCACGAGAGCAACCTCTAGAGGCCAAATAAAATCCATAACTGGTGTCTCGTAGAGATTGTTTTGACACATGACGTGAGGCTGCATGCTACACAGAACTTAACACTTCAAAAACGGATTTAAAACAGAATTAAGTAAATTTAGTATGTTTGTTTAAAATAAATTAAGTATGTTTAATATCAAAAAATACTTTTCATACTTAAATACAAAAAAATGATATACTTTAAAACTTTTACTCAAGTAATATTCTAAACAGTGACTTTTACTTCTACCAAAGTCACTTTCTGGTAAGATATCAATCCTTTTACTCTAGTATGGCTGTCAAGTACTTTATACACCACTGGCGTAACCTGAAATGTTTTTTTCTCTCTCAGATATACATCACAATAGGGAAGAAAAGACTACCATTGATATTAGGCCTTAAAGGCACAATATGTAAAATTTTATTAATTTAATTAATTAAATATCCAAAAACTACTTGCACATCGTTATATATTTCGTTCAGTTATGTACTTACATTATCCTAATTATTTCCAAGAATTTCTAAATTCAGGGAAATTCACAATTTTAAATAGTGCCCCGTCCCTCCCTCGTCACTTGTGTCTGTCAATGACGTAATATCTGCGTTATCCCTGGTTTCCGCTTGTACCGCATAGTAACCATTGCAACAGATATAAACAGCTGCGTATTGTCTTGCTGCACGCTTATGAAACATGGCAAGCAAACTTTGGGACAAAACTTTGACTTGACAGAGATGCCGCTCCAGCACGTTATGACTAATCAATGTAAGATAGCTCAAGATTTTCATCAGTGTGATACTGTAATGTTTATCTAGCTTACTGTTAAGTTTCATACAATCAACAAACTAGATTCATACACGCCCAGATTCATACCACAGTCATGTTAGAAAACGTCTCGGTTACGTATGTAACCCTCGTTCCCTGAAGGAGGGAACGGAGACGTACGTCAGAACTGAACCGACGAATTGGGATATCGCACGAGAGCCCTATCATCTTCGAGTGTAAACTAAACGAGCCAATGAAGATTGGCGTGCGAGCTTTCGCGTGCCGCACTCCGCCCCCGCGAGCGGGTATAAATACGGAAGCGGCAGCGCTCGCACTTTGTTTTTCGCTGAGGAGACGAGCAGTGGTCCGCGCTCAGCGGGGTACAGGAACTGTGGCGACGGGACGTACGTCTCCGTTCCCTCCTTCAGGGAACGAGGGTTACATACGTAACCGAGACGTTCCCTTTCAGTCGGTCACGTTCGACGTACGTCAGAACTGAACCGACGAATTGGGATCCCTAATAAAACGCCACAGTTACTGACCCCCTCCAGCGCCCAACGTAAGTCGCAGCATCCCGGCGCGCACCAGGGACGGAGAAGGGACCGGACTTACGCCAGGGAAGTCTACTGCTGTTCCGCATGACCCACTCAGTAAGACTTGGATAACACTGGGAAGCGTGCCCACTGGGGACGCTGCGGAGACCACAACCTACCCGAAGTGAGGAAAATTACGTGGGAATGTACATATGGACTGGCCGTGGGCAGTGCACATATGAAGTCCCTGGGATGGCTCCGGCCTAGGTAGGGGGGAGACACATCTAGCAGGGACAGCAGAGCGGACTCTGCTGCGGGAAAGACACGGGCTTACATAGGAAGGCTACCGTGGACATACACATATGGGACCGCCGTAGGGGTCACAACATATGGAACCCAGCTTAGCAGAGGCAGTATGCGTGCTTAAGCCTAGCAACGGACACTCCGCAATGTCCGAAGCCGCAAGGGGTGGCGGAGGACTCAACAGGGTTCGCCAACTGGGGAACTCTACTGGAGCAAATAGACGCACGTATCCGGCCCAGCGGGCAGGAGTGGCGTATGCAAGCGGACACTAGAAAGGGTTCTTCGCGCTACCGGCCAGTAGGGGCGAGTACACGGGAAGATACCGATTCTACACGAAGGCTATAGAATCTAGCGAACGTGTTGGGTGTCGCCCAGCCCGCAGCTCTACATATATCTGTCAGCGAGGCGCCGTGAGCCAGCGCCCAGGAAGAAGCTACTCCCCTAGTGGAGTGAGCCCTCAACCCGAGCGGGCAAGGCACGCCTTGGGACTGATAAGCCAAGGCGATGGCCTCCACTATCCAGTGGGCCATCCTCTGCTTGGAGACAGCCTTTCCCTTCTGCTGGCCTCCGTAACAGACGAAGAGCTGGTCTGAGGTCCTGAAGCTTTGAGTTCTGTCCACGTACAGACGCAGAGCACGGACGGGACAGAGCAAAGCCAGGGCTGGGTCTGCCTCCTCCGAGGGCAGCGCTTGCAGGTTCACTACCTGATCTCTAAAGGGAGTGGTAGGAACCTTGGGCACATATCCGGGCCGGGGTCTCAAGATAACGTGAGAGTTAGCCGGCCCGAATTCTAGGCACGATTCGTCGACCGAAAAAGCGTGCAGGTCCCCTACCCTCTTGATGGAGGCCAGTGCAGTCAGGAGAACTGTTTTAAGTGACAGAATTTTTAACTCGGCTGACTGCAAAGGCTCGAAGGGAGGTCCCTGGAGAGCTGTAAGCACCAGGGACAAGTCCCAAGAGGGTATAGAGAGTGGGCGAGGCGGATTCAGTCTCCTCGCCCCCCTCAGGAACCTGACGATCAGGTCATGCTTCCCCAGAGACTTACCTTCAACTGCATCGTGATGTGCGGCGATAGCGGCAACATACACTTTTAGGGTGGAGGGAGACAGCCTTCGCTCCAGGCCCTCTTGCAGGAAGGAAAGCACTGACCTGATCGAGCAAGATCGGGGGTTCTCCTGGTGAGAAGAACACCATTCGACGAACAGGTTCCACTTCAACGCATAGAGGTGCCTCGTAGAAGGAGCTCTAGCGGAAGTAATGGTGTCTACCACTGATTGGGGTAAGCCACCTAGAACCTCCGCGTCCCGTCCAGGGACCAGACATGGAGATTCCAGAGGTCCGGACGCGGGTGCCAGAGGGTGCCCCGTCTCTGAGTCAGAAGGTCCTTCCTCAGAGGAATGGGCCAAGGAGGTGCTGTCGCGAGGAGCATGAGCTCTGAAAACCAGGTCCGGTTGGGCCAATACGGCGCGACTAGTAGGACCTGCTCCTCGTCCTCCCTGACCTTGCACAATGTCTGTGCAAGAAGGCTCACTGGGGGAAACGCATACTTGCGGAGGCCCCGGGGCCAGCTGTGTGCCAGTGCATCCGTGCCGAGGGTGCCCTCGGACAGGGAGTAAAACAACTGGCAATGGGTCGAGTCCGGGGCGGCAAACAGATCTATCTGTGCGGTCCCAAAGCGACGCATCTCGGGACTCGGCCATGAAGCCAGTGTTGAAGCGGCCTCATATGAAGCAATCCGAGCGGCGTAACTGCGGCTGCGGATGCCATATGCCCCAGGAGCCTCTGAAATAATTTCAGTGGGGCCGCTGTCCTGCTCTTGAGCGTACTCAGGCAGTTCAACACCGACTGGACGCGCTCCTCGGTGAGGCGCGCAGTCTGGTTGACCGAGTCCAGTTCCATACCGAGATAAGAGATCCTCTGCCCGGGGGCGAGTTTGCTCTTGTCCCAGTTGACCCGAAGACCCAACCGGCTGAGGTGAGCTAACACCAGGTCCCTGTGTTCGCACAACTGCTCTCGCGAGTGAGCTAGGATCAGCCAGTTGTCGAGATAGTTGAGAATGCGAACGCCCTGTTCCTTGAGCGGAACAATGGCCGCCTCCGCAATCTTGGTAAAGACACGGGGCGACAGGGCCAGCCCGAAGGGTAGGACCTTGTACTGATATGCCCGACCCTCGAACGCAAACCGTAGAAAGGGTCTGTGTCGAGGAAGAATCGAGACATGAAAGTACGCGTCCTTCAGGTCGATCGCTGCAAACCAATCTCGGGGACGGATGCATTCGAAAATGCGTTTCTGCGTCAACATCTTGAACGGCAGCCTGTGAAGGGACCGATTCAAGACTCGCAGGTCCAAGATTGGTCGTAACCCACCGCCTTTCTTGGGTACAATGAAGTAGGGGCTGTAAAACCCTGACCTCATATCGGCTGGAGGGACCGGCTCTATTGCGTCCTTCGCCAGCAGGACTGCAATCTCCGCCCGAAGCACAGGAGCATCGTTCGCATCCACGCGAGTGAAATGGATGCCCCTGAACACCGGGGGACGCCGGGCGAACTGAATCGCATAGCCGAGTCTGATCGTGCGGATGAGCCAGCGGGACGGGCTGGGAAGCTCTAACCAGGCTTCCAGACTCCGCACCAGCGGGACCAACGGCACAACAGACGTACCCGCGGGGGGGCAGCGAGGCGGAGCCAGGGAACCTGACTCGGACGGCAGAGCGGCCCGAAGTGAGGTTTGGCTCCGCAGAGTGACAGTGTGCGTGGGAGACGGCACGGGGGCGGCCTCGACCAGCACACTGCCCTCTGCTGGCGAAATGAGAGGGGGCTGAGGGTGGCCAGGCATAGCGTGACACACCGCCAGACGCGCCCTCTTGTGACCCAGAGGAAGTGGAAACTTTTATTGAGAATGTGGGTACCGCTGGACTCCGGGGAGCCAGCGGCGGAACAGAAAGAAAAGGAAACAAAGGATTCTCCACCCGGCCCTCCTCCGGGGGAGGGAGCGGTGCCTTCACCGTCTCCCGAGAAGCAGCTCCAACCTCCTCCGGGTCGCCCGTCTCAGGACCGCTTTCTGGAACGTTTGCCACCTGGCTTGGCTGCGGGTTGAGCGGGCTGGGCGCCACGTCTGCGACCGGCTCCCTGCGGTCTGCTGGGTGATGGCTGCTGCTTTGCAGACTTCGCAGGGGCGGAGGACGACGCAGGCGGGCGCCCTCGGCGACGAGCAGACGAAGAGGCCGCCGCCGGCGGCTGGGTGAAGGCAGCAGCTGCACGCCGGGGCAGGACGTGCTTCAGGGCCTCCGTCTGCTTCTGTGCGGCCGAGAACTGTTGGGCGAAGCTCTCGACCGCGTCGCCGAATAGCCCAACCTGAGACACAGGGGAGTCCAGGAACCGATATTTATCGGCCTCCCTCATGTCTGCCAGGTTGAGCCAGAGATGGCGCTGCTGAACCACCAGCGTGGCCATCGCTTGACCAACCGAGCGCGCAGTCACCTTCGTCGCCCGGAGGGCGAGGTCGGTGGCGGCTCGCAGCTCTTCCACGAGCTGTTGGTCAAGACCGCCCTGGGGCATGTCACGCAGTGCCTTGGCCTGGTAGACCTGCAGCAACGCCATGGCATGCAGGGCAGATGCAGCCTACCCACAGGCTCTGTAAGCCTTGTCCGTTAGATTGGACGAGAACTTACAGGCCCGGGACGGGAGGCGCGGGTTACCCCGCCAATTGGCGGCCGCCGGACACAGTTGCATCGCGACGGCGCGCTCAACTGGGGGGATCCCCACGTACCCCTTAGCTGCACCGCCATCCAGGACGGTGAAGGCGGAGGAGGGACCCGACCGGTTTCGGACAGAAAAAGGTGTCCTCCACGATCTAGTCACCTCCTCATGCACTTCCGGAAAGAAAGGAACCGGGGCAGAGCGCTGAGAACCAGCACGGGCTGCCCCGAGAAACCAATCGTCCAGCCGGGAGGGTTCGGGACACGGTGGAGGGTTCCACTCGAGCCCGATACTCCCGGCGGCCCGGGCAAGCATGGCCGTCAACTCTGGATCGGGCTCGGAAAACGCCACTCTCCCAGAAGGAGGCAGCACATCCGAGCCTTCATCTCCAGATGACTCAAACCCGCCTTCCGATGCCGCGATCGACATCTGATCATCAGCCGGCGCGCCAAAAGAGACGGCTGGTCGCTCATGAGAGGGACCAACGCGCTCCTCCGGCATCACCACGGGTTGCGGCACACATGAGGGATCAGGGGCCCACGGAGACTGGCTCGGCGGGGAAGCCCTGACCGTGATCCTCAGATCTCCCGGTCTATCCACGGAAGTAGCGACCCTCTGGGGGGCGCTCGATCGGGGGATAGGGACGGAGAACATGAGAACATGAACTATCCACAAAAGCTGCCTCAGCGTGCTGAACGCCCAAACACGTGATGCAGCGATTGTGCCCGTCAGCTGGTGACAGGGAACGACCGCATCCAGCAGCGCACGAGCGGAATGACATCTTGAAAAAGACGCACTCAACGCTCGTGGAGGAAATTGAAGCTCTTTTAGAATGTGCTGAAGCGCACAGGGAGTCACCGCGGCGCTGCTGCAGGTATCCGACCAGCAGAGCGCGCTCAAATCCGGCCCAAATCGCAACCCTTACTTCTTTCTCTCTGCTCAGGTTGCTGTGACAACAGCAGTTTGTTTTGGCCGTTGAGATCGCGGGATCGCTGACGCGCCTTCACACCAACACAAATCTTCACCAGCTCTCTCTCTCTCATACACTCTCCGATGCTGCAGCTTGAGAACTGCGCGGCTCCGAAGCGAAAGACAAAGTGCGAGCGCTGCCGCTTCCGTATTTATACCCGCTCGCGGGGGCGGAGTGCGGCACGCGAAAGCTCGCACGCCAATCTTCATTGGCTCGTTTAGTTTACACTCGAAGATGATAGGGCTCTCGTGCGATATCCCAATTCGTCGGTTCAGTTCTGACGTACGTCGAACGTGACCGACTGAAAGGGAACATGCAGTCACTCATCCATAAACAATATTTCCCCATAAACTTTATTGGATAATTTGGCATGACACCAAGTTCCATGCTCCACTCATTCACTGCGTCATCAAACTATGCCTTTGTTATTGTTTTAAAGAGTTTAGCAACCCCCGGTGGCGAAAAAAATACATATTGTGCCTTTAAAAGTCAAATAGTCAATAATTTAATTGATGGGGTCTTAATTACAACAATAAACATTAGCATGTTATTTCAGCCATACTGATGTCTAGAGAGAAAGCCATTTTACATGTCCCACTTTCTGTGAAATAAAGTCCTAGTCAGATGTATTACAGCTGCTTTCTGTCTAAACAAAAGGAAACTTAAACTTAAATGGTTCCTGTGTTAAACTACCCATCATATTCTTACCTAAATTAAACATCTGCACTGGACAAAATATTTAGCACTGCCTTGTATGCTTAACCTGAACAAGATAAAAAAAACTGTTAATTTAAAATATGAAATAAATGTCATTAAAAACATTAAATTGAACTGTCTCATGCATGTCAACACATTGTTACAACACTAATTTAATGTAATGTTTTAAAACAAATTATTTACATTTTTCATCATTTAGCAGACGCTTTTATCCAAAGCGACTTACAAGGGGAGCAATTAGGGGTTAGGTGCCTTGCTCAAGGGCACTTTAGTCATGGTATCAAAGGTGGAGAGTGCAGTTTATTCACAATCCCCACCTTCAATTCCTGCCAGAGTGGGAATCAAACCGGCAACCTTCAGATTACAAGCCCAACTCCCTCACCACTAGGCCACAAGCTGGGAAACAATAGTCTGTTAAGGGGGGGGGGAGGAAGGAGAGGGAAGAAGGGGGAAGAAGGGAAAAAGAGGAAAAAAGAGAGAAAAAAGGGAAAAAAATGAGAAGAAAAGAGAATAAAGGGAATTTTGTGCCTTTCTCCTCTAAAAGTAATATTTTTGAGAGTCTATGTGTACAATAAGTTATTTTAAAAACATTTTTTTTCTGTTTTCCTGTACATTTATATGGTAGAAAGATTGATCACAAGGTGGTCAGTTCGAATCCCACTGTTGCCAGAAATTAAGGTTGTTACTCAATGATGTAAATTAGTGAGTTTTATTAGTAAAAATCACGTAAATGGTGACCATGTTATTGAAATGATTTCTGCTATGCCATTTTGATATATAAGTGAACATTGTGTTAATGATATATTACTGATTCTTGATATTTACAATTCTGAGTTTGTGCACTTTTCATTTTAAATATATTTCTGCTCCAGTTGTTTTCTAAACATTATATTAATCCTATAAATGTAACATAAAGCATCATGACATTACAATATTTTTCACAAATGCCTAATGAAAGTTTTGAGTGATACTATAGCAAAGCAAAACACAAAGAGAGAGTTATTTAATCATGACCAAACTTTTATTGTCAAACAACCATAGCCAATCATTCATTAATTCCTTGATTCATTCACATTTTAATTCGTTTAGTCATTTTTTGCATGTGCATAGGAACAGAAAACAGAACAATACACATCAATAAAAACTTTAAAATGTCCACGGCTCTTGTTAAGTCTTTGCAAGTGCAAAATAGAAGAAAAAACTATACGCATAAATAAGAGGGGGGTTTTGCTCATCTGAACATAACATGGAAATAATAGTAAACAAGTGTGTTTTTGCAAGTACTGAACAACTACACTACAACTACACCCCCCCCCCCCCATAAAATTATAATGATACAACTATAAATTGGTAACACTTTATTTTAGGGTCTTTTATCTAGTTGCTTATTAGCATGCATATTACAAGAATGTTGACTGTTTATTAGTTAATTACTGTTAATTACTGTGATTATTAAGCTCATATTAATGTCTTATTCTGCATGACCATATTCTACATTCATAATCCTACCCTAAACTTAACAACTCACTTACTAACTATTAATAAGAAGTAAATATGGTGTTTAATATGTGAAAAGTCATAGTAAATAATGAATACATGTTCCCTACACTAAACTGTTACCAAACAAATTCATTGAAACAAAACTGCAAGCTAAATAAATGATGGTAAATTAATCATGGTTTTACTACAAATAACAATTAAAAACCATGGTTCATATAGTTAAACATTTGTTACACTGGGCATAGTTTAACCATGTTATTCATAGTAAAAACTGTGTTTATACAAATGGACTTCAATCCACCAACAAAAAAACATGGTTACTACACTTTTACCATATTAAAACCATGGTTTTTATAAAGGATGACAATATCTACAACTATAACACTGTTTTTTTATACAAACCGAACTTCAAGCGACTAAATGGTGTTTAAAATGTTAGATGACACGCAACTCGTCATAACGTGACCACAGTTTATGAACACAAACATTTTTACCATAGTAAAACCACGTGACCATCGCGACAGACAGATCTAAGCAACAGAACACGGATTCCTACTAACATCTCACAAAATAAAGTCTTAACATGAATTTAATGAGGATTTCATTCAAAATGAAGCTGAAAAAAGTTAGGTTATAGAACTAGCGATTACTAAAAGGAGACACTCGACATTAGATTTTGTTTACAGATGAAACGTATATATATTGTCATATAAGATATAGTGAACCTACCCTTATTTATAAGTGAAACTGTTTGTGTTTCTAGAAAATTATTGATATTAGAAGGTTCTATCTGCATTTGACCCGTTCCAAAAATCCTCATTTTCAAATTTGAAAGGATTTTGATATTGAACATTTAGGGTCCCTGTCATTTTCATGTTTCATGTTCATGTTTGAAACTTGTTCCCCATATAATTTTTGCTATATGGAATGCAAAAACATTGAAGCTCAATATCTCAAAACTGCTCAGAACGCCAATGAGAACCTTATAATTCCAAGGGGACGAATAACCAAAATGAAATGATTATGCTAGATAATTTTTTCCTTTTTTTTTTTTTTGTGCACCGTTAGGCAGCCATCATTTGAGGTTTTGTTCATGTCCAGCAGTATTGGCTTGTGCATAAAAGTACATGTTGAAGTTTTTGGTTTGATAGTGGTAGCGACTACTAAAATGACCAAAAAAAGATTTTCTGGCCTGCTTCTCTCAAAAATCTATGAGGAAACTTTTGCCTCACTGTATACAGCTATTATTTCATCTTTTTTTTTTTCTGGCATGGCATAAACTGAACTCCTCTCTCAGCTCTTCAGACCTGTTATGAGAAAACCACAGCTGATATGAATCTCCCAGTCTTGTGCCAAAGAATCTCTGATTAGCATAAATTGTGATGGCTCACAAGTCTATCAGGCAGAATAGAGGGATTTATGCTGAACTAATTCACACCCAAGGCTGTAACACCGTGTCAGCTTTCAATAATCTCCTGCCTGATGCTTCTGTGGATGTGTCAAGATAAACTTTATCCACGAATCAAACAATTTACTTCCTTGTTCAGGTGAGATACAGAAGTTTGTCAGAATATACAAACACACATCAAAGAGATGGTTTATCTTTATGCATTTAGAAGAGCTTCAAGAGATGCACAAAAGAGCCAACACTTCATATAAACACTTCTTATATAAATGCCAATAAAGAACTATATACAGTGTGTGTGTATATATATATATATATATATATATATATATATATATATATATATATATATACATGCATATATATGTGTGTGTGTATAATATAAACTACTTCAGTCTGTGTACATTGAATTTAAGTATTTGGTTATTTTAATTGTGATGATTTTGGCTCACATTTGACAAAAATCCAACAATTCACTACCTCAGCAAATTATAATATGGTGACGTGCCAATCAGCTAATCAACTCAAAACACCTGCAAAGGTTTCCTGAGCCTTCAAAATGGTCTCTCAGTTTGGTTCACTAGTCTACACAATCATGGGGAAGACTGCTCATCATGACATCATTAACACGCTTCACAAGGAGGGTAAGCCACAAACATTCATTGCCAAAGAGGCTGGCTGTTCACAGAGTGCTGTATCCAAGCATATTACCAGAAAGTTGACATAGACGTGTCAAGGAATTTGGCTACAGTTGTCATATTCCTCTTGTTAAGCCACTCCTGAACCACAGACAATGCCAGAGGCGTCTTACTTGGACTAAGGAGAAGAAGAACTGGACTGTTGCCCAGTGGTCCAAAGTCCTCTTTTCAGATGAGAGCAAGTTTTGTATTTCATTTCGAAACCAAGGTCCTAGAGTCTGGAGGAAGGGTGGAGAAGCTCATAGCCCAAGTTACTTGAAGTCCAGTGTTCAGTTTCCACAGTCTGTGATGATTTGGGGTACAGTGTCATTTGCTGGTGTTGGTCCATTGTGTCTTTTGAAAACTAAAGTCACTGCACCCATTTACCAAGAAATTTTGGAGCACTTCATGGTTCCCTCTGCTGACCAGCTTTTTGAAGATGCTGATTTCATTTTCCAGTAGAATTTGGCACCTGCTCACACTGCCAAAAGCAGCAAAAGTTAGTTAAATGACCATGGTGTTGGTGTGCTTGACTGGCCAGCAAACTCACCAGCCCTGGTATTGTCAAGAGGAAAATGAGAAACAAGAGGCCAAAAAATGCAGAGGAGCTGAAGGTGACTGTCAAAGAAACCTGGGTTTCCATATCACCTCAGCAGTGTGCAGTAAATTGCTCAAATGGATGAAATATATTCACAACTGAATCATAACACGTTATGACTAATTATGAATATGAATCAACCACAAAGGGAATTAGGTATATATGCAGGGTTGGGGAGTAAATACAAGTAACTTAGTTACATATTTAAAATACAAAATTTGAGTAACTGTATTTCATTACGGTTACATTTTAAATGGGTGGTAATCAGATTACAGTTACATCTGTAAAGTATTTTGGATTACCAAAGTGATTACTTTGAATTTTAATGTCCTTTAAACAGCAATTGGTGATTCTCTGACTCTGAAAGTCTGAAAAAGCAGAGTTAAGTTTAATCAACATTTTAATACTTTTAAGAGGGAAAGATTTTGTTATTTTTATTTAATACTGTCCTGAACAAGACAAAGTGACTGAATTTATAAAAAAAAATTGCCGAACTGTCAAGCTAACTTAAATGTCCTGTCATGACCTGAATGATCCACGACTGTTTTCATGTTTTGTGATAGTTGTTTGAGTCATTTCATAATTTTAAAAAAGGTCACTGCTACTTTTTCTCACAATTTGTTTTTTTCCCCCTCACAATTGTGAGTTTACATTTGCAATTGGGAGATATAAACTTGCAATACTGACTTTTTTTCTTGCAATTGTGAATTTAGTAAGTGAGTTTATATCTCATAATTCTGACTTTTCTCAATATTGTGAGTTTATCATAATTTTGACTTCTCAATATTGTGAGTTTATATCTCATAATACTGACTTTATAACTCACAATTGCAACTTTATATCACACAATTCTGAGGGAAAAAGTCTAAACTTGCAATTACCTTTTTTTGTGTTTGTTCCACATTTATTAGTATTCTAAAGTATTTAGATTAAGTTACTAAACTTGAGTAATGTAACAAAATGCGTTACAAATTTCTTTTTAAAGCATGTATTTTGTAATCTGTAGTGAAATACATTTTAAAAGTAACCTACCCAGCCCTGTATATATGGATAATCAATTACAACGAATTACAATTAATCATGAATAAATATGGTCTAAAATTATTTCTAGGTTTAGAATTAATTTAGAAAGACTGGTTTGTTTTGTCCAGCAAAACTATCAGTCCGATTTTCTTATCAATTCTAGCAAGGAAGTTTTCTTCTCTGGCCACGAAAAGGAAACTCATTATAGTACTTAAAAAGCATCTAGCTAGCGAAATCAAACGTTAAAGAGACTTGGTTCATGTATGAGTTACAATTAGAGACTATGAACTGTGTGAATACAATGTGTTTAATATATGAATATATGATATATACATAAATACATACAACTAAATCTAAGCAGAGTATACAATAAAATAATGAAAGGAAAGAAAGGAAAAGAGAGGTTGATCAAAGAAAGCAAGATTACAAACAGTTAAACTGATACGCTGATGATACTCAGCTCTATATTTCCTTGCACCCTGACGAATCCTACCAATTCTCAAAATTAACAGAGTGCGGAGCTGATATAAAAAATTGGATGACTAGTAATTTCCTACTACTAAATTCAGAAAAAAACAGAGATTCTCATTATTGGACCAAAAACCTCTGCACATAATAACCTAGAATACTGTCTAACACTTGATGGCTGCTCTGTTAAGTCGTCTTCGTCGGTTAGGAACCTGGGTGTGCTCTTTGATACCAATCTTTCTGTTTTGAATCCGGTCCTGCACTTTACACCCACTCACCACTAGAGGTCACCTGCTCGCACCATGCTTCTCCCTCACCACACTACACTTCCCAGAATCCCTCACACGGTCACTGATTATCCGCCAGCTGATCCTTGTCATCACTCATTAGCTTCTTCCTTGCACTATATATAGATCACTCACCCACTTGCACTCTGCGAAGTATTGTCGATTTCATCACAATTTCCGAGCATTATTTCCCTGTCTGGTTTCCGATCCTGCCTTTTCCTTGTTCTGTTCATGTTTATCCGCCTGCCTCTGACCTTTTTGCCTGGACTATATACTACGAGACTGCCTGTTCCCTGACACTATTGTTTGCTGTTGTGTTGACCCAAGCCTGTTTGACCTCGTCTCCAAAATAAAGCCGCACTTGGATCTTATTCGTTGTCTCCTCATCATTACACTTTCATTTGAAAGCCACATTTCTAGCATATGTAAAACCGCATTCTTCCATCTTAAAAATATATTATATCTAAATTGCGACATATGCTCTCAATGACAAATGCGGAACAGCCAGTTCATGCGTTTATCACCTCGAGACTAGATTACTGTAATGCTCTACTGGGTGGTTGTCCTGCTCGCGTGATAAACAAATTACAGCTGGTCCAAAACGCAGCTGCTAGAGTCCTTACTAGAACCAGGAGGTATGAACATATTAGCCCGGTCCTGTCAAAACTGCACTGGCTCCCTATTAAACATTGTATAGATTTTAAAATCTTGCTAATTACTTACAAAGCACTAAATGGCTTAGCTCCCCAGTATCTGAGTGAGCTCTTAATGCATTATAGTCCTTCGCGTCTATTACGATCTCAGAATTCTGGCCAGTTGTTAATACCTGGAATATCAAAATCAACTGCAGGCGGTAGATCCTTTTCCTATTTGGGACCTAAACTCTGGAACTATCTTCCTAGCATTGTTCGGGAAGCAGATACACTCTGTCAGTTTAAATCTAGACTAAAAACGCATCTATTTAACCTGGCATACACAGGACGCACTATCAATTTTTGTCTTCATATCCGTTAAAGGATTGTTAGGCTGCATAGATCAGGTCAGCCGGAACCGGGAACACTTCCTATAACACCAGATGTACTCGTTACATCTGAAGAAGAATGGCGTCTACGCTAATTTTTGTCTCTCTGCTTATCCCGAGGTTTACCAATTAACGTGATTGGCTGGATCCGGGCCGTGTCCGGGTCGGACAGGGAACCTGTGCCTGTGTGCGGCAGCAATGTGGCCCTGGGGTGTCGGCGGAGACTGTGTTAACTAGCTCATCCTTTGTGAAGACCTCACTGACTCATCAGCCAGTGGCACATATCCCAACAAACCGTCCCATACCGGCGTGATCAAAAAGATCTTAAACTAGATGGAACTAGATTAAATATTTTGACTGTTGCGATTCCAAATCGGTTTAATGAACTGTAACTCTGCCTGAGTATCGGACAAGTGTTCACTGTTGGCCAGAGGAGAACTGGCCCCCCGAGTAAGCCTGGTTTCTCCCAAGGTTTTTTTCTCCATTTGTTGGAGTTTTGGTTCCTTGCCGCTGTTGCCTTTGGCTTGCTTAAGTTGGGGACACTTGCTTGATATTCAGCAGTGTTTTTGATATGCCTGCATTTGGCGCTGTTGTATGTGAACTGAGCTGAGCTGGATTACGCCACTGTTTTCTGCAGTGCTGCTATACCTAAATTAACTAGACTAATAACTATTGATATTTGCAACGGAATGAATCAATAATATATAGAATAAGCTGGAAAATTGACACCATTTTCTTTGGGAGCTGCTGTGCAGCCAAAATTATTTGCCAATTATTAATGTAAAGCTGCTTTGTCACAATTTGCATTGTAAAAAGCGCTATATAAATAAAGGTGTCTTGACTTGACTTGACTAAACCTTTTGAGAGCCAGCAACGAAATCACTTCAGACAATCAAGTTAAAGCGCATCGAAAATTATTTCAGATACTTGCATTAGTGCTGTGGTGAATGCCGTTCAAACTTCAGTGCGTGGAGCTGGAGCTTCTATTGGTCTCTTCCTGAGGTGATTCTTCAGCAGCAGTTTCAAAATGGAATTTACTGTTTGCAAAATGCCGGAAAATAAAAGAATGTAAAGAAAATAAAAGAATAAAAGAAGAATGTCTCATCTAGGATGCAAGTGACGGAGCATGGAGTTGAGCTCCTGTTTAGGTGTTATAAAGATAACTCTAGGCACACCTATTTTGGGCTTTCGGACCAATAGAGAACATGGACTTTAAGCGGGAGAACTTTCCTTTGTCTCTTTTTATGGCCTAATTTGCATGATCCGCTGTATCTGACTGAGTCCTTTTTCCTCCAAAGTACCTTAAAAGTAGAATAATGCATATTTCATGATATAACACCAATATCTCGTTATGAAATTCACAGAGGAATGTTTTGAATCCAAGAATCACGAGTTTAGGACACTCTAAAGAACAGCTCTAGGAAAGGTTCTGGTCGCCCCAAACATCTTCCATTTAAGGCTGTTATCGTTGGTGATCGATTGCTTTGGTTGGTGATTGATTGCTCCTGTCTGCCTCGCTGCTGAATTGTTTGAGTCTGTTGCTCCGTATAGCTTTGTTTCGTATCTATTTATTGTCATTGTTTGCTGTCTACTTTATCATCACATTAATCTGACATTGCTAGTTTTTAATCTTGTAATCTAAATCACTATTACAACGCATTAGCATTAGCATTTCTGTCACGCTGTCCTTTTTCTACAAGTTCATCAAACAACTGGTAAGTTGGGTCGGTCCACGAACACGGTAAGCTATGTCATCTTCTCCTTTCATTGTTACTTGCACTGCCTGTCACATGCATAGTATAGCTATCTCTGTCAGCGATGAGGGATTCACATGTCATAAATGTAGGGACATAGTCAGGCTGACAGAGAAAATCTTAGAATTAGAGACATGCTTCCAAACTTTAACTGAGGATAGTAAGAATGCAAGGGCTTCAGATAAGGTTTTGGATGCGACTAGCTTAGTGAACTCATTGTTCGGTGCCGGCTGTAGAGCCCGTGCAGCAGGGCAACTTTGTGACCGTGAAGCGGCCTAGTCATGGGAAAAAACACCACCCTTCCGTTCCGATTAGAACATCAAACAGGTTCTCCCCATTCAGGGATGTACCCACTGAGAATCCTGTTGAAAGTGCCCTAGTTATTGGCAATTCTATTACATGGAACGAGACACCAGCCACCATAGTCACATGTTTGCAGGGAGCCAGAGCGCCTGACATCAAAGCAAATTTAAAAGTGCTGGCTAATGCTAATCGTAAATACTCTTAGATTGTTATTCACGTCGGCGCTAATGATGTTCGACTTCGCCAGTCAGAGATCACCAAAATTAACATTAAAGAGGTGTGTGAACTTGCACATTCAATGTCATACACTGTAATTTGTTCTGGACCCCTTCCTGCTTGTAGGAGTGATGAGATAATTAGCAGACTATCATCACTCAATGGCTGGCTGTCTAAGTGGTGTCCACAGAATAATATAGGTTTCAAAGACAATTGGAAAAGTTTTTGGGGCAGACCCGACCTGTTGAAAAGAGATGGTATTCATCCCTCCTGGGGTGGTGCCACTCTTCTCTCTAGTAATATGGCACATAGTCTTAGAGCTCAACCTTGACTAACTGGAGCACAGGTCAGGAAGCTAAACCGACCATCTGCTAGCTGTCTCACATCACAGAAGTCAGATAAATCCCAACACATAGACTCTTTCACCTAGATATCATCACATAGAGACTCTGTCTGTACCCCGAATAAATAAATACAGAAAACTTCCAAACCCATTTAAGGATGATAATTTAATTGATGTTCAACAAGTAAAAAACAGAGATAAAAAAGATAAACAAATGATAAAGCTTGGGTTGCTGAATATTCGATCCCTTTCTTCAAAAGCACTTATTGTAAATGATATTATCACAGAAAATAATCTAGATGTGCTGTGTTTGACAGAGACCTGGCTAAAACCAGACTATTACATTAATTTAAATGAGTCTAGCTCTCAAGGTTACTATTATCGACACGAACCTCGTCAGAAAGGTAAAGGGGGAGGTGTTGCTGTAATCTATAGTAATATCTTCAGTATTACTCAAAAGTCTTTCAAATATGTGTATAATATATGTATTTATATAATATTTCAAAAATAAAGTGATGGTGCTATATGAAACGTTATATAATGTATATAATGAATAATGGATAAAGTCCTTATTGTTGGTGATTTTAATATCCATATAGATAATGAAAAAGACGCATTGGGATTGGCATTAACAGATATTCTAAACTCTATTGGAGTTAGAAAACACGTGTCAGGACCCACTCATTGTCGTAATCATACTCTAGATCTAATATTGTCACATGGAATCGATATTGATGCCGTTGAAATTCTGCAGCAGAGTGATGACATCTCAGATCATTATCTAGTCTTGTGCATGCTACATTTAACCAAGGCTGCAAAGCAGTCTTTCTGCCACAAATATGTTAGAACCATCACTTCTACCACTAAAAATTGCTTTATAAATAATCTGCCTGATCAGTTTCATCATCTTAGCAAACCAGACAGCTTAGAAGAACTCGATGTTGCAACAGAAACTATTGATGCTCTCTTTTCCAACACTCTAGACTCTGTCGCTACTTTGCGCTTAAAAAAGATTAAGGATATTAGTCCAACGCCATGGTATAACGAGCACACTCGGGCCCTTAAGAGAGCAGCCAGAAAAATGGAGCGCAGCTGGAAGAATTCAAAACTAGAAGTTTTTCGTATTTCATGGAGAGAGAAAATGATAGAGTACAGAAAAGCCTTAAAAACCGCTAGATCTGCTTATTTTTCAAATCTTTTAGAAGGAAATAAACACAACCCTATGTACTTATTTAATAATCTGATGTTTCCAAACAGCACAGTAGTAATGACTTTATGAACTTCTTTACTTGCAAGATTGACAACATTAGAGAGAAAATTATAGCCATGCAACTGTCTACTACAGTATCACATCAGACAGTGGATTGTAGTATCCCTGAGGAAAAATTCCCTTCATTCACTGCTATAGGAAAGGAAGAATTGTCTAAACTTGTTAAATCATCGAAATCAACAACATGTATGTTAGACCCTATACTGACTAAGCTATTGAAAGAGATGCTTCCATCATTAATTCATCTTTATCACTAGGTTACGTACCAAAATATTTTAAGCAGGCTATTATCAAACCTCTTATTAAATAAACACAACTTGATCCTGGAGAATTAGTCAATTACAGACTACAGAAAATTATGCTGGCATTAGTGGAATTGCATTGGCATGGTTCAAATGAGGAATTTCAGATTTCAGATTTTGAGGAATGGCTTCAGCTTGTGGATGTTTATAGGACCTCGTTGGACCTGAGCGATGCCCAAGTTCTTCTCGAATTGCCTCGCTTCCTAGCCAAAGAACCCAGAAAATGGTTTTCAGTATTGAGTGAGCACATCACAGCCTGGACACAATTCCGTGCCCTAAAAGTGCTTTAAAGTGTGTTTCTCCCATCAGACAATCAGGAACGCATCTTGAGAGGAATCCTAGATCGTGTTCAGGCACCTAATGAGCATTTTCCAACATTTGTGGCGCACTTATTGAGCGAATTCAAAAAGTTAAAGTCTCCGCCCACAGAACAAGATCAAATTGAACTTATTTGTAAGCATGCTTTAGCTGCACTGGTCTGACGAAATAACGGCCACGCTTCATACAGATGTCTTCTGTTATTTTTATTTCTCTCTCTTCTCTGCATACACCGTGAAAACTACAAAAATAAAACATAACTTTCAAACATAAATCTCTCAGTCCTTTACAAGTCTCTTGAGACGATGTTCACTGATATGCAAATGAAGGCCGCAACAAAATATAACAATTCAACGATCAATAATAAAACATCATATTTTCCATGCAAAGTGATGCAAAACAAAACCATACACAATAAACACAGAGTAAATTACCGTGTGCGCCACCCAGACCACATGCAGATTAAGAAATTATCTTGAGGCTGTATGTGCCGTAGTTTCTCTGCATCCGCTCCCAACTCAACAATGGTCATGTGACGCATTACGCTTCTTAAAGAATCCTTAACATTAAACATTTCAAGGGAGTACCATTACCCTCTGATCATCACATTTATACATTAAAAAAAAAACATGTCTGTTGACAGTTACACTCCCACAAAATTACTAATTTATGATTAACTTTATGTAAATGTTTAAATAAATTTAGTAACTTCAAAACCAAATTTCAAAGACAAATAGTCTGTTCTCTGACTCTTGAAGTAGTACTAACAGTTAAACTCTGTACTCTTAACACAATTCTCCATGTTAACTCTATTGCATGGGATTTAAACGTTCTCTACAAGCACCACTAATTTATGAATAGGACGTTCAAGAATGGATGGATTAGTGAGTCGCTGACCCTCTTTCCCTAACTTTCTATTTCCTATTTGTATTGTGGCATTTCGCACCAGGCCATCTTCATCTTCACATACATCAAGCACTCGTCCCAGTCTCCATTCACTGCGGGGAATCCCTTCCTCCTTGACAATGACAATATCTCCAACCTTCACATTACGTCTTGGAGTGTGCCACCGTTGTCTGAGAGTGATGTTTGCTAGATATTCCTTTCTCCATCTACTCCAAAATTGCTCTGTCAGATATTGCACTCTGCGCCACCTTTTTTTTGCATACAGGTCTTCTGGCACAAATTTCCCTGGTGGAGGCAGCGGAACAGAGGATTTCATGGTGAGTAAATGGTTTGGGGTAAGAGGCTCTAGCCCCTTGGGATCATTGATGGTATCTGTGGTGAGTGGGCGGCTATTTATGATTGACATGGCTTCATAGAAGAAAGTTCTCAAGGAAGCATCATCTAGTCTTCCTGAGCACTGAGAGAGGACCCAGCTCAGAACGCTCCGAACTGTTCTGATCTGCCTTTCCCAAACCCCTCCCATGTGACTGGCATCAGGTACATTCATAATGAAGTCACATTGCTTCTGGGATAGGTAAGCAGTCAATCTGTCCTTGTCCAGTTCTTTTAAAGCCTTTGTCAGCTTGTTTTTCGCCCCAACAAAATTTGTTCCTTGATCCGATCTGATCTCTCTTACAGCTCCACGGATAGCTATAAAACACCGCAAGGCATTTATGAAGGCATCAGTAGTGAGATCTTCCAGCATCTCTATGTGGATTGCTCTTGAGGAGAAACAGGTGAATATGAGACCATATCTCTTAAGCTCTTTACGACCTTGTTTGGTTTGAAATGGTCCTAAACAATCCATCCCACAATAAGAGAATGGTGGAGAGGGAACGACACGGCTAGCAGGTAGGTCTGCCATCTTTTGCATCTCTGTTGGCCTGCGAACTCTCCTGCATGTTACACATTGCTTAATGTGGTTTGCTACAACTTTGCTACCACCAAGAACCCAATATCCATTTGTTCTCGATTCATTGAGGGTCTGTCCTCTACCTTGGTGCTGAGTTTTTTCGTGGCAGTAATCCAAGATAAGACGTGTGACTATGCCATCTCTCAGGAGAATTGCTGGGTGTTTCGAGTCAAGAGGTAAGGAAGCTTTCCTCAGTCACCCTCCCACCCTGAGAACACCATCATGCAGTACTGGGTCAAGTTGGAACAATGGATGACTATGTGGCAATTGGCCATGACTCAGCATTTGCATCTCATCTTTGAAGGCATCCCTTTGCGCCAACTTTACAAGCGTGATACTAGCCTTTTTTAGGTCTTCAACATTTATGGGTTTAGCAGTTTTGTCCTTTGAAAAGTGCTGGATACGAGCGACAACTCTTAATGCTGTGTGCCATTTTGAAAATCGCTTAAACCTCTCCAAAAAACTCTCATCCTGCACTACCTTTGTTTGAAGTACTTGTGTCGTTCTGATTTCAGGGTCACCAACAAGCAGCTCTGGAGTTGTCTTTGGTGTGATAATCTCTTTTTCCCAAAGAAACTTGGGTCCCGTTAGCCAGTTTGAACGAATCAGCTCTGACACCTTGAGGCCCCTAGAGGCATGATCTGCTGGATTTTGATCAGAATCAATATAATGCCACTGTACAGGTTCAGTTGTTTCACGGATTCTTTGAACTCGACACAATGTTAATTTTCATTGTTAATGTAGCCTAAGACCACCTTTGAATCTGTCCAAAAAAATTCTTGATCAATTTTGAGCTCCAGCTCATCCTTCAACATGTTACTGACCACTGAAGAGATCACCGCAGCTGTTAACTCAAGCCTGGGTATGGTCACAACCTTTGTAGGTGCAACCCTTGCCTTGCCAATAACAAAGGAGCAGTGCACTTTGTCTTCACCCAACACTCGGATATATGAGCACTGACCATAGCCATGACTACTCGCATCTGAAAAGTGATGGAGTTCAATCCTGTGAACCTTCCCTAAACTTTCAGGAGTAAAGCATCTTGGAATCTGGAGATCTTGCAGGTTCTTCAGTTCATTCAGCCAGCTTGTCCATCGTGGCATTAACTCTTCAGGTAGAGGTTCATCCCATCCTATGCCCTTTTGGCACATCTCCTGCAAAACCTTTTTTCCTAATAGGAGGAAGGGAGCCAGGAAGCCTAGTGGATCAAACACAGAAGCCACAGTAGAGAGAATTCCTCGCCGTGTCACTGATTTCTCATCCAGGCCAACTTTAAAGGAAAAGGTGTCACTATTTACACTCCACTTTACTCTCAACACGGTCTGGACTGGGAGATCATTAGATCCAAGGTCAATATCCTGAACTCCGCTGGCTCGTTCACTAACAGGAATAGATTCCAAAACCTTTCTGTTGTTGGACATGAACTTGTGTTGACGCAATTTCCCCTTCGCACACACATTTTGGGCTTCTTCGATTAGTTTGACAGCTTTGTCCACATTTTCTACACTAATGAGGCCATCATCAACATAGAAATTCTTTTGATGAAGTTAGCCGCTGCAGGATACTCTCTTTCATTTTGACATGCAAGATATTTCATTCCATAATTTGCACAGCCAGGTGAGGATGCTGCCCCGAAAAGATGGACTTTCATGCAATACTCCTTTGGCTCTGAATTTGTATCGCCATTTTTCCACCACAGGAACCGCAAATAATCTCTATCTTCCTGGCTTACATGGAACCTGTGGAACATCTTTTCTACATCACAAATAACTGTGACTGGATGTTTGCGAAACCTGCAGAGTACCCCTGTTAGCCCATTAGTGAGATCAGGTCCAGTTAGCAGGTGATCATTCAAAGCGGTGCCATTGTACTTGGCAGAGCAGTCGAACACAACTCTAATCTTCTCTGGCTTTCTAGGGTGATATACCCCTTGGTGAGGAATATACCAAACATTTCCTGCCTTGGGTTGGTGCTCAGCTCTCTCCGCATCGACATCATTAAAAACGCCTTCCATAAACTTGACATAGTCATCCCTGAATTTGGGGCTTTTCTCAAATTTTCCTTTCAGACGTCTCAGCCGCACAAAGGCCAACTGTTTATTTTCTGGAAGTTGTGGGCGTGTCTTAAAGGGGAGAGGCATCTCCAGGTGTCCCTCTGAATTCTGGTGAATTTTTTCAGTCAGTAATTGCATGAACTGTATATCCTCTTGCGATATGCTCTTTTCCTTTGGGTTTGTATCTCTAAAGTCCGCTTCAAGGGCTCTGATGACAGCAGCAGGAGTCAGTATTGGAAGTTCCTTAACGGATATACGATGACACAGACCTGTTACTTCTGTCGAATTTGCAACCCGTGGTGAACTGCCAACAATACTCCAACCCAGGTCCGTCCTGATGGCATACGGCTCATTATCACCTCCTGTGATGACTTGTCGTGGTACTAAAGCTCTTGAGCAGTCGTAACCTATCAGAAGTCCAATCTTGCAATCTAACAGCTCTGGTATCTCCTGTGCCATTTTATTCAGATGTATCCACTTTCTGGCGGTATCAGAGGTAGGAATGTGAGAACGTTCAAGTGGGATGAAATCTCTGGTGTAGGCAGGTGGCAAATTAATTAGGCTATGAGAGGTAAACCCCCTAACTCTGAGCCCACCAACTCTTTCACTTTGAATGACAGAATCTTTTCCCATCATTGTAGTAAGCTTTAACTTAACAGGCTCTGAAACTACCCCCATCTTCTCACATACCTCTTGGTCTACAAAGGTGTTGCTACTCTGGGTATCCTGTAGAGCATAAACTAAGGTCTCTCTTTCAGGATTGGTGATTGAAGAAATCCACACAGGCACTATCATTGATGTACTCCCACCATCACCACTGTCTATGCAACAGGAAAAGGAAGAAGTGTTTTCTTCTGCTTGCATAGCATGAGACACGACTGCTGCAGAAGAAGGGCGGTCTTCATGAAGTGGTGTTGGATGATATTTCTTGCATTTGCTTCAAGTGGCTTTACTCTTGCAATCTTTTGAAATGTGTCCTTTCCTAAGACAGCCAAAGCACAGGTTACTGTCAAATATGAACTTTCTCTTGTCCTCCACAGACTTACTGGCAAACGTTTGACATTTGTGGATGGAGTGACTTTCCCCACAACACCAGCAAGTGACTGGGTTTGAACATGAAGGCGCTGCACTTACTTTATTGAGTCTGTCTGTATCTATTGAGTTGCTTCCTCCAACGCTGTATGTTTTTGGTACTGTGCTTGATTTGTCTGATGTTTTCACATTTGTGATGAATGCATTAGCCTTCGAGCGCTTAACTTCTCTTGAAGGCCTTTCTTCAGTGAGCTTCAAGGCATGAAAGGATGTTACAGGGTTGCATGCTATTTCTGCTTCTTGTGCCAGAAATTCAACAAACTCCTTGAAATTAGGGTATTCCACCGACTGTCTCAACTGCTTTGTTACATGACGATTCCATCGAGATGTCACCCAATCAGGAAGTTTTTGTAACATTTTTTGATTCTCTTCACAGTCATTTAACACCTGAAGCCCTTTGATGTGTGACATGGCATTGCTGCAAGCCGTCAGAAAGTCACTGAACTGTCTTAGTTTAACTGACTCTCTCGAACCCATCTTTGGCCAGTTATTCAATTTTTCTCTAAAGGCACGCTGGATTACAAATGGATGGCCATACCGAGAATTCAATGCTTCCCATGCTTGATCATAAGCTTCATCATCCTTTCTGTAAAAGTTTCCTTCTTATACAGATCGTGCCTCACCACTGACATACCTTTGTAGATAGTACAACTTATCAGCTGGATTTGTGCATCGCCGTTCTATCAATGCTTTGAAACTTGTTCTCCACTCTAAGAACCTAAGTGGGTCGCCTGAGAAAACTGAGGGCTCAGGTGTGGGAAGTCTGCTGAGAACCATTGTGTCATGTAGGGCTTGTACCATTGAGGCTTCCCTATCAGTATAGGTTGTTTGTTCCTCTTTAGTGTTCTTTGAAGCTTGCTCCCTTTTAATTTCCTCAGTAAAAACTGTAGGACGATTGGCTACCTTACTGCATGTTGTTCTAACTTCGATGCTTGATTCACCTGAGTCAACTTCAGAGTATGCCTTAAGCTTTGCAGCTATTACTACAAGATCTCGTTCATTTTCCAATCTTTTAAGTTCTTGTCTTTGAGTGGCAATAGCCTCCTCCATCTTTATTTCTGCCTGCTTTGCAGCCAACTGTGCGGCAGTTCTTTTTGCGGAGATGCTTTGCTGTTCTAACGAGCAGCTTGAACGGTGACTACGAATAGTAGACTTGGAGTTTGTAGTCGAAAATATTGACTTAGCATACTCCTTGTCAAGCACTATACGAATTCTTGCATCTTCTGCATTAGCATCAAATTCCTCCAGCCCCACTTCGCTCATCCGTACTTTCATCAGCCCCATCAAATCCATTGTTACTGCTGTACAGGAATCCATTTTTCTTCTAATCTCTGTTGAAGGTACTGATTGAGACTGTGTAAGTTCATACACATGTAACGACTGAGACAAATCAGACACGATTATTTGTCATACTTAACAAATAATCTCTAAAAACTCACTCTGAGGTCTGGGGAACCCTCCCCCATGGACACCATCTGATAGGGTTTTACGACCGTAAAGAATGTGCAGAGGACTCTGACTTCATTCTTGTTGAGAAGGACAAATAAACCGTTTTAATCCTATATATATTCTATATATAACCACTTGAGAAATGCATAAACGTGTATCCAATTTTTCCCTCTCATAATTTTCCTTTTATAGGGTTTGACCTATGTATTAATTCTCTCTTTTGAACTTTTTGTATTAATGTTTCAGAGTTGCATACTATGACTAACTATAATCACATGGGTAGCACGTTTGGTCTCTCTGGACTCCAATCTTCGCTCCCAAGCTCTTAATTTACATTACATTTTGTTAACTCTGACACATCAAGTATAATAGGAATCTAGAAGGTTCTTCTCTCATCCATCCAATATGATGTCTTATGCAAATATCTTGCTAGAGAACAAAGGGTCATAAAAGTTCCCTCCGAAGAAACTAATCCTTATTGGCCCAGTCACCTCCAGAGGGTGTGACATCTTCACACTTTAAAAATCACTGATCACAAGATCAAGCTCTCTCTTATCGTCGACTGTTCCAAAGACAGCTCCTGCGGCCTGGCCTCCCAGGCCAGGCCGGTAGGCCTCGGCCCTGCCCGGCCATGTGCTCACATGAGAAAGAGAAGACAGCAACAATGCAAGCTTGTTATCGTTCCTTCATTCAACACTGAAGACATCGATTGCAACTTCAGCACCATCGGACCGAACTCAGGACTTTCTACTGCAACCGTATATTCAGACGGTCTTCCATCTCTGAGGCAGAATGCAAGTATCGTACGATATACTAAATTGCTGCTAGTTAGTTAAAGTTGTGAACCTCCTTTGTCCACAGAGGAGCTTTGTAATGAATGCTAATGATTCCTTCCGGGTTGTTGACTTAACTCCATTTCCTGTTCCCACTTTCGGTTTCACTCTCACTTCCCCTTTTACCCCTGTACGCGTGATTTGTGTGTATGTACAGTATGTGTTTGTTAGTTAGTTATGTGGTCGTGATGTAGTTAATAAAATTTGTGCACAATACATGTTTGGTTCTGACTCTGCCTACGCAGGTGAATTGTCACTTAAATGATTCTGACCCTATACATGTTTTTAAAAGTACCGGAAACGGGACAGAAAGATTAATCTTCTGTCAGGGGAAATATCCTTCTCTTAGAATCAATTAATAATCAACATTGAGTGTTCACAGGATGAACAGATCGATTGATTGTAGTTTGAATGCAGCTACATTAGGTTAACCTGATTAACTGATTCAAATATTCATAATTGATCATAATGAATAATCATAATTAGTTATGAATAATTATTAATATTTCCCTTTTGAGCTAATTTGCTACACACATCTTTCACTTGCGTTTCCAGTCCTTCAACACTATCCATCATGTCACCCAACATTTGGTCAGAGCACTCATCCTTAAGTTTGATACGTGTAGTTCTAACTTGTTCTTTCCACCTTTCATATAACTTGATGAATTTCCTCTCTTGCTGAGAAACTTCTTGCTGCCTAACCTCCTGCATTTTTGGAGTTAACTTTCTCTCTCGTGAAGATTTCCTTGGTACATCTTTTCTTGAAGTGGAAGCGGTAGGTTCTATCATTGCTAATTGCAGTGATTGTATTTTAGCATGAATATCACCTATGAGTCACTCTAACCTTTCCCTTTCAGCATCATCATGTTGAGATCTTAACTGTTCAGTTAAGCTAGTCAATTCTGCCTGAAAAGACTCAATTTGCTCGCTTGAATCACCACAGTGTGATTTTTCTCCATGAACTGACATTGCAAATGTTTTTTTTTTTTTTTTTTTTTTTTTTTAGCAAAATACTTTTGTGTATGGTTACTTAAATACTACTCTCAGATCAAACCCTTGTAACACTGTCATTAGTAAGGCATACACAATAACTAGTTCGTTAATTCAAACAATATATACACACATTTTTTTTTTTCATAAGTCCATAAAGGTGTAAAGGTAGCACAGTCTAACCTACTATTAATTGCAGAGCAGCTTCTGCCTGAAACAGCTTGGAAAACAAACACTGTTCTCTGAAGCTTGTAGAATGGATACTTGCAAAGCTGTAGTCTATGCGGCTAAATGTCGCCCTCTTTTGGACGTTTCGCGCTACTTCCTTGGCGGTGATAGCTGAATAACGGCGAGCCTCATCGCTGTCGTCTCTTCTGTACGCGATGCACCCGCGATCTTGTTTCCTTTTCTCATCCGATCGATGCCGTTCCACTCTTTAAGCTGGTCGGCTTTGCTGCGTCACGTTTTCACTTTAGCTGCACTGGTCTGACGAAATAACGGCCACGCTTCATACAGATGTCTTGTTATTTTTATTTCTCTCTCTTCTCTGCATACACCGTGAAAACTACAAAAATAAAACATAACTTTCAAACATAAATCTCTCAGTCCTTTACAAGTCTCTTGAGACGATGTTCACTGATATGCAAATGTAGGCCGCAACAAAATATAACAATTCAACGACCAATAATAAAACGTCATATTTTCCATGCAAAGTGATGCAAAACAAAACCATACACAATAAACACAGAGTAAATTACCGTGTGCGCCACCCAGACCACATGCAGATTAAGAAATTATCTTGAGGCTGTATGTGCCGTAGTTTCTCTGCATCCGCTCCCAACTCAACAATGGTCATGTGACGCATTACGCTTCTTAAAGAATCCTTAACATTAAACATTTCAAGGGAGTACCATTACCCTCTGATCATCACATTTATACATTCAAAAAAAACATGTCTGTTGACAGTTACACATGCATTAGAGCGATACAGAGTCGCAATATATGGCACACGGATCACGTCAGTCGTTGACCTCCTGATGCGGGCACATGAGCTTCATTCTGTTCTTGGCCCAAACAGTCGTAATGAGCCCCCGCTACCAATGAAAGAGCAAACACATGAAATCTACTGCTTCAAATGTTCTGAACCTGGTTTCACCTCGCGAACTTTCAGACAGGATTTGGAACACAAGGTTGTAGTCAGGATAGCGAAAACCGAAGCGATAACAACAGGGGTGAGCAGGAAAGCAAATTCGAACAACAGAAGGGAAACTTCAGGGGAGGGAGGACATTTTACAGGGGCAATCCTCCCTCCAGAAGATAAATGAGCCCCAACATTCTCCAATGTCCACACTTGAGCCACTCGTCCTGGGTCGTGTGGAAGACCCGTCTTCTTCTTCATTCTGGAACACGCCATTCATTGTCAAAGTAAACCTCTACTGCAAAGCGGTTGATGCAGCTCTTGATACAGGTGCTTCCCTATCTGCAATTCGGACTGATATTATTTCTGGCATGTTAGGAAACTCTGAAAAAGTGCACCCTTGGTTATCGCCCCCGATTCAGTTAGCTAACAGAGCAACTTGCAGCCCAACTGGTGTCATTTGGCTAAATATTGGTTTCCAGGGAAAACGTTTTTACCATAGATTTGTTATTATCCCTGATCTTGCTTCACCACTTATCTTAGGGATGGACTTCATGTTAAGGGCTGCAGTCAACATTCATATTCCATCCAGGACTGTAACTTTATGTGACACCATTGCACCAGAAACATGTGAGCTAGCCAGTGAATGGATGGAGATGCCAGGGGTAGGGTGCATGATGTTTATGGGTATCCAAAAATCTGACTTAAGAGGGAAAATTGAGGAAGCATGTTTAGAACAGGAGCAAAGAGCTCAGCTCCTAGCCCTTGCAGAAGATTTTTGGGGCATGTTTGATGGTCACTTGGGCCATACGTCAATGGCGGAGCACATGATCGACACCGGTGGTGCGAAGCCTGTACATTTGCCACCTTACCGTACTTCCCCCGAGAAAAAGCAGATAATTGAGAGCCAGATCAAGCAAATGCTGGAAGAAGGAATTATTGAACCCTCATCCAGCCCGTGGGCTGCGCCGGTAGTGATCGTAAAGAAACCCTGTGGAGAACCCAGATTCTGTGTTGATTACAGGGGTCTAAATCAACTCACGCTGAAAGATTCATACCCTCTACCCCGAGTGGATGAATCATTGGACTTTCTGTCTCGTGGGAAATTTATTACCACTCTAGATCTAGCTCGAGGGTATTGGCAAGTGTCCGTTGAGGAAAAGTCTAGACCAAAAACTGCGTTTGTCTCTCACTGTGGCCTGTTTCAGTTCAGAGTCCTTCCCTTCGGGCTCAGCAATGCCCCCGCTACCTTCCAAAGGGTCATGAACACCGTGCTTGCTGGCCTGATTTATAAATGCTGTGCAGTGTACTTAGATGACATTGTGATAGCTTCACCGAGCTTTGAACAACACCTTGAAGACCTTTGTGAGGTTCTGGTGAGATTACAGACCGCAGGTCTCTCTCTGAAGCTGAGCAAATGTCAGTTCTGTCTAAATGAGCTCATATTCCTTGGCTACCGTGTCACACCAGGGGGTATATCCCCAGACCCAGCAAAAGTGAAGGCGGTTACCGAGTTCAGAACGCCAAAAGACACAAAGGATGTCAGAGGATTCCTTGGGCTTACGGGCTATTATCGACGCTTTATACCTGACTATGCGAGTAAGGCAGAACCACTATTCCGTCTCACCAGGAAAGAAACGCCGTTTTGCTGGGATGAAAGTTGCCAGGCTGCTATGGATTTCTTGACAAAGTGTCTCACATCAGCACCAATCTTGTGTTTTCCAAATTTCACGAGGCCATTCTTCATACACACAGATGCTTGCGACCTGGGTCTTGGGGCGGCCCTAATGCAAAGAGATGACACTGGTCGAGATGTTGTCGTGGCTTTTGCAAGCAGAACTCTACACAAGGCTGAGAAACCCTACTCAACACCTGAAAAGGAATGTTTAGGGGTGATTTGGGCTCTGGAGTACTTTAGACCTTATGTAGAGGGCCTCCATGTGACAGTCTACACAGACCATAACAGCCTGAGATGGCTAATGAGCCGCCCAAACCCTTCGGGTCGTCTGGCGAGATGGTCTTTGCGCCTGCAAGACTTTGATTTTAGTGTTATTCATAAGCCTGGTGTTCAAAACAAGGTCCCAATTCAATGCGAGGCTACCCCAATAGACATTCTGCCAGATTATGCGATTATTGGCGGGATGGATCTCCGTAGCCTGTCCTCAGTTGTGATGACAGACAAAGCACAGTTGAGGCAATTACAGGAAAATGACCCAGTAGTCAGTGATCTTTTATGTGCCCTCGAGAGTTCTGGAAAAGAGGATGTGGACGAAAAGTATGTCATTCAGGATGGTTTGCTGTACTTCAGAGACTCCAAAGTGACGTGTGGACTACATCCAATGGAACAGCTCAAATTTTATGTGCCTACCTCCATCAGGGGTACTGTGTTAAAATACTACCATGACCACCCTACAGCTGGCCACCTCGGGATTACGAAAACATTGGCCAGGCTAAAGTTTAGATTCTTCTGGCCAAAAATGGCAGAGGATGTAAAGAGATATGTGACCTCTTGTTCAGTGTGTCAGTTGACAAAGCCGAGTCAAAAGAAACCAGCAGGGCTGATGGTCCCAATCAAACCGCAAAGGCCTTGGGAATACGCTGGAGTAGACTTTGTGGGTCCGCTCCCTCGGACGCAGAATGGAAATGAGTACATTCTTGTGTTTGTCGACTATTTCTCAAAGTGGGTAGAAATAAATGTGGTCAGAACAGCGACAGCACAAGTTGCTGCAAGTAAATTCCTGAGTGAAATCTTTGCCAGACACGGGGCACCATCTTACCTGATTTCAGACCGTGGCACGCCATTTGTGAGTAACCTCTTCGAATCTGTGGTGGCCACCCTGGGGACAGAACACAGGTTGACTACAGCGTACCACCCACAGACAAACGCTACAGAAAGGGTGAACCGTACCTTGAAAACAGCCATTCGTGCCTACGTGGGGGACAAACACGCCTCATGGGACCGATACATACCTCAGATATGTTTCGCTCTTCGTACCGCACCACACGAGAGCACAGGCCTGTCACCATCTATGCTGTTATATGGACGTGAGCTTGAGACTCCACTCGATTTGGTCACGCAACCGAATGTTGATGGAATGGATGACCCGGATGACAATTTTTTTTTGTCCAATACGAAGCCCTCTGATAATTGTGAGGATGTGCAATCATTGGATGAGGGTGGCCCTGTCCGAGACTGTGCTGGAGAGTCTGATGTTACTGACTTATGTGTTGCTAGAGACTGGCTTACCAAACTCCCCGAGGAGTTTTTCACAGAAAACTTACCTGAACAAACTCTTGACAGTGCTGCATTTGCTGACACAGAGTGCACTGACATGAGACCTGACTTTGACACTCACGGATTTGACACAAGTGGCCCGTTCCGGGGTACAGACCGTTATAACTTGAGACCGAGACAGAAACCCAGAATTACTTCTGACTGGACAGTCAATAGGTGGACTAACCCATATCATACACATAAGTTTGAAGTTGAGTGAGGGAAGAGGAACAAATGGTGTTGATTGTCACTTGTTGTTTATAGACAAAAGTTCAAAGGTTGATTGTTATGTAAAAAAAAAAAAAAGGAAAAATGTATTTCATATGTGGGTGTGGCACACAGTTTTGTTTTATTGAACTTAAATGCAATGTACGGACTTGTAAGAATGTACTGTTTATGCATTGTTTTTTTTGTTTTTCTCACCCTGTAGCAGCTTTTCAACTGTGGCATGTATGTATCGTTAAGTGAAACAGTAATGCTCCTTGGTTGTGTACGGCTGGGGTCAGCCTTTATTTGACAGGGGGGAATCTGTAACAAGTGGAATTGGACACTGCTCCTTTAAGGCGAACGTACTCTCTCTCCCTATCTGATGTGCGGGCAGTTTCATATAGCATGTGTGCGTCCATCATCTCTGTTGCTCTTGCCGTCTGCAGTTATATTCTTTTTTTGTTTTGTTCAGTAATGTCGTTGTCAGGGAAGTGTAACCTGCCCGTGTGTTCATGGGAATGGCACTGCTAATAAAATAATGCGTCATGTGTATGCCAGGTTAAATAGATGCGTTTTTAGTCTAGATTTAAACTGACAGAGTGTGTCTGTTTCCCGAACAATGCTAGGAAGATCGTTCCAGAGTTTAGGTGCCAAATAGGAAAAGGATCTACCACCAGCAGTTGATTTTGATATTCTAGGTATAAACAACTGGCCAGAATTCTGAGATTGCAATAGATGCGAAGGACTATAATACATTAATAGCTCACTCAGGTACTGGGGAGCTAAGCCATTTAGTGCTTTGTAAGTAATTAACAAGATTTCTTAAAATCTATACAATGTTTAATAGGGAGCCAGTTCAGTTTTGACAGAACCAGGCTAATATGGTCATATTTCCTGGTTCTAGTAAGTACTCTAGCAGCTGCGTTTTGGACCAGCTGTAGTTTGTTTATCAAGCGAGCAGGGTAACCACCCAGTCGAGCATTACAGTAATCTAGTCTGTTCCGCATTTGTCATTGAGAGCATATGTCGTAGTTTAGATATATTTTTAAGATGGAAGAATACGGTTTTACATATGCTAGAAATATGGCTTTCAAATGAAAGATTGGTATCAAAAAGCACACCCAGGTTCCTAACCGATCCAATAATTAGAATCTGATTTTTCTGAATTTAGTAGTAGGAAATTACCAGTCATCCAATTTTTTATATCAGCTACGCATTCTGTTAATTTTGAGAATTGGTAGGATTCGTCAAGGCGCGAGGAAATATAGAGCGGAGTATCATCAGCGTAACAGTGAAAACGAATGCCATGCTTCCTAATGACATCTCCCAAGGGTAGTATGTACAGAGTGAAAAGCAATGGTCCTAGTACTGAGCCTTGTGGTGCTCCACATTGAACTTGTGATCGAAATGACATCTCTTCGTTTACTACTACAAACTGATAATGGTCAGATAAGTATGATTTGAACCATGCCAATGTAATTCCAATAATGCCAACATAATTTTCTAGTCTATTCAAAAGAATGTTGTAGTCGATAGTGTCAAAAGTAGCACTGAGGTCTAGTAAGACTAATAGAGAGATACAACCACGATCTGATGAAAAGTGGAAATCATTTGTAACTCTAATGAGAGCAGTCTCAGTACTATGGTACGGTCTAAATCCTGACTGGAAATCCTCACTGATACCATTTCTTTCCAAGTAGGAACACAGTTGCGATGATATTGCCTTTTCTAGTATTTTTGACAGAAAAGGTAGATTGGAGCTCGGCCTGTAATTGACTAATTTTCTGGGATCAAGTTGTGTTTTTTTAATAGGAGGTTTGATAATAGCCATCTTAAAATTTTTTGGTTCGTAACCTAGTGATAAAGATGAATTAATGATCTTAAGAAGAGGATCTATGACCTCTGGAAGCATCTCTTTCAATAGCTTAGTCAGTATAGGGTCTAACATACATGTTGTTGATTTCGATGATTTAACAAGTTTAGACAATTCTTCCTTTCCTATAGCAGCAAATGAATGGATTTTTTCCTCAGGGATACTACAATGCACTGTCTGATGTGATACTGTAGTAGACAGTTGCATGGCTATAATTTTCTCTCTAATATTGTCAATCTTGCAAGTAAAGAAGTTCATAAAGTCATTACTGCTTGCTGTTTGGAAACATCAGAAGTTGAAGCTGTATCTCTCTTTAGTTTAGCCACTGTATCAAATAAATACTTAGGGGTGTGTTTATTTTCTTCTAAAAGATTTGAAAAATAAGCAGATCTAGTGGTTTTTAAGGCCTTTCTGTACTCTATCATTTTCTCTCTCCGTGAAATACGAAAAATTTCTAGTTTTGATTTCTTCCAGCTGCGGTCTTAAGGGCCCGAGTATGCTCGTTATACCATGGCGTTGGACTAATATCCTTAATCTTTTTTAAGTGCAAAGGAGCGACAGAGTCTAGAGTGCTGGAAAAGAGACCGTCAATAGTTTCTGTTGCAACATCGAGTTCTTCTAAGTTGTCTGGTTTGCTAAGACGATGAAACTGATCAGGAAGATTATTTATAAAGCAATTTTTAGTGGTAGAAGTGATGGTTCTACCATATTTGTGGCAGAGAGACTGTTTTGCAGCCTTGGTTAAATGTAGCACGCATGAGACTAGATAATGATCTGAGACGTCATCACTCTGCTGCAAAATTTCAACGCCATCAATATCAATTCCATGTGACCATATTAGATCTAGAGTATGATTATGACAATGAGTGAGTTCTGACACGTGTTGTCTAACTCCAATAGAGTTTAGAATATCTGTTAATGCCAATCCCAATGCGTCTTTTTCATTATCTATATGGATATTAATATCGCCAACAATAAGGACTTCAGTGAGTACTAACTCTGATAGAAAATCAGCAAATTCTTTAAAGTCTATATGGTGCCCTGGTGGCCCGTATACAGTAGCCAGCACAAATGTCAAATAGGATTTGTCACTTACATTATATAACGTTACATAAAGCACCATCACTTCGTAAGAATTATATTTGAAAGACTTTTGAGTAATACTGAAGATATTACTATAGATTACAGCAACACCTCCCCCTTTTCCTATCCGACGAGGTTCGTGTCGATAATAGTAACCTTGAGGGCTAGACTCATTTAAAGTAATGTAATCGTCTGGTTTTAGCCAGGTCTCTTTCAAACACAGCACATCTAGATTGTTTTCTGTGATAATATGATTTACAATAAGTGCTTTTGAAGAAAGGGATCAAATATTCAAGCTTTATCATTTGTTTATCATTATTATCTCTGTTTTTTACTTGTTTAACATCAATTAAATTTTTACCCTTAAATGGGTTTGGAAGTTTTTTTGTGCGTGTGTGTGTGTGGACAGGTGTCTTTTATACAGGTAACAAGTTCAAACAGGTGCAGTTAATACAGGTAATGAGTGGAGAACATAAGGGCTTCTTAAAGAAAAACTAACAGGTTTGTGAGAGCCAGAACTCTTACTGGCTGGTAGGTGATCAAATACTTATGTCATGCAATAAAATGCAAATTAATTATTTAAAAATCATACAATGTGATTTTCTGGATTTTTGTTTTAGATTCTGTCACGAAGAGTATGAAGAGTACCTATGATAAAGTCAGAACACTGAAACATTTTGGGCTGATCTATCCCTTTAAACACTTTTTACACTTACTTTTGATAAGGTCTTCACACTGGACCAGACATGTCAAATATCTGGATTATTCTGTGATTTGATTGACATGCTAAGGGCCAGTGACTCATCTGGGCCATTAATCAGATGAACCACATCTTAGAAAATAATTTCTGATTGTAATGAGACCTCAGATATACTTTTGTTCCATATATAGATGTATATTTTAGTCTTTGATGGGCTTTTTTATTATTTGATGTGGCTGTACACAGAGACGTACAGTATTGAGAAGAATGTCTGGTGTCAATGCATCAGCCACACTGAGCTGAACCTGTATTGCATTCTTGCTAATGGATTATTAAAGGTATAGAGGAAAAGCTGAATAAGACTAATAAGTCAAATCAAGATTAGCAAAAATTTAATTACTGATCACTTATAATAAATATCTTACTAACAGTTTGCACAGGCTTTTTATAGGCTATTCCACATGCAGGATGAATTAGAAGTGACAATTAAGAGACACCCACAGCTGTTTGGCAATTTTCTTTTGGTTGATACTTAATAGTCACTCTCGTGCTCTCTCAGGAGTAATTTTCTACACGAATCCCTGGTCAGATAACTCACCAGGACCTGTCACTTTTAGTTAGATCAGACTTGCACAGAGAAAATGTATTATGGCTCAACATGCCACTTTAAAATCACGGATCAATGGTTAAATCGAATTTTGCATATGCACTTTGTTGCATACAAATTGGTTTTCCCAATGGGAGGTATAGGCCTATTTGGGTTAGTTGCTTGATTTGATTGTAATATAGAACAAAGAATAAAACTTTCCAATATTTCTGATATCCCTCAAACATATCTAGCAAATTGTTTTCATTAGGCTGTAAAATAGCAGCAGGGAAATAAAAATAAATAACTAATTCAATACATTGGCTAAATGAATGAAATAATTAATAGTTAAACATGATAATTTGATTTTTTTTTTTTTTTTTTTTTTTCATGTCTCAGCATACAAGTTAAACATGATTTGCTGGTCTAGCTGGTTTAAGCTATTTCCCACCATGGAATCATGGAAACACAACAATTATTGGTCAAACATTCCATTTAACCATTCACAAACTGGATTTAGGTTTCATAATAATATTTCCAAATGTTCTGTTTCATAATAACATACTTTATTTCCATATGGCACTCATCTGAGTGACGATACATTTTCCGAATCCTGATTTCCACATAGAGCCCTTATATAAGCACTTCGCACAAACGCCCAGTGAACAGAAAGGGCGTGGTAAGTGCTTCAAAGTTTAAAAACAGGCGATCTGTGTAAACGGAACTGCATCTTCAAACGAGAGGTACTGCATTCAGTCTTACTTATTTAACTGTTTATCGTTTTAATTATTTCGTTTTGAGCGCTTCAGTTTATTGTATTTAAATCTGAATATGAAAGCTGTGTCTCGCGATATATGCATAAAATCGCGAGAACTTGTTGCTCCCATTGTCAGTTTGCAGACTGGAAGTTGTACTTATCCTGCTGGTCTTGTTATTCACTTGGTACTATTTTGCATTGGTTATTATGAATCATACGCTATGTGATTTTAAAAATAACAGCTAGTTACATTGCATGCTAATCGTCTGTTGTGTGACTTTTTAAACTATTGTTATTAGCCAGGAAGTCTCGCAGTCCGTGCAGTAAATTAGTGCACTTGTTTGTTATGAACACGCTTGCGTCTTATTTTGCACATTATAAATGTTTATATGACGGCAGAGTTTATTAAACCAGGTATCGGAACTGTTAATAATCTAGACGGCACGTGCATACATCTTCATGCATGCATTTGTTTAACGTTACACGTATTGCAAGTGCACTTATATATTTGTTTTATACAATCCATGAACAGCATTAAATGCAGTCTTCAATCAGCGCAAAGTCCAAACTACCAAGGCGTTTCTAACCCATTACATGAGACCGCCAAGATGAGTCATTTGTACAGTAGCCTACCATTTATCACCAGTCAAACATTCACTTCTTCAAACAAACAATTCTTTCTTTCTTGGTTCAAAAAATGTTGGCAAGATGTTTTAAGAAATTTTTATACTTTAAATCAAATTTTGCTCTGTACGAATAGTATTGTGTTAATGAATGTATTAATGAAATATTTGTTGGACAGGATCATCAAATCATGTCTGAGCTGAGCGGTAAGGTCCAGACAGTGCTGGGTCTGATAGAGCCAGATCAGCTGGGACGCACCATGACGCATGAGCACCTTACAATGACATTTGAGTGCAGCCATGTTCCCCCAGCACCTGGAGATGAGGGTCTTGCCACGGCTCCCATTGAGATGAAGCATCTTCACTGGTTGCAGCAGAATCCATACAGCCACCAAGAGAACCTGCTGTTGAATCAGGAGATCGAGGCAGTGAAGGAAGAGTTGTTGTGTTACCGTAAAGCAGGAGGAGGATCCATAGTGGAGAACACCACCACGGGCATCACCCGAAATCTGCCTGTTCTGCGTCAGTTGGCGAAGGAAACGGGTGTGCATGTCATAGCTGGAGCGGGGTACTATGTGGATGTGACCCACTCTGATGAGACACGAAAGATGACTGTTGAGAAGGTTGGTGTGTGCTGTCTTGTGACTGCATTGCATAACAATACAGGTGCCTTTTCTATTTTCAGAATGATTGAAATAGGGATGTGCGACGTTGACAAAATGATATCTCGTTTTTTTTTTTTGTTTTTGTTTTTTTTTCCCTCTGGGATTTTTGTATTTTTGATACTGACGATTGGATGATATTTTGCTGAGTATGATTTAGTGCTGGCCTGGCACCTTTACTGGTTTAGGCCTGTCGTAGTCAGCTGACTCCCAAAACTTTTCATATTCTTCATATTCTGTGTAGTAATTAATTCAAAGCAACGGCAAAAATTAACTTTTTCTTTAAAGGGCAGTATTTTCCACATTAAATTGATTTTTCAGAAGCATTTTTATCTTATTAAATGTGTACTAAGGCACTAGGCTGTTGCCAATCAAATTTAAATCGGTATAAACAAAATCTTTTTTCCATTGTTGAAGTACCAGAAGCTGCACATAAACGTATAGCATTTATATATGTGTATTTTAGCATTTACACTGCAGGTACAATTGACCCTTCGCCGGCAGTTTGATTGACAGGTGATCTAACCAATCATAACCCTGAATCCGCCATTTTGTCCGATAAAGCAGTCAGGGGAGTTAGTAGATTAACGTTGGTGAACTTGGAAAAATTGTGCGTACCCGCGTCTTTCCGAATAAGTAATTTTGAATAAGTATTTACTTTGCGACTGCTAAAAAAGTATGTTCTTTGTAGTTTTTGTGTAGTATGAATATAATCTAAATGAACTACATCTGCAATGTTGTCATTATCATATGACCTACCAGCATCAGTTGCGTCACTTCACTGCCATTTACAAATCCTCTCTCGTGGCCTCATAGGATTGTAAAGTGTCCAATGTATGCACACTTCAGAATCTCGCTGGAAGTAGTAGGTCATCTGGGTACTTTTTTTTTTTGCCTACTACATACTGCTTTTCGCATACTATATAGTAGGGAAGTATGCGATTAGGGCTGTAGCTATCGAATATTTTAGTAATCGAGTATTCTACCGAAAATTTAATCGATTAATCGAGTAATCGGATAAAATGAATTTTTGCTTAATTAAAGAGCAATATTAAATATACAAGAGAAAATAAGGTGGATCTCTTAAAATGAACTACTTGGTTTCCTTTTTAAAAAAAAACAATTTTTATTTTTTTAAGTGCATAGTATATTGCATACATGCATACAATATTTTCTATCAAAAATAAACATTTGGTTATTATTAAGTGCCACACATTCTGGGTTTTAAATAAAGCATTTTCTGAGATGCAAAAACAAATAAAATATGACTTTCAAATTACTTTTTTTAAAGTATCAAAACTAAAATATACATTAAAATAAATAATACTAACAATACAAAAACACTGCCTTTTAAGTCGTGCACTTTCAGAAATAAACGTTTCAAAATCTACAGCTCAGGCATAACATAAACCTTGGAATGCATTGTGGCATTTTGGAGGCAATAACTTGTGGACAGGAACTTGGAACAAGAGTCCATTCATGGTTTCACACTGAGTGCTTTAAGCCAATATATCTAAGAGAATATTTGTCTCTTTTGACGCGTGTGTGCGCAAGTCTTTAAAGGAGCATGTGATTGCAATGAAGAAAGGTAAGCATGTCAACATGCTCAGAACTGAGGCTTGCCCTGCGCTTTGAAGCAATGTTTCCCGCTGCTGAAAACAGACGCTCTGATGGCGTGGATGTGGCCGGAATACACAGCACGGTCTTTGCCAGCTTTGCCAGTGTTGGATAGCGCGCTGCATTCATTTTCCACCATGACAGTGGATTCTCCTTCTTGGAAAGGGGATGTTCTCCAAAATACATCAAGATCTGTGGAATAGTTGTGACAACGAAAGAATTAATGTGTTTTGTTTTTGTTATTTATCTTTTGCAAAACAGTAATTTTCTGTTTCTGTATTAAATTTTACTATTATGTATACTGACTTATTGTGGAAATTGTTAAAGAGGACCAAAAAAATTAAAAATTGCCTACCTCCGTCTGCACAGTTTGGTGTAACTGCTGCTCCTCATCTTCATCACTGGTGCTGGAGTCTGATCCCAATATGTCGAGGAATGATGTGACCCTCTTAGTGTGCGCTTTTGGGGAGTCGTGTGCTGTGCTGGATGCTCCATTTTCACTTGCAGTGAACTGCCTCACTTGCTTTTTGGCAGCAAGAGCAAGTGCCATGGTTTGTACTCCACTTTGGACCTTTAATACTTGGTTAGCAGGCAAGAACTTCAGTTTTCGAAACCTGGGATCCAGAGCAGCAGCAAGCAAGGTGATGTTTGGAGATTCAGGTATAAACTCCGTCAGTCCTTGCCATCTTGCCGTGATCTGTTCTGTCGCATGAGCCTGGAATGACCTCACTGGTGCAGTCTCAAGATCTGGACTCTGTATGTTGTTCTTAAGTTTGTGCACTAACTGTGGAAGTGCAGAGAGTGTTACATATTGCTGTCCGCTCAGATACACTGTAGCTGCTTCAAAGGGCTCAAGGACCTGGCTCAGCTCCTCAATCAAGTTCCACTGTTCAGGCTTGAGATCAAGGTAGTGTTTCCCTCTCTGAGTCACTGTTGGGTCAGAAAGTGTTGCAGTTACCGGCCATCTTTGTTCTAGCAACCTGGACAACATCCAAAAGGTGCTGTTCCAGCGTGTACATACATCTTGCACCAGCATGTTTGTCTCGGTGCCCATTTGCTTCTGCTTCTCCTTCAACTTGGTGCATGCCAGTTCACTCTTCTTAAAATGTTCAACAAGGCATCTCACAGCAGCCACACACTTGGAGATAGCTTGGTGGATCTTCAGAGAGCTTTGTACAACCAAGTTGAGGGTGTGCCCTGCACATCGCACTGATGCCCATCCATGCCTTTCTTGCAAAATCTTCACTGCTGCTACAACATTAGCACCGTTGTCGTGAACAACAGCCTTGATTTTCTCTGGTGGAATGTCAAATTTGGCAGTTATGTCCTCAATCCACTCTGCAATATTTGCAGCCGTGTGTCTCTCCTCGAGGGGCATCGTTGTCAGGCAGTGGGACAACATTTCCCAATCCTCCCCAAGATAGTGACACGTCACGCCCAGATAAGCCTCTGTTGCAATGCTCGTCCAAATATCAGTTGTGAGTGCAATACTGTCAGTCTCCTGCAGTGCTTTCTTCAACTTGCATTTGGTGTCTTGATACTTTTTCTCCATCTTTTTCGTGAAGAAGGGTCTTGAAGGAAGCTCGTATTTGGGATTGAAAGTGGAAATCATTGCTTTAAAGCCATCATCCTCCACCATGGATAGTGGGCGCATGTCTGTTACAATCATGTTTAAAATGCTGTCTGAAAACTCAGTTGCTTGCTCAGTGGAACATGTAGCTGTCCGCACATATCTGTCCATACGAAGCTGTGATTTACTGAAAAAGAGGTGAAAAAATAATTATTGATATTACTAAGGCAAAATATCATGATCACACAGTTATCATACAGTTCATGGCTATGTATTTATAAAACTTCTCATTGCAATCAAACTATAATCACCACATCCACTGTATTGGAGCACGTTAGGCTCGGGGGCATGATTACAATGTATTCAACGTATAGTGTTCAAACTTAAATTATCAACCGAGTTTTCATCCAAGCCATGGTTTTAAAAAAAGTATCTAGCATTTAATCTAAAAACAATTCACAACTTATTTTGACAGTAAATTAATTTCTTTGGAAAGTAGCCGTGGTAAAAACTGTTAAATAATCCGGTGATGTAACGTTAACGGCCCCTCCGCATCCGTCAAGTCACCTGTACTTATATAGCACTTTTTACAATGCAAGTTGTGGCAAAGCAGCTTTACAGTAATAATTGGCAAATAATTTTGGCTTCATTCAATTCATTCCGTTGCAAAGATTAATAGTAATTAATCTAGTTAATTAATGTATATCAGCACCGGAGAAAACAGTGACGTAATCGTCCGGCTCAGCTCAGTTCACATACAACGGCGCCAATGCAGGCATATCAAAAACACTGCTGAAAATCAAACAAGTGTCCCCAACTTAAGCAAGACAAAGGCAACAGCGGCAAGAACCAAAACTCCAACTAAGTCGTGCTGTATATTTTCACGGAACTGCACTAGCCGTCTTGGTTAATCCCTTACATAATTAACGTACATTATTTAACAGCCTTCATCTCGACTAAAATCACATTGATGTAACGCTACATTGAATTTACCTTGTCTCAGGTGACGGTCCGCCAGTCTCTGAGTAGAGTGGATGTTTTCTGTTGAGATGCTGCAGCATGGACGACGTGCTGTTGTGGTATGCTAGCTCGATCTTGCAATGGACACACGCCACGGCGTTCTCTTTACTTTTCAATTTGAAGTGATCCCAAACCTTGGACATTTTCTGTCTTTTTCTCCTATTTGTTTCTTCTCTTTGCTCATCGCCATTGTTTTCGCTCCCTTCCATTTTGCACCCCGCACAAGCCCGCGCTCTCAAATCAAAACAACGTTATCTCCACGCGTCTCCTTCCGCTTTGTGGTTGACGTAAGCGCGCTATCACTAAAAAAATATTACTGCGAAAGAACGTGACGTGAGCTTTAAAATGAATTAAGAGGCTTCGAGGCAGATGAATTTGCCTCGATCATTTTTTCTAATCGAGTTACTCGAGTTACTCGAGGAATCGTTTCAGCCCTATATGCGATTATGGATGCAGCCTTTGTCTTTGAGTGGATCATTGAATAATTGATTCATTCAAAGACACTGATTCATTCAGGAACAAAGCAAGTGTCTACCTTTATGAATACATCATTGAATCATTGATTTGTTGAAAAAAATTCTGATTCTTTCAGGAACTGAACACCACAGTTCTGTTGTAGCTTTATTTGGAATAACAATTTTAACTTTAGAAATATAAGACTATTTGGAACTACAGTTTTAACTTTAGAAATATAAGATGAACTTTAAAACAATTACAATATTATCGTAAACAATACATATCGCACACCCCCTAGATGGAAATGATATGTTCCCATTTCTCAAATGCCATTTTTCCCCCCCACAAGCTTACTGACATTATTGTCAGTGAAGTGCTCCATGGAGCAGATGGCACAGATATCCGCTGTGGTGTGATTGGAGAGATCGGTACTAGCTGGCCAATCACAGAGAGTGAGAAAAAGGTCCTGCGGGCTACTGCCCATGCTCAAACTCAGCTCGGGTGCCCGGTTATCATCCACCCCGGGCGGAACAAAGCCGCTCCTGGAGAGGCCATCCGGATTCTGCAAGAGGCAGGTGGCGATATCTCCAAAACAGTCATGTCTCATCTCGATAGGTAAGAAGGGGTGAGGGAACATCTGCATATTGGAAAAATGTTTCATAAATGGTTGCCATTTGGAAGAGAGCCACAAAATATGAGCAATATTTACAGCTTTCCCATAACAATATCTAGAGTAGGAGTTCTCAACTCTGGCTCTTGAGGTACACTTTCCTGCAGAGTTTTGCTCAAACTTTAATCAAACACCCCTGAACAAGCTAATTAAGGTCTTGAGGAATATTAGAAACAAAGCCACTTGAAGGCAAGACTGCAACCTTAGCCCGAAAAAAGCATCTAGGCTGTAATGTGATTGGCTATTAAGGCACATGTGATCCAAGTTGTCCGTTAAGTTTTCTCCAGTGGTAGAGCCACTCACCCTCTTATCTCCCAATAAATAGACCATCTCTTCTAGAAGGTTACAGACAGGTGAGTTTGATCGGGGTTGGAGTTAAACTCTGCAGGAAAGTGGAATTCAAGGATCAGAGTTGAGGACCCCTGATCTAGTGACGAGTGTGGTCGATATTATGCAGATATACCACCAAAAATATAAATGTTTTTGAAAGAAGTCTCGTGCTCACCAAGGCTTCATTTATTTTGACAAATAACACTTCTGACACTTCTGTCACTTCTGATCAAATTAATGTATCCTTGCTGAAGTATTTTCTTAAAAAAAAAAAATTTTTGAATGACGTTGTAAATCAATTTTAGGCACTTTTATGTCCCAGAGTTTTTCATTTTTTTGTTATATGAAGGTCACATAAAAACATTGCTGTACTAATTAGTATAACTGTGTCATTGAAGATCTTGAGATATTATACAAGAGATGTGTGAAGAAAATTAAGAATCATGGTAAATATTACTTGAAAAATATTAAATATTTTTTATTGTGTCAGTTTGCAAATATGTCCAGTTTTGCAAAAAAGTGTGAAAATGCTATTAAGCACCATACATCATATGAGAGGTGATGGAAAGGAATTTTTTGGTGGATTATACGTTCATGAGTTAGAATAAAAGGACAGAATTTCCTGTGATGGATGTATTTCCACTCTTGGTGACAAATTACCAGTCAGTAGACAAATTAAACTAGTCAGAGAGTGAAAAGTGGAAAAGGACAAGTGCCCATTGTTGAAGAACCTCCCATATACTGTACACTATACAATTTAATAACAGGCAAATTAAACACTTATTTTACACAATATTTACAGTTCACAAAACCTTGTTTTTGCTGACTTTTTCAGTCATCTCATTTATTTTAGATGTATTCATTTTAGAAAATAAAGCACATCATATAGAATGATTTTAGTTGACCAGCCTTGAAGTTGGCATCACTCTGGTTCCCCCAAACAATCGATCAACAAAGTTTACTGTTTTTACACAATTTGATTGTCATTATAATCTTAAAAAATGAATAAAAGTTTTATCAATTTTGAAGCCTAAATACAACTGGCAGAAGTAAAAAGCAAATGTTGGTAGGCTATATACGATCTAGGGTCCGATAAACATTTTATTTATAGTTATCGCCTTTGGTATAAACAGGCCTTTAAGCTACCTTATTCTTTCTTTATCCTTAAAAGAAATCCCTGAAAGTTTGAGTTATGATAGTTGGCAAAAGTGTGATTATAAACACAACGAGACTGTGAAAGCATACTAGTGAGTAGATTGGTTTGACAATATCTTGAGCTTGTTAACTGTATTTCAGGCATTTAACAAAAAACCCATTGACTTCAGGACAATGGAACCTGGAAGTGCTAAAATGCTAACTTTGTATCTGGATTTTGGCCTACAAAAATACATCACTCCTGCAGCACTCTGTTGTGTGTCCCATTTATAGAAGCATATTTGATCGTCTAGAGCTGCTGGAGTTTGCAAAAATGGGAAGCTACCTTGAATATGACCTCTTTGGCACAGAGGTGCTGAATTATCCGTTCAACCTTGATATTGACATGCCGAACGACAGTCAGAGAGTTCAGAAGTAAGTATCTGCCTCAAACAAACACGACAGGCATTACATTATATGAGTCATAAAAATCTGCCTTTTCTTTAAGGTAATGAGTACATGGTTGTGTTTTATAAAGATGAAAATTTGATTGATGCACATTTAATGAGACTATCCATTTTATGAACTGTCAACAGATCATTGAGAGTCTTTTTGTCTTGTTCCACCAGCTTGGCTTTCCTGATCAAGGAAGGTTACGAAGACAGAATCCTCATCGCCCATGATATCCACACCAAGCACCGACTGGCCAAGTATGGCGGTCATGGCTTCTCCCACATCCTGAATAATATTGTTCCCAAAATGCTGTCTCGAGGAATTACTCCGAACCAGGTGGACAAAATACTGATTGAGAATCCTAAACATTGGCTTACATTTAAATAAATGAACTGCCTTAAAAGTTAACATACCAAAAATTGATTTCTAACGGTTATTGTGAAGAATATTGTTGTCCAGTTGATTTTGGTGCTAAATTCCATACTTTAGTGAACATTAATCCACGTAAGATGGCAGAGTTGGGACCCATAGATCACACATGGGTTTAACACTAACTAGACTTAATAGGTTCAAATATTCAATTTAAATATTCACCAGGCTTCAATGATTAAAGTTGTCTCACCACAAAAAAAGTGGTTAAAATAAAACCAGACTCTGAGTCATGGAAAATGGGTGCTTTTTACTTAATCACATTTTCTTTGTTAGTTTACCAAAAAAAAAAAAGCATTTAAGTAATTAGACTAATAATTAAACTCAGGAAATCACAATTAATCAAAAAAAAAAAGTAGTATGAGAACAGAAGGAACTGTACTAGTGCAACCAAAGGTCTAATTAAATTAGCCTATGCAAAATTAATCAATCACACATTGTAATAGTGTGCAAAATGTGCTTTCTTATATTGTGTAGCTGCAAATGTCTCAACCAATTAATGGCAATATAATCATGAATGTACAGCTGCCCCTTTAGAACAACTGACTATTAGTACTGAGATGATTGAATGTGAACGTATGTCTAAAGTAAGACTGCTTGCTGTACACGTTCACTTTGGCGAGCCTGATTTTTCACAGCGCATCTAATAATTGGAAGGTGTGCCTTCTGACAGGTCATTGTGTAGGACAGACGGATGAGTTTCTCTGGAGCAGGTGGCTGCTCACAGTGACCCCTCTAGTAAAATAATGATAGTCAGTTCCTCTGTTCTTACGAAACAGCAAGGTTAAAAAAAAAAAAAAAAACATGCCGTCTGAGACGTCCATAAAGTTCTAATAAGATGATGGCTTATCAAAACATCCTTCCATTTCAAATTAAAGTGCTCCTTTTATGCTTTTTACATGTTTATGATTTTGTTTTGGAGGTCTCGCATGATAGATTTACATGAGTCAAACATCAGAGAACTTTAATGTTTTCATAATATAAATTGCATATAATTGCAATAATCATCTAATTTCTCAAAGAGTCGGATAAGAGTCTGATAACAGTTTGTTCAAAAACACCCTCTTCTGAGAACTTCCTCTTCTCTGATTGGTCAGATAGCCCAGTCTGTTGTGATTGATCCACTACTTACAGCGTGTGTTGGAAACAAAATGCCCATTCCAGCTCTAGATGCTTCCTCACGGCTTGATACACAGTGATATAAATAGTAACCATGGCGTCGTATTTTCCTTATCAATTCCTACACAAGCCCTCATCCTTTTGAAGTGCATGCAAATTTCTGAAAACAGCGTCTTCTTGACATGTTAACGGCACGAACCAAACTTTTCCAGGCCTACAGTGTAACTACATTGTTTGAGGGCAGGTCAAAGTAGACGTTATTCACAGGCAGCCAATGAAGACCGTAGGCTGGCATTATGCAAATGCATTATGCTTGTGTTGTGTAGTTAATCTGGTGCAACTTCACACGATCAACAAGGTGCATGGTATAAAAACAAAGCTATTTATGGACAATACCAGCAACACTTGTGGCTTAAGGGGTCAAAATAAAAATGTTTATTTTGACCCCTTAATGTCAGAAGTGTTGCTGGTATTGTCCATAAATGAATTATGCGAATTTGTTATATTGTTTCGTTGGTATGTATCAGGAAGTGAGACTGAAATTGCTGACGACTCATTTTGGCAGTGCAGAAGGAATACTTGCTTTTAGGAGACAATAACTTTATTTGTTGTGCACTTTGTTCTGTAAAACTTTCAAGACCTTTTACATTCACAGACAGCTATTTTACACAATGCATGAAAGGCAATATTAAAATAAGCATAATAGGGCCACTTAAAAATGTGCATTTTTTTGATTGCTGGTTGACTTTCTAGAATGTGTATTTTTCTTACAAAACCAATTCCCTTTTTTAATTTAGAATTGCATTTGGTGATTGCGGTAATTGCTCTATGTATGTAGGTCTTTTAGTATTATATATAATTTATACACATGCAAATCATACAATATATTTTATTCACAATTTGTTTGAAGACACTGCACATATACAGACAGTGATAATATTTTTAATTGAAAACATTGATTAAAAAAAGTGCAGAATTGTGGTGTAAATGTGACATTGTGTGCGTGACGAATGAGAAACTATTAAAGAAATGTTATCTCAACTATGTTTCGGGGCTATTGGTGGGTGCTCTGTAACAGCCTCTTCAGATCAGCCATGTGTCGGTTTCAATAGGCACGTATGGAATGGAATGATGTCAACGATTTTCTGCTTTCACTGACGCTTAATCTTTCAATAAATAAACTACAATCATCAGTGTTACACTGTAATTTTTTTTTCTAAATCACAGTGGTTTCTCTAACTACTAATTTGCGTGTAAAGGGTGTGTTCACATGCTTCGAGATGTAGTTCCAGCTCTCAACTGGACGGCCTGTTGCTTATCCTTCACTCTGACGTGGATGAGATGTCAGAAGCTTGAGGGTTAAACTTTTTGTGACCTCAGTCTGATTACGCTGTGACATCAAAATGAGGTACTTCTGAAATTGTCTAGGTCACAGGCGTTAATCGGCGTAGACCATGAAGCCTGAAAACGTGCTGTATTTGTTGTTGTTTCCCCCATGCGCTTTGCCTCCATCTAGTTTAATGTAGATCTCATCTCCAGGCTCCAGGTGTAATATCACACTGTTGCTGGCATAGTCGTAATTCTGATCTGCATCCTGCGCTATTGCGCTTGCACGCACCTGGAAGAAAACGATGATGACTCGTGTTAGACAAATGTTATTAATCCCACCAGAGAAGTGCACACTAAGTTAAGACTCCTTAGTACTTTCAAAGACTTGAAACTAAATTCTACCCATGGAAGTTTAACATTATTCTCTTAAGACAACATTTTTGTTTGTCCACTGAAGTAGGCATATTTATAAAAATAAAATATTTCTGCTTACATGTTATTTGCATTAAAGTGCAAATGCTAGATTTTACTGCAGTATCAGATGTGGCTGAGATCAATATTATGATATATGATATAAAACTTGTATAATTAATAATAATGCAATTATGGTATTATTAAGACAAAAAGTAAATTAAATATTGAAAAATATACATTTTTATTAAAAATAATCACTAGTTTTGGTGCGTTTTTTTCCCATTAAACATTTTATATACTCATTGGTTATCAGAAAAGAATTAAAGAAACGTTTTTCCCAAATGATAACTGCATGTGTATATATATATATATATTAATGACACACCTGATTATTCTTGCACAGATCAGCCCACATGCTGGTCCCGTCTCCACCTCTCATTAATACGTGATACACGAAAAAGTAGATCCCCGGGATGGAGCAGGTGAATTTACCATTCGAGGGGTCATAGTGGTTGCCCAAGTTAGTGACCACATCATCAAACTTAAGCACCTCGTAGCCTTCGTGTTGCTTTTTGAGTCCTGCGTAGAAGGCGATTTTGGGAATGGTGCTGTACGTCGCTGCGCTTATGACACCGGTGACTCCGGGCGGACCGGGCAATCCAGGTGGCCCTGGTTCACCTATGACCCCCGGGGGACCTGGAGGTCCGGGCGGACCCGGCTGACCCCTCGGACCGATCCTTCCCGAGCGCCCTGGCTCTCCTTTTGTACCGCGGATGAAAGTTGGTGGGGACTGAACTAAACGGTTGTCCGCCGGTTCTGATGATGGAGACTTGGTTCCGTACGGATCGCACACCATGCGGCACGCGCCGAGCATCTCGTAGCGGGCGTCGGATCCTGCCGCGCTGACCATCACCGGGATGAGAATCACTAGAACCAGCACCATGACAACACCCAACACACCCGTGGCGATCACCCGCGCTCTGACGCCCAGTCTCGACAGCACCGGGCGCGCCTCGCGCTGCGATTTACGCGCAATCTTGCTCGGCTGAGAAGCGATGCCAAAATCAAGAATTAAACTTCCCTGCTGCTCCAGAGAAAGTCCGTTATCTTTGCAATGAAGACGTTATATAATTCCTGAACTGATGTAAACGTCACCTGAACAAACCTCTGAAGAAGTTTTTGTTTGTTTTTAGTGAAAACGAATGAAAGTTAAACACTGGAAAGAGAAATGTGTATGAGAGAGATACATTACATCCCTGCTATCCCTCACCTGAGGGTTGGTGGGAATGTCGTGAGAAAGAGAGAGAGTGTGTGCGCGCACGTGAACTGCGCGCACACACTGTAGAAAGACACAGATTGATACAGATTCTACAGATTCATTGTTGCAATGAAAAAACCCAAAGTCAAACATTAAACCCATTTTTATTCTCTTCATTTATAGCCATATTTAAGAGAATAATGTTGAATTGTGTACTCAAGAAATTTTTCTTAAATGTCAAGTTGGAGTAAGTGTTGTTAAATGTGTTTTAGATAAATAAACGGGATTTATACATTTTTTAAATTAAAAAATGTGTTGACCAAAATAATAATTTGACATTTCTTACATGTTTGCAGTTTCAGAGAGAGAGAGAGAGAGAGAGAGAGACAGAGAATATTGAGAATAAGAAATTTTTCTTAGCACAAAATCTGCATATTAGAATTTTATTACAGTCTTCAGTGTCACGAGGATCATGTGACACTGAAGACTGTAATAAAATGTCGTTCATTTCAGAAGTGTACATATATATTTTCAATTAATTTTTCCTATATGGATTTTATGGTCATCATTCAAGCATTCAAGAGTAATAAACCATGAACCACACCAAACAAATATGAGGTGAATCACATTTACTATTTAGAAATATTTATCAGACAAAAAAAAAAAAAAAAGATTGAATACTTTATGGTTTTAGTGAGGGAAAGAACTACAATCCCATGAAGCAATGCAAATGTCAAATAATAAACAATGAAGAAATGTAATAACACTATTAATTTAAAGTTGTTAATTATACACAGAAACAATACATTTTAAGTCTATTGTCAAAGTCTAAGTCTAAAGTGTTCACATCCTCATACAATTTTTGGAGAGCTTCGACTTGTACTGCAAACTGACTATTGCTCTATGTTTGAATAAAATCACATGAATAAATTACATTTTACAATAATATTAATTAATAATAACAATAATTAAGTAATAATATTTAACAATATCAGAGTTTTACTCTAATTTTCTTCTCATAAAGATAGACTTGGTGAGCATAAGGGCATACACAACTATTACAAAAGGTGCAAACATTCATTGGTCCCCAAGAAGCAAACTGTGATCAGTGTAAATTGTTATTCTACACATCCTACAATAATAGTGTCTCCCTAAGTCTCTCTCTACCCATAAATTAGTTAGGGAAATTTAATCAATTTCACTCATTCAGGCTGATGGAGCACCTTAAAAAGTTCCACATATTGTCATCTTGGACACTATTATCAAAATGACTAAAATTAAGTTCTCACCTCATCAAACTGGCATTTGTGACATCAGGTATTTGTGAATGAGAAGGAGGTCTGCAGCCTAATGAAGAGTATTATACTGCATAAAACACTCCTCCCTGAGGAAGCTCTGGCCTGTGAAATTCCTGCAAAGGATGAATTAAGCATAAATGATATTCATTCTGTTATAAAGAGCATAAGCCATGAAAATAAACCATAATCATATTCACAGAACATGTTTTTACATGTGCCATATCACATGTAAGGAAGCATGATAGATTTGCATAAGAAGCTCACTGCTTCACTCACACCTCTTGTACTGTATGTACACAGACAGACACAGATGTACCACTGCGCACACACCCTCTCTGAGTCAATGAGCACTTGTGTCCTGTCTTGTCCTCTCCAGCTGGCATTCTCATGGCTTACTCAGCGTGATTGGACGATCACTGCTAATCATGAGTCACATGCCATCTTCATGTGCACAGCAGTGCTCCAACAGACAAAAAACAGTAAAAACTTTTTTCCCATAATATGTATTTATTTGTATGTGCATAGGACAAAAGTAAGCAGATGTTCAAAAAACAATGCTCTCACATCTTGATGAGACCTCTTGGTGCACAACTGAAATCAAAATGAACACATGAAAACCCTTCAGGGGAAGATTGCACAATATTGTGCAGACAGGCACTTTGTGGAGCGCTCAATGTTTTGGTCTTGAATAACCTTTGTTCAATCATGACAACTCTCTGAAAAGTTTTAACTTTTTGACAACGTTAATATATTTGGTTTTGGTGGACTAAATCTGCTTTGCTACTGCTGCAGAGCAATTATGGACTTCCTACTGCTAATAGATACATAGACACACTGCTGTAAGCATGTAAGATCTGCTGCTTCTGCATGAATGGGCATATATAAATCCAGTAGCAGATCTAGACAGGTGGAGCTGGGGAGGTGGAGGTTTTAAGGGGAACTCTGTCAGATCTCTGTCAGATGGCATAAGGTCGAGCTCTATAGCTGCTTCTCTTGGCCAAGAACAGCCCACTTCGAAACAGTTTTATTGTATGAACTTTGTATTTATCTTGAAAAATGTATACCATGTTTTTTATAAAATAAAATATATTAAACAGTGTACAACATTGACAATAAGACATATTTCTTGAGCACTGAATCTACATATTAGAATTATTTCTGAAGTATCGTGACACTGAAGACTGTAACAAAATGTCCTCCCACTTTTTCAGCATTGTTCGTATAGCCTATTTTTCCCATTTGGATTTTATGGTCTTTATGTATGTTTTATTTATGTATTTATTAATTTTTTTTAAAAAAAGTTTATTCTCACAATTGTAATCCATTTACAACAAATAAGCACTAATTATTTAAACGGTGTGCACTTTGTAATCATCCTACAATAAGACATTCCTGGTACACATCTGTTTCGAGCATGTCTCTCCACTTTTTAAGGTATATTTCAAGTGAAATTGAAGAAAGAAATGGCCTGACGTCATTTCGAACAAAATCACAGTAGCCCCTCACTGCAGAACACACGAGATCCAGGGGGTGGAGGTTTATGGATATGTAACGTGGGAGGAGTTGGATCTCGTGTTCTGTAGTGAGGACCATCTCCAAAATCAGGCCAAAATGAAGTTTATTTTTGTGTTGGTCTCGGGAGTTCGAAACAGTTTCGAACACCTTAGAACTACCACTGATAGATGGCGATTACGTAACAGGCTCTTCTTTGTCGTGGAACTCTTTTTCAGTTCATTTATCAACTACTGTTTTCTCACTGCTGTCATTTTTGTTGTGTGTTTATTTTGTTATTGAGAGGAAAGTGTGCAACACATTTTAACATATTTATCTAAATTCCGCTCTCAGCAGCATGGGTGGCATCAGAATATCTCTTTTACATTCTGTTTTATAGTAATCTATTTTACATTCAAATGAGTGCCTCAAACAAAACTGAATATCTTTTAACTGTCTCCTATTATAAACAATGGCACATAATTTTCATACTGATAAAAGATCAGCGAAAAATATACTTTATACAATTTGCAATTTATTATTGCAATATACTAGTAAATTTTCTTTTTAACATTGAGAATATATATACATAAAGCAGTACACACATAAAGCAGTAAATTTTGTTGATATTAATAAATGTTTCTTGAGCAGGAAATCAGCATATCTTAATGATTTCTGAGGGAATGGAGTAATCACTGCTGAAAATTCAGCTTTGCATTCACAGGAATAAATTATATTTAAAAAAATATTCAAGTAGAAAAGTTTGAAATTGTAATAATATTTCACTATATTATATCTTAAAATATGTTAGTGCCATTGTTTTGTCTCAAGATGCACACCAGTAATGTCTAATCTAAGGCTTAATCCTATCTTAATCTAAGCACTGACAGTTAAACCAGGCCTAATATTGATAGTTTGTAATCTTGGTGAGCATAGAGCATACACAACTATTACAAAAGGTGCAAACATTCAAATTCAAACAATATCATTTTTTATGTTCAACTAAGTGCCTCAAACAAAACTTTTGCATATCTTTTAACTGCTTATTTTATCAGCATATGTTAGAAAACCATGGTACATAATTTTCCTAATGATAATAGATTGTATCAAATTTCAAGGCAATAACAGACCAGTAAAATCCAGCTGATGGCATGAAATCAAAATTACGTTAAAAAAATCAACTACATTATCGGGCCTTTGAAAGACTTGTAATATATTGCAGTAGTCCTATGGAATAATAATAATAATAATTTGTTACATTTATATAGCGCTTTTCTGGGTACTCAAAGTGCTTTACATATGGAAGGGGGAATCTCCTCATCCACCACCGATATGCAGCATCCACCTGGATGATGCGACGGCAGCCATATTGCGCCAGAACGCCCACCACACACCAGCTTATTGGTGGAGAGGAGACAGAGTGATGAAGCCAATCAGTGTATGGGGATGATTAGGAGGCCATGATGAACAGAGGCCAGTGGGCAAATTTGGCCAGGATGTCGGGGTTATACCCCTACTCTTTTCGAAGGACATACATATTTTTAACGACCACAGAGAGTCAGGACCTCGGTTTAACGTCTCATCTGAAGGACGGTGCTTTTTTTGACAGCATAGTGTTCCCATCACTATACTGGGGCGTTAGGACCCACACAGACCACAGGGTGAGCACTCCCTGCTGGCCTCACTAACACCTCTTCCAGCAGCAACCTAGTTTTCCCAGGAGGTCTCCCATCCAGGTACTAACCAGGCTCAGCCCTGCTTAGCTTCAATGGGCAACCAGTCTTGGGCTACTGGGTGAAATGGCTGTGTTTTATCATGTTTGGAGCTTAACATTAACAACCCCAGTTTCTATTCAATATCATTACAGGTGCATGGAAAAAATGTCCTAGACATTCAGTTCAAAAGAACTTTTGTGTGTCATGAAAAAAAAAAATCACATGAGTTTATCCTTGTAAGTTGTTTGTTTTACTGCATCTAGAGTATGCAAATGCTTTCCTTCTACATCATCTTTCCAACTACCTCAAACAATGTGCTTCACGAGCCATGACCTCTTCAGAAGGTTCTTTTTCTGTAGATCTCTGTCTCTCTTTGCTCTGTGACTAATTGCTTCTATTGTGGTCTTTGTTAAGTTTGTCACTCGGCAGGTCTGTGGCACCAGGCCTGAGCCAGAATGGAGAGAGCAGATGAACAGAAAGGAAGAGTAGGTGCGACCACACCATCACCCCCTCAAAGCATGGCCTCTTACCGTGCTGCCACTCACTCCTGCTGAGGGATGATTAACTACACTTATGTAACCAGCCAGTTCTTTACTTACTTACATTCACACACCCTATGCACGCATAATTATGTATTCTTCAAATGATAGTTCTGCTGCTGGTGTTTGTAGCTACTGCACAGGTGTACATCTTAATCAGTATGTGAATACTGGTAGTTGGTTCTTTATAAAAAACTACTTGTTTTGACAATGAATATAAATGGATATACATGTTATATTTGAAGTTAATGTGATGAACTACAATGATTTCTCTGCTGAGAACTTGACATACATTAACTACAAACTGACACAAAAGTTGGTTGAAAGTCTTTTGTTCAAAAATGGCTCAGAAAAGTTCTTAGTAAAGGTTCAGCATCATTTGTTTACACATGTCACAAAGGGGAAGGTACAGATAGAGCTTGCTTAAAGATAATGAAATTATTGTGAATTGTCAAGTATCCTGCACTAGTCAAGGAAGATTATGCAGACATTTGTATATCTGCATGTAAGAAAACATAACTATTACTGATAATTCAAGTGTGTAAACAAGTGAAATGACAAAATATACCATATAGTATATAAAATGAAGGAAAAACTTTGCATGTGTGTCTTGACAGTTATTAACACAATATAAAAACAGACATCACATAGGACAAAATGTTAACATTTTAAGAAGAATGCTATGCAAATGTACTAGTTTCACATTATTTAAAAAACTGCTATTGGGGAAGTGGGGAATACGCATATATAAATATAAAATTGTGCTAAAAGATTGATTACTTTTAAAAAACCATTAAAGGAATAGTTTTGAATTAAAATTTCTTGGTAAATTAATCATTCCATTTAAATGCTCAAATGCTCGTCTTACACTACTCCTCGATCCGCAACGCATGACGTAACCACGTTAGAAGTACTGCATTGGGTGAAAAACTCCTTCAACTTCAAAATTGTCTAATGGCGTTGTTTTCCTTTTTTTGGCTGTTTGACTTAATCTTTGCATGTTCGCTTGGTAGACACTGGATCTGTACCTTCACCTATGCCACGCGTGACCTTTCCAAAGTGATTAAGTAATGCGTGGCAGATCGCAGAGCAGTGCAAGATGAGCACTTGTGGTTAAAAATTATATGAATTTTTTTATTTTTTTTTTAATGACGTTTTACTAGATAAGACCCTTATTCCTCGTCTGGGATCATGTAGAGCTCTTTGAAGCTGCGCTGAAACTGCAATTTGGACCTTCCACCCGTTGTACCCCACTGAAGTCCACTATATGGAGAAAAATCCTGGAATGTTTTCTTCAAAAACCTTCATTTCTTTTCGACTGAGGAAAGAAAGGCATGATCCTGGATGACATGGAGGTGAGTAAATGATCAGAAAATTTAAATTCAGAAGAGAACTAATCCTTTAACAACTGTATCATCACAGTTTTTCGAGTCAACAACTATAAATACCTTTAACCTTCTCTTAACCTATTCACAGTCTTAAACAAAATAACAATCTGAAAAAGTGAAAGTGGCATGAAGAAAACCATTTAAATTACTTTTTTTTCACTATAAAGAACCTTTTTTATTTTATTTATTTATTTTTTTATTATTTTTTGCAATGGAAAGCTTCCATGAATTTTAAAGGAACCATCTATGCCAATAAAGAACCTTTATTTTGCAGAGTTTAGTTTGAGAATCACTGTTCTAGAGGCGAAAGCTCTTTGAGTTTCCACCAAAGTGTGGGTTGATGAGGATAGAAGTTTCTTTTTAAATTGAATGACTGGCAGAAGGACTCAACTAGACTTGGTTTAAATAACTAATTCCGTATTCCACAAGAAAAGGACTTAGAAGTTTTGTTGTTCTGATACAAAGATTTGGCCTCTAATGCTTTGCAAAGCATTCAAAAGAGCTTAATGATTATTCTCTCCACCTTTTAATTACTCCTGAAACTGCAGCAAACATCTTGGAGTTCGTTGATGTATGAGCTGGAGAGAGTGTTTTGGCACAATTGACAAATCTTTGAGTTCACCCATTCTGGTCAATAGATCTAGTCTAGTATTGATCAATTACTCTGTACTCTCCTCAGACAGCAGGGAGGCAAAGTACTGGATAACCTTGATAAGAAAGACATTTGTCACCATCACCATGGCAACCCTGATCACTGTCTTAGTATATTTCATTAGTATTTTTTGTGCGTCTACATATTCGCCAATTCAAATTCTTTCACAAGTGGGCGTGTTATTGAAGACCAAACTTTTACCCGATACAACTTGATGAACTTTGAAATACTGTGGCCTTTTTTGCAATGTTTGGAAACCATTATGGAATAATTCTTAAATAATGAAATGACATTCATACACTGTAAATGACCTTCAACATTTTAGGTTGTATGGATTTAACTTAAATATAAGTTAACTTAACTTAAAACCGATACAATGTTAAAACACCAACACACCAAAGTACAAAATCAATGTTTTTTTACATTTATAATTCACTGACAGCATCCTAAAAACACATATGGACCTAAAATAATGCAATAAACATTAATTTTACAAAATAAGATGTTGCATAAAACCATGATGTACACAAATGATAAGAAAACAAATTAATCACTAACATATTCACCTCAAAGAAAAAAAAAACTCCAAATGTGAAGGAAATCTGGGAATGTTAAGTTTTTTCACTGCAAATTATAAGATGACTGTACATTTAATATTATTTTAGGTAACACTATAACACACTGTATACAATAATACAGTACTTACAAATCATTAACAAACTAGTAGTTTATAGTTAATTCATATATAGTTAATATATTTTATTCTCTACATTGTTAATGTATTAACAGGCTATATTTAAATAGTGAGTTCTTCATTCATTGTCACTGTAATCAACACAAGAATTGTTTAGCTAGCTCATAGTAAAGGAATTGTTAACTGGTTATTAGAAGTAGATAGTTCTCACTTTACATTGTCACAGAAAATGGGAACAGAAAATATGTCATTAAATAAGTGCTTTAACCCAACATTTATTAGAGATGAATTGCATTTTTATTCAGTGTATGTTTACAAATACATCACGCAAACACACGCACACAAACATTTTGGCATAAGTTGTTTACGGGAACATAAGTGTAATGGTTTTCTAAAGTGATAACTATTTACAGTTAATAATTTATCAAAGAATTGAAATATTATCTAACTTTTTACATTTGAGCTAATTAAACAATAATAATTTGGTTAAAGGATTAGTTCACTTTAAAATGAAAATTACCCCATGAATTACACGCCCCTAGGTGTAAATAACCTGTATTATAATGGCAGTGCATGGAAACCACCTGTTTGAAGCTCAAAAAAGTGCATCCATTCATCATAAATGTTCTCCACACGGCTTCAGGCAGTTAATAAAGGCCTTCTGAAGCGAAACGATACATTTGTGTAAGAAAAATATCCATATTTAACACATTATGTGGTTCTATACCTCCTTCTATATTCGAAGAAAGAACTTACACGCTACATCCTACGCCTTCCGTATTCAACTTACGAAAAAAAAAAATCATAAATTGAATACGGAAGAAGGTCTTGAATATGGAAGAAGACACCGTAGCATTTTTAGCATTAAAATTATGATAATTTTTTATTATCTTTTTAACTGTGGTTTATGTCCAAGTTCTGATTTTCAATCTGAATTGATCAGGATTTTAATTTTGAAATAAACCACTTTTTTAAAACAATAAAACTAATCTTTACTGGGGAACCTCTTTTTCTAAGATGCATTTCATTTGAAGCAAATGAAAAAAAAACAGTAAAAGTCAATAATTACAATTTCAACAACTTGTTCCAAGATGTTGTCAGCTTTGTATCTATAGCCACTGGAGTTGTTTGTGCTTATGTAATGGGTGAACATGCTCAGAGACCCTACTGGGTGTTAGCTGCTCAGGACTGGCACACGTTCGCACCATGTCTCTCTCCTTCTGCTGTCCGTGACAGAGGGGAAGCATTACTAATCTGCCACAAACAGAGCAACAGAGGCACTCAGAGATGATGGGCCAGAGGAGATACAGAAAAACATGTATGGAGAAAGAACGAGAGGATGTGAGAGAAAACAAAATAGCATATAAATGAGCATGTAAAACCGCTTTTGTTCTGAACTGACAATGAGTCTTCTCCGTACTATCGAGCAACATTTCCATGACAAAGACTAAGCCTAAGCTTTCACTAAATCGCAATGCAGTACCAATTTGTTTGAGTCTAGGACCTAAAATAAATTCTGGAAACCAATCCATGATATTCATGAGATTCCAAAATTCACATGGTGCGTCATTCGGAGCGCAGCCATCCTCATATTTAGGTACTGAAAATCAATGGGAAACTTAGGAGAAGCTTGCCTCAGATTGCAATGTGAATTTGAAAGGGGGAAAAAAAAGTCTCAAGTGTGAGGCTGAGGTGCCAGTTTTGAAACCCACTGAACAATAGAGCTACTGATTGCCATTTTGCTTTTTGTGACTGCATATTGGAGGGTTTGTTCTCATAATGGCAAGAGCCTGACTAAATGCATGTCTTAATTGTAATGTTTAAAGGAACCATGCTGAGAATGGGAATGAAAGCAAAGAGAGTGACTAAAAGGTGAGAAAGCATGAACGATGGAGGTTGAAGCAGCGTCTGGAATATAAAACAAAACTATACACAGTATTTTTACATTGTTGCACTTGTTTAAAACGATAGTGATTAGACACAATTGTGCATGCTATAGCCATGCATTTCTGGTGAATTTTAAACAGATGGAAAAATATTGCATATAATTGAATTAATTGTGCCGGTAAAGACAAATTTCTTGCAAATTTGTATACACTTTTATTGTATGTGAAATAGCCTTGTGTTAGGATTAAAACTATGTGTTTTAACGAACCAGTTCAAAAATAGATGAAAAGACAGAATAGTTTCTGCTTTTGGAGTGCAGTATTATCAATGAATGAATAACCAGAAACATTCCCTGACATAAAAATATCTATATCATCTTTACATATCTCTATACAGTGGGGTCCAAAAGTTAGACCTCTATTGAATATGATGGTGCATTTTTCTTATTTAATACATTTTGTTTATAGCAAATTATATTATCAGCACTGTAATTTGAATTTAAAAGTTATGTTAAAAACTAATATTGTCAGAATGTCTCAGTGTTGGATGAACTCCCCATTAATTTGCCTGCTGCATTACTATGGCTACATTCACTGTCAGTGTTTGAGATTTACAACTGCATTTATTTACAGGTGTGAGTCTCAAAATGTTCTGTTCACACAGCAGCTTACAAATAGAACAACAACATTTAAAACAACAACCATTAATGGCCAATTTTCCACTAGAAACTGACAGACATATTAACAATAAACACATACATTCTCCCCTACTTCTCTCCACTTTCTGAGGCTGAAGTCTGTAAACTCATCCTTTCCAATTACCCTGTCCGTTTGATCATATCCTATCTTTTCAATTTCAGTTGTACCTGTATTCACTCACAACATCAACACCAGTACCTTTCCCACAGCATTTAAGCAGACTCGAATAACCCCACTGCTTAAGAAACCCATTCTAAATCCAGCAGTTTTATAAAACTACAGACCAGTATCCCTTCTTCCGTTCATTGCTAAAACACTTGTGCGAGTCATGTTTCAACCAAATTTCTACCTTTCTTACACAGAAGAGCCTCCTGGACAACAACCAGTCAGGTTTCAAAAGCGACATTTAACTGAGGCTGCCCTGCTCTCAATTATTGAAGCTCTGAGACTGGCAAGTGGAGCTTCCGTATCATCAGTACTCATCTTGCTGGATCTATCTGCTTTTTTAGACACTAGATCCTCCTGTCAACCCTTGTGACAAAGTGCATCAACCGCACTCAAATGGTTCAAGACTTACCTCTCGGGTAGGTCTTTCAGGGTATCGTGGAGGGATCTAATTCACAACTTCTAGCTACTAGGGTGGCCCAGAGCTTGAACCACTCCTTTTCTCCATCTACATGCGATCACTAGGGCCCTGTTTACACTTAGTATTAAGATATGTTTTGGTCCTTTGGATCACAAGTGGACAACGCTAAATACAGTTGTAAAAGGGGTCAAAAACTTTTTGAGCTTGTCCACTTTCAACTACTTCCAGAAGTAGTCAAATATGTATTTGACCTGATTTCTTTCGTAGTGTATACACTCGTGTGGTCGAATGTGTTCAAACAGCCACAAAAGACCTTATACTCTACGCCTACTAACTTAATACGTAAACATTATGGGAAGCACATTAGCCAAACAGGGTTTAAACTTTGTCGGATGAAGACCCAAGTTTGATTTGAAGACAAAAAACATACCAAGCATACTCTCACCATTCCTGACTTCTAACATTCACGTTCAACACGGTCTTGCGGCTGCCAGAGCAGAGATGCAAGATATGAGTTGCCTCTCTATGTTTTTCCAGTGTCTCTGGGCACATTCATATGTAAATTGTGCAAGCTTATTTTGTCCATTAGATCGAAAGATCTGAGAAAAAAAAAAAAAAAGAAAAAAAAAACATTTACCCACCCATCAGGACAGAAGTGGGTGAAAGTGGACAAAAGAGATAGATTAAAATACCAGGTGTAAATGGGTATGTGTCTCCCTCGTCTACTTATGATCAGCCAATACGCATCTTAATACCAGGTGTAAACAGGGCCAAGGATCTGTCATTCAGAAACATTTTTCCTGTCACTGCTATGCAGTGGTCTCAGCCAGAGCCAATCAAAAACCTCATAACAACTTCTCCATTCAGCTATAATTTGTCAACCATAAATCCCTCTAGGACAGCTAGGAACCATGGAGTTGTGATTGATGATCAGTTTAACTTTACAGACAACTTTACATTGTTAGAACTTCCCTGTCCTCCAGTTTTGCCTTGCACAACATTAGGAAGATCAGGCCCTTCAGAGCCCAACACAACTCTTTGTCCAAGCTCTTGTTCTATCCAGGCTGGATTACTGTACTGCTCTATATGCAAGCCTTCCAGCATGTACTGTCAAACCTCTGAAACTGATCCAGAATCTTGCAGCAAGAATGTTCTTTAATGTTCCAAAGAGAGCTCACATCACACCTCTCTTCATCAATTTGCACTGGTTGCCAATTGCCACTCGCATAAAATTCAAGGCACTGATGTTTGCCTACAGAACAACCACTGGCTCTGCATCCCCTATACCTAAACCCACTACTTCAAACTTATGTGCCCTCCAAAAGCTTGCATTTTGCAAGTGAATGGTGCCTTGTGGTTCACTTTCATGAAGCTTTACCTTGACTGCTTAATGCTGATGGAACTCAACCTGAGCTGCTGAGTCTTTAGCCATTTTCAAAAAATAGCTAAAGACGCATCTTTTTTTGTCAACACTGACTCATTAATACGAACGCTTACTATTCTATTCTGTATTCTATTCTATTTTTTTTTATTATTAAAAAAACCTTGCTACGTGTACTGTGCTAGACAAACTGGGACTAGTCACAGCACTTACATATTGTTGTCCTATTGTTGGTTTGATTGCCTCTATGGGCTCTCCTCATTTGTAAGTCGCTTTGGATAAAAGTGTCTGCTAAATGATTAAATGTATATGTAGAATGAAAGAAACTTGGACGTACTGCATCTTCCATGTTGTTATTGTCATGTGACCTACACTGTAGGTTGTAGACTAGTTTTGTTGCTTCACTGTAAAGTGTTCATCAAATCCGCACTTCAAAATCTCGCTGGAAGTAGTAGGTCATCTGGATAATTTCTACCTACTTTTTTTTTAATACCATGAAGTCAGGCATACTATTTGGCTCACATATGGTTTTTGCCATATGTATTCTGCAGCTGTGTGATTTTGGCATGTGTACAGGGTCTCCAAATTCACACTGTATTCATAAAACAGTAGGCAAGAAATACCCAAATGACCTACTACATTTGCTGAAATTCTAAGGTGCTTTTTTGTTGAAACATTTCGTGAGGCCACGGGAATCCACTCGTCAATGATGGGTAAGGGACTTCATAGTTCACATGTCTATCCTAAAATGGCTGTCTGGTATGTCTGTATTCATGCTCCACACATGCATGCTATATAGAACATACTTTTTTAATCGTCGCACAGTTCACACTTCACACTTCATCAAATGTTGTACTAGAAGAATGTGACTTCAGACGTAGCAATAGTGATTTTGAAATGATCCTTTAAGTGAATGATTCAATGTTTGTTACCCCAGCTACTGGGGTACAATTTAACCTGCAGAAAGAGTCATGAATATCCCACCAGTAATGCACTACAGTACACAGGCTAACATTCTGGTTGAGTCCAAGAAATACTCTCCGAGCAGGTACTTCTTTTAAATGATGTTTTGTTAACAAAGTTAAGGAAGAGAATATTCTGATTAGCATTAATTAGCACAAGAGGCAGTATATGTATATATATATATGTGTATGTATATATATATATATATATATATATACATATTTATTTACACACACACACACAGCATCCCTCCACCTCCCCAACCCTCCTCTCACTCTTAAATATTTCCTATCCCAATCAGGAATGGGGGAGTACTCTGGGATCGGGCCAAATTCCATGGAGCCCTCCCCTGGAACAACATCGCAAATATGAATATGTTTTGTATATCTAATTATACGAAAGGGTGAAATTTCTTTGCTACTGCTTAAAAAACATACATTTTTTTTTAATAGTATGAATGTTATCCGGACATACTCTACATATGTCAGGTTGAGTCACTTCATTGCCATCCACAAATGCTCTCCGGTCGTGGTGGTGTTCTTGAACATTTCAGTGAGTGAGTGTCATTTATCATCATCAACTGGCATAACAATTTAACCTGCAGAAAGCCACGTAGCAAATTCAATGACTGGAACTAAGTGTTTTATAACAGTGTGTTTTTAAAAAAAAATCTATTTCTAAGAAAGCTCTTTCATTTCATGGCTTGACTGAAAATTCAAATAAAATCAAGTCAGTTGGACACCACTGTACTATATATTAAATGGTTGGGGGAGTGTGGGTTTTTTATTGCTAAGAAATGTTTGTTGAGAACACAAATGTAAACATGTTAGTGTGATGTGCAGAACATTCTGGATGCGTGATTGTCTTCTGCCCCACTCATCTATGAGCGGCTGGCAGATTAGATATTCGCATCTGCTGTCGCTGTCACTCCCTGTTAAGACAAGCACATCAAGATCAGTCATTCAGCAGCAAAAAGAGGCAGCATTTAGAAGCGGTCACCAGGTGCAAAGACAAAGACAGCGGGCGGTACGAACAAGATGCTACTTAATTAAAAAGCCGACTCTGCTTCCCATCTCTGATATGGGCTGACAGAGGTCAGGGACAGTATGAGAGACTGTTTAAAGTCTGGATAGACTCACTAGAGGACAGGGCCAGAGTGGGACCTATTTTCAGCCCAAGATTTTAATACACAAGAAAAAAAACAAATCATTAAGAAAACCTTTGTCTGAAAATACAAACATTAATTTAATCGATTCTCATTTGCTACTTAAATCAACAAAAACATTAACTAAACTAAAAAAACATCAAATAGTAGATAAAACTACTTCATAAACAACTTTGCGCTGCTGCCCACAATCACGTCAAGGCCTGCATTTATTGAAATATAAATATTTTTTAATAAATGTCTTTATTGAAATTTTGATCAATTTAATGCATCCTTGCTGAATAATAGTTTTTTTTTTTTTTTTTTTGCTGTTTCTTACACCAAGGTTTGGTAAAACTCATGTTTTCCACAAAAATATTAAGCAGCAAAAATATTTTTAACACATAATAAATGTTTCTTGAGCATCAAATCAGCATATGATTTCTGAAGGATCATGTGACACTAAAGACTGGAGTAATGATGCTGAAAAATTTCAAGAGCCAAAGAGACTTCTTTCAAAAGTGTAAAAAAAAAAAAAAAAAAGAAAAAAAAAAAGAGAGAGAAAAAAAAAAAGCAATTATTCCAAAAATTTGACCGGTAGTATATAATATTTGTGACACTGCATTTAAATTAGGTTTTAAAAAGAATCAGAATGCAGAATCATCCGCAGAATGTCAAAGTGCAGCAGTTGAAATCAAAGCACTTCTAACAAAGCTCTGAAGAGAGACAATTAGCTTTTAAAACTTCTGAGAAGCGAAGTTCTCAAAGTACATCTTATCCCATTATGTCTCTTAGCTCATTAACAAAATGACACCATCAAAGAATGGAGCAGTTGGGCTTCTCAGTAGTGTCTCTGTGTGTGGGAGAGAGAGAGACAGAGGTGTTACAAAACAAGGTTTCAATTCAAAAACATCATCAAGTGTGATTTGTAGTGGTGTGTCCTCTAGTGGTGAGGAGCTTGCACAACAAAAACAGCACACAACACAAAAATATTAATCTATACTGTATTATATCTGCCATAAAATCAATCATTATTTACACATACAGGAATGTTGTAGCATACATGTACGCCTATAACTGCATTTATAACTACAACTGTCACAAAGCACTGAATAGAAATCATCTCTTGAATGCCCATTATTTTCGTTTTACTATTCACGGACCACACTAATATACATGTTGCCACGCATACATTATACCAAGCATTATGCTACATCATAAAGATCTGGATGTTCAGAAATGGTGTCATCATTTGGTTAAAATCTTGTGAAATGATAAATCAAGTCTTGCTATTTCTACCCATTGCGTGTTAAAAGTCCATAGTGAGAGTTTTATAATGTACTCGTTCATTTTTAGCTACAAGGCATAGTATTATCCAGTGGAAAAGTTGCAAATTAGTGTCCATCAAGGCTCAAGTGATTATTTGGCCACCTCCTGAACAAACATTAAGAAGGTGCAAAGCGAGAAATGTATTGTAGCACTTTTCATCAGTCAGGTTGTGGTAGTAGAGCTGTGATTGAACTGGGTCAAGCGTATTGTTGGGTGAATGTCTGGTGGAATTCCTTCAGTTTGTTGAGCATAATCTTGAGTTTGTCTGTCGGAGGAAGGATGGTCATCCTGGTAAAGCAAAGAACATCGAAGAGGAATGAAGAGGAAGGGAAGGAAGTGTTTAAGGTCACAAAATTACATTTCTCATACAAGTTGAGAGGTTACAAATTATATTTTAGCAAATATTCCATGTAGCTTCTTAACATTAATTTTGGTTATTGATTGAGGAGCTACATGGACTATTAGCAATAATAATAATAATAATAAGCTTATAAAAACATGTATCCTCTATATCCTATTGTTATTATCAATGTTGAAAACAGTTGTGGTATTTTTTTTCAGGATTATTTGATGAATAGAAAGTTTAAAAGAACAGCATGTATCAGAAATAGAAAGCTTTTGTAACATTCTCACTACCGGTAAAAGTGTGGAGTCAGTAAGAGTTTTTTTTGGAAAGAAATATTTTTATTCAGCAAGGATGAATTAAATTTATAAAAAGTGACAGTATAGACATTTATGTTGCAAAAGCTTCATATTTCAGATAAATGATTTTCCTTTGAACTTTCCATTCATCCAATAAACCTGAAATTTCAACATTGATAATTATAAATGTTTCTTGAGCAGCAAATCGGCATATTAGAATGATTTCTGATGGATCATGCAACACTGAAGACTGAAGTAATGCTGAAAATTCAGCTTTGCCAACACAGAAATAAATTGCATTTAAAAAAATATTCAAATAGAAAACAGTTATTTTAAATTGTAAAAATATTTCAGAATATTACTGTTTTTGCTGTATTTTGGATCAAATAAATGAAGCCTTGGTGGGCAGAAGAGGCTTCTTTTAAAAACATTAAAAAAATCTTCCCGTCCAAAAATGTTTGACCGGTAGAATACTTGTATATTGTGTATCAACAATTCCCAGAGAATAACCATGAGAACGAAAGATCCAAACTCTTGTGGACACACACACACCTGAAGTGGTAAGTGCCATCTCTTTGACCAAAACCACTGCCAGGAACGAGGCAGATCCCAGTGTCCTCCAGAAGTTTCATGCAGTAGAACATGTCTGGAGCCTGACCCTTCGCCTGTATTCACACACACAACAAGCCATGAACCAAGTCAATTAGAGCAAGCAGAATACATAAAGAACATGTGACAAAAACCGACCTTGGCTTCGTTAATGGCACGTTCAGGTATGGTGATACGTGGGAAGGAGTACATAGCTCCCTGCACAGGGTTACAGCTGATGCCTGGCACTGTATTCAGAATCTCCTCGGTCAGTTTGGCTTTTTCAGCCAAGGCACTCAGAACGGCTGTTCGCTCCTACACAAGACAGGAAGAGGAGTGAAAAAAGAAAGACTGGGATACTAGCCAGTACGGTTAACTGGATTATATACAGATAATTGTGAGCAAAATACCCAGCCTTTTTTGTAGAAACAGAAGAAACATTGTACTGCATATGAAAACTCTATCCATGTTCTCAACTGAATACTGCATCTGGCCATCTTTTCTTTTGTATTTAAAAAGATGTTTCACTAAAAATTTTTTAATTCTGTCATTATCTACCTCATCTTGTTCCAAACCTGAATAATTTAATTTCTTCTACATAACAAAAAATGTCTTTGTCTATAAAATAATTTCAATGTTTTTTTTGTTTTGTTTTTAACAAATTATATTATATTAACAAAAACACTTTAAACATTCTTTAAAATATCTTATTTTGTGTTCTCAAGAATAGAAAAAAGACAATGCGTCTCATTCACTAACTGCGCAGATATGAACAAACAAATCATGATTCATCAATTAACTTCTGTACTAAAATTTATATTAAAAGGTTTTTTATTTAACGAAAAAATTTAACTTATATAACTATATATACAGTGTAACTTTTCTCATAACCAGAGTTGTACACCACCAAGTTAGATTGTCTACTCGCTGTGGTAAAAGTGCTACAAGTTGGAAAGAGGAAGGCACCTTCATGAACGTCTGGTAGGACGGTTCTCCAGGCTGAGGGGAGTTGACCACCAGGTCCATGAGGGCTTGTCCAGGCGCAGGTGGGCACAAGCGTACTGACACCAGCTTGGTGAGCTGAGCTTTAACCTCTGGGTCCATATTGATGACCTCCATGTATCCCCCTCGAAAACCACATCTGAAAGTATGTTTTTGAATGTTAGAAAAGAAAGTACATTGTATGGATTGGATGAACTTGTAGCAGTTTTGTAGGTAACAAATGAGTACAATAACGAGGAATCACTGGAACAAAGTTTAATGATGAGCAGGAGAAACAATCCACAAGACACTGAACATTAACAACAATCGACAGGGACTGAATGAAACTCGGGGCTTAAATAACAGGAACACAAGATGATAACGAGGCAAATTAACGAAACACGGCTGATGGGAAAGAACTAATGATGACGTGGCGGGAACAGACAAAGAGCACATGTGACACAATGACAACAAAACAGAGTCCAGGACAGCAACACACGTAACAGAACTCTGTGCACGTAAAAATTCTACATTGTTATTGAATTGTTTTTTGTGGAAAAAAATAAACTTGAGCATATTGTTTCATACACTGATTCTTGTGTAAATACATTTAAATCATGACAACTCTCAAAATAGTAAGCATGTTATAGAACAATGTTTATGTATTTGGTCTCGGCAGACTAGATATGCTACGCTGCTGTTGCTGCAGAGCAAGCAGAGGTGGGATTAAGTCTCAAGTCTTAACCTTGAAGTCTCAAGCAAGTCCAAGTCAATTATTGTGAGAATCGAGTCAAGTCAAGTCAAGTCAAGTCGTAGCTTAAGTCAAGCAATTCACTGGCAAGTCATACAAATATTTGATGATTTAAATGAATTTAAATATTAAAATAAGTTAAAAAAATTACAGTTTTTATGTACTATGGGAGTTTTATTATCATCAAAAAAATTGCGATATGCATTTCTACTCAAAAGGTGTCCACATACTGCTGAGTTATTAATACAATAAAAATCTAAAAATAAAACTACATAGCCTAAAATGTAAATGTAACTGAAATTAGACCAAAATGAAAGCATGAAAAGTATTTAGGTACATCTGTTTCGACATGCCTCAAACACTGCAGAAGAGCATGAAAAAGTATTAAACAATTCAAGTATAATGGTTTCTATGCCACCAAATGGCGTTCTTCAAACAGGCATCAACTTTATGAGACATGAACACATCCATTAAGTTAGATCCTACAGAGTCCCTAAAGGGACGTGGTGGTGGAAAAAAAAAAGGGGATAGGAGGAACTTTTTAAAAAAAATATCTTTTGCATTCCCACGCAAAGATATTATCGTTCCCTTGCAAAACCTGTCGTGAGCTCGGACAAATCCTTCCTGTTTAATGTCCCTCTGGCTGGCAGTGTTTCAGTCAGCTCCTGCATTAATACATACAAATAATGCACGGCTCATTTAGAGTTTGAACTTGGACTCAAATATAAGGAAATGTGGTCAGTGCTTAAGGAGTTCAGTAAAGTTGGCAATATATTCACAGATTCAAACATCCCGGATCAATAACTCGTGAGCTAAACGTTGTTATAACACAAATGCAGATATTTCCAATGATAGTAACCTAGACAACGAGCTACGACAACCCAATTTTCCTCAAATGTGCTTTATAATATATACATTTGTCTCTAAGAGCCGGCGGCTTTTATGATTATTATGAAACAAAATCAATAACTTCACTGTTATTAGTGAAACATTTAATAAATTGTAATGCCATCAAATCCAGTAAGCACTTATCATGCAAAAGCTGGTTGTAAGTATTTAAGCTGTGTGACATCCTTTGTGTGAAGAAGGCATTTATGTGCTACATGCAAAACTAAGTGTTGTAATATAACCAGCAGGAGAGCAGTGATGTTTTAACTGAGTTTGCACTTTTCAGACGGTCCCTTCGGACTTGTCTCTCCGCCGCCTTCTAATAGAGACCAGTTTATATTATAAAGCTTGTTTGAGGAAAATCGGGTTGTTGTAGCTCATTGTCTATGTTGGAAATAGCTGTTATAACAACGTTTATTGATGTTATAACACGAGTTATTGATCCGGGAAGTTCGAATCTGTGAATATATTTGAATTGTCAAATGAAATTTGAAGTGGTGGTGGTTGCATCACATATCTTCGTGTTGGAGGCCTTGCATACTGCTGTTCTTCTCTTCTTAGAACCGTCTTGCACATAATCCTGGTAACGTTACCCGAACTTAATTATTATTGGCGTAGTGCCTGTTCAGTTCCGACTGTCCATGCTCTTACGTTAGATCTTTCTGCTTGCCTGCTGCATCATGTGCTTAGGTTGTGGCGTGTTCAAAAATAGATATTAAACAAAAGACTTTATTCGAGTCATTTCACTCAAGTCCAAGTCAAGTCTCAAGTCACGAATATCAAGTCAAAGTCAAGTCAAGTCTTTTATTAATTTTTGTTAAGTAAGTCTCAAGTCCTAAAATTTGCGACTTAAGTCTGACTCGAGTCAAGTCGTGTGACTCGAGTCCCCCACCTCTGAGAGCAAGATCTGCTGCTGCTGCATGAATAGACATGCATAAATCCCGTAGAAGATCTAGGCAGGTGGAGCTGGGGAGGTGAAGGATTTTAGAGGAACTCTGATATCACACTGCAGGACTAGCCTACAGCAAAGAATGAACTAGACTATTTAAATGATGAGCAAGCAATTTCGTTGGCTGCAGGATGTGCAGAGGCCAGCTTGTGCCGAATGGTTATGATGTGATTTCTTGCAGACTGCATGACCTATCAGCCTGCACCATCTAGAGTTTCATGAGTGAATTAGATATGTACACAACAGGGCCAGGTCCATACCAATGTAGTGTGTTTCTCTGTGAAATGACAAGCCTGATGGATGTGTACTCACTCTCCCATGTAGCACTTAGAGGTGGAGTGGAATGATGCCAGCTCTACTTGTCTTGAATACTCTGGACCCATCTCAAACAGCACTTTCTTGAAGGAGTGAAACTCACAGCCCTCTGCGTATACATTGTCCTGGTACACCTAAGAAACAGATGCATAGTATAATAAATGTTTAGTGCTAAGCAAGTACGGTGAGAAATGCATGCCTTAAACCCTTGTGAGAAAGTGTGCACTTCTATGCCTGTAGATGCTGATGTGGTGTGAATTCAGATTTATTGTATGATGTATTGTATATGTAAATAGTATTAACTCACTTCATCAGCCATTAGGAATAGGTTTTCTTTGGCTGCAAATCGAATTACATCTTCAATACATTGTCTGCTTTGTACCTGACCTATTACAAAAACAAACAAAAAAAATCAGTTATAGAAAAAAGTGGAGGAGAATAAAAACTGGCAAGTTTAATTAAATTATTAAAAAAAGCACAATCTTGAAAAATGTTGTTTATGCCATGTTGTTTATTAAAATCTAATTATTCTTAAGGAAATGATCTTAATGGTTTACCAGTGGGGTTGCCGGGGTTGATGATGCACAGTACACGGGGGTTGCAATGCTCTCTGGCTGCCTGTAGAGAGCGCTGTAGCTCACTAATGTCTAGACTCCAACACTTCTCCTCATTTAAGTAGTAATTCACCTGAATGGCACCCAGCTCTGCTATAGATGCAGAGTACAGAGGATACTGAGGAATAGAGATCATTACCCCTGTCCGTGTGCGACCCTCTCCAGCTGTCAACAACTTCAGTATGGTCTGAAGGCAAGAAGAAAGAATAAGATATGAGGGAAAACTAGATTTTCACATTTCCTCAATAAAAAAGTGAAAGGTGTGCATGATGCTTGGAGAAGGAGGATGGTTTCTGAAGGGCTGTTTACCAGTCCAAGTGAAAAGACGTACCCCAAAGTCTCTATGATATTCTGGTCTCTAAATATGGCTCAATGTAATGTAAGGCTATGGGATTTTTAAAAATTAAAATCTTTATTCTGATTGCTATAGAAGCTTGTTTCCACTACATAATAATAGATTAAAAAAAAGGTAATTGTGACTTTTTATCTCACAACTCTGACTTTTTTTCTCTCAATTGTGAGTTTACATCTCGTAATTCTGAGGGGGAAAAAGTCACTATACTTAAAAATTATAGTTATTTAAAATAAAATAAAATATGAATTTATCTAACACAATATGATTTACAAGAACAGATTTTGAAAGACCAAAAACCTTTTCATTCCTGGTGCTGTTTTTTTCTTTCTTGCTACTTGTGAGTGCACATATGGAATAATAAGTATACACTGTCTCTTTAATTGACATACTGCAGCAGGCTGACTCTGAGTACACAAGTTAAGTGTACAAAGAACTGTGTTTGCGTTTGCCTGACGTACCACAATGCCGTCACTGGCTCCTGTCGTGAGGTAGATGTTATCAGGATCAGACGGAATACCGCCGTCACGGCGCTGTATGTAGTTTGAGACATCATGCCTTACACAGTCAATGCCCTGACTGGTTGTGTATGCACCTGACAAACAAGAGGAGGTGGAGGTGTAAATGTGGAAAGAATTTCATGTAACAGAGCCTTAAAACCTCTGCTGCCTTTTGGACAGTGACTAACATCAGCACTTTAATCAGTAACATCCCTGTGTAGAAGAAAAAAACAAACAAGTTGTGGGGTAGTTGTGGCCTAGTGGTGAGGGAGTCGGGCTTGTAATCTGAAGGTTGCTGGTTCGATTCCCATGCCGGCAGGAATTGAAAGTGGGGATTGTGAATAAACAGCACTCTCTCCACCTTCGATACTATGACAAAGGTGCTCTTGAGCAAGGCACCTAACCCCTAATTGCTCCCCTTGTAGCGTCTGCTAAATAATGAAAAATGAAAAAAAACAAACAAACAAACAAAAAACATTGGACATCATCTGATATTTCATATGAAATCCTATTATACACATACCGATGCTATTCCCTCCACATGCTTGCAAAATACGCCTTGCTCGGTTTTTGGCATCCTCTGGAAACTTGTTGTCATCAAGTAGTTGTGGATAAGTACACAGTGCCATCACCTTGAAAAACAATTCAGTTAAGAGGCCATAAAACATCTAGAAACAAACTAAGCAAAATTAATCAAATTAAATTGGCTATGTGCAAATTGGTCCATCTAAACTGTTGACTTTGGTTAAAAATGGAACAGCTGAAAGTGCAGTGGACCTGAAAATGACTGGAAATTACTAGAGTAGATCATTCATTGAGAATCTTAGTCAGCAAAAGGAAAGGAGTCAGCTACCTGTCGAAAGAAGGTGATTGGTCGTTGCCCCATAGCGTGAGCATCCCCGATATTGGCTTTAATGACTTCTTTAAAAGGCTTCTTGACCCCCTGTAATGCAGTCAAATATATAACACAAAATGTAAGAAAGCAAACAATTATTTTTAGCAGATGTTATCAATCATGCGTAGAGCTGAAGTTGGAATACAGTACACAACTGTTTGAAATTCGTAGACTGAAGGTAAAAAAAATCGGAGTCAGTAATATACTACGTGATTTTCGAAATCTGTCCACTCCGACAGCCCAAAATCTGCAGGCTGACTCCAACTTTTGGCAACAACGGTCGACTCATACAGACTGCAAAAATCTGTGCAAACATCATGACTATATGATACTCCAGACCTTTCTCTATGCGAGTTAAATAAAAAGACCACAGAAAATCAGTCACAACTACAATGTTTCCCCTATTATGCTTTTTCAGATATTACCTTTCATGCAGTGTATAATATAGCTGTTTGAGAGTGTGAAAAGGTCTGCAGAGTTTCAAAGATAAAATTGCACAACAAATGTCTCCTATTGTCTCCAAAAAGAAAGAACCAATTCTGAACTGAATTGAAGAGCTGAAATTCAGCTGAGAGTCGGCTCACGGAAGTTTAGAGAGACTGAATCTTCTAAGAAACCGTTTTCAGACTCTTTGAGAAATGAAAATTGAATCACTGTAGTCATGTTGACAATTTTAACAATGTCTTTTCTACTTTTCTGGACCTTGAATGATGGTAATTACATTGCTTTCTAAAGGGGATAAAAAAAAAAACCCTCTTGGATTTCATCAATAATATCTTAATTTCTGTTCCGAAGATGAACAAAGGTCTTACGGATTTGGAACAACAGGAGGGTGAGTACTTAATGACAGAAATTTCAATTTAGGGTGAACCAACCGCTTAATTTGAACATTAGTAACACGTATAATGCTAGGTTTGGGGGATTGCTAAGGCATTGTTACGGTGTTCTGATTGGTTGCCAGATATTTCAGAGTAGTTGCTAAGTGGTTGGTAGGGTGTTCTGGGTAGCCAACTCAAAAGTGCTCATCCACAAGTTATGATATGGCCAAGGTGTGAGTTGAATGGTTGAATGGAGGAACATTAATATTCATGATGAAAGCTCTACCAGAGTGTTCGGTGAAACAGCAAGCTGACCAGCAGGCTCACTATGGGGTGGGGCTTTAAAGGGACCAATCAGGTAGCAGCCTTCCCCTACCATCCTACATTTCAGACATTTTCAACTCGGTGTCTTCCTCACTGTAAGTCTACTGAAGTTTTTTCACAGGTTTTATCATTGACCAGCAATATATTTAAATCTGATTGCTTAGAAAAGTAATACTACATTTCTATCAAATTTGCAAGATGAGTTTGCAAAACCTTTATTTAAACTCAGCTTGGTCTGAACAGCAGAGGGTTAAAATGCCACAGTGCTTGAAATGCCTTATCTGGTGAACAAACAAGCAGCAAGGGTCAGTAGTACTGCTGATGGCAGGGGTTCACCCAGTCCCCTTCTGTGTCCCATTCTTTCTGTTTGCTCATTTCAAAAGCACTTTAACAGAGTGTGCAGCTGAAGCTTCACAAACAACCACACTGTCACTCTCACTGCATGCTGATTGCAACACACAAACAGTTTGTTTTTCCAAATATGGTGTCCTCTCCGGTGTGGAACACATGGTTCAGGACAGAGTTAGATAACAAGAAAAATGTTTTTTTACTGTCATCTGATGATTTTTGTCAATATAAAATTATTGCCTGTTTAAGGAAAATCAATGTTCAAAGAAATCAATGATCAAAGATAGAGTGAAAGACATCGAATGTGAATGTGTGGGAGACAGACAGAAATGAGATCTCTTTAATAGCTCAATTGTTACTGCTAAACAGCAAAGAGATTAAATGGAGAGCAAAGACTTAACCCTATATGTGCCTCCTGCAGAGTTTGAGGCGAAATCCCTATTTTAAACTCTGATCATATTTGTCAAGATATCAATGTGATAAAAGTCAGAGATTTCAATATGAAGGTTTCTCATCAAATTCTTTCAAAACCAAATTATCTGAGCTTTGTTATGCACTTTGTTTAATTGTCTCTTTTGTACATATCTCTTTTTTTTTTTATTTCTTCAGAAGAAACATCTGCGATACAGTTGATGCTTACATGGAACTCCATTAAGCCTCCTGAGCAATGAGCAAACTGATGATTTTTGGATAATCCATTAACTTTAATATAACCATGCAATCGGAATTTCACAAATTACTTGTTGCAAGTAAAACATATATAGCACTTATATAAGTAGAATTGAGGTCAATTTAAAAATGAATAACATGATCTGGCAATCAGTTGTGTAAGATACAGGTAGCCAGCAAAGGAAGTGAAGGGCTATGAGTCAGCATTTCTACAGCTGGATTCTCAACTCTCTGTAAGTGTTTGATAGAACTCTTTGACAAATCAGCTAAAACATTACTAGGTCATTCTGTGTCAACTCAACCAGAGGTCCCTGGCTAAAAATGTTGGCATATATATATATATATATATATATATATATATATATATATATATACATTAAATAAAAGAGCTAGTTAAATAAAAAAAAGGATCTACGTCTTGATCAACAGGCATGCAAACTTGTGGCAAAAATCACAAGTGCTTTTTTTCCATTTTTGAACTATCACCGGTGGCAGGCATATGCAACAAAGATTACTGAAGTAAATAGATTTAACTAGTACACCTACCAATGTGCAAAAATAAAATAGTGATGCTGCCATCTTTTCAAAGTTATGTTTACCCTCCTGTAATTTGGCTCCTAATCTCATGTGAAAATTGTCATTTTGACCCACCTCCACAAAATAATGGATTACTCCTCTATTGCATGCAATATGCATGTGTTACATTTAATATTTTGGCTTTCATTACTATTTGTGTTTGTCTTTCTTCATATTTTTTTTAAATGAACAAAATCGAAAATGAGCCAAAAAAGTTTCTAAAATTTGGTTGATATGACATGGAATGACCCTACTACAGTTGTCCAGTCTTTAGGTAAAAAATGTGTGAATACATGAATTTCCAATAAAGGACATAATATCACACACCTTAGAGATGATGATAATAGGCTGTTCTACAAGCAAGAGTAATGTATGAGTTATAAAAGTCACTTTATATTATTGTTATTATGTCAGTGTTACATTTTATTGGGAGGAGGTCAAAGACCTTCTCACAAAAAAAGTGGTATTAAAATGAATTAATGCAGCCAGAGCAGGTCCTTACATGATCAGTAGGAATGTGTAATGAACCCTATACACCAGGAATGTCATGAATCCAATCTCTTTACATGTTATGAATCAGCTTTCTATAGACATCAAGCCATAAATGAGTGAGATTTGGATGCAAATGAGGTACTTTAAAATATAATAACAAAAGTACAAGCAACTAGAAAACAAAAAAGACCTGACCATAAACCATGGAAAAACAAGGACAATATACAAGAGCTAAGGAGTGTAAGAAGTGTCTGATCAGTAAGTAGTTGGCATGTCTGTTCTTCTTATCAAAATAATTAAAGTTTAAACATGCAAATGTGAATTGCCTTTATAGTTCTGTTGTGTTTGTTTCATGTTTGTTCTGAGAATAGAAATTACTTTATTTTCCTTGTAACATTTTAAAACATCATTCGGAGACAATAAATACTACATTAAGGCAATACTAAAAGAGCAATCCATGTGTGTATGGTGTGCACTTAAAACCTGTCGATCAACATTAGGGCATCACTCTCAAGCTGAATAATGCAAATACCTCCGCCAAAGGTGTGTCTGCATGTGATTGGAATATAAAGCTACGCTGTTCATCATAAACGAGAACTAAGACTAAGACAAAGAATTCTGCCCAACCTAAATTCATGGTGGTACGCGCTGGTTGTAGTCACACACAGAGATGAACGAAAGAAGATACAGGGTAAACTTAAATAATCCAAACAGAGATGAAGCACAACAACCAAAGATGAACGAGACCAGACAAATGACAAAACAACTAAACTTAACACAGGGAGTTAATGAGACAAATGATTACAAACAGCTGTGGTGATTATAGGGACATGTCCATGGTGATAGACTGTGGAGGGAAATACAAACAAAGGAAACATGTGACTGATGAAAAACAAAACAAACTGAAAGTCCACGTGGTGATCATATAACACATGGTCAGGAGCCACTACTGCTATCAGAGTAATGAAGGGAAACCAACATGATCTCATGAACTGAAAATGTAGTTATTTACGAATTGGAGAAGAATATCACATATGATTTGGAATGGCATGAGGGTGAGGACCTGTTTGGTGAACATGATTTCATTAAGTACCAACTCCCTGTCACATCCAGTTAATTATGTAAATTGTATTAGCTTTTACTTTTGCATCACTATGTCTTACCTGGGCTGGGCTTGCTTGCTTTTTAATAAAAATATAGTAAAAAAAAAAAAAAAAAACTTTCCCTTTCACACCAAATGTTAAATGAAAGCCCTAGGCTGAAAGAAATACAAATTCACGGCTGTTCATTAGATGGTGCAGCGCAAACAACTCATTCCAGATTCCAGAAGAATAGGACTAAGGAGAACAAACATGGGATTCTAAAGACATTTTTGGTCATTTTTGCTAATTGGTATGGTTGAATTGGATCATTAAAGGTCAGCATACATTGGTTAATAAAATGAGATTAAATACAGTACAGTCGTGGCCAAAAGTTGAGAATTACATAAATATTGGAAATTGGAAAAGTTGCTGCTTAAGTTTTTATAATAGCAATTTGCATATACTCCAGAATGTTATGAAGAGTGATCAGATGAATTGCATAGTCCTTCTTTGCCATGAAAATTAACTTAATCCCAAAAAAACCTTTCCACTGCATTTCATTGCTGTCATTAAAGGACCTGCTGAGATCATTTCAGTAATCGTCTTGTTAACTCAGGTGAGAATGTTGACGAGCACAAGGCTGGAGATCATTATGTCAGGCTGATTGGGTTAGAATGGCAGACTTGACATGTTAAAAGGAGGGTGATGCTTGAAATCATTGTTCTTCCATTGTTAACCATGGTGACCAGCAAAGAAGCGCGTGCAGCCATCATTGCGTTGCATAAAAATGGCTTCACAGGCAAGGATATTGTGGCTACTAAGATTGCACCTAAATCAACAATTTATAGGATCATCAGCAACTTCAAGGAAAGAGGTTCAATTCTTGTAAAGAAGGCTTCTGGGCGTTCAAGAAAGTCCAGCAAGTGCCAGGATCGTCTCCTAAAGAGGATTCAGCTGCGGGATCGGAGTGCCACCAGTGCAGAGCTTGCTCAGGAATGGCAGCAGGCAGGTGTGAGCGCATCTGCACGCACAGTGACTTTTGGAAGATGGCCTGGTGTCAAGAAGGGCAGCAAAGAAACCACTTCTCTCCAAAAAAAACATAAGGGACAGATTGATCTTCTGTAGAAAGTATTGTGAATGGACTGCTGAGGACTGGGGCAAAGTCATATTCTCCATTGAAGCCCCTTTCTGATTGTTTGGGGCATCTGGAAAAAGGCTTGTCAGGAGAAGAAAAGGTGAGCGCTACCATCAGTCCTGTATCATGCCAACAGTAAAGCATCCTGAGACCATTCATGTGTGGGGTTGCTTCTCATCCAAGGGAGTGGGCACACTCACAATTCTGCCCAAAAACACAGCCATGAATAAAGAATGGCACCAAAACACCCTCCAACAGCAACTTCTTCCAACAATCCAACAACAGTTTGGTGAAGAACAATGCATTTTCCAGCACGATGGAGCACCGTGCCATAAGGCAAAAGTGATAACTAAGTGGCTCAGGGACCAGAACGTTGAAATTTTGGGTCCATGGCCTGGAAACTCCCCAGATCTTAATCCCATTGAGAATTTGTGGTCAATCCTCAAGAGGTGGGTGGACAAACAAAAACCCACTAATTCGGACAAACTCCAAGAAGTGATTATGAAAGAATGGGTTGCTATCAGTCAGGATTTGGCCCAGAAGTTGATTGAGAGCATGCCCAGTCGAATTGCAGAGGTCCTGAAAAAGAATGGCCAACACTGCAAATACTGACTCTTTGCATAAATGTCATGTAATTGTCGATAAAAGCCTTTGAAACGTATGAAGTGCTTGTAATTATATTACAGTACATCACAGAAACAACTGAAACAAAGATCTAAAAGCAGTTTAGCAGCAAACTTTGTGAAAACTAATATTTATGGAATTCTCAAAACTTTTGGCCACGACTGTACATAAAGTATATTTGTGTTATTTAACATATTTCACTGCAGGATTGTGCAATATTTTGAGTTTGTGTTCTACCGGTTTTATCCATTTTGAGGAATTCTGAATCTGTTTTTGTGTAAATGAGATGAGTAAATGCTCACATTTAGTCCATAACTACACCATCATGTTCACACTGTGCATACAACACCTCTGCACCTACTCACGATTTCTCTCAACATCGGGACACAAGAGGTGCTAGTCAATAAATGGGAAAACAAAATAACTTATTACTTATTTGAAAAAGTAACTCAAATATTTTTTCTGTAAATTTAATGCATTGCTTTACTTGTTACTTGAAAAAAGTAATCTGATTATGTAACTCACATTACTTGTAATGCCTTATCCCCAACAATGTTGTTGTGACAGTTTAGTTTGTTCTTCACACAGTTCTACACATAATTTCCTGTTTTCAGTAAGGTTCTTTTTTAAATGAACTCTTATATCAACCCTTCATATAATAAGCTAGCTGCACACACAAGCTGAGTGAATAAAGCAGCAACATTTATATTCTAATGTATGCCACACAGCCTTCTTCTTAACAATAGGTGAGTAGTACACACCAAATATTTTGTTGTTTCATAAAAGCCTTTCTTGCAAAAGTGTTCTTCACACTATGTGTGTGTAAAAAAAATACAGTCTCAGTGTACTTGCACTAGATTATGGCTCTTTCATTCTCTCACATGTCATCCTGTCTCTCAGGCTCCAGCTGTCTGGAAATTAACAAACAACAGCGACACTCCCAGTAGTTGGTACGGACGGGACTAGATTGCAAGCTGCACATCTGTTTCTCACTAATGTGAGACTGAGTCTCTGTCCAATAGAACCCGATGCATCTACCAGAAACTCTCACTCCCCTCAAAAAAGACCAAAAGTTTAATTTCCCAACCCTTCATCTATTGGTTGGGAAGGGGAGATGATTCTAACTGGCAGCCAATCAGAGATAGCCGTGTGACTACCACCCCTAGAAAGAATGACAACCTTTAATCCTGTTTGAGCAGTAAGTGGATGGTTTGTGTTTTTCAGAACTGTAAAACTGAGTCACGCATACTTTCGTAGATCAGAGCAGTGGGTCAGATTTCACTAAGCATTCTTGTAGTTATTACAGCTGGCCTTTTCCTGCATTATCAAAAAAAAAAAAAACTGTCTTTCATTTAGTCAAAATATGACTGATGATCTGCATTACAGATTTATAGCAGCATATCCGTTAAATATTCTGCAGGATAAAAAAATCCTGAAAAAAACTACAAGGTATATAGCATTGGTGTAAACATGTTTTAACATTATTTCTATCATTTATTTTCTTTGGTTGCAAGTGGACCTAATTTTTGTTAGATGGACGGACAGGAGGATGGATAGACGGACAGATGGATAGATTTGAATTATATTGGCCATCGTCTACCCCACTGTAGATGTAGGCACTGGTGTCTGTTGCTAAAAAAAACCTGGTAGAATATAATATATATATATATATATATATATATATATATATATAATAGATACAATAGATATAACATATGTTACAGGACCCCAAAAAGGAGAATCTGTGGGTAAGACTAAAAAAAAAAAAACTTAAAAATCTAATTTTAAAAAACCACAGAATATGATTTATTTCTGTGACACATCTTGAGCAAATGTTCATAAATCACACTAACATGCTATCCATGAATATGTATTCTAGCAAGCATCTGATTAGATAAAAACCTGTTTAACACATGATGAATCACCAATGTTTTTGGTCGATTTTTTGTTTTTGGTCAATATTCTCAGAATAGACAGATTTTACATCAACTTTCAGGAGTAGAATACAGATGGACTCAAAACTAGCACATCTATTCTAAAAAATTTTTTTAGTTTAACCTAAATTAATCATTTTAAGAACAAATGCAAATGATTTACCTGGTTGTTAATGAGTTTTTTTACTAAATGATGCATACCATGTCACATGCATCTCAGTACTAATTATACACTCGCTCTCTTGTCCTGGGTCCTGACACATTTATGTGACCTCATCTTTGGACTTTCTGTACTTATTTCATCAAATAACAATTTATAAACTTTATATTTATGTCGGGGGTGCCAACTCTGGCTCTCAAGGTCCACTGTCCGGCAGATTTTATCTCCAACCGATTTAACAGGCCTGTCTGTGATTTTCAAGTAATCCTGCAAATTGGATCCTGACTTTGGTTAGATTTTTCAGGTGTGTTTTATTAGGGTTGGAGCTGAACTCTGCAGGACAGTGGACTTCAAAGGGCCACCACTGGTGTAAGTTCATTTGTACTTTGTAACCATACTTGATTTTGTGTTATTGTAATATTTCACATACCAATAACACTTTCCTGAAAGACGAAGAGAGTCAAAAGAGATGCAAAGAAAAGTAAAATTGTGTAAAAAAAACATAGCGCTGTAACACAAGTAAATAAAAGAAAAGAAGGTAGAAGAAGAGAAAGAGAGATTTGTACAGTGTCAGGTGAAGGCCACCTTTGTCATGCATGTCTTTCCCAGAAACCTAAAACCACAGGACCTAAAACCGGATGCCAAGACTAAAACAGAGCGCATATTCTTTCCTAAATCAAGAAATCCCCTAGAAGATTGCGCTGAAAAAACATCTTGGTTGCATTGTTACAATATTTATGGGAAACTTGCACATTTTTTATGACAGAGAAGAGAGTAGGATGTTATGATTGAATTCATTCACAATTTAACTGCCATGGACATCTTTAATAGAGTGTGCTTACTTGTTGTTCTTGTAACTGCAGGTACCTTGCACTTAAGCAAATGCCTTTTGCATGTGGCTTAGGGGCAAATTTAAAGTAATTAGGGAAATGACAGTTGTAATTTGTGTGAAAATTGGACATAAACTGATTTAGTTCACACTTCATTATAAGAAAATATGTAATGGTAACACTTTATTTTACAGTGTCCTTGTTGCACATTGCTTAATATTTACTATAGTAATATCCATAAATTATGCATAATTAGGTCATTGATGAATAAGGTTTTTAAAAGTGCAAAAAAAACCATAATGCAGATATAATTATTTTTGAAGTGTTAACAATGATATTATGAAGTTTTTAGAATCAATTAACACTGCTTTTGTCATTTTTTTACAAGATGGACAAAATTTGTCACCAAAAAAGTAATTTGGTTTAATCAAAATTTCGGTTTTACAGAATGACACTTTTGGTTATACCGAATGACTATACTTTCAAACAATGCTAACAGGCTGAGCTAGCTAGCAAAGGGACAATCAAAACATTTTATATTTAGTACAAGTTTTTAAAATATTACAACATGTTCATTGTTTTATATCAGTTGTACTGAATGACCTGATGTTTCGGGACATGCGTATGAGCAAGTGAAAACATGAATTTTTTAAATGGTTAAGAGAGAGTTAGTTACTTTGCTTCACGACCATGTGGTCCTTTGCAGGTGTATGAAAGATGTCACATGATATTGACAACATGACTTGATCCAGAATATTGGTAATGTTTAAAATTCTACTACCAAAAAACATTCTAATACCATTTTCCACTATGTTTATATATAATGTTATAAAATCATGCCAGAATAAAAAAATATATATACATTCATTACATTTTAAGATATTTTGATCACAAATGAACTGGCTGTATTGGCCGTTGGACAGTTAAACCAAATGACCTTTCAACACTTTAAAATCTTTAAAATACCTTTATATATAATTAAAACCTTTTGGATTCAATAAAAGAGATCTAGTTGTACTACCTTACATATTTGTCATATCTTCGCTTTTTTATCATTATTAAGGCCTTTGGACAAAAAAAAAAAATGACCCGTCACGTCACTGACCCAATTACATGCAACTAACCTTAACCAAACCCTAGTCCTACCCTAAAACTACAGTAAGTACATAGTTAAATAGTGTTACTCAGTGCTTGAATGTATAATTACACTGTAACAGAGAACTTAAAAATAAAGTGTAACCTATGCAATTATTGCTTTTACAATGCATTTTTATGGTTTATAACTGAAAGTCACTTGCTCTGAGTAAAGGGTAAAACAAAAGAGTAGACAATGCACATGTCTAAGGAAATATGTCTAAATCCAACTTCAGCTGTTGTTTTGCAACTGTATAACAACAGATGTTTCCCATCTAATATAATTTCCATTTGTGTTAGTTCTTGGAAGGTCTCTTGCCCGTGCTGTAGTTTGCTTAGATACAGCCACCAATTTAAAGAGTGAGGTAAAGACTTGACAAACAGAGATGCTCTCTGTTCCCATGACAATCAATGCTGACTCTAGACTGTGGTCTTATCAAGGGCATGACCTCAGCGTTTACTATTACTCCGAGCACCACTCATTTGGCCAAAAGAAATGAGGATTGCTAGATGTCTGTAGCCAAACTAGCTAAATGAGACTTGAGCTAAATGGACTTTATCACTAATGAGTGATGACAGTCTGCTTCACAAACACTGACCTAGAAAATTTTCCAAAAACTGGAGGATAGAGAGTGACTAAGAGATAGATTGGACTTTTTTATGCAGTTTGTCACTGGATTAACTAACAAAGCTTTTCCCTTTTTTTAGGTTGTTTTCACTTCAGAGTGAAGGTGGGGGTGACAGTTGCATAAACACATAATTATCCAGTTATTCTACGTGGATGTACTGCTTCCAAACTATGCTCAAGAAAATGACAGGATGTTAGAATTGAAAGCCTGACATCATAAACTGGTAACATTTTACAATATGGTCTCATTTGTTAACATTAGTAAATGTATTAACTAACATGAAACAACAATGAGCAATACATTTGTTACAGTATTAATCATTGTTAATGTTAGTAAATAAAAATCCAGCTGTTCATTGTTTATGTTAGTTCACGCATTGACTAATGTTAACAACTACAACATCTAATTTCCATAATGTATAAGTAAATGTTATACATTTTGTAGTTCATGCTAACTAAAGTTAAAACTGCTCATACCTCTCTCAGCTCCTTCTCGATCTGCACGGCTCGCTGAACTATTGGACCGCGGACAGCGTAGTCAACCTTCTTCACGTTGGCGTTCATGGTGTCAACGGTGAGCACTTTCCCCCGATGGGGTAACGCTCCGTTTTCGGACATCTTCTGCTGTGGATGTTCACTTTGGGCCGCCGGGAAAGCAGAAAGATCCCTATGGGGAGAAGAAAGGGAAGGCAGCGGGGGAAAGTTCAGGACCCAGTTTGGAACCTTGGGGTACACCGTCGCGTAAGCCTCACATCTTCCCAATTTCAAAACCCTCACGCTTCTATTAGAAAACATTTTTTTTTTTTTTTTACAAACAATTAAAGCACAATTTTACTCAAAGTATTAAGAGGTATAACTTAAATTTGGGGTTCTTAAACTTTGGTTTTCTTCGCAGGATTCGCTGTTATGCGCGTAGTAAAACCTTCAAAGATCAACTCTCGAAGACCTTTAGACTGTGCATCAGATAGTTCAAGATTTCATAAGAAGCACAAGCATTGCTGACCCTCACTAAATCCCCACGCCTCTTTTTTTATCTACGGGGCTCAACAAACAGTATATTTAGTGTTCCCAGTAACTTTTCCATGACTGCCACCCCCTTTTTTAAATGGGGTGTTTTTTATCGAGTACCTCCTCCAGACTGTATTACGCACCAGAAGTGTAGAAAGGGAAGCCTCTTCGGTTACCGAGACGACAGACAGCAACGATAAACCAGTGTGGAAGTGTCTGAAGCAGCTACAAACTTTGACCGGTATAAAACTTCCCTATACAGCGAGTGAACCTCCTCCCATTGATCCAATAACTGAGAATAAAACACGCCAGCTCCTCCCATGTTGACTAGGCTCTGTGTGTGTCTTGCAGGAGAGATTAACAAGCAGTGTGATCACATTACAGGGTTGTGTGTTCTTTTCAGAATAGTTCCGCAAAAGTACTGGCAAACTTAAGGAAATAGAAGAGTCTAGGCAGGTGTCATGTGATCAGAGACTATGCTCTTCCAGGCAGCATGTTCTTCATTATTCAATCACTTTATTAGAACATGGGGGAGGAGGGGAACATTATGGACTATATCTCTGTAAAAGGAGGTTTAAAAGTCCAGTTACATTACATGTATAATCAAATTCACTGGGGCATTTCAACATTTTTTTTTTTTAAATCTTGTATCTAGTATCTCGATTAAAAATATGAAGTTGAAACTGGTAAAAATATTTTGATGAGTTAATGATAAACATACAATATACGTTGTCATGACTTAGCCTATATATATATATATATATATATATAGCTAAAGAATGGAACCGGATTCATTCAGACAAGGGTCAACTATATCATTCCCAGAGTTCAATGATTAATCAAAGGAACATACACAACTCATACTGCAGTCATAATAGCATGACAGTGACAAATTATGTCATGAAGTTGCATCTCAGTTTAAGGGTAGAAACATGAGACCAACCATATTCAGCATATTCCTAATATTTGTCAATTCATCATTATTCCATTTCGAACTCCCCATATGAGGTCATCTATAGAAATTGTGCATATGAGGAACATATTTTATGCACAGTTGCCAAAGATTAATTCATGTGGACTCAGTAATAAATGCAGCCACAAAATACATATATTACTGTACTTTATCAGCAACTTTTACATTCCTCTTTGATGTCAATTAAGTCGCAACAATGTGTTGACATAGTATTAATCAAGGTGGATTGACACATTTCGAACAGGATAAATGAAGGGTAAACAGTAGCACAGTCCTTCAATAAAAGTGTGTCCGTGTCTTAATTGTATGTGTACGTATGTACTTACAGAGACCACAATGACATTATCTTATCCTATGCACTAGCTTAGAGATAAGATTTTTTACTTAAATGCAATATATAACATGTAACTACCCTTATTATGCAGTTAGAATCATTAAACAGGCACTCAGAGTGCTATAAAAAACTAATACAAACAGTTGAAGCTATATATATTTTAAGTTAAGGACATAAGGCAGTGCCTTCTGCTTTTATTCTGTGATACAATGTCTGATCTAATACTCAAACTAGTTTTTTTTCAGAGAGACAAGGGATAGGCAGTTGACAGTACAGTCTAAGGGGCCCCATAGACTTCCATTGTAAGCGCATTTCTATCAACACATTGTCTTTGCAAACTGAGGCATGTCACAGATCTCAACTGGTATTTAACCGGCATTATTCCTTTTAAGCAAAGATAATGAGACCGGGTGTGGCTGAATATCTTGATATAAAACATGAATTCAGTTCTTAGCCATTTATAGAGCTTATTGATTGAATACTTCTACAATATTTCAGCACAGATCAGACTGTGTTGACCTTTGACTGCAGAAGTGTTCTCCACCAACTAGATAAAAGTTTAATTCATATGTGTTCATATATGAGCAAAATAACAATGACTAGCACTAAAATGATGCATGATTTCATGTCCTATGAGCACAAAATCGTTTGATGTCTTTACTTGAATTTTTTTATGAGTAATGCTCAGTTACAGATTGAGTTGATTATGGATTTATTTCCTACTGCATCCAATGAAAATATCCACATATCAACTTTATTTATTTTGTCATTATCTCTTTTTTTTTAGCTTCTCAATAGTTGGGTGCAATGCTGGTTAATATGTGCAGGCTCTACAATGCTATTTATATTTAAAATGAGATAAACATACTATAAATTGCCTAAAATGTCCATGCAGTGATACTCACACCCAAAATGCCATGTTTATTTAGCCTGCTTAAACGGTGGGTGTTTAAATAAGTACTTCTTTTATGCAGAACTGTTTTTGGAACATAATAAGACTGGCCAGTAGGGGGAGTTGTTATACAGAATTCTACTGACTTATAAAAAACTGACTGATAAAAAATAGGGGGAAGAAAACATTCACAAAGCTGACTGTGGGTCAGAAATAGATTTATTGCTAGAAAGCAGAATTATTTTATTTCCATGTTGTTGTTGTTGAATCATAGGGCAAAAATATAAAGATACATTTCAAAGAATTTGTATTTATTCACACCACTAAATTAATATTAACATCACTAATAAACTAATTTATTCACCAGTGTCATTAATTGAATATTAACATACACATCTTTCAAAAATGCTGTTATGTTAGTCTTCAATACCAAATACACTTTTACATTCATGTTCAGTAACAATAACACGTCAAAGGTAGAATTTGGTATCACAGTGTGAATGCTACACTTAAACAGTCATACAGTAGAGTTAGTAAGTACTTTCGTGTTCATATTTTGATTCACAGAATCTCATTTGTTTAAATCCTAGAATTTTACTGTTATTTTAGCTCCTAATGAAGTATGCAGTAACAATACAAAATGGGATTGGCAACACTTAAAATAAGGTTCAATTTGTTAACATTAATGCAAACTATATTAAACACTGTATTACACAGTATAAACAATATTAATCTACTATAAATCTGCTATTGTTCATTTCAGCATCTACTTCTATATTTTGAATAATATTAAAGTATAAATTAGCATAAGTTTATTGAACTTTACTGTGAACAAACTCTTTTATTAGTAGGTGTAGAAATTAACATTATAACATTATAATGATCATTACATTAAAGGTTAACCATAAATGGTGCACAATTACTGTTCATAAGCACAGTACACAGTAGTTTATGATATCTAATGCTAACAAGCTGACCCCTGTTGTAAATTGTTACCAAAAATTCTCCTTTTGATTATGCAACTAGGCACAAGCTTAAAAGAATAATTCACTCAAAAATAAAAATTGTGTCATCATTTTACTCACCCTCATGTCATTCCAAACCCGTAAGACTTTTGTTCATCTTCGGAACACAAATGAAGATCTTTTTAAAAATCTGAGCTACTTCTGTACCTTCATTGTCAGTTACTCAACTACCACTCTGATGCTATAAAATGGTCAAAAAGAGATCGTAAAACTAATGACTAATTGACAAAATTTTCTGAAGAGACACAATCACTTTATACACTGAACAGATTAAATTTAGGCTTTTACTCACATATAAGCATTCATTAACGCACACATCAGTTATGGTAAACAGAAGCTCAAGCATGCTTGCTTGTTTGTTCACGCACGTCAAGCAACTGTTGAGCTTCCGTTTATGTTCACTGATCAATGTTTATATGTGAATAAAAGCTTAAAGGTAAATTGTTCATCATATAAAGTGATTGTGTCTCTTCAGAAAATTTGGACTAAACCACTCAATTAATATGGATTAGTTTTACTTTATGAACTTCATGCACTAGTTTTATCTCTTTATGAACTTTTTGAAGCATCAACGTGGTAGATGCGAAGCAGTCTATGGAGGGACATGGATTGCTCAGATTCTATTCAAAATAATCAACATCTTGTGTTCCGATGATGAACAAAAGTCTTATGGGTTTGGAACAACTTGAGAATGACAGAATTTTCATTTTGGGTGAACAATCCCTTTAACTTCATTTAAAAGATTTTTTAACCAAAAATGAAAATTATGTTATTATTTACTCACCCTCAATTTGTTCCAAACCTGTATATCTTTCTTTTTTCAGTGAAACACAAAAGTTGCTTTTTTAACTTTCCTTTTTGGTGAATTATCCCTTTAATGCCTGAACTGCTAATGTTTACAAGTCCAGTAGGTCTGGTATCTGATTAAGTATCCCATACAGGAGCAAACCGATGTCCTAAAAAAAAGTTGCAGCAGTAATCGCAGAGAGAGTCTGTGTAGCCACAGTACGCAAGGCAAATGTTGGCACAGAGAGATCCATGAGGAGGAAGAGCTGGTGTTGGGGACTCTGAAGGCCATAACACTTACACTCATCAGTCACAAGGTAGCACTGCACAGGGAAGTGGGTAAATCCCTGAGAAAAATCCTCCGAGGTAGGTGAGGCTGGCGAGACTAAGGTTTCCTGCGAGGTAAAATATCGAGTCACGGCAAATGTGTAAAAAAGGCGAAGGAGCTCCAAGCGCCTTCCTGATGAAAGAAGAGGCATAGCATCTGCAGGAGCACCACCACGAACCCTAGGGCAGACGGTGATCGCGCGTCGAGATTCGCGGTTAATGAGCAAAAGAGCCTGGACGTCCCAGCGAAGACTCACAGACGGAGGAAGAGTGGAACGGTCGGCCTGCTCCATACAGATGCGTAGATTCTCCACCAAAGCAGACCAAAAACGACTAATGAGCTCATTCTCTGCCTTGTATAAAGAGGGTTTGGGACCACAAAGGATGCACACATGAACCCCAGGAAGCAGTTGGAAACTGAGCAAGCGAATGGCGACGGTGGGACTGCCTTGGGGCAGGAAGACCGGGTAGTCACATGACGATGCACCAGAAAGTGAGTGCACCAGGATTGAGAGCACAACAACTTCTTGGGAAGTCAGTTGAGACCACCATTTCTCCGTGGCCTGTGCCACACGGCCATGCACTAGCAGGCAGCCAAATTCGCTCTCTGCTGCTTGGGCAAAGGAGTTTAGAGCTTCCTGAAGCAAGCCGGAATTGGAGGGAAGCAAGCAGTCGGCGCATTGCGTGAGATCTCCCATAAAGCCTTGACTGTCATTGACGCGCTCCAAGAGGCTGTCGATCAGGCGGTAGCAAGAGCGCAACTCTCGTTTTAACCGCTCCACGTTGCGCATGTTCGCCAGCTCGTCCTGTCCCAGGACCATGACCATGCAGTTCCACACATTCTCCAGCAGGCGGCGCAACTGCAGCTCACTGATAGCGGAGCCCCCACTGCCACTCACCGCAATCAGCATCAAGCTCTCCTGAAAGACCCCCCAAACCACACGGCTGCCTCGATCTGTCTCACAGCTCGATAACTGAGCCCCGTGGCCGGCACCAAACATATGGACACCATTTAGGGAGCCAATGATGGAAAAGGGAAGCTGCTTGGTGGAGCCTCGTGAGAACAGTGGGACCCCACTGGAGGCTGTAAGGCACAGCAGCTGGAGGGTTTCTGCTTGCAGCATAGTGAGTTTAGACTGGGCTGGAGAGTGTCTCTAAACACCAATCAGTGATGAAGACATCGTGTAAAGCCTTTAGGTGCACAAAGACACAAGAAATAAACATGTGAGAACTTCAGTATCAAACATTCAAACACTAGTATTGAACACCTATCTAGGGTAAGATGAGGGAAGATGCAAAAACAATGTACGTTTACTTTTAAATTGTAACATATTTTGATATAGGTTTAGCATGTGCAGGGTCATTACACATCAGCCAATGTGATATTAAGGGAACTAAATACTGTATATTATATATATATATATATTTGTTATTTTAGTTGTCATAGCACAAAATGTAAAATTATTTACCCAATAAAATCCTTGGGTAAACTTTTGCAGACTAAACTAAAATAACAAATGCTTCTACAGTATTTAGATCCCTTAATATGTAAAGATGTGTTACGAAAAACACAGAATTCTTGACATATTTGCAGATTTATTAAAAAAAGAATAACTGAAATATCACATGGTCCTAAGTAGTCAGACCCTTTGCTCATTATTTAATAGAAGCACCCTTTTGATCTAATACAGCCATGAGTCATTTTGGGCAAGATGCAACAAGTTTTTCACACCTGGATTTGGGGATTCTCTGCCATTCCTCCTTGCAGATCCTCTCCAGTTCTGTCAGGTTGGATGGTAAACGTTGGTGGACAGCCAATTTTAGGTCTCTCCAGAGATGCTCAATTGGGTTTAAGTCAGGGCTCTGGGCCATTCAAGAACAGTCACAGAGTTGTTGTGAAGCTACTCCTTCGTTATTTTAGCTGTGTGCTTAGGGTCATTGTCTTGTTGGAAGGTAAACCTTCGGCCCAGTCTGAGGTCCTGAGCACTCTGGAGAAGGTTTTCATCCAGGATATCCCTGTACTTGGCCACATTCATCTTTCCCTCGATTGCAACCAGTCGTCCTGTCCCTGCACATGAAAACACCCCCACACCATGATGCTGCCATCACAATGCTTCACTGTTGGGACTGTATTGGACAGGTGATGAGCAGTGCCTGGTTTTCTCCACACATACCGCTTAGAATTAAGGCCAAAAAGTTCTATCTTGGTCTCATCAGACCAGAGAATCTTATTTCTCACCATCTTGGAGTCCTTCAGGTGTTTTTTTAGCAAACTCCATGCGGGCTTTCATGTGTCTTGCACTGAGGTAGAGGCTTCCGTCAGGCCACTCTGCCATAAAGCCCCGACTGGTGGAGGGCTGCAGTGATGGTTGACTTTCTACAACTTTCTATCATCTCCCGACTGCATCTCTGGAGCTCAGCCACAGTGATCTTTGGGTTCTTCTTTACCTCTCTCACCAAGGCTCTTCTCCCCCAATAGTTAAGTTTGGCCGGATGGCCAGCTCTAAGAAGGGTTCTGGTCATCCAAAACGTCTTCCATTTAAGGATTATGGAGGCCACTGTGCACTTAGGAACCTTAAGTGCCGCAGAAATTTTTTTGTAACCTTGGCCAGATCTGTGCCTTGCCACAATTCGGTCTCTGAGCTCTTCAGGCAGTTCCTTTGACCTGATGATTCTCATTTACTCTGACATGCACTGTGAGCTGTAAGGTCTTATATAGACAGGTGTGTGGCTTTCCTAATCAAGTCCAATCAGTATAATCAAACAAAGCTGGACTCAAATGAAGGTGTAGAACCATCTCAAGGATGATCAGAAGAAATGGACAGCACCCAAGTTAAATATATGAGTGTCACAGCAAAGGGTCTGAATACTTAGGACCATGTGCTATTTCAGTTTTTATTTTTTAATAAATCTGCAAAAATGTCAAGAATTCTGTGTTTTTCTGTCAATATGGGGTGCTGTGTGTACATTAATGAGGGGAAAAAAATGAACTTAAATGATTTTAGCAAACGGCTGCAATATAACAAAGAGAGAAAAACTTAAGGCGGTCTGAATACTTTCCGTATATATATATATACACACACACACACATATACACAGGTGCTGCTCATATAATTAGAATATCATCAAAAATTTGATTTATTTCACTAATTCCATCCAAAAAGTGAAAATTGTATATTATATTCATTCTTTACTCACAGACTGATATATTTCAAATGTTTATTTCTTTTAATTTTGATGATTACAACTGACAACTAAGAAAAATCCCAAATTCAGTACCTCAGAAAATTAGAATATTACTTAAGACCAGGACCTCAAGCAATGTGGATTGTGTGCCTCTCCTCTCCTCCTCCACACTCTGGGACCCTGTTTTCCAAAGGAAATGCAAAATTTACTTTCATCAGAGAACATAACTTTGGACCACTCAGCAGCAGTCAAGTGCTTTTTGTCTTCTGATGCTGTCTGTTATTCAAAAGTGGCTTGACACAAGGAATGCGACAGCTGAAATCCATGTCTTGCATACGTCTGTACAAAGTAGTTCTTGAAGTACTGACTCCAGCTGCAGTCAACTCTTTGTGAATATCACCCACATTTTTGAATGGGTTTTGTTTCACAATCTTCTCCAGGGTGCAGTTATCACTATTGCTTGTACACTTTTTTTCTACCATATCTTTTCCTTCCCTTTGCCTCTCTATTAATGTGCTTGGACACAGAGCTCTGTGAACAGTCAGCCTTTTTTGCAATGACCTTTTGTGTCTTGCCCTCCTTCTGCAAGGTGTCAATGGTCGTCTTTTGGACAACAATCAAGTCAGCAGTCTTCCCCATGATTGTATAGCCTACAGAACTAGACTGAGAGACCATTTAAATGTCTTTGCAGGTGTTTTGAGTTCATTAGCTTATTAGAGTGTGGCACCAGGTGTCTTCAAAATTAAACATTTCTATACTGAATTTGAGATTTTCCTTAGTTGTCAGTTATAATCATCAAAATTACAAGACATAAACATTTGAAATATATCAGTCTGTGTGTAATGAATGAATATAATATACAAGTTTCACTTTTTGAATGGAATTAGTGAAATAAATCAACTTTTTGATCATATTCTAATTATATGACCAGCACCTGCATACATGTAAACTGTAAATAGTTTAACATGTCATAGCAACACAATCAAAAACACAGGTTTTTGGGAAAAAAAAGTAAAAGGTGTCTGAAATGTTCATCTAATTTATAGAATTATTAAATATCATCTTACCCCAAAGGTCTAATTTTATCTTTTCACTTCAAAATAAAAACATGTTTTTACTTCAAAAGCTACATTCGCCTATCACATTTGCTATTCAACATAATACAACAAAAATAGATAAATTAACTTCTAACCTGTTTTTTGACCGACTACATTTCAGAAGTGTTGATATTCAGATAAATGACAAATTTGAGAGGAGCACCGCCGTTTATTAAATGTGTTGAGATGCCATGATACAGAGGTAAATATCTGGTAATCTTGCCCCCAAAGCACCCTACTAACTGGAAAAACTGGTCCTCATGCAAAATAGGTATGCAAACCTACGTGAAATATCAGCGCCAAAATCACATTTCGTGTGTTTTTCTGCTAATGCAAGCTGGAACATTCACTGACTGCTGTAATCAGCGTTAGTTCGCTTAAGTTTGACTAAAGACTTCCATACACGGAAATATGAAGCTAATTACTTGAGTTGGTAACAGTTTATAAGAAAATTAATTTTTTGTCTTGCCTGACTTCGTGTTGTAAACTTCAGGTCTCCACAGCAACATCTCTGACAACAGCGGTTCCGCTCTTCTTCGTAGCCAATGAGAGTAATAGAGAACTGGCTGCTCTATACCGCCACCTCGCGGCGACTCAAGTAGCGTCTATGAAACCATTTCATACTATTTGGTTTAAAATGACTTAAAAAAAATGACTTTATCATTTTGGTGATAAAAAGTAAATGTTTGTTGAAGGCTTTCCTTAAATTGACATGAACTAGCAATTAAAAACAAAAAATCTTAAGATTTCCATATTTATTCAGACAGATTATTATTTATTGCGCAGACAGGTTGAGGACTAATTTGCATTAATAACATTTAGAAGGATTTTTTTTACAGCATGATACTATGTTTGTAACAATTTTAATCAAATAAGTTGGTCTTACTAAACATTTTAAACCTTACTTGTAACGCACTCACATTACTTTTCATCAGCAGCATACTTAAATGATGCTACAGTGAAAAACAAAATGCCACTTATCTTTGTTTTTAAAGAATGAAATGCAGAATTAATGCCAGAATGAAGAACATTCACACCTTTTTTATGTGATCAACTCTGTATTGATTCCCATTGTGTGACACTGCAATTGGCAAGTCAAAATCTTAAGCACCGAATATCTTTTAGTGATGCTTATCCATCTAATCAAGCCAATGAAAGTAATTATTCATCTAAACAGTGAAGAAATCATGATGATTAAAATGCAATTAATCACTTGCCTGGACGGAATTCCATTGTACAGGTGTTACACCGCTGACATTTTCCACAACCTCACAGACTTTAGTCACCAAATTTCTGGGAAGTACATTGTTCCTCATTTTTTGGTAGTGTAAACAGCTCAGAAAGCTTGTTTCACTTAAACTGCTAGATTACACTACTATTTTGTTGCCATATTAATTCAAACAAACTATGAATGCAATGAATGCCTTTCAGTCTCTTCACTCTATAGTCTTTTTATGGGTAAATGTAACCGATTTAATGGGTAACGTAACAAACAAATAACTGTTAGTTAAACTGCACACATTTTTGATAAAAACATTACATACATTTTAGTAAACCAATGCATGTTTTTTTTTTGTTTTTTTAATCTTATGACATATGACTATAACATCATCTGTTCTGAGAAAAGCTAAATTCCTGATAAGCCTCATTTTAGTATGGTAAATAATACCACAATGACAAGAATATGTGCCAGAGAACTAAATTATTCAGGTTGAAGTTTCATATTGTGGAAGAAAGGAGGCAGTTATTAAATTAAAATAAACAAATAAAAGAAAAGTAATACAAGGTGTGATTTGTGATTTAGATGAGCTGACTGGCTTTTCATTCATAATATTTCATCCTGTGCAAACAACAAAAGTGTTTTGAGGTCCAAAAACCAAACAATAACACATTGAATCATTTTAGCACAATTATTTCAGGAATGATCGAGAAGACAAGCGTTACAAATCACTCCTTGCGACATATCAAGATTTCTACATTACATCAAGGTAGATTGGCAGAAGATAACATTACAATTGATAGGAATGCAATTTTATGGCTTCTTGATTTTTCTTCATTAAAAAGGCACCAGAGAGGAATGACAGGATTGTTGCACCTCACAGAAGAAGATAAATCAATAAAATCAACAAAAAGCCTTTTAGAAAAACTCCTTGGCAAAGTTGGGTGCAGTATGTGGAAGTGGCAAGGAGTGGATAGTTGAGACATCATCGGTCCGCTTTACATGCCCATTCGAATGCTCTGAATGATCTGGAATATTGCTGAGGAGAGGGGAAAAAACAGTGATTAGAGTGACATTCCAGCTTTTGGAAAAGTTGAGGAGGAAGTAAATTGAAAACCTGATAATGGGCCATTGAGCAAATCATGTTCCTTCCATTTTTTCTCTCACAAAAATAAAACTGATTTTCCCAAAGAGTGTCATCTCTAAATCTCTAACGGAGTAAACATATGCTTTCCGTGTCGAATCAGATTAAAAGATTGCAAAATCATCCACGGCACTAAAGTTAAGGCAGGCAAACATAGAACAAGATGACCCGAAAACATTGGACAAAAATGTCATTTGTTCAATGCAAACAGACTCTTTAAGGCAACCGGGTACAGACCTTGCTAAAAGTGGAAGAAACCCAGATCAGAGCAAAAGGCACATCAAATCCACATGGAGCTATTCATGACATTATCAAAAACAAATTATAAGATTAAGTTCAAAGATTAGTTCATTCAAAAATGTAAGTTTGGCCGTCATTTACTCACCCTCATTCCAAAACCGTAAGACTTTTGTTTATCTTCGGAACACAAATGAAAGATACTTTTAATAAAATCTGAGAGATTCATGTCCCTTCATAGACAGCTACACAACCACCAACATGATGTTTCAAGAAGTTCATAAATGGATCATAAAACTAATTCATTTGAATTGAGTGGTTTAGTCCAAATTTTTCAAAGAGAAACGATCGCTTTATATGCTGAACAGATTGAATTTAGGCTTTTATTCACATATAAACATTCACACACATCAGTTATGATAAACAGAAGCTCAAACAGGCTTGATTTGCGAGGACCAATGAGGTTCATTCTCATGTTATGCAGTACAATTGAGCTTCAATAAGAACCAATGAGGTTTGTTTACATGCATCAAGCAAGTTCACTGATCAATGTGTATATATATGAATAAAAGCCTAAATTCAATCTGTTCATCATATAAAACGATCATGTCTCTTCAGAAAATGTACTCTAAACATCATATAGATTAGTTTTATGATCTCTTTACGAACTTTTTGAAGCATCAAAGTAGTAGTTGTGTGGACTGTCAATGGAAGGACAAAAAGCTCTCAGATGTCATTAAAAATATCTTCATTTGGGTTCTAAAGATGAACAAGTGTCTTATGGGTTTGGAACGATATGAAGGCGAGTAAATGATCACAAAATTCATTTTTTTAGTGAACTATCCCTTTAACTAACTGTACGTCTTAAAAATTTGGTGATCCGAGCCAGCAGGCAAGGAAACTATTCCTGCGAGTAACGTTACAAGACAGAAATTGCCATATTCTTTTCTTGCCCTGAGTGAAACAGATTCTCAACAAAAAAAAACTTACTTTGAATTCATTGGACAGTTGTGGTTTGCTATTGGTCGATCTCATGCGAGTGACAGGTGTTCACTCTCACGCTAGTGAACGCCTCAAAGAAGAGAGGTTTCAAGAGGGAAGTGAAGTTATTTGGATTAAAGACTATGAGGGCACATTAAAATAATAATAATAATGAGCATGGATAAATCATTTATAATACTGCAGTATTCCATAAAAAAAAGAATTTTGATTTCATGGTGATTTTAAGCAGTTTTGTTGGCAATGTTCTTCAATGCCGTTTTGAGAATAACAACACCTGCAAATCCACGTGTTGTATCCCGTGAAAAATGAACAGATAAAGTCATGCTATCAGTCCAGCCTTGTCCATGTAAATAGTGTGCATTATTATCTCGGCCTTCGCTGCAGTGCAAGGTTTCACAGTGTGCCAAAAAAGTGAGTGGAGGTCAGCTTTGTCTACATATCTTGGACTCAATAAAAAGTGCAACTCCAGCTCGTATTATAACAAAATGGTATTCAAATTAACGTGTTTACTATTTGGTATACAATATAATAGATCACTTGTTAATCTATAGTATGTTCACTCACCTGAGCCGCAAACAACAAAGATGAAAAGTGCCAAGAGCCACGGTCCCACCGAAACTTTATCATCACTCACGTTTCTCTGTGTGGATTTACATTCAAATCAGTCGCAGTCGCGCATTATTTAATTGTAGTAGTGCAGTGGGCTTTAGCGATAAAAACATACTGCAATATAACAATAATATTTCGCTACAAATAAAGATAAAACATAACTCATATCAATTTATTCAAATTAATCAGCCATGTTAACACATTACATTGCTTTCATTTCACTTCTGCGGTTATACTATTGAACATCGTGAAGAGATGTCATACCGCCGATTTGACGTTGCCTCTCTGGGTGATGTTTTTGCTGTGTTTTTCGTTGGCCATACGAATCCTCTGTTTGGCGACCATCGTTGCAAATGCTGGTGTCTAGTAAAAGTGAGCTGGTCAGTCACAAATATGACGAACACAAACTACTAGTGAGGATGAAGAGAAAACTACGTCGATTTTTGTCTACGTCCTCAGAATATAAGCTCCGCCCACACCGGAAGATCGCAAATGGACTGATGCTTGAACCACCCACTGAACCATGTGATCAGTGGGATCACACCGCCTTTTGAAAAACGCTGTTAATAAACGTCAACGCTACATTTTCTGAATGTAGTTTTTAAAATTCGGTTCCAACCTTGCATAGTGCTGTTACACATATATAAATAGTTCACATTAATGAAGACATGAGATTGGCATGTAAATCTTGGATTCTTGCACTGTCGGTGGTTTCTTTTTTATTTATTTATTTATATTACATGACATGCCAATTAATTGATGTTTAAATTAAGGGAGGTTTAAAACAGTGTTAGATATTTTTAGATAAAAACAAATGTAATTTGTGAACAAATTGTTCTTTTGAGTCGAATCTTTTTAATGAATCGATTGAACCGCTTTGCAAAAACAGCCTGATCTTTCACGATTCGGATGGAATCTGAGATTTTCGGACATACCCTTGCAATGAGCCGAGAACTCACGAGTGAGTTGATTTACTGTATGATTTATGAAATATGTTTCAGTGACTTTAAACTACCAGTCAAAAGTCTGGAATAATTAAGATTAAATTACAATAATCGCAATATTACTGTATTACAGTATTTTATCAATTAAGTGCCTGGTGTGCATTTTAAATAAAACAATTTGGAAATTTGGAATTAATTATTCTAATCGTTTGACCGGTAGTGTTGTTTGCAATTACCTAAACAGACATTTGAATTTACAACTAGATAAAAAAAAAAGTTTGTCAAGACTTCGATGTTGGCTTGAGAAAGCCTGTCAAAAACTTTTAAAGTAGTTTTAAAGTTGACGTTGAATGCTAAGTTTGAACGCCCAAGACGCCAGGACTACGTTGTGAGTGACGCAATTGCGTGATGACGTAAATAACTTTTTTTAACCGATTCTTTGAAACGAACTGTTCAAAACAACCGAATCGTGGAAATGAGACGGACTTCCCGTCGTCACGAACCAATCACAGCGTCGCTTTCCGGATTACCCGTATGAAGTTCAGTAGTCCACTTCCTGCATTCAAGTTCAGTAACTGATCATCGCTGGGGAAGATGCGTTGGTTACCGCTCTCGGTTGTAATATTATGGGCCTGTTCTCTTTACAGCGCCTCTGCGGATAGCAATGGCGTAAAGAAGATGAAGATGCAGTTTGCCACGGGTCCACTTCTCAAATTCCAGATTTGGTGAGTGAGGGTTTGAACACGTTTATGTCTGTCGGTCGGTCGGTCGGTCGGTCGGTCGGTCCCCGGAACAGGCCGATCAGTGTGTAATGACATTGAGTGTGTTGATAGTGGCACAGCACTGCTTGACGTGATTAACCTGGCAGAGAAACTGTTCTGTTACGGTATGCACAAACAAGCGTTAATTTGTCTCATATGGCACAAGCAGTCTCTCAAGTAACCTCAGCAGGATTTTATAATCGTCTAGTAATCCGGTGTTAAGTGGAGAGCTCTCATTTGAGGATTAGCCCATTAGTGAACCAGTCGGTGTGCTTGCATTTTGAACCGCTGCACGTTTAATAATGCTTTAAAGTACATTTGAGGCTGCTGTAATATCCAATGGCAGGTCGTTTATCACAATCTGAAATGGAAATCATTGTTTGAATTGCTACAGCACAGCATTGCGGTTGTATTTAATGTTTCTCTGTGGAAGTGAAGCAGAGGCTCTCTGAGGTGTGTCTTCATCTTATTTGTTGACTGCAGTGTCTCCTGAGGATACAAGCGGGTGTTTGAGGAGTACACGCAGGCCTTGAACCAGCGGTACCCAGACATCCGCATAGAAGGAGAGAACTACCTTCCACTGCCTGTTTACAGGTAATGGCTTCCACAGCACTTCTCATTTTTACATTGTACCGTTTACGTCTTATATATATATATATATATGTATGTATATGTGTGTGTATGTATATGTGTGTGTGTGTGTGTGTGTGTGTGTGTATGTGTGTGTGTGTGTGTGTATGTATATGTGTGTGTGTGTGTATGTATATGTGTGTGTGTGTATGTATATGTGTGTGTGTGTATGTATATGTGTGTGTGTGTATGTATATGTGTGTGTGTGTATGTATATGTGTGTGTGTGTATGTATATGTGTGTGTGTGTGTGTGTATATGTATATATGTGTATGTATATATGTATTACAAAATTATTTATTTGATTTAATAATTAACTGATATATTAATTAATTTATTATATGTATGTATGTGTGTGTGTAATTATTCATACAGTGTCCTTTTTTTTTTCTTCCCTCCAGGCACATTGCTTCCTTTCTGTCTATGTTTAAGCTGTTTTTAATCGGAGTGATCATTGTAGGCAAAGATCCATTTGCTCTATGTGGTATGCAGGCTCCAGGCATCTGGGTTTGGAGTCAGGAGAATAAGGCAAGACCTTTTTGTTGTGACATTTTCATTTGGGGGTTTAAATACTGGTCCTTTACTACAAGCTATTTTAGTTCTTGGTTAGATGGAAGATCCAACATGGGTTCAAATACAAGTTTTTCTCCATGGACCTCATTAGTCTTTAACTTTGTCACCTCAGTGTTGTCTGCAGTTACAGGAGAGAATGTAAAACCCAAGAGACCAAAGAACAAGCTCTCATGTTAATGCTCATCTGACTCTTAATGTGCAAATCTTGAAATGAAGACAAAAAGAGCCTAAGGAAAATATTAATCTTAAGCATTTTTTTGCCTATTTTAATTAGATAAAATAGTAATGTATAAACTATCCACAAAATATAGTATTTAAACATTACATTTGTACAGCCAAACTAGCTCCAGCAATGCTTATTTGGGATTTGTTTCTTTTTGTTAGATATATGCCTGTATGATGGTGTTCTTCTTCAGCAATATGATTGAAAATCAGTGTATGTCTACCGGTGCTTTCGAAATCACGCTCAATGGTAAGTGTTTATTATATTATTTAAACATATAATAAAATATAATTTATATTATTGTTTATATAGTATGTTGAAATTACTAGTAGTATTGTTATTTGTATTTTGTTATTTTGTTTGTATTATATTTATTATGTATTAATTTACCTCACCCTGTACATAGGGTGACCACATTTTTGTTTGTAAAAGGGATGTTTGAATTATTAGATTGTTTTAAACAATCCCTGTTATGACCACTTTCAGAACAGCATAACTTGACCAATCGCATTCAAACTCTTAAAGGTATAGTTCACCCTAAAATGAAAATGAATACAAAATTTACTCAGCCTGGTGTTGTTCTAATGCATGCTGTATGCCATTCTTATTTAGACCACAAAAGGAGAATTTAAAAAAAAAAAATGGCACGTTCGCACTTGTTCATATAATGGCAGTGAATCGTGACCAGTATCGAGCTTTTAAAAAGGACGCAGAAGTATCACAGAATGATCCCATGTTGAATATCCTGTTGAATGACGTGTTGAATATTCCAAGTGTTATCGGGTATACGATAGGATTTAAAGAAAAACACACTGAAAATGTATTGTATTGTGTCTGGAGATGTTTAACTCGGTGAAGAAAGTACTCGGATACTTTTTTGGGATTTCTCTCCGTTGTATTTCATGTCTTCTATTAGAGTCTCACAGATCTGCTTGTCATGAGCAGAAGACCAAAGGTCAAGGTCAGAATTTTCATTAAATAAATTATTAAATTTCATTTTTTTTCACCAAATCCTATTATCCTATTATATACCTCCTGAACACTTGGAATATTCATCATGTGCCACATGGGATCGTTCTGCGACAATTTTGCATCTTGTTTTTTTTTTTTTTTTTTTTTTTTTTTTTTTTTTTTTTTTTAAATCTTGATGCTGGTCATTACTCACTGCCATTATATGGACGAGCACAAGCAAGACATTAAAAAAAAAATGAAAGAAGGCATTAGAACAACACCAGAGAGAGTAAATGATGACTTGATTTTCATTTGAACTATTCCTTTTTAAAGTGCCCCTATTATGCTTTTTGGAATATTACCTTTCATGCAATGTGTAATGTAGCTGTCTGTGAATGTAAGCGATCTGCAAAGTTGTGAGGCTGAAAGTGCATGATAAATGAAGTTATTGTCTCTCAAAAGAAAGAATTGACTCTTGAACAGCCTAAATGTGTAATCAGGAATTCGAATCCCACTTCTGCGATGACCACACGTCGTCACAAAGTAACACATTTGCCTAATGCCCGCCTATGGTCTTCATTGGCTGCTGGTTAACAACGTCTACTTTGACCTGCCCTCAAATGCTGTAGGTGTTCATGTTGTATACATGAGAAGACGCAGTTTTCTGTTTTCTTCAAAAGCAAATTCTCTTTGTGAACACTCCCAAAAGATGAGGATGTGAAGAGTCAGTGGTTAAAATTACCATAGCGGTACAACAGCAGAATAATATCTTCATGATTACTTCTCAAATCTGAGATCTAAATGGCATTTTCAAAACGCCATTAAAGATAAGACAATAGCTACTTTATTTGGACCAACTTGCTCCTCAGAATCACTGCCTGTAAGTATGATTAATTATTGATGTATACATTTTCTACTGGGTGTTCAGAATATATAGTTTTGCATTTTATATTGTGCTAGGTCTCCAGCTAACAAAAATCAGCTTATGCAAATCAGCTGTGGCTCACTATTACTTAAAATTGTGTCCATTAATGCAGATTGTCTGTTGTTTTACTTCTGAGTAATGATAAAGGATAGAGCAAGATTTGTTATTCAGTCATTCACTTCAGTGCTTGATTAACATTAGCACTATTATTGGTACAGTTAATGATACAGTTCCCACATGTGGACCTCAATAAATTAGAAAAACACACATCAGTTTGTTGGTGGACATACACTTGTTAATGCTGACGTAGAGAACTTACATTTGCAACGTCAGACTGAGTAGTGTATCACTGAGAAACGTCCTGCTCAAGTTGTTCTTGCGATAGAGGCTCAGGTTTAATAAACATCTTCCAATGTTTCATCATCGGACTCACGCTCAGATTACTGTCTTTACTATTGTCTGACAGTAAGTCGACGCCATCGTTACTGTCTTTACAGTGAGTACAATCGCTGAGCTTTAGTAAGACTCTGGAGCTAAATCAGTAATGCTAAATGGTAATGGGCATTTGCTTCCACAAGTGGTAGACCAATCATAACAGACTTGGCCATCTGACCAATCAGAGCTGAGCAGATTTGAAAAATGTGGTGATGTGCAATGTACATTATGTGAAAATGAAAGCATTTTTTGACCTGATGCATGTAAACCTGTTATAGGAATATCAAATCAAAACCTCCAAATCAAAATTAAGAACCTTTTAAAATGGCATGATTGGGGCACTTTTTTTGTTTTGTTTATTTTTCAAATGGAATGGCACATAAAATTGTACTATATAAGAAATTGTTTATCAAATCCGAATTAGAGGTGTTCACTTTCTGTCTTACAGATTTGTTGACATCTTTAGAGAGAGAGGCAGTGTGGTGGTAGCCTAATTCAGTGGTTTAGTCTGGCAGAAGTGAAAAATGGTATGGTTGCACTATCACTATGGTAACACTTTTTTTTTTTTTTTTTTTTTTTTTTTTTGGTCGTCTGGTTAGATGTTCCAGTTTGGTCCAAGCTGGAGTCAGGCCACCTGCCTTCCATGCAGCAACTAGTTCAAATTCTGGAGAATGAGATGAAGATGAACGTCCACATGGACACACTTCCACACCATCGCTCGTAACCTTGCCTCTGATTCACTGAATGGAGCCTTGAACCCCTCCACGTATGTGTAACCATCATAACCTTACTAAATGTTAAATTAATTTCTAATATTTAAAATATTGTCTTTCGTTTTAAAAATATCAATAATATACAAACTATCATTTAAAATGTTTGGGGTCAGTAAAATTTATTTTAAAAGCCTTGTACTCACTAAGGCTGCATTTATTTAAACTAAAGTAAAAATGCTAAAATTTTTTCAATACTAACATTTTTCAATATTAAAATATATTTTAAAATATATTAGAAAAGTTAATTTATTCCTGTAATGTCAGAAGTGAATTTTTCCAGTTGTTATGCCCCAGTCTAGGAGCAACGTGGAGTAACATAAATGAAGAAAGTCACATAAGGAAAGCGTGGTTTTTCATTTGTTGTAGGAGCAATCAGTCGAATTCAGAAATGGGCATGAGCCAAAATAACATGCAAAACAGCTGTTCTTTTAAATACTACCTTATCCTAACAAAGAAAAAAATTACAAAAAACATCCCACTTCCCAATCTCCCTATCTAATTAAAACCAGGAGAAAATATACTTTAAAAAAGGCACACATTTCCTACAAAAGTGGCACTACCCTATTTACAGATTACCTTTTAATACCAACACAATATTAATGGTAAGAAGAAAAACTAACTCCTACAGGATGTTGACATTTCCCCATTTACAGATTACCTTTTAATACTGACAAAATTTTAAAGTAAAAATATTAGCAACAATTACTAATAGTTGGTACAACGTTAAGAATCCAACAAACTACTTGTGATCAACTTTACAACAGGCCGGAGGAAACGCTGACACCAACACGCGTCCTCCCGGTTGAACACGCACTCAGAGCCGTGCCTCCCTTGTATTGCGCAGAAGCGCGTTTTTAAAGGATGCGATCCCAAGAGAGGAGCCAGTCCACTTTCCCATATGATTAGCAACCGGAATCTGGAGCAACAAGGAGAGAGAAACTCGAAAAGGAAAAGAAAATCACAAAGAAGGCCACAAATCACAGTATAATATTATATACGTCCAAGGACGTAACAGTCATCAATGTCACATGATCCTTCAAAAATCATTCTAATATGATGATTTGCTGTTCAAACATTGACTATCGCCAATAATAATCAGAAGAATACCTTTTTTCAGGTTTATTTAGTAAATAGAAAGAATAATGTCATTTTGGATTAATTTAATAAATCCTTGCTGAATAAAGGTATTTAAAGGTGACGACTGAGCGTAATTTTGCCAAAAATAAGTTTTTTGCCTCTGCACAGCCAAATATATTAATACACAATGTTTTAATGAAACGGTAAGTTAAAGCAGATGAATAGTAATAATGCTTTTCTTCCTATTAATTAATTCTCTTTACTTGCATATTCTTTTTTAGTTTTGTGGTGAAGCTCTCCTACGGTTGTGAGGTGACGTTTATGAAGGTTTGCGCTGAAAGTAGAGCCTCTGCTAGCGCACGCCCGATGTTCTGCGTTCTCCTCACCGTGCCCCTCGGAGATGCACCACCTACAGACGTTGGTGCGGGATCCATGGCAACAACAGTGGCCATATAAATATGACTGCAGCCCATCTCTTATGCAATAGCTGTTTGGTTCAGGATATATGTTCACAATATGTAATAAATAATTTATAAATAATTAATAAATATGATAATATAATAATTAATAAATTTGAGTTCAGTTTGCTCAGTCAACAAAATGTATGATGGCATATTTTCCTTTCATTTGATCCTACTGTATGGCCAAAACCTGGTCTTTGTTTATTTAATTAGTAGACATGAGAATCTTCTAACTTATGTACCCAAACCCCATCATGATAATTTAACATTTAAGTAATAATTATATTTCTGAGCCCTGGTTTTTATATTGCTTTGTATAGCTTAAAATGGAAAATAAAATGGAATTAACAAAAATATTGTTATTCTTTATTGGAAGAATGGCCTAGCAAATTGTTTTAAAATATTTTAATCGCAAGGTGTATTACAAGGTGTGTGTGTGTGTGTATATATATATATATATTTCCATCAGCAAACTGACCCACTTTTTATTAAACATAATTGCTAAACGGCAATGTTCACTCATGTGTCTATTAATGTAGTCCAGAATTGGGTTCACTTGAGGTGAAAAGTCTTATGTGCTTATCACAGTCTAAGAATTCTATTGTGAACTTAGTTTTGGATTCTTCTAATTTGGCAGATTTATAAATAATATAATTTGTAACACTTTACTTTAGGGTTCACTTCTCACTTTTAACTAGTTGCTTATTAGCTTGCATATTACTAGTAAATTTGTTGTTTATTAGTACTTATAAAACACATATTAATATCTTATTCTGCAAGACCTTATTCTACATTCCTTAATCCTACCCAATACCTAAATTTAAATACTACATAAACTATCTTACTAACTATTTAATAAGATGTAAATTAGGAGTTAATTGAGGCAAAAGTTGTAGTTAATAGTGAATGTGTTCCCAATACTGATGTGTTACCATGTAATGTGTCTAGTAAATGCTTTATTTTATTTTGGTTAGTGGCTGGCAATTGAAATGTACAGGAAGATTCACCTTGATAGCTTTTCAACTCAATTATTTTTCTATAAACATTACATTATATTACATTATATTGCAATACCATAATACAACGTAATACACTGACTTCTGATGACACTTTTATTTTGAAACAGATGTGTGAAAGCCGGTGAAACTCCTGTCAGATGCTGAGAGAAACGCGTTGTCCTTATTCAGTATCTGCGGTCAGATTATGTTGTCAGGCTATATGTCAGTAAAACTCAGAAAAAAAAGTACTTTCTTGTCATGTCAGTCGTTAGTCGTTATACTATGCTCGCGGTGCGCACTTTTCAAAAACGCGCAAATACTGCACGCTGTATATCACTTCACTAAAGCGCAAAATAAACTACGAGCTTGCAACGTCGTAGTTCTGTCGTCAATTAAGTCATGAAATGACCAAAAAGGCCATTAAAAACTGCATACGCGTATGTATTTGTTACATATATGCATCACATGTCTCCGGACTAAAATATTCTGCTATGTGAGGTCTCAATATAAGTCACAAGTTGATATGTAATTTTGTAATGCATAAATAAATGTGAGCACTGCATTTGTACTAGAAGATGCTAATTTTGCATAAATTTATAAAGAACAAACAAAAATCTATCACATTTAAATGCATAAAATAATTGACTTCTGCCCTTATTCACATATTCTTGCAAATGACAATATGACCGTAAAGAAAGTATAGAAAGTTAAACATTTAGTGTTTGCTTTAGTAGTTTTAGAAACAGACAAACTCAGAATTGTTGAAGAGTTCATTGATTATACATAAAATTCAATGATAATCTTTGAACTACAGTATGTAGTTATCGGCAAGTCTCATCCATTAAGATGCAACAATGGAGAACAAGCTATTGGGGTTTTGAGAACTAGAACAAGCTGACTGAGCAAGTTGAAATTTAGCTATAGTGTGAGCCCCTTTGTTAATATGCCTGCAGGTGAGGATTTTTTTTAAAAGAGATAATGATGAATTCATTATCTCAATTACAATTAAGTACAAATTAACTGTATCCAGTTGTGTTGTATGCAAAGTCCAGTACATTATAGGCTAATTTTTATGTTGAAATAATGAAGATTTCTGTACCACCTGCCTGGCCACCCCAATGAAAAGATCCTGGCTCTGACAAATCAGACAATTATTTGTCATATTTAAACAAATTAAAGTCTTTAAAACGGACATGGACATCATCTGATAAGGTTTACGATCAGAAAGAATTTGCAGAAACTTGGGACTCTGACTTAATTCTTGTTGAGAAGGACAATTTAACCCTTTTAATCCTATATATTCTATATATAACCACGTGAGAACTGTATAAACGTGTATCCAATTGTCCCATCTCATGATTTTCCTTTTATAGGGTTTGGCCTATGTATTAATTCTCTCTTTTGAACTCCTTTGTATTCATGTTTCAGAGTTGCATACTACTGGCTGGTTAACTAAAATCACATGGGTAGCATGTTTGGTATTGATGGATAGCATCTTTCGTTTCCCATTTGGTAATTTATGTTACTTGTTGCTAACTCTGTGACGCACTTGTATTATAAGAAACTAGAAGGTTCTTCTCTCAAACATCCAATCCGATATCTCATGCTAATATCCTGCTAGAATGCAGAGATCGTAAATTTTCCTTTCGGAAACTAATGTATGATTGGAAACTGACCCCGAGGAGGAGAGGCCTGCACCTGAGGTTCATAATCTATTGCTAAATTTCCTGTTCTCACTTCCTGTTTCACTCTCAATTCTCATTTTACCTATGTACTTGGGATTTGTGTGTATGTATGTGTTTGTTAGTTCAGTTATGTATTCATGATTTAGTTAAAATAAACTTGTTCACAGTACATATTTGGTTCTGACTCCCTGTCAGCTGATAAGTTGTCACTTAAATGATCGATCTGGTTATATGCTCTTAAGCGCTGTAAATGCTGAGGAAGAATTATTTTTCTGTGGCCATGAAAAATACCCTTCTCTTAGAATTAATTAATAATCAATACTGAGTGTTCACCGGATGAACTGATTGATTGATTGATTGTAATTTTAATGTAGCTACATCAAGTTAATCTGATTAGATGATTTCAATATTCATAATGGGTTATGAATAATTATTATTATTTCTCCTTTGAGCTAATTTTGCTACACACATTTACCTTTTTTGGCATATTTTAGCAGTCATTCCAATAGGAGTCCAAGCAATCAAAATTTCCAGTGAGGGTGAAAGATTTCCCTACGCATATTTAGCAATGGGTTGTTCACCCAAATATTCTGCATTGGCCAGAGCTAGCTTCTTAGTTTGAAAGTGACTTCTATGTGACCTATGTTTCATAAATCACAACACTATTGACAGTAGATAATGGAACTTTCTTTGCCCATGAAATTTTGCTAATGTGACTGTACCTTTAGTCACGTGAGACTACAGCACTCTCTAGGATTTTTTGTACGAGTGTCAGTTCATGGACAAGCCTGCAGACAGCGCTGGATAAAGGCCTTGTCTGACTCCTCCATTTGTACACTGTGGCTCAAACTCTGCAGCCTTCGGACCAGCGAGTGAAGGAAAGGTGGAGGTCTGACCAGCAGATGTGTGGGGCTGGATGGGAAGGCTTGGAACTGCTGTAACCGAATCAAAGCCATATGAAGGTCAACCTTGCATGCCAGAAGTATTAATTCCTCTTTGCACATGAGGGGTTGAGGAGGTGCTGTGTGTTCTTTGGACTATAAGCAAAGACATGGCAGACACAACATTGATCTGAGTTGAGTAATAAGCATGAGAGATCAAGAAAATCTCTTAAAATAATATGAATAGCTAAAATTGGTGATCAGACTTGTATGTTTCTTACCGACTCACAGCTGCCTACTTTGAACCTGGCTTGTTGCCCTGAAGCAAGGAATGACACAAACACCAACTGTTCCCCAAGAACCCGAACACCTATATTTCTGTTGAGCGACAGAAAGAGGGGTCTCAGGGGTGTTGGTGTTTGAGCCTGGTCTGTCCAGCGCCACGTTCTGATCCTTCTCCCGCTCTCATCAAGACTCCGCCCACCCCAAGCATCCATACTCAAGCTGATCCACAGGAAACAAGAGCCACATCACAGCAGATTCAGTCATATTTTCACAGTTCACTTAACTTGACACCTCAAAGGTTAAGTTATAAATGACAAAGGAAGATATTTTTCCTTTTTGCCCATCTATTAAAAGTCAATGAAAACCAAAACTTAGATTAAAAAGTATATAAAGACATTTGAGCACATCTGAGATTCTGTTTACTATATTTGATGTACTTTATGTATGTGTGTTGATCAATGATTTTATATATAAATAAATTAAATACGTTCATCTTATAAAGCAATCATGTCTCTTTGAAAGACTTGTATGAAACCGCTTGATTTAAATTTGCTTTTACGAACATTTTGAAGTGTCAACGTTTTCGCATTGTTCATTTTTAGTTCATGATATCTAATATTTATATAATATGAACTGAAACATCTTAAATGTTCCTGCGGTTAGATTCTGGACCCATCTGTCTGATGGAATTAATTGTCAATAAATGGCTAAATAAACATTGTCTTCCAAATAGAGAGATTTTGTTTTTTTTGTGGGCCAAAACCCAGATACGAGTTAGGATTATTGCATTTCAGGTTCCAAGACGTTTTATATATATATATATATATATAACAATGGCGGTGTTTCACAAAAACCTACCGCATGGCATAATCTGGTCAAACAACAACGACATTCCTAAACATTATATCTAAACAAAATGTAAACAAAAATCCACCACACTAAAAGAATGGATGGAGTCCACGGACATGCACAGACTAAACAACAATACGAAATTAAATGCAAATTCTGAAACAAAGCCTGCACCATGTCCCACCGTGTCCTTGGCTATGATTGATTTGATTGATTTTGTTCTGTTTCGAGTAGAGTCTGGTTTGAACAGATAAATTGCATGCCGCTGGAAATCTTATCGCATTGCGTCTGGTTAGGAAATGGTGTTAGGCTGTTTAAATGCTGCAATTTCTGCAGAAGGAAAATTAAAGCAACAGAACCAATGAGCAGCATCATGAGCTGTTTATTTCCCCTGTTTTGTCAGGGTATGGCAACTGCCATACGTAAATGTCCCCCCTGGTTTGGAACGACATGAGGGTGAGTAAATGATGACAGAATTTCAATTTTTGGGTGAACTGTGCCTTTAAGGATTTAAGATGTTCAGATCTGTGTCAGTGTAATAGCTAATCAACCATACCAAATGCTGCTGTTTTCATGGTAGCAAGTGGCTCTGCCATTAGACTGGAAGTGGGCTCTGATTGGACAAAGAGGAGTGGTTGTGTCATCCTGCACGATACAGGTCCTTTCCTTCTTACAGCTTAGAATGATGATAGCCAAATTTCCTGAAGGATAGCTATTGCCATGACTATAAGGACCAACAACAGCAATAGATAATAAAATCAACTCATATTCAAATCACTTTAAAATCTTCAAAATAGCAACGTTTTCTGTTAATGTCATAGAACTTTATTTTTATAATGATATATAGTTTTTACCGCACTCTTGCCCTTACATTTGTGTAAATTAAAATACTGTTCATTAAAAGCACCTTTTTTTAAGCAAAAATATGCAATTTGGTGCAGTAGCTGATATTTATGTGTCCAAAAAAGTAAGATGACAATCTGATATCTTGTAATGTAAATCAATGTTTTATAACAGTTCAACAGTCAACACATATAAATATCAGTATTATTGCCAAAATTATTGTAATATGTACAGTATGTATTGTTTTGGATTAGTTTCCTTGTGTTTTGGTTTTGTTTTCTCTGTTCTGGTTTGCCTGTGTCTGTTGATTACTCTGCTTTTGTATTTAAGCCCTCAGTTTCCTTTGTTTTATTGTCCAGTATGGTTTAATTTAAGTGTGGTTATTTTCCTGAGTTGCTTCCCTAAGATTCTCCTACGTCAAATATGTGTTAGAAACATATTTAAATGCTTAGATTTATGATCAACGTTATGTAGTTTTTATTGTGGGGGCAAAACATTTAAAGCAATGCAATATAATTATAATTGAGAGATGAACAAATAAACATTGCTCAAAAGCTTGATGTGTCAAGTTTGATACTTTTTAACATGACGTATATGTATATATATATATATATATATATATATATATATATATATACATATATATATGTAAAATGTGTGTCTGTGTGTGTGTGTGTGTGTGTGTGTGTGTGTGTGTGTTTGTGTGTGTATGGATGGATAATTCACTAAACCTAAGTTGCCTCAGTCCAGCAAGTGTTCATCTTGAAATATTATTAACTATACAGAAGTTCTTACGTTTACTTTATAAAAACCAGTAAAGATTTCACAGGCAAAAGACATGTGTACCACAACCTGAAAGGTGATTTTTTTTTTTAATTAAACTAAAAGGCCTTTTACTTTCTAAAAATATAAACACAGCAGGTTTTTCAGCAAAGTTTTTATCATGTTGATCATTTAGAAGCCTTTGAATTTAGCATATCAAATATGACACAGAAAGCTGTATGCATAGCCACTTTCACAGCTATTGCTAATTTAAAGAACCAACTTAGTATTTCAGTTTATAGTCAAAAGGATACAAAACTTGTGCAGAACCATCTTGAAACACAGTGAGAAATTTATCTCCATTGGAGTAGTATTTCTCCAAGAAACTTGAATTATTCTGAAAAAAAAAATGTTTAGTTTTAAGGACATTATTATGGAAGCTTGTTTCTGCCACAGAATAATAAAAAATGAAAAGATTATTGAGACTTTTTAATCTCACAATTCTGACTTTTTTTCTCGCAATTGCAAGTTTATATATCGCAATTCTGACTTCATAACTTGCAATTCAGAATATTTTTCTGAAGATTGCATTCAGATCAACTCGCAATTCTGAGAAAAAAAGCAATTACCTTTTTGAATTTTTTATTCCATGGCGGAAACAAGCTTCCATATCATGATAATACAACTTCCTAACAGAGTAAATAATTATGGTCAGTTACCTGGTGATGAGTTAAGCCAAACTCAATTAACCCCAGTGCAGAAGACCCATCACGTGTCCATTGTCCAGAGATCTTGTCCACATGCGTGTACTCTTTAACCTCCCAAAGATCCTCTTTTGGTGCACAGTTAGAGAGACGGAAACTGATGACTGTTTTATCATGAGACACATCTAATGAGAGAAAGCATTCATTTACCCCCTCAACATTCTATCACTAAATGATATCTCAGAAATATGTCAGACTCACAAATCCTTCAAAACGATCAAATTTACTGAGAAATAGGTGCAGTCAATCAAACATTTAGTGGGTGTTAAACAACTATTAAGTTTAAGTTAATTTCAAATTAATAAAATTTTCAAAGAAATAAAAATTGTCTGTTAAGGTTGAAATTGTTAGACCTATGTGAAACATGATATCTTTTATAAGCTTTCTCATTACTTCGGTAACACTTTAATTTAGGGTCCTAGTTTCTAATTTTAGTTGCTCATTAGCATGTAAATTACTAGGATATTGGCTGTTTATTGGTACTTATAACATTAATGTCTTATTCTGCAAGACCATATTGTACATTGTTGTACGAATCCAGAAAGTATTAACAAGCCTTCACAATTTGTTATGTTACAGCCTTATTCCAAAAGGGAAATTTATTATTTTCCTCAAAATTCTACAAGCAATACCCATAATGACAATGTGAAAAAGGTTTGTTTGAAATCTTTGCAGATTTATTAAAAATAAAAAAAAAATAAAAACAAAATCACATGTACATAAGTATTCACAGACTTTAATCAACACCTTGCTGAAGCACCTTTGGCACTAATTACAGCCTCAAGTCTTTGAGTATAATGCTAAAAGCTTGGCACAATTATTTTGGGCACTTTCTCCCATTATTTTTTGCAGGACCTCTCAAGCTCCATCAGGTTGGATGGGGAGTATCGGAGCACAGCCATTTTCAGATCTCTCCAGAGATGTTCAATCGGGTTCAAGTTAGGGCTCTGGCTGGTCCACTCAAGGACAATCACAATGTTGTCCCATAGCCACTCATTTATAATCTTGGCTGTGTTCTTAGGGTTGTTGTCCTGTTGGAAGATGGACCTTCACCCTAGTCTGAGTTCCAGAACGCTCTGGAGCAGGTTTTCATCAAGGATGTCTCTGTACATTGCTGTATTCAGCTTTCCCTCGATCCTGACTAGTCTCCCAGTTCCTGCCGCTGAAAAACATCCCCACAGCATGAAGCTGCCACCACCATGCTTCACTGTAGGGATGGTATTGGCCAAGTGATGAGTGGTGCCTGGTTTCTTCCAGACATAATGCTTGCTATTCACGCAAAAGAATTCAATCTTTGTTTCATCAGATCAGAGAATTTTGTTTCTCATGGAGTGAGGAGTGAGGAGTGAGGAGTGGCTTCCGTCTGGCCACTCTATCATACAGGCCTGATTGGTGGAGTGCTGCAGAGATGGTTGTTCTTCTGGAAGGTTCTCCTCTCTCCACAGAGAAACGCAGGAGCTCTATTAGAGTGACCATCGGGTTCTTGGTCACCTCGATGACTAAGGCCTTTCTCCCCCAATCGATCAGTTTGGCCAAGCGTCCCGCTCTAGGAAGAGTTTTGGTGGTTCCAAACATCTTCCATTTATGGATGATGGAGGCCACTGTGCTCATTGGGACCTTCAATGCTGCAGAAATATTTCTGTACCCTTCCCCAGATGGCACTGTTAACAGTGGGGCCTTAAGGTGGACAGGTGAACTCCAATCATCTCAAGGTTGTAGAATCATCTCAAGGATGATCAGTGGAAACAGGATGCACCTGAGCTCAATTTTGAGTGTCATGGCAAAGACTGTGAATACTTATGTACTTGTAATTCTTTCGTTTTTTTTATTTTTAATAAATTTGCAAAGAATTTCTAACAAACTTCCACGTTCATTATGGGGTATTGTTTCTAGAATTTTGAGGAAAATAATGTATTTAATCCCTTTTGGAATAAGGCTGTAATAAAACAAAATGTGGAAAAAGTGAAGCTCTGCGAGTACTTTCCAGATGCGCTGTATACATTGTAGAAATAGACTCTCAGGTAAGAGTGTTAAAGAATAATGATTTAATAGAATGTAATATAATTTAAAACTGATATGATGTAATGGAATTAGAAAAAGAAACAAGTATAAAGATAAAGAAAGTTCTTAGAAATGTACTATTTGCATTTGTGTAGGCTTTCTATGGTTTTGAAAAAAACAAACACAAAAACATTGATAATATTTTCAAGAAAAGTTTAAAATGCACGAGGTGCAACCGCATTTGTTTGTTTACATTCTCATATATTTTAGATTTTAAAAATTGTATCGACTTATTCACTGAAAAAGACCCAACCCATGATTCCGGTGAATCAGACATCACTAAAACTAAATTAAATTTGTGTCTGTTCCCCATACAAATTTATTGAATGACGTTAGTAGACTTGGAATATTGTCCTATATGGACCACTTATGTGATATAGTGGACGGAAAGGTAACTCACAGTCATGGAAGTAACAGAGGAGTAAACAATGAGAGATTTTTAATTTCTAGATGTGAATTTTCATTGTTGTTACTTATCCACCCATGGTGTACAACACATGCTCTCACTAACATATTGTGGATACTCACTGTTCTTTGATACCAATAAACTGGAGTGAGCAACTCTGTCATCTGTCTGCATCTTTCTCTGCTGCTGTCTGAAACTAAGCCAAAGTAATAAATAAACAAATTCACATATTTCAGTTTTTGTAACAACATGCTCAAGTTACAACACTGCACAGTACATATGTACACTGCCGTTCAAAAGTTTGAGGTCAGTACGTTGTTAAATGTTTTTGAAAGACATTTCTTATTTTCACCAATGCTGCAATTATTGGATCAAAATATACAGTAAAAACAGCAATATTGTGAAATAGCAATATAATATATATATATATATATATATATATATATATATATATATATATATATACTTTTTAAAAAAAATAATGTTATTAAATATTTCTTAAAAGGCAATTTATTCCTTGTGATGGATTTTCAGCATCATTACTCAGACTTCAGTTTATTTATCATTCTAATATGATGATTTGATGCTAAAATACCCTTATGATTATCAGTTGAAAGCAGTAGTGCTGCTTTATATTTTTGTGAAAACCATGATTTTATTCAGGATTATTTGATTAATACAAGGAAAATAGAAATCTAGGAATAGAAATCTTTTCTAACATTATAAATGTCTTTAATCTCACTTTTGATCAATTCAATGCATCCTTGCTGAATTGCATGATGTGGCAATTAATTAATCTAATTAATTGCAAATTAATCACACATCAAAAATGTATGGTGAAATTACCCCCAAAAGATAATTTAAAGTCATTATTGTGTAAATCATCAAATAGACACATAGCTTCAGAAGGAAATATTTTATTTAATTAAACAGAATTTATTACACACACTTTTGGAGCATGTGGTTGAGTAAATGGTGACTGAATTTTCTTTTCTTTTTTTTTATTGAACTATACTGTGACAAGCAGTGCGTGGCGAGAGCCGTGAGGGAACGGCGCAAGGCCGGTGACACGAGAGATAATGAGCGTTAGCTGTGCGCTGAACCAGTCTCGTATCTCTCACGGAGGAGCTCCGGAAGCATAAAAGAGGAGCGACGACAGTGAAGGACGAGAGAGGACCAGGCCTGGATTTTATTAAGTTTGTGTGGGCGGCAGTTGCCGTGATTAACTGCTGCCATTTTACTTTCGTTTTGTTGTTGGTTTATTTTGAGTTTATTAAAGTTATGTTTAACTTTCGCCGGTTCCCGCCTCCTTCCCGTACTTAAGAACTGTGTTACATATACATTCACTTTTATTTTTTTGTAGTTAATATGGAAATATTTAATTATTTTTTCAAATTAAATTATACTCTAAATAAGAAACTAAATTGCCAGTAGGAGGTGGGAAATGTCTTGGTTAAGACATTGAGTCATTCATTCATTCATTCATTCAATTCGTTCAAATGGCCAATTCATTCAGGAGTGAAGAAAAGAGTTCTCTTTATGAATGGTCTATTGAATCATTTGTTCACTCGATTCATTCAAAACATGGATTCAGAAATGAATATGTGTTGCTCGGAGACAGTTATGCTTTGTCTTTATATTTTCATTGACAAAATTGAGCAAAAGCAAACAATATGTCTAAAATAGCACTGTATTAACCTATTATTTATAGAAGTTTTGTAGGCTATAAAACCATATCGCATTTGCACTTGTACAATCCGGGACAAAAATAGGTAGATCTCGTGTAATATTGCGCTTGTTACTCATGTGATTTAGCTTCACTATAACATATGATGTAAAATATGAGACAAAAACTCCATATCTTGATGCCCCCATATCTTGAATTTTAGGGACAATTCTAATGGTATCTAGGCTTCAATACGCAGTGAGTTATTGTCCTGCATCATTTTTTTCATCAATCAGTTGTATTAAAATGTTGGATGACTTACATAGGTCTGGGGTGTGGCAAGTGCATTAAATGCGTTAATAACTGTAACGTATTATTTATTTTATTTTTTTTTAACTGTAATTAATAAATCAACACATTAAATCAACAGCCCTAATAGCCTACATAAATAAAATTCATACTGACTGCAAACTTTTAAGCAGTAGTATACAGTACAACACAAACCTGTGTTTTCCTCTTTCTTGTGCTTTATCTTGTTGCTCTTCATCTTCATCGATGAAGGGGTCTTTTAGTTGACCAGGTCCACTTGGCCGTGCTTCAGAACGTCTCATAGACAGATGCTTTTCATGGACCACAATCTCAAACAACTCTCTGTAATTCTCACAGCAGAAGTCCTAAATCCAATTGGACATTCATAGATTCAAGAAAAGTGTTGAAGCAATAAGACCAGTGCTGGGGTAACGCATTAGAAGTAACGTGATTTACGCAATCAGATTTCTATTTTCAAGTAACAACAATTAACACATTACTTTTAAATTCACAGCTAAATATGAGTTACTTTTTCAAATAAGTAATGCAAGTTAATTTGTTATTGCTTTTATTGCTAAAGTAAGAGGCTGCATCTGAAATAATTTCCCTATATACTAAAAACAGCATGTGCCAAAAAAGTATATCCAAATTCACTGCACTTATAAAAGAGAAAGTAAAAAGTCCCCAGATGACCAACTACTTCCAGTGAGATTCTGACGTGTGCAACTGTTTGACACTTTACCATCCCATTACGCCATAGGAGAGGATTTGTGAATGGCAGTAAAGTGTACCTAACGCTGGTAGGTCACATGATGATGACAACATGGCAGATGTAGTACATCCGGATAACATTCATACTGCACATACTATACTATATAGAACATTCTTTTTAGTGGTTGTGAAGTAATAGAGTGGTGCAGGTATGGCATCACTTTGTAGGCCAAAACGTGGAAATGAGTTAGCATTTTAGCACTTCTGTGGCGGTGAAGCCTATGGCAATGTATCCTGCTCAAATGGGTGGGGTCATCTAGCTATATAAGTGGGCATTCTGGCATAGGACCCTCAGATTTATTCTCCTTCAGCGACGACCAGGGCTGGGTAGGTTACTTTTAAAATGTATTTCACTACAGATTACAAAATACATGCTTTAAAAAGTAATTTGTAATGTATTTTGTTGCATTACCCAAGTTTTGTAACTTAATCTAAATACTTTAGAATACTTTGGAATACTAATAATTATGAAACAATTCTCACAATTCTGACTTTTTTCTCAGAATTCCGTGATATAAAGTTGCAATTATATTAATTAACTATAAACTCAATTTTGAGAAAGAAGACAGAATTGTGAGATAAAAAGTCACAATTACCTTTTGTTTACAATTACAAGGGACTCAATTTTTATAACTTCAGTCATCTGTTATGTGAAATAACTTATTCAGTATTAAATAAAAATGTCATTTTTATGATCCCTCTTAGTTTGTTAAAATGATTAAAATGCACTGAAAATTTATGAAACTTATGAGCAGAAATGTAAATTAGGATGATTTTGCAGACTGTTAGTTTCGGAGAATAACCAATTTCTGTTTACATTTATTGCCCGTTACAGTTATCACATTAATGTTTAAATGAAATAAATGACATTAAAATTCAAAGTAATCACTTTGGTAATCTAAAACATTTTTTCAGATGTAACTGTACTTTGACTACCACCCATTTAAAATGTAACTATAATGAAATACAGTTACTCAAATGTTGTATTTTAAATACATAACTAAGTTACTTTCGTTACTCCCCAACCCCGGTGATGATGATCATCTTTTCGCTGTACTCCGAGATTAAAGAAGCAGCCTGGACAAACGGTTACTGCCAGGGCGCTGCCATGCTCCTCGCCAGCAAGCTGCTCTATTCTTTCCTGAGGTTCATAATGAGCTCACTAAGTCATGGTACGCCCCATACTCGGCCCGCCTGTGCACTTCTAGTTCTTCTGTCCTTACCAGTTGATGGCACCAAAGAAAAAGTCTATGAGAAGTTGCCTCTTCTAAATGAGTCTGTGGTCGTGCACCTCTGCCCGCCCACTGCCATCTGATGGACCCCCACGCCTCAGAAGTCGTTCTGATCCAGTAGACAGGAAGAGGAGGAGGGCTAAGTCTTGCTGCGGCTGGACCACCCCCCAAACAGCCTCACTTATGCCTCCTAGCACCCTGTTCAGTTCTGGGTGCTGGAGACAATGTGTTTGTTGCAAATACTGGGCCTGTTCAAGTTCAAGCACCCATACAAATACCTGCTGTTGTAGCAGACAAAATAAAACACACATACTCAAAAAGAGAGCATTTTTCCTCTTCCACTTACCACGAACGTCAAGTCTCCTATCAGTAGTCTGTCGCTCGTACTGATCCAACCCCTTGCCACACAGGCTGAGGCCTGGGAGGCCATCCCTGGAGTGCCAAAATGGGTTTTGGGGATAATAAAGTGAGGTTTCTCACTTCAATTCGCTCGGAGACCCCATGCTTCAGCGGGGGTCTTCCCACCTCAGTAAGGAGTAAAGATCATGTCCTCTGCTCCGAGGTGATGAATTTACTGGCAAAAGGAGCCTTAGAAATGGTTCCACCAGCTCAGAGCGAGTCAGGGTTTTTTTTTTTACAGCTTGCTCCTTCCTTATCCCCAAGAAGGATGCTGGCCTCAGGTCTATCCTCGACCTCAGGCACCGGAATCGCACCCTTAAGAAATGGACAATCAAGATGACTACTTTGAAACAGATCCTCTTGTAAGTACGCACAGGGGACTGGTTCTTCTCTCTGGACCTGAAAGATGCTTACCTTCACATCCAGCTAGTCCCTCATTACAGGCAATTCTTGAGATTCGCCTTTGAGGCAGCAGCATATCCTTCCATTCAGACTGTCCCTGGCTCCTCACACTTTCACAAAGTGTACGGACGTGGCCCTTTCCCCTCTGAGACAGATGGGAATTTGCATACTACCTTGACGGCTGGCTAGTTTTAACCCCGTCAGAGGCCAAGCTAGTAACTCACAGATCCTTGCTCCTCAACCACGGGTGTCTTAGAGCAGTTTTTCACAACCCTGTTCCTGGAGGCACGCCAACAGTCCACATTTTGGATGTCTCCCTCACCGTTTATTTTCTATCTTGGAGTTTCTGCTGATAAGCTGATGAGTTGATTCAGGTGTGTTTGATTAGGAGAGTTGGGAAACACTGCCTTAGAGTGCCTGGAGTTAAGGATAAATTTTGCCAAGAGCTCACTGTCTCCCAGCCAACGGATTTCGTTCCTGGGAGCAGTTTTCAACTCAACCCAAATGAGGGCCACAGTGACACCAGACCACGCTATGGCCTACAGTAGCTTGCAGCCTACTTCAAAGTTGGAGACTCTCTCCCTCTCAGATCGTTCCAGAGAATGCTGAGCCTCGTGGCCTCCACATCTCCAGTGCTACAGCTGAGCCTGCTACACATGCAGCCACTACAGTACTAGCTGAAACCCTGGGTTCCGTCCCATGCTTGGCGGCACGGATGCCTACATGTCAAGGTGAACCAGGCTGCATAGCAGCTCTGGCCCCTTAGAAAACCCCTCACTGGTTCCAGCAGGGTGCGGCCCTGAGAACGGTCTTCAGAAGGAAGGTAGTCTCGACAGATGCGCCCAACACAGGTTGGGGAGCTCTGTCCGAAGGCAGACCAACCTTCGGCAGACAGACCGAAAGTCAGCTATACATCAACTGCCTGGAAATGCTGGCAATGTCCCCTCAGAGGAGTGGTTGCTCCATCCTCAAATGGTTCACAAAATGTGGGAGATCTTCAGGAAAGCAGGGATCAAACTCTTTGCCCTAGAAGACAACTCTCATTGGCCAACTTATTTTTAAAAGATGAGGATGCACTAGCCCACAAATGGCCCAGCCTTCTCCTTTATGCCTTTCCCCTGATCGCTTTGATCCCTCAGGTCATCAGGTGAATTAGGGAGTACAAACACACAATTCTCCAAGTGGCCCCTCTCTGGAGGAACCAAGCTTTGTTCTCTGAGCTATCTCAGCTGCTCACAGCAGCCCCATAGACTATTCCTCTGAGCCAGAACCTCTCTCAGGTGAACAGAGCGATTTGACACCCCCAGCACATGCTATGGGCGATCTCTGTCCTCTTGAGGGGAGCCTGTGGACCTCCAAGAGAGAGTATTGAATACTATTTCTGAGGCTAGAGCTCTACGCCCTTAAATGGTCTGTCTTCTCTGCCTGGTGCACAGCTCTTAGCAAAGACCCAACCTCCTGCGACATATTACTGATATTGTCATTCCTTCAAGAGTTGTTGGATAAGTGACACACTCCCTCCTCTTTCAAAGTTTATGTAGTGGCTATAGCAGCATTCCACTCTCCTATAGCTGGCCAGTCTGTAGGCAGGAACAACCCGGTTATTCGTTTTTTGAAGGGATCCAAAAGACTGAATTCGCCTCGCCCCCTCGCTCTCCCTACATGGGACCGCCGCACTGCTAGCTCTAGCAACGGTCAAGAGAATAGCACTCTCTGTGAATGCTACCTGCCTTGAATTCGGGCCCAACAACTCCAAGGTTGTCCTAAAACCAAGGCATGGTTATGTGCCTTAAAGTCCTCTCTACTCTGTTCAGAGCACAAGTCATCTCACTCTCTGCGCTTACTCCCTCGGAGGATGACCAGGAGTTATATTTACTCTGCCCTGTCAGAGATTTAAGAGTCTGCATTGAGCATTCCACCTCGTTCAGGCTTTCAGAACAACCCTTTGTATGCTTCGGAGGCTGCGCTAAAGGGCATCCGGTCATGAGGCAAAGGCTATCCCAATGGATAGTGGATGCAATTGTTTTAGACTACTACTCATTGGGCCTACCATGCCCCTTCGGTGTATGAGCTTACTCTACCAGGGGTATGGCCTCATCCTGGGCATGATCTAGACGTATGTCCATTGGAGAAATCTGTGTGGCAACTGGCTGGGCTTTGCAGTCATCCTTTGGCAGATTTCATAACCACGTAAGAAATGACGTATATTTGAGTTAATGAGACGGATGGAAGGGCATAGAAATTGGACTTAAACTCAGTCTTCTTCAAAAGAAGTACCTACTCAAGAGAGTATATGATTTTGGAGGCAGCTAAAGTGCTTAACTTTTTTTTTCTGTGCACCAGAATGGGTTTGTTTGAGTTATGCCTTCTACTGTATAGACGTGAATTTGCATTTCCTTCAGCATGAAGCGTATTCATTTCACTTTTGGTATAAAAGGACCTAAACGTTTGCCAAAAATATAACTCTTTTGTTAGCCTATTAAAAACAAACAAGCAAGCCTAGAACAGATAAGAAAAAGTAACACTTTACTTTCCATAAAAAGTAAGTACTGCAATTTGTAAATTTTTTAGGGAGTAATACAATATTGAAATGCAAAAATTGAAAACTTTCCACAAAACTGAAAATTTCCCCAACACTGAATTAGTGCTTGTGTTGGCCTTTCTCAGTAGACAAACCTTTTGTTTCTCCGCATATCCCAGATCCAGAGGAGGCCAAGCTCTTGAGCCACAGAACTGACAGCATATTGGAGAATCCCGTTGAGGTTGGGGCTGGGTAAAAACACACACAAACACACACACAAAATGTTATTTATTCAAAATAAGTAATTTTCTAAGATGTTACACTTTTTTAATGGCAGAGATCAAATGACTAGGCTACCTGATGACTGTACATCATCTCCTGGGACTCTCTTTTGTATCTTAGAAATCCTGGAAGTCCACGACAGAGATCTTGTGAGGATAGTGTATGGAAATACTCCTGCTGCATTTGCTGAACAGAACAGAAAAATGCTGTGGCGATACCACAAGGGTGAACTGGATAAGAGAATCAGCTTGAATTTTTAAAACACTACTAAAAGTAGGGAGGAAAAGGAGAACCAATTATTTGTTGTTGTACTTTCTTTTTTGTATTCATAATAAACAGACTTATGATAAGAAAAAAGAACAAAAAGAACAAATGAAAAAGCTGGTAAAGTCTAGACATATCACAAATGTTTCTTACACAATCAATATATTTGAGGAGTGCTCCAATTTCTGAATCCATCACTGCAGAATCAGCATCTGATAAAGTGAAGATCAACTTGAATATGTACATTTATAATCACTCCTGCAGTATCCTCAATGGGGTCTGTGATACACATCATGCAGTATTATTTTCAGGTTTTAGTTGACTGGAAGAAAAACTAAATAGGTCGATTTGTTGTTTATTCATGCATGCTAGTTTAAAATATCCCACTTTTTGTCTCATCAGATTTTCAGATTCTCAGATTTTCTTTAGCTTTTTGATATCACTTTGATGAAATGCACAAATATATAAATAAATAAAAATCTTAAAGTCACTTTGTAACTCTACAAACAACTACAAAATGTAGAGGATTTCTGCCCAACAACACTCTAAATCCTAAACTAAGTCTGCAAAAGATGATGAATTCACATGCTCACCTGGCTGAAAAGTTGTCCTTTGTTTTTCCATATCACATGGGTCTGTCCATATCCACTAGTCCAAGTCTGGTCTGGACCAGATTTTACCTGAAGTTTCTTGAATGTACACTGTATGTTAAAATGTATGTCAAAATGATACGAAAGACTGTCAAATAAAGTTGTATTCCTCTTTGTCACACATTGATCAAACCTGATGGAAGGAATGTTTAGACCATTTAGATTGTTCTACAGCAGTGCACTGAAGGCATGCAAACAGTTCAGTGTTGATGGTATCCATGGATATTTGAGAACCCTTAAAGGAGTTGTCCAGCCTGTAATATCAAACCCTGTGGGAGACCGTAGAGTTCAGATAGACCTGATTGGTGAAAGACCAGAAGCACATTAATGCTGAATTTGTTTTTATGACCTTTGTTATGATCTTATGATCTAGTATTTTTATAATTCATCATATATTTTATTTGTTTTCTCTAACTATGTTTGTATTTTTAGTGAAGGGCTATGTGTAAATTCCATCACAAACACAATACAAAATTTGAGAAGCGGTGGAAATGTTAGGCTTATATCTAATCAGAACATACTAGCAACTCATAGCAACTGTCTGCAGCATGGAAATAACCAGTAGGCTACTTCAAATTGAAACTTTTAACGACTTTTTTATTCTTTCAGGCCAGGCTTTATTAGGCCAACAAAAAAGTTTGAAATATTGATTATTATTATTTTTAAAAGGAATTGATTATTACTAAAAACTCACAGAGAAAATGTGACATTTAGATCACACTGTAAGATAAAAAGTTGAGAAATAAAGTGAAATATAGGCTATAACCATAGTAACATTTTTATTTGTTTGTTCATTTGCAGAAACCTACGGAGCCCTGCACATGATTCCCCTACCCATATTTGCACCAATAAAATGTGCAACACCTTATGTTTTACTACCAAATTATATGTAACATCAAATTAATTTAACTTACAGTGGAATGTTCCCTCGACATTTCGCAATTTCGGGGCACTTGAGCTCCTGAACATAATGCATGATGGGATACGTTTAATCTCGAATACCATAGACATAATGAATGCATATTTATTATGTCTATGTCGAATACCGCTCAGAAGCGGTAAAGTGTGCAATAATTATATCACATTTTACAGTGAATGATGATTTGAATGGATAGCTTTATACCATTGCATGCCATATTTTGTATAAAAAACAAGCTTAAAGCACTCTAACTGCAATTTTTTTATTATTGTTTTTTTATAGCATTAAACCTCAAATGTCAACTATACATTGGTTTGGTTTCTTCTTTAAATAATAATAAAATAATAAAAAAGTCGATATATTCATGGTATAATATAGGGTTTTTTGCATCGGGTTGTTCTTGGAACTTAGATATAAGAAACAGCCGGTTCCACAATAATGTTCCCCTTAGACTGCAAGTGCAGTCCCTGGCGGCTTCAGGGTTATGATTGGTCAAATCGCCTGTAAATCAAAGTGCTTTGCGAAGTGGACACTTTAGCTCAATTGACCCTTCACAAACACTTTGATTGACAGGCGATTTGACCAATCATAACCCTGAAGCCGCCATTTTGTCTTACAAAGCAGACAGGGGAGTTAGTAGATTAACTTTGGTGAACTTGAAATTCAAAAATTGTCTGTACTCAGGTCTTTCCGCGCTTGAAACAACATTCCTTCTGATGTCCATTCATGTTTATTTGATGCTATAAATGAACTAGTATGAAGAGATGGTTGGCTCACGAGCCGCTTGAAGGAGCTGCAGCGATCTGTCACGACACATTAAAGAGAAACTATATGGTATTTATTGTTTAAACTTCTTCAAAAAATTATGATATATTAAATATGAAACTGTTTCACATGTCTGTTGACGCGTTGTCAGTGTCCTCTTTGCTCTGTGATGTATTTTTCACTGCGTGAGAACATGATGTGTGATGTGATGGCTTGTCTGAAAAAGCAACAGTAAAGTTAACTAAAGTGGGCAGTGCTTTGCGAAGGGTCAATTATGAATGGGCCTAATTAAGATTTTGGACACGAATAATTCCAAGGATTTTAATAGTTTTTTTACAATCACTTTGCTACTATTTTCAGAACCTTGATGTCATTTTTCACAACTCTAGACACAAAACTCACAACCAATGATCAAAATGCACATTTTTCAAAACTCTAACCCTTTTCTCAATTGCTTGGATACAATACACATAAAACTTAGATCATTTGTTCATTGAACAAAAATCACCTGTTCAATATGACACAACTTAACATCAAAGTACTACTGTTTCAAAAGGCAATTCACACATTACATTACAAATAAGTGTCTATTCATTTCCTTACAATGATCTAACTATCAATTGATACAACTGCTCAAAATGATAAGTAACTGTTGCATTACTCTTAATGCATAGTTGTATGGAAACAGACAAACAATCTTCCATGTTTACTGTAAATCATGAAAGTTTCAAGATAACGAGATTTATTGTCACCAAATAGCGTGGAGCATGAACCAATTAGACTACAATATCCAAGGATGACATCACAGCAGACCAGTGTCAGGCATGGATTCGCCATGCCCAAGGTTTTTTGGAAAACATCCATTGTGATGTAGATGAGAACCTGTGGCCAAATCCACAACACAGAGTTGATGACAATGTAGAAGTACAGTAATCACTCCTGTTTTGTTTCTTACAGTACAAGCAAGCAAGTTGAGTATTGATGTTTTACAGTACTGTCTTTTCTTTTCTATTTCATAGCTAATTATTTTTTGCTTTGATTCAAATAAACCTATGTTGTGATTATACTGTAGTGTTTTGCATCAATATATTATAAACTTTGTTCAATGATTCAACTGTGTCTGTAGTATTCTCTCTACTGCAGTACTTTTACAGAGATGTGTTTATTGTACATGTTGTACCATAATGAAACCTGTATCACCTATTTTGTTCTACAATATTTAATGATTGTACGAACAATGACACAGTGAAACTATCGGTTGCTTGTGTGTGGGTGATCTACAGTTATGTTTCAATGGTATTTCACAGTAAATTTATGTTTAATTAATCTTGTTAAGTGCAAGATTTCTTTAAAGATGTGAATGCACAATGCACTGTTTTGAACATTAGACAGCCTGTGTTACAAGTGATAACCGTTTTGAGTTTTGTGTCTAGAGTTTTGAAAAATGACATCAAGGTTCTGAAAATAGAAGCAAAGTGATTGTAAAAAACTGTAATAATAATTTTTCAGAAAGAATAAATCTAATATGTATTAAAGAAAACGTCAAAATTAAGTTCGTAAGCGATAAGTGTTATGAATTTTGACAACACACACTAGAACTGATCGCTATCGGTTGGTTGAGACAAGGTGAATTCAGAGACTTTTGCAGAGCATTTTCTGAGTGAATTTTGAAGCTATTCGGAGGATTTCAGAGAGGAGACTTTTATTCTAGGAGGACATCGGAGGACATATCCTTTACAAAGAGTTTTATTTTTTAAAGAGTTCATATTATTTCTCAGGACGGTATTATTTTATTGTTATTTTTCTTATTTTAGAGTTTGGAATTTCATTTGATATTTTATTTTACTTCTTTTTTTCTAAGGAGAGTTATATTGTTTTCTTTTTTATATTGTATTTTGTATTGTTTTTATTGCAGTTTGGAGGACGATGTCGATGGCTCATGGGTGTGAAAGAGGAGGTAGGGGCTTTAGTTTTTCATTTGTTTATGTTTTACAATAATGCTGCTTTGAAATGTATTGTGAAAAGCACTATACAAATAAATGTGATTTTAATTGAACGTATTTGATTCCTTGCATATGAAATAAACTTTTCAATTTGAATAACTATAGTACCAATTTGTAATTGACCACTGACATTGATTATTTATTATTATTGAAACATTACTAACTGTGTGATGTCTGAAATATTCCAGCCTCCAGATCCAGGAGAGCTCCTTCCACTCAGACGGCTGGTCAGGATGTTTGGAGACTCGGTTCTGATGACCAGGATCAGGATCTGCTGCCAGACACTGAGCCAGGAGCTACCTCTGCCCTGTGAGTCTTTTTTTGTGTACACAGGTCAGGATCACTGGAGGAGGAAGGGGCAGAGCAGCAGCCAGCAGAGCCCAGAATAAAGGTCCAATCCGTCCACTCCATTTAAAAGACTTGCTTCAGGGTCTTCCAGAGGTCAGAATAAGCTTTTATTAAAGGAGTTATGGCTCAGTTAATTAATGATTTGTCACTGAAAAAGAAAGTCATTGTCTGAAATATTCCAGATTCTTCACCGGGCATCATGTTCACATCATCTTTGGCCCTCTCTGAGGACAAAGTAGAAAGGAGGTTCTGTAGAGAGTCGTTGAGCCTGAGCAGCAGAGGCTCGTACAGCGTCTGTTGGAGGTATTGTGGTGATGGTTCGGACAGCCCAAACGAACAGGGCAGTTGCGGCAACTGCTGTTTGTCCAGGTTCAACAGCCTTGAAGAGTGGAAGTGCCACTGCCAGGTCAAGTTCCTGTCGAGCCAACACAAACTTCAACTGGCCTAACTGCTCTGGGTGCCATGGAGGCATCTCCTCTGAACAAGAGCTCAATAGATGAGATTGAAATGAGTCTTGGCCGTGCAAAATGTACAGATCAATGGTACTTGCGCTGTCCAAAACACCCGCTTCGTCGGCACTAATGATGTTCGACTTTGCCAGTCGGAGATCACCAAAATTAACATTAAAGAGGTGTGTGAACTCGCACATACGATGGCAGGCACTGTAATTTGTTCTGGACACCTTCCTGTTCGTAGGAGTGATGAGATACTTAGCAAACTATCATCACTCAATGGCTGGCTGTCTAAGTGGTGTCCACAGAATAATATAGGTTTCATAGACAACAGGAAAAGTTTTTGGGGCAGACCTGACCTGTTGAAAAGAGATGGTATTCATCCCTCCTGGGGTGGTGCCGCTCTTCTCTCTAGTAATATGGCACATAGTCTTAGAGCTGAACCTTGACTAACTGGGGCCCAGGTCAGGAAGCAGACAGACTGGCTAAACCGACCGTCTGCTAGCTGTCTCACGTCAAGTCAAGTCAAGTCAAGTCATCTTTATTTATATAGCGCTTTTTACAATGCAAATTGTGGCAAAGCAGCTTTACATTAATAAGAAAATGGTGTCATTGTGCAGCTTATTCTCGTCACAGAAGTCAGATAAATCCCAACACATAGAGACTCTTTCACCTAGATATCATCACATAGAGACTGTGTCTGTACCCCAAATTAGTAAATACAAAACACTTCCAAACCCATTTAAGAGTAAAAATTTAATTGATGTTCAAAAAGTAAAAAACAGAGATGATACTGATAAACAAATGATAAAGCTTGGGTTGCTGAATATTCGATCCCTTCGAGCACTTATTGTAAATAATATTATCACAGAAAATAATCTAGATGTGCTGTGTTTGATAGAAACCTCGCTAAAACCAGATGATTACATTACTTTAAATGAGTCCCTCAAGGTTAATATTATCAACACGAACCTCTTCGGAAAAGCAAAGGGGGAGGTGTTGCTGTAATCTATAGTGATATCTTCAGTATTACTCAAAAGTCTTTCAAATATAATTCTTTCGAAGTGATGGTGCTTTATGTAACGTTATATAATGTAAGTGGTAAATCTCATTTGACATTTGTGCTGGCTACTGTATACAGGCCACCAGGGCACCACACAGACTTTATCAAAGAATTTTCTGATTTTCTATCAGAGTTAGTACTGGCTGTGGATAAAGTCCTTATTGTTGGTGATTTTAATATCCATGTAAATAATGAACAAGACGCATTGGGATTGGCATTTACAGATATTCTAAACTCTATTGGGGTTAGACAACACGTGTCAGGACCCACTCATTGTCGTAATCATACTTTAGATCTAATATTGTCACATGGAATTGATATTGATGCTGTTAAAATTCTGCAGCAGAGCGATGACATCTCAGATCATTATCTAGTCTCATGCATGCTTCATTTAACCAAGGCTGCAAAACCACCTCTCTGCCACAAATATGGTAGAAACATCACTTCTACCACTAAAGATTGCTTTATAAATAATCTTCCTGATCAGTTTCATCCCCTTAGCAAACCAGACAGCTTAGAAGAACTAAATGTTGCAACAGAAACTATTGAAGCTCTCTTTTCCAGCACTCTAGACTCCGTTGCTCCTTGGCGCTTAAGAAAGATTAAGGATATTAGTCCAACGCCATGGTATAACGAGCACACTCGGGCCCTTAAGAGAGCAGCCAGAAAAATGGAGCGCAGCTGGAAGAAATCAAAACTAGAAGTTTTTCGTATTTCATGGAGAGTAAGAATGATTGAGTACAGAAAGGCCTTAAAAACCGCTAGATCTGCTTATTTTTCAAATCTTCTAGAAGAAAATAAACACAACCCTAAGTATTTATTTGATACAGGGGCTAAATTAACGAGAAATACAGCTTCAACTTCTGATGTTTGCAAACAGCACGGCAGTAATGACTTTATGAACTTCTTTACTTGCAACATTGACAATATTAGAGAGAAAATTATAGCCATGCAACTGTCTACTACAGTATCACATCAGACAGTGCATTGTAGTATCCCTGAGGAAAGATTACATTCATTCGGTGCTATAGGAGAGGAAGAATTGTCGAAGAATTAAACTTGTTAAATCATCGAAATCAACAACATGTATGTTAGACCCTACACCAACTAAGCTATTGAAAGAGATGCTTCCAGAGGTCATAGATACTCTTCTTAAGATCATTAATTCATCTTCATTACATACCGAAAACTTTTAAGATGGCTATTATCAAACCTCTTATTAAAAAACCACAACTTGATCCTAGAGAATTAGTCAATTACAATCTCCAATCTACCTTTTCTGTCAAAAATACAAGAAAAGGCAATATCATCGCAACTGTGTTCCTACTTGGAAAGACATGGTATCTGTGAGGATTTCCAGTCAGGATTTAGACTGTACCATAGTACTAAGACCACTCTCATTAGAGTTACAAATGATTTCCTCTCATGGTTGTATTTCTCTATTAGTCTTACTGGACCTGGACCTCAGTGCTGCTTTTGACACTATCGACCACAATATTCTTTTGAGTAGACTCCAAAATTATGTTAGCATTAGTGGAATTGCATTGGCATGGTTCAAATGATACTTATCTGACCATTATCAGTTTGTAGTAGTAAACGAAGAGATGTCATTTCGATCACAAGTTCAATTTGGAATACCGCAAGGCTCAGTACTAGGACCGTTGCTTTTCACTCTGTACATGCTACCCTTGGGAGGTGTCATTAGGAAGCATGGCATTAGTTTTCACTGTTACGCTGATGATACTCAGCTCCATATTTCTTCGCACCCTGACGTAACCTACTAATTCTTAAAATTAACGGAATGCGTAGCTGATATAAAAAGTTTCCTACTACCAAATTCATAAAAAACTTCTGCACATAACCTAGAATACTGTCTAACACTGGCTGCTCTGTTAAGTGTGCTCTTTGATACCAATCTTTCATTTGAAAGCCACACTTCTAGCATATGTAAAACCGCATTCTTCCATCTTAAAAATATATCTAAACTACAACATATGCTCTCAATGACAAATGCGGAACAGTTAGTTCATGCGTTCATGACCTCAAGGCTAGATTACTGCAACGCTCTACTGGGTGGTTGCCCTGCTTGCTTGATGAACAAACTACAGCTGGTCCAAAATGCAGCTGCTAGAGTCCTTACTAGAACCACGAAGTATGACCATATTAGCCCGGTTCTGTCAAACCTGCACTGGCTCCCTATTAAACGTCGTATAGATTAAAATCTTGCTAATTTAAAAAAAATAATAATAATAATAATAATTTTAGTTAAAGATTTTAAAAATTGCTAAAGCACTAAATGGCTTAGCTCCCCAGTACCTGAGTGTCAGGGATACTGAATGAGGACCCAGATGCAATGAGCAGACTAGGGGTTTATTAACAAGACAGAAGACTTGAAACAACAGGGAAAGTGAGGCGTGAAACAGTTCAAACAGCAGGGCAGGGCAGACAACACTATGACAGGAAAGATGGCAGGGCAGAGGGATGACCACTGAAACCAGTCGAAGGAGACAGACTTGACAGCTTGGGAAGCAGCACCAGGCGGGACGATGGTGGAAAGAACCAAACAGGAACACAGGGTACCCGAGGCTTGATGTTTAACCTCCCAGCAGTGGCTCCAGTCTTGGTTGCCAGGCAGTCGGACACAGTGGCCAGGGAAACTCAGGACAGGGCAGGAACTAAGACGAGACACACATACACGTGACAAGAATCAGACAAGAAAACAAGAGAGAACAAAAACAAGACCGACAACTATGACCAAAACAATACTAAAAAACAAACTAAATGACTAAAGTAGCTAAGATAAACACTCAAAAGAAATAAACAAAAACAAAAGGATATAAAACAAGACTGCAATTTGACAGGGAACTAGACAAAAAAAAGAAAATGATTAATGAGTAATCAAATCAAAAATAAAGGCAAACACCAAAAATAAGGCTTGGAATAACTAGAGTAAGATAACGACAAGACTAGAGTAAAAACTAAGAAAGCTAAACTATATCAAAAAGGGGAATAACAGACACAGTAAGCTAACACTAGTACAGACTGACAAGTAGCAAGAACACTGTACACATAAAGGATACAACGAACCAGCAAGGACTTGAGGAAGGGAAGCACAATATAAATGGACCAGAGAACATGAGGATCAGGTGAAACGAGGACTAGACAGGACTAAACAAGGGGACGTGGAAACAGCAAACAAGGAGGCAGGACAAGAGGAGCACATGGCAAAAACAAACAAAGACAAAGCCAAGTGGTGACACATAACACAAACATAGAGACATGAAACAAAGACAACACAGACAAGGCTGCCAGGGCAGAACCCTGACACCTGAGTGAGCTCTTAATGCATTATAGTCCTTCGCGTCTATTACAATCTCAGCATTCTGGCCAGTTGTTAATACCTAGAATATCAAAATCAACCTGCAGGCAGTAGATCCTTTTCCCCTTTGGCACCTAAACTCTGGAACGATCTTCTGAGCATTGTTCGGGAAGCACAGATTCTGTCAATTTAAATCTAGACTAAAAACGTATCTCTTTAACCTGGCATACACATGACACATTATCAATTTATGTCTTAATTTCCATTAAAGGATTGTTAGGCTGCATAGATCTGGTCAGCCGGAACCGGAAACACTTCCTATAACATCGGATGTACTCATTGCATCAGAAGAAAAATGGTGTGGCACAGATCCCCAGCACACTGTCCCATACCAGCGTGATGAAAAAGATCTTAAACTAGATGGAACTGGATTAAATATTGTGACTGTTGCAATCCCAAATCGGACTTATGACCTGTAACTCTGCCTGAATATCGGGCAAGTGTTCTCTGTTGGCTAGAGGAGAACTGGCCCCCTGACTAAGCCTGGTTTCTCCTAAGGTTTTTTTCTCCATTTTGTTGGAGTTTTGGTTCCTTGCTGCTATTGCCTTTGGCTTGCTTAGTTGGGGACACTTGCTTGATATTCAGCAGTGTTTTTGGTACGCCTGCATTGGTGCCGTTGTATGCGAACTGAGCTGAGCTGGACGATTACATCACTGTTTTCTCCAGTGCTGATACACATAAATTAACTAGACTAATAACTATTGATCTTTGCAATGGATTAAATCAATACAAATATGTAGAATAAGCTGGAAAATGACACCATTTTCTTTGGGAGCTGTGTGTTTCTATGTGTTTTACCAGTTATTACTGTAAAGCTGCTTTGCCACAATCTGTATTGTAAAAAGCTCTTTATAAGTAAAGGTGACTTGACTTGACTTGACCCGCTTCTCAGACAGCATACGATCCCTGAAAATAATTCTATTTTGTAACTTATTGCACGTGAATTCACATAAAATTGTCAAAATGGCTGTCGTGGCAAGTGTTACAGAGTCGGTTATGTCATTGATTAGACATTAATAAGACAAAAGTATTTTAAAAAATCAAGTGTTTATTTAAATATTGTCAGGATCCATCCGTGTAATTATTCCCCAATCCTGTTTCTAGTCACATGTTCCTTATTTTGAGTTCTAGTCCTGTCATCTATCATGTGATCTTTGTTTTGGTTCCCCATGTGCCTCGTCATTAGTTCATTGTCTCCAGCCGTGTCTCGTAATCAGTTATGTCTGTCACCTGTGCCCCACTAATTATCCTCTTGTGTTCATCTGTATATATTCCCTCTGTGTCAGTCCAGTCCTTGTCTGTTATTAATCGTATTGTGTGTGAAGTTTTCCTGTTTCCATGCTGTATTCCTGGAGATTATTATTAAATTGTTCTACGTCAAAGTCTTCGTGCCTTGTTCCTGACCAGCACGTTACAGATATATTATATTTAATATAAATATATATTAAATATATTTTAAGATATGGCCCATATCTTTGCTATTACCAGAACTGAGCCACATATTGGCCAAATGAAGCCTGGAAATGTGTACTCTTTTCAATAAAAGATCAGATAAAATAAGAAAACTATTGTGATAATTGTGAAATAAAATGACTATTAATATTGTGAAATAAGATTTTGTGACATTTATGCAGACATTAAGCAGTAATTATTTCTCCAACATTATTTTAAACAGTATTGTCATCTTGTTTTCCACTAAAAACATCTTAAGGCTTGTTTTCAGAGAATATTATTTTCTTGACACAACCAGCACTGATATTTTTTAAAATAAAACAATTTTCTAGCAAGCTCATATTTTTCTGTTTGTTTTCAGAGTCCTTTGAGTCTCTCTTTAATATGGGAGAGATAATTGGATCTGGAGGATTTGGCAGAGTGTACGAACACGCAAATTTGATGGCAGAAAGGTCTTAGCGAATTGTACAAACATTTTGATCTTGCATTCTTCAAAACATATTTAAAATATAACAGATGGTTTTGATGCAAGGTCAGCTGCTTGAATACTTTTATTGTTATTGATTTTTTTTTCCAGGTCGCCATCAAGCGAAAGACTGTCAACGACCGTTATCTTAATATTGTAAGTTGGAAACCTGATTTAACCTGACTTACTGACGCTTTTTAAAAATTCTCAACAATGTGCAAATGTCTTGCTTACAGGATTACTGGATCACTGCCCACATAAAGCCTTCACAGAACCTTGATTCTACGCCGACCCAGCAAACATCTGGGCTCTAGGAGTGTTGTTGTATGAGATGATGAATGCATGTCCTCCTTTTTTCTATAGAACGGAAATCACACAAGCCAAAGTTACATTTCTGAACACCAACTTATCCAAAGGTGATTGAATAATATTGACGTTAATATTAACATTGATAAACATGCACGTAAGAGCTGCGTTTGTGATGTTTGAGTTGAAGACGCGATGCGAGAAAGGGACGTTTGCAAGGTTTCTCGAAAATTTGCTTTATTTTGTAATTCCGCTATAGGTGCCACCAGTGTCACAGAAATACTTCACTTTTAAAGTAAAGATAAGACATTTTAGATAGATATTTAGATATTAATCATGTTTTAGGTGCTGTTTTTATAGATGCCAAGTCACATGGTCATGACTAACCGTTCTCTCCTTATTAAAATTTGTACAGAATGCAGTGATCTGATTCGCCAGTGCTTAACCCGGGATCCAACTAAACGGCCGACATTAGAGTATATTTTACAACATAAATGGACCAGAAATTATCTAGATTGGAAATGTTCAGGAGAATGTTGAACATTTGAAATGTTCATTTGTCTTCAATTCTGGATTATTTGTAGTGAAATTTGTGTTCATTGTAATGTTCTTGTTATAGTCCAGTCACCTTAATTTATATAGTGCTTTATACAATACAGATCGTTTCAAAGTGGCTTCATGGTAATAAACAGGAAAACACCAGAATCAGTGATGCAAACAGAATTGTTGTAAATCAGCTCTAAAAAAAAAGCATTCATGAGTTGACTTGTTCATATAATCTTTGTATTGGATAGGAAATAACATGCTTGCTGTCCTTGGTGGAGGACTTGAGCTCGAGACCTGAAGCCTCAAGTCCAACCCCAACCTGACAGGAACTCAAGGCGCCACACCAGAGATCAGAGCCTGTCCACGTCTGAGCAAGAACAAGAGAGACTGCAAGACATCAAGTCATCACAGCCACATTTGTCATCTTTATTTATATAGCACTTTTTTATATAACCAATCTGCAGTGCTTGAAATGGGCCTACGCTCACTTTTTCTAGCATATCGGCACTTCTTACATGTTGCATGTAATAAAACTCTACGGAGAAAGTCGAACATAACAAACAAATAAATAAACCTCACGAGGGAGCAGATGCCCTGGGACCCTGTTAAACGCGTCACACTTGCAACCAAGGGAGACAAACCAATCCCACCAAATCCCCTTCCCTTTATTAATATATTAAATTAAGATTAATAAATGCTTTAGAAGTTAAAAAAAAATTGTTCATGTCAAGTCACCTTTGTTTAACGCTTTCTACAGATTGTTTCAAAGCAGCTTTGCAGCACTAATAGGAAAATAATGATTCTATGATGCAAACAGTTCATTTCGGCTATACAGGTGTAACAAACTGCACAGAGACACAAAGGTTGAGGATCCAAGTTCAGCATTTATTGAAGGGTAATCCATAAACAGTCAAAAATCAGGCAATGTTCATAAACAACAGTGAGCAGTCCAAACAATGATAAAAATCCAGAGACCATGAAAAAACCAAGAAGAAACAAGAATCTAAGGCTCAGAAATGCTGTACTAACATATGCAAGATCTGTAGTGATGAGTGACTGTGAAAACCAAGCTTTTATAGGCAGAGCTAATGAGACACAGCTGAAAACAATAATGGCAGATGAGTTCGGGCAAAGGAAGCCGCTCCTAACATAGTTATAGAAGTACAGGAGGGAGGCGGAGAAGGCGGCCAGGTCCATAGAAAGGAAGAGGGCCTGGAGACTGATACCCACACTTGCGGTCTTTGCACTTGACCACGTGTCTACTTACATGACGTATTTCCTGTATTTGACCCAAGTGTTCAAGTATGCATGAACAGACATAATACATAGACGCCCCATGGCCACTGGATTTCATGTCAACGGCGCCGCCATATTTGTTAGTGCAACTTGCCGTAACTCTCATAAGTGGACTGAAGAAAAGATGCCTGACTATTTTTAAGTTTTACAAACCACAGCACAATCCAAACCACATATTGGGGAATTACCTTTCACAAGTAAGTCTGCACAGTTGTTTCTGGTTGAATTTAGCCATTATAACAATATTTTGACAGCTACTTGACCACCAAAGTCAGACTATTAAAAGCCAAGGACAACGCAAGTTATCTATGAATACTGAGACTTTATAAGAAATAATAAAAAGTTTACATGATTCTCATGAAGTCTGAGATTATTTTATAGTTTATATCACTAACTAATCAAAATTGCAACTCTTCCGAGCAATGAAGCCAGAGGACAGGACAGCTCCTGTCAGAATTACAGACTCAAAATCGACTCATACCCGAAGATGGGTGATTTGATTGCCTGTCATCTAATCGAGGCTTGCAAGGGAAATATTATTTTCTTATGTGTGTTCTATCAATGCTATGGCTCATACATGATTAATTTTGTTAATCTTATATGAGTTACATGGATTTCCTTATGATCTTTTCATAATCTTTGAAGCATGAGAAAAATTAAATTTGATTGTTGAGATATAGATGTCACGGAGCCTACCGACACGCCTACCACCAATCCTATACCTCATCCTATCACACGGTATGCTTCACCCGAATTCTAATCACCTGCACCTGATCCTCATCACTGTCACTCACTATATAAACTCACCTCACAAGCCATTCATTGTCTGGTCTCGTTGTTAATGGACACTACAGACTTAGTTTTCTCGTTCTCGTTCTCAGGATCATCTGCAATCACAAGAAAGACATTACCACTCTGAAGCTAAGTTCTCATATCAAAAGACTATACCCGCATATCTGCTTCTGTTCAGTTGTGCTGTTATGTTTTAAATAAACACTATGAACTCACATTCCTCTCGTCTGTGTCTGACAATAGAGATGTGTGCAACCATTGCACATATAGAAATGCACATATACACAGATTTTTGTCTCTAAATGTTCATGATGTTTTCAAAAGAGTGGTTAACTATCTAAGAATGTGAAGTGATGAACTGAAGGTTTGCTGAAGACTGTTGCCCAATGGAGATTAACCCACATACGTAAGGGTCATATGTAAGGGTTTTATGGCTAAGTAAATGGGTTACCATTTACTGTATATGTAGCAAGGTTAGTAAATAGATTCTCTGAGCAACGACTTGAGGATAATGACTTCTCTGCCCTCAAGGTCAGTTAGCTGGGAAGAAGTTAGGGGTTTAGGTGTCTTCAACTAATAATTAATTACATACGTTAAGCGGATAACTATTATGGAATGTCGATGGACTGGAATTTGCACTTGTATGGTAAAAGGAAGTAGGATGGCTTCATGATAATTTACTAATTTGTTTATCCAATCAATTTTTAAAAGTCTTTGTTAGGCGAAAAATGAATATGTATGATTAATCTGGATAAATACTCTGTTTTGTGTGGAGTTCACTTTGTAGTTCTCTGAAAAGAGACTACCCTGAATTTCGATTTTTCAGTAAAGTTGGTTTGCTAATTTTATTATTGAGTGGCCTAACTTTAATCACATGGGTGAATTTCCACCACAGGCTCATTTTAGGCCCAGTTTAGCCAGTGGAACCAGGACAATTCAAACCTCAAGGAAGGCTGAAGAAAGCCATCAGTGGACTGTTCTCTCCATTTCCAAGACCTCATCTGCCTATTATTATTATATTATTATATGATTGTACTATTCACAACTTGCTATTTGATATTTTTATGTTATTGACTATTATTTTACAATTTATGATATACTATCTGCTATTTTATTCATAGTTTTTATATTACTATATTTGACATATTACTGCAATACTCAATTGTATTTTTAGACTATTTATGATAATAATAATAATAATAATAGTATGCTATAGAATAAAAATCACATGTAAAATAAAACCACAGTACGCCATATTCTGTATATTGAACGATTACATCTAACCTTATTACACTTACATTTCATACAATTTATATTGTACTGTAACTGTGCTAAAAATGTTCTACCGTTGTATCTTAATATCCAGTAAAACATTTAAGGATTGTCTAATTTGTGCTATTAATGTTGTCCACTAAAGGAAGCCACAGGATAAGGAATATTTTAAGCCCAATCCTTTTATACCTTGTTGCAATCCATTTGAATCAAAATAAATTCATTTAGTGCATTTGTATAACTATGGTACATTCAATCTGTGAAATGCTTATGTAGTGGATTCCACCCAACACCACAAATGAACCACTAACCCCAAGCTCTTTGTCGGACAACCTCTGCAGTGTATTAACAGAGGACAGACAATCAACACACAGGCCTTCAGGTTCACTCTTTTCCAGCTGACTCTCTCCAGTCACAGGCTGTTCTGAGAGCTTTCTATACAATAAAGTCTTGTACCACAAATCAATTTCTTTCTGTCTCTTACACTTAAAAAATTCACATTTACGCAAAACATAAATTAAATTATAAAAATACAATTACAGCAACAGTACATTAATTTGCATTAATATTACAGCCAAAATGTCTCAGTTTGTTAGATGATTTTTGTTGTTAAACATACCTGCAGTTTATTAACAGAGGACAATCAATACTATGGAAGCCCGTTTCCGCCACTAAAAAAAAAAGAAAAGATTATTGCAACTTTTTATCTCACAATACTGACTTTTTATCTCACAATTCTGAGAAAAAAAAGTCGCAATAATCTTCTTCTTTTTTTTAAGTGGCGGAAACGGGCTTCCATACAATACACACGCCTTCAGGTTCACTCTTTTCCAGCTGAAGGATGTAGGAGAAAATACATGTTAAGTATTGCCCTCCCTAACAGCAACTGCAATTCATCTAATAAACAGGTATTAAATATGGCTATAAAACAGGCATTTTAACATCAAAATAAAAGCTGCACAAATTTACTACAGGCTCAATCCACCAGAATTATAAGTAGAGAAACTTATTAACTGTGGAAACTCTGCGCTCCAATTTGACGCGCGGGCGGCAACTTAAAACAAACACTTGCGTTTATAAAACTAGAGAAAATACATTAAACCCCTGGCGAAAAATGCATACATAAACGTGTTCCGATTTTATAACACTTCTAGAATAAATATAATCTAAAAACTTAAAACAGCATATTTTCGCTCTTCTTTCGCTCTTATTTTCGTTCTGAGAGCAGACGCCATATTAAATACGTAGTCGCCCCATTGGCCGCTTTGTAACCTAGCTGCGATAAGTCAACGATAGTGATACATAATATTGCTGATGGCAAGACTGCACTGTAAACAAATGCAAGTAAACTGGCGAGCTGCGGTTTTTCTGGATAAAAACGAAATATGATGATTTATGATGTACGTGTTGCCAAAAAGTTCCATCTCTAGTTATTTAAATCCTTGATAGCAGACTATAAAAAAATATTTATTTTAATAAGGAATGGTCAACGCTCAGGCTTAATCCTGTTATTGGCTGCTTTATTCTTTGATAAGAATTGTGAAGACGACCATAATGAGATAATTTAAATTTTCACATTAAATGAAAAAAAAGATTTCTTATTGTGGAAAAGGCATTTTCTGTCTTTTATCCCATTTTTATGGTGGCCAAGAGAGCTCAATGTGCTGCAAATAAGAGAACACATGCAAATAGAAAAAAACACCAACAAAAAAAAGAAAACATCAGTGATCATCAGTTTGACAACACATGTGCTGCAAATCGTTACAACACAAGCAAACACAGAAATGTGCTGCAAACACAGAAACACGGTGCAAATAGCACAAATCACAAGAGAAATGTTTCAAGGGGACCCCAAAAATTGACGTACCCTACTTGACAACGGTACAAGCTAAAAATATTATTAAAATATATTATGTAGGCATTAACTCAAAGTAATGTGTTTCACTAACAGCAAAGTGTTTTAATATGTGGCATTGTTGTTAACTCAAACTTTAAGAGATGATAATTTAGTGGATGATTTAAAAATATTTGTTAATCATCTGTAGCATATTTCTACAGAAATAGTTTCTAGCAAACTAAAAAACACTTTATTAAAAATAATAAATACATGAAATAATGTACACTTGTTACTGTGTGTTTATTTTTGTGTGCAGTTTTTTATAGTATTTGATGATTGTGAACATATTGTGCACTCAAATGCCGTACACTATATAGGGATTAATGAATGAGTGAACGGGTGAGTGGTTTCGGACACAGCTAATAAGCAGGTCCTAGTAGGGTTCATCAATTTTTGGGGTCTCCTTGAAATATTTCCGTTGTGGTTTGTACTATTTGCAGCACGTTTCTGTTTTTGCATTTGCAGCCCATTTCTGTATTTACTTGTTTTGTGACAACACGGTCTCACCCCTATTCGTCACATGCTGCCGTTCGGTCGTTTTCCCTTCACGTCAATACTCCGACGCTGAAGGTACCCCTCTTCGTCAATAAGCTGACGTTTAGGGTCTGCTGATAGATTTGAATGCAAATCCCTCATTGTCGGATTTTGACGAAAGGGGTTTAGGCATCCAGCTGTTTTCCTGCGCTGGAAAGTATTGCTTCAGGCGATTGATTTTGTGCTGCAAATGTGTATTTTGCAGTAGCGTGCGTCGTCGCATGGACTGTCACAATCATTGACCATACATTTTCGTGGGGCAGAAACCCTTGTCTGAATCGCTACCACGACTTTTATATATAATTTCATATATATAATATATATAATTTTGGCCTACATTAAAATGGCATAATTACAGGACTTACAGGACTGCATATTTGCTGTAGGCTTAAACGTGTCTTAATTTAGGTGAGATATTTTATATCTCATTGTGATTCAACAAACAGTTGTATTTGATTTGATTTGATATACTTTATTAATCCCACACTGGGGAAATTTCTGTGTTACAGGAGCTCAAAAATAAAATATGATATATAAAATAAATATAACGTCACTCTATTTGACTGTTGTAGGCTTCTTACCGTGGTGGAATCGCGCTGGGCAATGGTTTCTGCGATCGTCGCACACAGTGTGACGCCTTGCACAAAATTGCGCCAAAATATTTATATTTTATATCCTTGCTCGAACATTTAAAAGAATCAGCATGATTAAATTATAATATAAAATCTTAATATAAAATATTAAGAATGTACTTTTTCATTATGATTGATATTTTGGCGCAATTTTGTGCAAGGCGTCACACTGTGTGCGACGATCGCAGAAACCATTGCCCAGCGCAATTCCACCACGGTAAGAAGCCTACAACAGTCAAATAGAGTGACATTATATTTATTTTATATATCATATTTTATTTTTGAGCTCCTGTAACACAGAAATTTCCCCAGTGTGGGATTAATAAAGTATATCAAATCAAATCAAATACAACTGTTTGTTGAATCACAATGAGATATAAAATATCTCACCTAAATTAAGACACGTGTAACGCGTTGTACAGAGAGTCTGGATAGCCTGTAACTAAGTGCAGCAAAACTCACATAGGCTCGGACGTTTCACATGGGGGGGGGGGGGGGGGGGTTTATTAGCAGTGCCATTCCCACGAACACACGGGCAGGTTACAACACTTACCTGACAACGGCATTACTGAATAAAACAAAAAAAGAATATAACTGCAAACGGCAAGAGCAACAGAGATGATGGACGCACACATGCTATTCTCCCAGTTCGCGCTCCGTCTGAACTGCCCGCACATCAGATAGTGAGAGAGAGTACGTTCGCCTTAAAGGAGCAGTGTCCAATTCCACTTGTTACAGATTCCCCCCTGTCAAATAAAGTCTGACCCCAGCCGTGCACAACCAAGGAGCATTACTGTTTCACTTAACAACGATACATACATGCCACAGTTGAAAAGCTGCTACAGGGTGAGGAAAAAAAAAAAAAGGTTATAAACAGTACATTCTTACAAGTCCGTACATTGCATTTAAGTTCAATAAAACAAAACTGTGTGCCACACCCACATATGAAATACATTTTTCCTTTTTCTTTTTTTTTTTTTACATAATCAACCTTTGAACATTTGTCTATAAACAACAAGTGACAATCAACACCATTTGTTCCTCTTCCCTCACTCAACTTCGAACTTATGTGTATGATATGGGTTAGTCCACCTATTGACTGTCCAGTCAGAAGTAATTCTGGGTTTCTGTCTCGGTCTCAAGTTATAACGGTCCGTACCCCGGAACGGGTCACTTGTGTCAAATCCGTGAGTGTCAAAGTCAGGTCTCATGTCAGTGCACTCTGTGTCAGCAAATGCAGCACTGTCAAGAGTTTGTTCAGGTAAGTTTTCTGAGGAAAACTCCTCGGGGAGTTTGGTAAGCCAGCAACACATAAGTCAGTAACATCAGACTCTCCAGCACAGTCTCGGACAGGGCCACCCTCATCCAATGATTGCACATCCTCACAATTATCAGAGGGCTTCGTATTGGACAAAGCAGTATTCCAACAGTGAAAGGGCTGAAGGTTCACCACATGAAACACACCAACATCCTCTCCAGTATCGACTTTTTCCAGTCTGTAGTTAACGTCAGATAGTACTTTCGAGACCCTGTATGGACCAGAGTATACTGGAGCCAGCTTGGCTGTAAAGTTTGCTATTGCATCAGACTTTGGGTGTGTTTTCACTCTAACCAGATCATCCACAACATAATTAACAGAACGCCATTTTCGATCATAGTACCGTTTCCAGCATTTATGCCCTTCTTCTAGAGCTATTCTGGCATGATCATGAGCGTCCCGTAGGGAAGCTCTCAAGTTCTCCGGGTAGGTCACATCCGGGTCATCCATTCCATCAACATTCGGTTGCGTGACCAAATCGAGTGGAGTCTCAAGCTCACGTCCATATAACAGCATAGATGGTGACAGGCCTGTGCTCTCGTGTGGTGCGGTACGAAGAGCCGGTATGAGGTATGTATCGGTCCCATGAGGTGTGTTTGTCCCCCACGTAGGCACAAATGGCTGTTTTCAAGGTACGGTTCACCCTTTCTGTAGCGTTTGTCTGTGGGTGGTACGCTGTAGTCAACCTGTGTTCTGTCCCCAGGGTGGCCACCACAGATTCGAAGAGGTTACTCACAAATGGCGTGCCACGGGCAATTTTCCTGTAATTGCCTCAACTGTGCTTTGTCTGTCATCACAACTGAGGACAGGCTACGGAGATCCATCCCGCCAATAATCGCATAATCTGGCAGAATGTCTATTGGGGTAGCCTCGCATTGAATTGGGTTGCGGGACAAAGCATCTGGGACCTTGTTTTGAACACCTGGCTTATGAATAATACTAAAATCAAAGTCTTGCAGGCGCAAAGACCATCTCGCCAGACGACCCGAAGGGTTTGGGCGGCTCATTAGCCATCTCAGGCTGTTATGGTCTGTGTAGACTGTCACATGGAGGCCCTCTACATAAGGTCTAAAGTACTCCAGAGCCCAAATCACCCCTAAACATTCCTTTTCAGGTGTTGAGTAGGGTTTCTCAGCCTTGTGTAGAGTTCTGCTTGCAAAAGCCACGACAACATCTCGACCCGTGTCATCTCTTTGCATTAGGGCCGCCCCAAGACCCAGGTCGCAAGCATCTGTGTGTATGAAGAATGGCCTAGTGAAATTTGGAAAACACAAGATTGGTGCTGATGTGAGACACTTTGTCAAGAAATCCATAGCAGCCTGGCAACTTTCATCCCAGCAAAACGGCATTTCTTTCCTGGTGAGACGGAATAGTGGTTCTGCCTTACTCGCATAGTCAGGTATAAAGCGTCGATAATAGCCCATAAGGCCAAGGAATCCTCTGACATCCTCTGTGTCTTTTGGCGTTCTGAACTCGGTAACCGCCTTCACTTTTGCTGGGTCTGGGGATATACCCCCTGGTGTGACACGGTAGCCAAGGAATATGAGCTCATTTAGACAGAACTGACATTTGCTCAGCTTCAGAGAGAGACCTGCGGTCTGTAATCTCACCAGAACCTCACGGAGGTCTTCAAGGTGTTGTTCAAAGGTCGGTGAAGCTATCACAATGTCGTCTAAGTACACTGCACAGCAATTATAAATCAGGCCAGCAAGCACGGTGTTCATGACCCTTTGGAAGGTAGCGGGGGCATTGCTGAGCCCGAAGGGAAGGACTCTGAACTGAAACAGGCCACAGTGAGAGACAAACGCAGTTTTTGGTCTAGACTTTTCCTCAACGGACACCTGCCAATACCCTCGAGCTAGATCTAGAGTGGTAATAAATTTCCCACGAGACAGAAAGTCCAATGATTCATCCACTCAGGGTAGAGGGTATGAATCTTTCAGCGTGAGTTGATTTAGACCCCTGTAATCAACACAGAATCTGGGTTCTCCACAGGGTTTCTTTACGATCACTACCGGCACAGCCCACGGGCTGGATGAGGGTTCAATAATTCCTTCCTCCAGCATTTGCTTGATCTGGCTCTCAATTATCTGCTTTTTCTCGGGGGAAGTACGGTAAGGTGGCAAAAGTACAGGCTTTGCACCACCGGTGTCGATCATGTGCTCCGCCATTGACGTATGGCCCAAGTGACCATCAAACATGCCCCAAAAATCTTCTGCAAGGGCAAGGAGCTGAGCTCTTTGCTCCTGTTCTAAACATGCCACCTCAATTTTCCCTCTTAAGTCAGATTTTTGGATACCCATAAACATCATGCACCCTACCCCTGGCATCTCCATCCATTCACTGGCAAGCTCACATGGTTCTGATGCAATGGTGTCACATAAAGTTACAGTCCTGGATGGAATATGAATGTTGACTGCAGCCCTTAACATGAAGTCCATCCCTAAGATAAGTGGTGAAGCAAGATCAGGGATAATAACAAATCTATGGTAAAAACGTTTTCCCTGGAAACCAATATTTAGCCAAATGACACCAGTTGGGCTGCAAGTTGCTCTGTTAGCTAACTGAATCGGGGGCGATAACCAAGGGTGCACTTTTTCAGAGTTTCCTAACATGCCAGAAATAATATCAGTCCGAATTGCAGATAGGGAAGCACCTGTATCGAGAGCTGCATCAACCGCTTTGCAGTAGAGGTTTACTTTGACAATGAATGGCGTGTTCCAGAATGAAGAAGAAGACGGGTCTTCCACATGACCCAGGACGAGTGGCTCAAGTGTGGACATTGGAGAATGCTGGGGCTCATTTATCTTCTGGAGGGAGGATTGCCCCTGTAAAATGTCCTCCCTCCCCTGAAGTTTCCCTTCCGTTGTTCGAATTTGCTTTCCTGCTCACCCGTTGTTATCGCTTCGGTTTTCGCTATCCTGACTACGACCTTGTGTTCCAAATCCTGTCTGAAAGTTCTGCTTGTCAACACCCGGTAATACATTTGCTTGTGTTTCAAAGCTGCAGTTTGGACAATTTCGCGAGGTGAAACCAGGTTCAGAACATTTGAAGCAGTAGATTTCACGTGTTTGCTCTTTCATTGGTAGCGGGGGCTCATTACGACTGTTTGGGCCAAGAACAGAATGAAGCTCATGTGCCCGCATCAGGAGGTCAACGACTGACGTGATCCGTGTGCCCTATATTGCGACTCTGTATCGCTCTAATGCATGCTTACAAATCAGTTCAATTTGATCTTGTTCTGTGGGCGGAGACTTTAACTTTTTGAATTCGCTCAATAAGTGCGCCACAAATGTTGGAAAAGGCTCATTAGGTGCCTGAACACGATCTAGGATTCCTCTCAAGATGCGTTCCTGATTGTCTGATGGGAGAAACACACTTTTAAATAGGGCACGGAATTGTGTCCAGGCTGTGATGTGCTCACTCAATACTGAAAACCATTTTCTGGGTTCTTTGGCTAGGAAGCGAGGCAATTCGAGAAGAACCTGGGCATCGCTCAGGTCCAACGAGGTCCTATAAACATCCACAAGCTGAAGCCATTCCTCTGGCTGAACTTTTCCATCCCCTCCGAACACAGGGGGCTCAAGTTTTGATTGATTCAAGACTGAGGCCAGAGCTCTAGTTGTGCTATTTAGCAGTAAAGAAGTTTGAGAAAAGTTTACTGCTTTTCAGGCGCTACACTGCAATCAAAGGTTGCCGCCGGAAATTTTGCCACGTGACCTTGGGCCTGGGCACATGGAGTGGAAGAGGCCATTGGAACATTACATGCAGGTAAGGGGTTTGGAGCCGTTGTGTATATCTTTTGAACGTAATCATCAATAATACCTCTTTGCAGATCAACGGACTCCTTTAAGCATTTACGCAGCACTGCTACTTCTGTCCTTAGCGACTCAACCTGTGTCTCCAGGCAGACAGTCGGCTTTGGTGCTCTCCTCCTAGGCTCAGACTCAAAAGGTGAAGTCAGGTCAGTCACATCTGTCAAACCATGCACATATTTAGCCATTGTATTCAATATAGGCAATATATAATCAGCGTGGTATGCAGTAAATGTGGTAAAACAGTAAATTATGCAGTTTCCAACAAAAGTCAACAATTGTCACGTTATACTCAGAGCAACAACAACAACAAAAAAAGGATCAATAGTAGAAACAAAATTCAACCATGTGACATAAGTTTTTTTTTGTTTTTTACAAAAGGATCTCAAAACTGCGCGTATATAAGTGCACTTTCATGGCAAACCTGCTTTACAGTTCTGATGACGCTGCGAATACGGAATTAAACGGTCTTGTTTAATCGTTGGTGAACCAATGACTCCTCTCACTGTCCGACACGAATCACACGTGCCACAATGAATCTCACGTGTCCTTGCACAAATTGTCCGCGTGCTTCTCGGAGCTTCAGTATATGCGAAAATGTCCATAAAATCCAAATGAACGATAATACCTTCGAGCAGCACGTCCAACCGGCTGATCCAAGGCCAGAGACAAAATGTTCGGGCGCCACTTGTAACGCGTTGTACAGAGAGTCCGGATAGCTTGTAACGTAAGTGCAGCAAAACTCACATAGGCTCGGACGTTTCACATGGGGGGGGGGGGTTATTAGCAGTGCCATTCCCACGAACACACGGGCAGGTTACAACACTTACCTGACAACGGCATTACTGAATAAAACAAAAAAAGAATATAACTGCAAACGGCAAGAGCAACAGAGATGATGGACGCACACATGCTATTCTCCCAGTTCGCGCTCCGTCTGAACTGCCCGCACATCAGATAGTGAGAGAGAGTACGTTCGCCTTAAAGGAGCAGTGTCCAATTCCACTTGTTACACACGTTTAAGCCTACAGCAAATATGCAGTCCTGTAAGTCCTGTAATTATGCCATTTTAATGTAGGCCAAAATTATATATATTATATATATATGAAATTATATATAAAAGTCGTGGTAGCGATTCAGACAAGGGTTTCTGCCCCATGAAAATGTATGGTCAATGATTTGACAGTCCATGCGACGACGCACGCTACTGCAAAATACACATTTGCAGCACAAAATCAATCGCCTGAAGCAATACTTTCCAGCGCAGGAAAACAGCTGGATGCCTAAACCCCTTTCGTCAAAATCCAACGATGAGGGATTTGCATTCAAATCTATCAGCAGACCCTAAACGTCAGCTTATTGACAAAGAGGGGTACCTTCAGCGTCGGAGTATTGACGTGAAGGGAAAACGACCGAACGGCAGCATGTGACGAATAGGGGTGAGACCGTGTTGTTTGTGACGATTTGCAGCACATGTGTTGTCAAACTGATGATCACAATTTCTTAATTTGTTGGTGTTTTTTTCTATTTGCATTCTTATTTGCAGCGCGTTGAGCTCTCTCGGCCACATTTTAGCTTTTCTTGTGTTTAGAATTGACCACCATTGTGAAAATGAAGCCAATCGTCAAATACAAATCACACATAGGCTGTATTTTTATAGCACTAAAATGATACAGATATTTACAGATAGATACTCCAAAACATACAATAACAAAGATAACTGATGGATCCTTTATGGTAATATATGATATGGTAATAGTAAATAAAAGATAAAGTGAGAAGTAATAGTAAATCGTTTATGTGGTTATAATATAATATAGTCAGTAATAAAGTGTATAATATTGTCAATAAACAGTATACAGCAAATAAAAAAGTAATGAATAGTACAATTATATAATAGTACAAGTACAATAATATAATATCACAATAATATATTGATAATAGCATGTAGTATAATACCGATGGTTTAGCTCCATTCCTAATCCTGGCCTGTCCTGTCAAAGTCCTCCGGCTTGCAGTGCTCACTGCATAGCACAGAGAACTCGCTTACAGCTACTTCCCACTGTCTCCTCAACTCTTTGTCTCTGGGAAACCTGGGAAACACACAATGTGTGAGAAAAGTAAGCTAGCCAACTAACTAACATTAGAGTAATTCACAAAATGTCAGTCACCTAACCGAAACGAGTGCTTGTCTTAAAAGTCGGTTTTAAGAAAATAAAGATGTATATTTAAATTTCAGTAAATTTAGTTTATAAAATAAAATAATATATGCTAAAACTATGATATAAATCATGTAAACTCATTTCTCAACTTTCACAGTAAACTAGCAACATCGCTAGCCATTTTCTGACTGACGCCGATGGCCAACTACTAATTATATAATGACCAAATACAACCAGAGACAAATGTTCAGCCTTACCTGTGAAAGGTATAATTTTTCACTCCGTGAGAACATGATGTGTGGTGTGAGAGCGCATGGGTTGTCGGGCATTGCAACAGGGGGCGGGTTTTACGAAGGGTCAATTGTGTGGCGATTTGTACAGCCCCAAGCAGCACATGAAACCGGCATTTTTCTCAATTCCAGTTATGAGCGTAATGGGAACGTTTCCCTGCATAATATGGCGGCGCCGTTGACGTACGATCCAGAGGCCAATGGGGAATCTATGTATTTATTATGTCTATGGCAGACCAGTCCATTACAAATGACGTCACTCACAAAACGAACTCAAAATATTAATTATAAAAAAAAATCATATTTTTCCCCTGTCTTGCAGAACAATATGAAGATGATAAACATAAAGTAAAATAATGCAAGTAATTAATTGTTTCAGAGTCCATTATACCAATTCATTAAAACAAATAAAAGTTTGCTGGAACAATTAAGCTAACAGAGAAACTCCCAACACTACACTTAGGCCTATAGTTAATAAAATGTTTAACTTTCTTTTGACCCTAATAAAGTTGCCAGACAGTTAAATGCACAATGTTTTTTTTTCGCCGCTAGGGGTCGCTAAACTCTTCAAAACAATAACAAAGGCGTAGATTGATGACGCCGTGAATGAGTATGGAATCATAGAACTTGTCGTCATTCCGATGGACCTAATAATATTTATGGGGAAATAATGTTTATAAATGAGTGAATGCATGTTTTTAAAATGAAGCCAGACAGATATCAGTGGCACACGCAAGTCCAGGGGGATATAAAGAAACAAGGACATTTCATTCTACTGAACTACTCATGAGTGCTGAAATACTACTCATACAGGTCAGTTTGTTTGATGAATTAAAACTGTGAGGTAATGCATCGTTGTTTCACTTGGTCTAACGTTACACTTGATATTAAACTTGATATAAACTGTATTTGAGTGTGTTGAAAAGTTGTAATGTTTAGTATTAGTTTGTTTACTGTATGAAACTTAACAGTAAACTAGATCAACATTCGATTATCATACTGATGATATTCTAACACTTCGTCGTGTTTAGCTGTAGAACATTGATTATTATTATGTAGCCGACATTTGCTTATCTTGTCTAATAACGTGCAAGAGCGCAGTCTCTGTCAAGTCAAAGTTTGTCGCAAAGCTCTCGCCATCTCAGAAACGCCACGCCGATATTGATCCTCGTTTTATTTCTTCTTATGTCCCAAAGTTTGCTTGCCATGGTCCATAATGTTTGAACGAAACAACACCATCCCGCTAGCCGTTACGTGTGTTTCACTTTTTGGGGTCCCCCTTGAAACATTTCCATTGTGGTTTGTGCTCTTTGCAGCGCTTTTTTGTAAATGTAGTGCGTTTTTGTAAATGTAGCGCGTTTTGTATATGCAGCGCGTTTTGGAGTTTGCATGTGTTGTGAGGATTTGCAGCATGTGTTGTCAAACTGATGACAACTTTTTTTTTAATTTGCATGTGCTTTTTTTAATTTGCATGTGTTTTATTATTTGCAGCGCTTTGAGCTCTCTCGGCCACCGTAGTTGTGACAGATCACTGTAGCTCCTTCAAGTGGCTCATGAACCAACCATCTCTTCATACTGGTTCATTTATATCATAAAATAAACATGAATGGACATCAGAAGGAATGTTGTTTCAAGTGCGGAAAGACGTGAGTACACACAATTTTCAAATTAAACAACGTTAATCTACTATATACTCCCTGACTGCTTTGTCAGATAAGATTCGGCTGTTATGATTGGTCGGATCAAATGTCAATCAAACTGTTTGCTAAGGGTCAATTGACCCTTCACAAAACCCGCCCCCTATTGCTATACTTGACAAGCCACGCACTATCACGCCACACATCATGTTCTCACACTGTGAAAAATACATTGGAGCAGAGAGGACACTGACAACGTATGAAACCGTTTCATATTTAAAATATTGTCATTTTTAAAGCAGTTTAAACACTAAATACCGTACATTGGCTCCTTAATGTGTTGTGACAGATCCTTCAAACGGCTCGTGAACCGATCATCTCTTCATACTAGTTCATTTATAGCATCAAATGATCATGAATGGACATCAGAAGGAATGTTGTTTCAACAGCGGAAAGATGTGAGTACACACAATATTTCAAGTTAACCAAAGTTAATCTACTATAGGCTACTCTCTGGCGGCTTTGTCTGATAAGATGGCGGATTCGGCGTTATGATTGGTTAAATCGCCTGTCAATCAAATGGTCAATTGGAGCCAAAACCTTTTTCTTGCTCCACGCAGATCATAAACCGTTGAAATTGGTGGAGAAATGTTAACTTTGCGCTTTTTTCCAGAAAAGCCGCAGCTCCACGTTTACTTAACTCGTCATCTATGTTACTATGATTGGAAATGGCTGCATTTGTGTTTTAACAACGTTTAGCTCATGAGTTATTGATCCAGAATGTTTGAATCTGTGAATATATTGCCAACTTTACTGAACTCTTAAAGCACTGACCGCATTTCCTTATATTTGAGTCCAATTTCAAACCCTAAATGAGCCGTGCATCATTTGTATGTATTAATGCAGGAGCTGAATGAAACACTACTGTCAGCCAGAGGGACATTAAACGGGAAGGAGCTCACAACAGGTTTTTCAAGGGAACGTTAATATCTTTGCATGGAAACGCAAATGATTTTTTTTTTTTTAAATTCTTCCCATCCCATTTTTTTCCATCACCACATCCCTTTCGGGGCTCCGTGAGATCCTTCCTTTTAAACAGAAAAATAACAACAAGAAAAAACATTAATAATTGAATGACTAACTTTGCACCAGTTTATCAGGTGGATTGACTATTGTACATTATTAATGTGTGTGAGTGAGTGAGTGAATGAGGATTTGATTGAGTGTGATTCATTAATATTTGTGAGTGAATATGTGTGTGCGTGTACAGGTGAAAAGTGTATTGTTTGTTTACATGTGCATGGTTGTGCATGCAAGATTGAGTTTTTTGTTTTGTGTATGCATGGTTGGGTTCACCAGTCTGTATGATTTTTTTTTTCTTTGTGTGTGTATACAATATCTATTTATGTGCATCCCCATAAACTATCCATATAGGGTTTTCACTCAAAGTCTAACACTGAAGACCAATTATTAGACACTGAAGCTGACATTTCCTTTATAAATAGTGAAAAACCATTTACAATGCATTGCACTTAAATGTGAAGATAATCAAACTATAGAGGTAACAGAAAATTATCACTGACAGATGGTTACTGTCACTTTAAGAGCTGACGCGGATCTCATTGTCTCACAACTCTTTACTATCGTTTAAGACTTTATTTCTCATTCAAGGCTGCTCTAATGAGGATACCCGACAAAACGGACATTTTTGGCATTATTGTGTGTGTAATTGTTCGTTCAAGTGTGACACAACTCAATACTGGCGCGTCTTTCTGCGCGTCGTGTGTGTGACATCCGTTCTTTTTCTCGTTTGGCTCACTTAAGTGGTTTTGCGTGAATAAGAGCGATATTATATATTGTAATGCTAGAAAAAGGATGACAGAAAAAACGAATGTTGTGTTAATTGCATTTAATATTTTTAACGCATTAAAACTGGGGAAAAATAATCGCATGCGTTAATGCATTAATGTTGACAGGACTGATTTTAAGTCATTTTCAAGTCATGAATATCAAGTCAAAGTCAAGTCTTTTATTAATTTTTGTCAAGCAAGTCTCAAGTCTGACTCGAGTCAAGTCAAGACTTGTGTCCACCTCTTTTCTCCACATAAATGACTGTTACCTCCCGTGAGGTGCATGCAGAACTCGGCATAACACCTGTTAGTGGTTTTGCCCTCTGAATGTGTGTGCTACAATATTGTTTGTATAAAAGAAACCTGTCTATATGTGTACATTTTGTCTAATGCAATGAAGGTGGAATTTCACATGTAAAGTTGGTAAAGCCTTTTGTTTGTCTTTTGTTGTTGTTAAAGGACAACTAGTCACTACTTCTGTAGCAGCCTGGGATGCCATGTCTCCAAAGTTGAGGTGTGGTGAAGATCTCATGAAGTTGCAACTTAGTGGTCCAGAAGTTTCACAAATTGAGCTTTGTCGAGGTAATCTGTGTATTTGTTTACTGAAGAACTTGATGCCAGCATACGAGTTCCCTATCAGTCAGTCACGTTCGACGTTACGTCGGACTGACGTCATGGGATCTCGCTTGGGAGCCCAATCACCTCCGCATAGTAAAAAACAAGCCAATGAGAATTGGCCAGTGAGATTTACATGCCGGGCCCCTCCCCCGGCATCCGGGTATAAATAGAGCCGGCATTACTCACTTCATTCATACTTTTGCTTCGGAGCCGATCGGGATACAACTGATCTTCCTTTCACCTCGAAACGTTGAGACAGAGCGAAAACAGCAATTTTAATTGCTAGGGACAGGTTCCCAACAACAGCAATTTTTATTGCTATTTCAAATTTCCTCTGCAAGCTCTGTTCTCTCTCGTTGGCGCGACAACACAGCAGCGGTGGGGTGCAGCGGACGCTGGTGTGAGAAACGGGCCGGCGTGCATTCCATCCCTCGGTGTTCCAGCGGGAGAGCACTTCTAAAAGAGCAGCACGGGTGAAAAGATGTCTTTTTCAAGATGGCTTTTCGTCCGTGTGTTTCTGGATGTGGTCGTTTCCTGACCTCATCTGACGGCCACGAGCGCTGTGTTATGTGTCTGGGCAGACAGCACGCTGAGACAGCGCTCGTGGATGGTTCATGCTCTCACTGCGAGAGCATGACCATGTTGGCGTTGCGATCGCGGCTCTCCTTCTTCAATGCGGAAGGCGGAGCCCCCTCTGCTGCTACCCATTCCTCTGTAGCTTTCCAAGGGAGAGCTGCGGGGATGGTTAGCACTTTGGGAGATCTGAGGGTTACAGTGGGAGCTTCTTCGTCGGGTCAGCCCCCACGAACCTCCCACTCCTCCACAATGCCATGTGCCGTCGAGTTGCCGAGCGCTGGTGCGGGCCCTTCTCGTGAGGTTCCCCGCATCTCGTTTGGCGCTCCGGATGAGGATCGGATGTCGATCGCTGCATCGGAGAGTGCGCTGTTATCTTCTGACGAAGATGAAGCCGAACTTCCGCCCTCCGGGGTGGTGGCTCAGGCTGAGTCTGAGGCAGAAATGACAGCGATGCTGGCTCGGGCCGCCGCGGGCATCGGGCTCGAGTGGAACCCTCCACCGTGTCCCGAGCGCTCGCGGCTTGATGATTGGTTTCTGGGGACGGGGCGCGGTTCACAGCCGCGGCCCGCTCCAGTGCCATTTTTTCCCGAGCTGCACGAGGAGGTCCAGAAGACGTGGATGGCACCCCACACTGCCAGAAACCGATCCTCTTCCTCCTCCACTCTCACTACCCTCGATGGGGGGGCCGCCAGGGGGTACGTGGACGTTCCACAGGTGGAGAGGGCGATTGCAGTGCACTTGTGCCCGCAGTCGGCCGCCACCTGGAGGAATCGTCCGCGTCTCCCGTCCAAGGCGGGTAAGACGACAGCGGCTCTCGCCGCTAAGGCTTACTCCGCCGCTGGACAGGCGGCCTCTGCCTTGCACGCCATGGCCATTCTTCAGGTCCATCAGGCGAAAGCTCTTAAAGAGCTGCACGAGGGTAGTTCTGACCCAGGGGTGTTCCAAGAACTGTGGGCTGCGACCGACCTCGCCCTCCGGGCGACCAAAGTCACAGCACGTGCCCTGGGCCAGACGATGTCCACCCTGGTGGTCCAGGAACGCCATCTCTGGCTGGACCTGGCTGAAATGAAGGACGCCGACAAAGTTCGCTTTCTCGACGCCCCCATTTCCCAGGCCGGCCTATTCGGCGACACTGTCGAGGACTTTGCCCAGCAGTTCTCGGCAGTACAAAAGCAGACTGAGGCCATTAGTCACATCTTGCCCCGGCGAGATGTGGCTTCTGCCCCCCCTAGGGCTGGTCCTCAGCCTGCTCGTCGCCGAGGGCGCCCCCCTGCGGCTGCACAGGCTTCGGGTGGATCGGAGAAATCCCGTCCCCCGCAAGCCTCCCGCAGGAAGGCGGCGCAACCCTCTCAGGCCGCTAAATCTGCCAAAAGAAAGCAGAGGAAGCGGCCCTGAGAGGGGTGGCCCAGAGATGGTGGAGGTTGCTCTCCCTCAGGAGACGGTGAAGGCACCGCTCCTTCCCCCCGGAGTGGGCCGGGGGGTAAATCTTCCGTTTCCTTTTCTTTTTGTTCCGCCGCTGACCTCCGGGTCAGCGGTACCCACATCCTCAATAAAAGAGCAATTTCCACTATCTCTGAGTCAAAAAGGGTCTGTGTTGACAGTGTGCGACGCACCGCCTCCTCACTCTCAACCACTCCCGCATTCGCCACGAGCAGGTCACGGACGTGTTTGGGACGCACAGCCTCCCCACGCCCGCCCGCTCTGTCCCTCACGGGACACACGGAGCCAAGTGAGTTCACATCACTCACTGCCTCTACTTCGGGACGCTCTGCTTCCCGGGTTGGGCCCCAGTGCTCCATGCTGCCCCCCCGCGGGTACTTCTGGTGTTCGGATGATACCACTCGTACGGTGTCTGGGGGCCTGGCTAGGTCTTCCCAGCCCGTCCCGTTGGCTCATTCGAACAGTCAGACTCGGCTACACAATCCAGTTTGCCAGGCGTCCTCCCAGATTCACTGGCGTCCTATCCACCTCAGTGGTGGGCAGAGATGCCACTGTTTTGCGGGAGGAGATTGCGGTCCTGTTGGCGAAGGACGCAATAGAGCCGGTCCCACTAGCCGAGATGAAGTCAGGGTTTTACAGCCCGTACTTCATAGTACCCAAGAAAAGCGGAGGGTTACGGCCAATCTTGGACTTACGTGTCTTGAATCGGGCCCTTCACAAGCTCCCGTTCAAGATGCTCACCGTGAAGCGCATGCTCACATGCATTCACGCACAAGATTGGTTTGCAGCAATCGACCTGAAGGACGCGTACTTTCATGTCTCGATCCTCCCCCGACACAGACCGTTTCTACGTTTTGCGTTCGAGGGTCGGGCATATCAGTACAAGGTCCTACCCTTCGGGCTGTCCCTGTCCCCCCGTGTCTTTACCAAAGTCGCGGAGGGGGCCCTTTCCCCACTCAGGGAAGTGGGCGTTCGCATCCTCAACTACCTCGACGACTGGCTCATTCTGGCCCAGTCCCGAGAACAGTTGTGCGAACACAGGGACCTGGTGCTCACGCACCTCAGCCGGTTGGGGCTTCGGGTCAACTGGGAAAAGAGCAAACTCTGTCCAACACAGAGGATCTCTTTTCTCGGTGTGGAGCTGGACTCGGTCAACATGACGGCACGTCTCACCAACGAGCGTGCACAGTCGGTGCTGAGCTGCCTGAATTCGTTCTCGCAGAAAACAGTGGTCCCACTGAAACATTTTCAGAGGCTCCTGGGGCATATGGCATCCGCAGCCGCAGTCACGCCGCTCGGATTACTCCATATGAGACCACTTCAGCACTGGCTACACGGCCGAGTCCCGAGGTGGGCATGGCACCATGGCAAGCTCCGTGTGGTCATCACGCCGAGCTGTCGCCAAACATTCAGCCCGTGGTTGGACCTTGCTTTCCTACGGGCCGGGGTGCCCCTAGGACAAGTGTCCAGGCATGTTGTTGTCACAACAGATGCCTCCACCACCGGCTGGGGTGCTGTGTGCAATGGGCATGCTGCGTCGGGCTCCTGGACAGGACCCCACCAGCAGTGGCATATCAATTGCCTCGAGTTGCTAGCAGTACTGCTGGCCCTGCGCCGGTTTCGGCCGTTGCTGCAGGGCAAGCATGTACTGGTCCGGACGGACAACACATCGGCAGTAGCGTACATCAACCATCAAGGTGGTCTACGCTCACGCCGCATGTCGCAACTCGCCCGCCACCTTCTCCTCTGGAGTCAGCGGCGACTCAGGTCGCTGCGTGCCATGTATATCCCGGGCGAGCTCAATCGTGCGGCCGACGCGCTCTCACGACAGCTCACGCACCCGGGGGAATGGAGACTCCACCCCCAGGCGGTCCAGCTGATCTGGAGCAGATTCGGGGACGCACAGGTAGACCTGTTTGCCTCTCAGGAATCTGCTCATTGCCAGTGGTTTTATTCCCTGACCGAGGGGACCCTCGGCACGGATGCACTGGCACACAGCTGGCCCCGGGGTCTACGCAAGTATGCGTTTCCCCCAGTGAGCCTTCTTGCACAGCTACTGTGCAAGGTCAGGGAGGACGAGGAGCAGGTCTTGCTAGTTGCGCCATACTGGCCCAACCGGACCTGGTTCCCAGAGCTCATGCTCCTCGCGACAGTCCCTCCCTGGCGAATTCCCCTGAGGAAGGACCTGCTTTCTCAGGGACGGGGCACCATATGGCACCCACGTCCCGACCTCTGGAACCTCCACGTGTGGTTCCTGGACGGGACGCGGAAGACTTAAGTGGCCTACCGCCCGCGGTAGTTGACACTATCACTTCGGCTAGAGCTCCCTCTACGAGGCGCGCCTATGCTTTGAAGTGGAGTCTCTTCGCTGCTTGGTGTTCTTCCCGCCGGGAAGACCCCCGGAGATGCCCGATCAGTTCAGTGCTTTCCTTCCTTCAAAGTGGTTTGGAGCGGAGACTGTCCCCCTCCACCTTGAAGGTCTATGTGGCCGCCATCGCAGCACATCACGATGTGGTCGATGGCAAGTCACTAGGGAAGCACGATCTGATCATCAGGTTCCTGAGAGGTGCTAGACGGCTAAACCCGCCTAGACCTCCCGTAATTCCCTCTTGGGACCTTTCTGTCGCCCTAGCTGGGCTACAGAAAGCTCCCTTCGAGCCCCTTGAGTCAGCTGAGCTGAAACACCTGTCTCTTAAGACAGTGCTCCTGACGGCGCTCGCTTCCTTTAAGAGGGTAGGGGACCTGCAAGCATTTTCGGTCAGCGAAACGTGCCTGGAATTTGGGCCGGCTTTGTCTCACGTGATCTTGAGACCCCGGCCTGGATACGTGCCCAAGGTTCCCACCACTCCCTTTCGGGACCAGGTGGTGAACCTGCAAGCGCTGCCCCGGGAGGAGGCAGACCCAGCCCTTGCGTTGCTATGTCCTGTTCGCGCTCTCCGCGCTTACGTGGACCGCACGCAGAGCTTGAGAAGCTCCGAGCAGCTCTTTGTTTGCTTTGGAGGACAGCAGAGAGGGAAGGCTGTCTCCAAACAGAGGTTGGCCCACTGGATAGTGGATGCCATCGCCTTGGCGTACCATTCCCAAGGCGAGCCGTGCCCCCTAGGGGTGAGAGCACACTCCACTCGGGGTGTTGCCTCCTCCTGGGCGTTGGCGCGCGGCGCCTCTCTGGCAGACATCTGCAGAGCTGCGGGCTGGGCGACACCGAACACATTCGCCAGGTTTTATAACCTCCGAGTGGACCCGGTGTCCTCTCGTGTGCTGTCTTCAAGATAGCCACGTGAGACCGCTTGCTGCGCCATTCTCCTTTCACGAGGAGATGCGAGCGCTTGTCTACTCCTCAGTTCAGTTCCCCAGTTGGTGAACCCTGTGGAGCTCCTCCTGCATCATTGTGGCAGTCAGACGCGGCGGAGGCGTCAGACGCTAGGTCCAGTACTCGTGTACATGCCCCCAGCGGTCAGTCCTTGTACTGGGCTAGATGCCCATATGTCTGTGGTTCCCTGCGGGTAACCCCATATGTGTATGGTCCACGGTACGGTTTCCCCGAGGGTAAACCCGTGTCTTCCCTGGGCAACCAGCCCCTGCCCCTGAGGTGTAGCGTTCCTCCCCAGCCTGGGTAGGACCTTCCTCAGGGAGCTCTCCATATGCAGATACTGCCCCGTGGGTCAGTGCATATGTGCTCCACACGTTACCTCCCTTCGGGCAGGGTGTGGTCTCCGTAGCTTCCCCAAGAGGGACGCTTTCCTGGCGTTTTTTGGTCAGCTGAAAAAACGTGGGAATTGAGTCAGCCGAAGCACTCTTCCCCTGAGGTACGGAACAACAGCTTCGACCACCTCCTGAGTAAGACCCTGTCCTCTCCATCCCTCTGGTATGGAAGACATTGTAGGGCTTGCTCCGGGCGCTGGAGGGTTACGACATTCGAGGTTGCACTTGCAGGTGGCACGCCTCGGCCTGCCAGCATCTGCTTCCCCGTCGCTCGTAGCGTGGCTCGGTTGCTATGGCGTTTTCCACGGGATCCCATGACGTCAGTCCGACGTAACGTCGAACGTGACTGACTGATAGGGAACGTCTAGGTTACTAATGTAACCCCCGTTCCCTGAAGGAGGGAACGGAGACGTTACGTCCCCTTGCCATAGCACTGAGTCACTGCTGAGCGGCCGAGATCAGTTTTTCGGCTCCTCAGCAAAGCATGAATGAAGTGAGTAATGCCGGCTCTATTTATACCCGGATGCCGGGGGAGGGGCCCGGCATGTAAATCTCACTGGCCAATTCTCATTGGCTTGTTTTTTACTATGCGGAGGTGATTGGGCTCCCAAGCGAGATCCCATGACGTCAGTCCGACGTAACGTCTCCGTTCCCTCCTTCAGGGAACGGGGGTTACATTAGTAACCTAGACGTTTGTCATACTAGATTTTTACTGCCCCACTCAGACTTAATTTTTAATGTGAACTGCATCAATTCAGGAAAACTCCACGTGATAAGTCCTAATTCTTTTTATGTAACACTCAGATAATAGTTATCCTGTTCCTCTCACCAAGTTGCCACCTCACTGTGGACAGACCATTCCCGCTTATGAAGGCCTTGTCTATGTTACACCCTATGATGGATGCGGTGTCATGCAACAGGTAGGCTATTGCTTTTTCCATTCCACTAATTGTGGGCATAGGGTAAGGAGGATTGTGTTTTTTGTGATCATGTTTTTTTTTTTTAAGGGAGGGAGATCAGTGATGCAGATCCAATGGAAGGGAAACTCTGCAATCATTTCTTGTCCTATGATCTCTTCAACTGCAAATGAAGCCTTGCTTGGACCTAGTTCTCCTGCATATATGCAAATTCTACTGCATCACACTCCTCTCAATGTACTGAGTTCAACAGTAGACACAATGCAAGAACCATCTACTGAAACTGGTGAACTATCTACCCTCACATCCCAAGATATACTCAAACCTCAACCTCCTGGGTACCCTCAAGCATTTCTGCCAAGTGTTTGGCCTTACTACCACCCTAATTACTACTATCCTGGCACTGTTTATCCCATAGCTAAGCCAACAGGCTCTTCCACCAAACCAACTGTTTCTCAGGTGTCAACCCAGAATCGCCAACAGCCTTTTGATTCTTCTGTTTACTCATACAGCGTCACCTTTGATTCTGATTATTCTGAGATGCCCCTGCGAAAGCCCACACCAAATTTTCCTTTCACCGAATTTGCCCAAGATCCAACCCAGAAGCCTCAATTTCCAGGATACCCTCTGGAGTTTTGGCCATATTCCTACCCTTATTACCAACATGGCAAACCAAAGCCCCCAGAGAAACCTGTTCTGACTTCTATCCCCACCGACACATCAGTTGCCCAAGATCCAACCCAGAAGCCTCAACTTCCAGGATACCCCCAGGAGTTTTGGCCATTTTACTACCCTCATTATCATCCTGTCAGGCCAAATCCCTGGCAGAAACCAGATCCAGCCATCCCCACCGCCTTCCCACCAAGCTCACCAGCAACAACCCAGGAGCAGCAACCCCTGATGTATCCTGGAGATGTATTCCCTCAATATGACTATTACCCCAATTATCCTCTACATTGGCAACCGCTTTATCTCAAATACCCAGTGCAACCTCCCAAAACCCCTGCCATGACTCCCAATGCACCACCCCAGTACTATGCCACCCAGTTTTATGCTTTATGAAAAAGACCCCTTCGCACTTCAATTTGTGGGCTTGTCAGAGATTGCAGCTGACTCTTTCCCCTGAATTTTCAGAATTTGTTTGGTAGTGTGCTTGTCTTGATTTTGAAAGATTTCTTCCTGCTTTAATGCTAATGTAGGTTGTGTATGACGTGACTGTGAAGTGGTCCTTACTCATAACATCAACATCCAGGTGTCTGCTCCACTCTGGTCGAAGTCTCTGAAACAAATTAAATTGTGAAATCTACTTTGCGTGCGGTTTTACTTATTTTATACAAAGTTTTTTTTTTTTTTTTTTGCAGTTGTCACTTTAGAGCATTTCTCAGATCACCACTGATTCTCAACTACTTATTCAACCTCCATAATGTACTCCCTAGTTGACATCTTAAAAGCAATTTCTCATTGTTTTAACCAAACTGCAGATGCTTTTGTAAAGTCATGCAATATGTACACTTGTCTGTTTTTTCCTACATTATCATTTGCTTGTCATGTTTACCGATGTTGTATGGTTTCCTGATGAATAGTCTCATCCCTCAGATATGATAAAAAAATGGTTCAACTGGTTGGCAAACTGCAAACCATATTTCTTTCTTTCTGTAAATGTTTCCTGCACTGAGTTGCAGACATGAATTCTGAATTTCACTAATGAAGGGGAATGTAAAGCATTAGATATACCAGTTTTCTGAAATAGCTCAGAGGTTTTTATTTTTCAGGATTATTTGATGAATAGAAATTTCAAAAGAACCTCATTTATCTGAAATGGAAAGTTGTTTAAACATCACTACCATTTAAAAAGTTTGGGGTTATATATATTTTTTTTGGGGAAAATTAACTTGTTCAGCAGGGATGCATTAAATTGATCAAAATGAAAGTATAAACTTTATGATGTTACAAAAGCTTTCAATTTCAGCTTAATGTATTCAAACAAACAGTTATTTTAAATAGAAGGAAAAAAATCACTATTACTGTTATTGCTGTATTTTGGATCTAATAAATTAAGTCTTGGTGAGCAGAAGAGGCTTGTTTTAAAAACATAAAATCTTGCCATTCAAAAACACAGAAATGGTCAGATGATAGATAGCTAGATGGTCTTGTGTTTGTATACTGCAATTTGCTGACATACAAACAGTAAAAGTTTAACTGAATCCCATGTAATCTCTTGCAATCAATATCCCTCATGGAGTAACATGTAAATTTGTACTGTTGAAATTTATATATGCCATACAGATACAGTGCAGTCTTGTGCATTTTCAGTCATTGTTATCAAAATTGTAGCCATAGTTTACATGTAAAAATACTGTCAGAGGACAGTGTTATATTGACAACATGGCTGAACAATTTGACTGTCTTGTATAATAATGACACAAGGATTCAGTTTGGTGGCACAGACATGTTCATTAAAAAATCTAGTGTGAAATTGATGCCGAAACACTAATCTATTCTAGTTCACCCCCGCTGAATCATTCAGTAAAGTGCTGTTGTAAGATGTGATATATGGTTCAAAGATTTTCTAATGATTTTACTGTAACTTTTTTTTTTATGTAGTCCCAGTGTTATTTTTATTAAAAATAAAACCAAGCCGAAAAAATAGGATAAAAGGTTTAGTAAATATTTTAATGTCCCAATATACATAAGCAATGGTCTTGTTGGGGGATGGAGTCAATTAGGCCATGCTCATGTAGGCTACTGTTCACATTACATTAACGAATAGCAAACATATTTTTTTTTATTTTTCCATTCCAACATTAACATAACATATATGAAACTATAAGACTTCACAGACATACAACTGGTTTTAAGCCTACATAGGACTACATAAAGCAAAACAGCAATACAAATTGAATACATGAACACTGTAGACTCAACAGTGTTCATGTATTTAATTTGTATCGGTTTTTTTTTTATGTAGACTTAAAACCAGTGTAGAGGGTTAAACAAAATCATTGGTTAAACAACTGAAATAATTTACTGGCTTTATAAGTTCTCATCATTTTTAAAGCATCAGTAGGCCTATATATTGCTAGCTCTCTTTTTTTTTTAAAGATATTAAACTGGGGTGCAGTTTTCAAAACTTTAGTATAATAAATAGCTAATTTATACCAAATTCTACATTTTTGTCCTCCAAATGTATAGTCATTTACAAACATATTAAGCTCTTCATCAAAAGCGATCATAATGGAGCTCTATTAAATATGAAGCATAAGCCCACAGACTTCATATAACAGACGCATCATCGTCCTCCTACATAGGTAAGCTATAGGCAGCAAGGAAAAAATTGGAAAACATGTCAGCCAAACCAAAGATAGAGGTATAATACAGGGTAAGGCCAGGCAGGCCAGGAACATATACTTTGTTTTTTTGGCCAGGGCATGGTGTGTTCCAAAATACACCCTTGAAAAAAGACTGAAAGGTATGTGGATGTAATCATGCCTCTGAAAACTGTTTTTGTCAGAGTCATTTGAGAAGGAACTGGCGAACATGTTAAAGTATCTTTCACAGAGATGTGCAAAAAATAACTTTTGGATATGCAAAAGCTAATGGAATTAAATAATTTTCTGAAACCAAAAACACAGCAGGCTATTACTGGTTCCAAAACTTTTTTAAAAATTAACCCAGAGCTGAGCATGAAACATCCTCATCATCATTAACATAATCCGCTAGTGTATCTGTTTTTTTAATTATTCTTTTAAATTTTGAAAAAGTTCTATTGAAAATATATATTACAATAGAATTATGTCTAATTGTAGATCTGCTACATTCTTCCAAATATGTTCCTTTGTGTACAGCAGAACAAAGAAATGTATACAGGTTTGGAACAACTTGACGGTGAGTAAAGGATGACAAATTTTTTATTTTTGGGTAACTATCCCTTTAAATCCCCTGAAATTTGTGAAGATTCATTCACGTTATAAAAGTCAAACCATGTAGAATGAATTCTTGCATTTAATATATAAATTCTTTGCCCTAGGCTATTGATAATGAAAAAATAGGTTTTTTTGATCTAAGCCTGATGCGTTAAACAAGATGTCCTGGCGCCTCGTCTGCTTTTTCAGTTTTTTCGCACCACATTTTAAAACACCATATGTAAAACATTTTATACTAAAACATCCAAAAACTACTTGCACAGTGTCATATATTTCGTTCTGCTGTGTACTTACATTATTCTAAATGTTTCCAAGAATTTGTAAATTCAGAGAAAATCACATTTTAAATACTGCCCGTCCCTCCCTCGTCACTTGCGCCTGTCAATGACGTAATATCTGCGTTATCCCTGGTTTCTTGTACAGCATAGTAACCATGGCAAGAGAAACGGACAGTTGCATAACGTCTAGCGGCACGATGCTGTTGTTTTCGTTCAAACATTATGGACCATGGCAAGCAAACTTTGGGACATAAGAAGAAATAAAACGAGGATCAATATCGGCGTGGCTTTTCCGCGGTGGCGAGAACAAACTGCTCAAACAAACTGACCTGTATGAGTAGTATTTCAGCACTTATGAGTAGTTCGGTAGAATGAATGTCCTTGTTTCTTTATATGCCCCTGGACTCGCGTGTGCCACTGATATCTGTCTCTCATTAGTAATCGTGTCCGTGATTCTCGGTCACTCCCAGCTTCATACCACTGTCATGTTAAAAACAACATTCACTCATCCATAAACATTATTTCCCCATAAACATTATTAGATCCATTGGCATGACGACAAGTTCCATGATTCTATATTCACTGCGTCATCAATCTACGCCTTTGTTATTGTTTAGCGACCCCTAGCGGACAAAAAAAACTACATAGTGCACCTTTAAAACCTTTAAAAACTTGTTTTGACACACTGCCCCCTTTTCCATTTTGTTCGAATTTTTAAAAGCATAAAGGCATTCCTTCATTTAGCTTACTTCCCTTTTAAAGCCCTCATTATCTGTTCCTGCCACGTAACTGCTGAGGTCAGATCAGTGTTACCCCCCCCCCCCCAAAAAAAAAAGAATAATAAAATTGATGAAAATTATTATTTCTTCTGTTGCTTTGACCCATGTAACATTTTATTCAAACGAAGAAGCCACCAAAATTTTAGATAGGCCTTCCAGTGATAAGCCTGTACAGTTCAGACATTATTAAAAAAAAAAAAAAAGTAAACGGTCAGTAATAAAATAAGAACAAATAAACTAATTACAAGCAATAGCACAAATAAACAATAGAAAAAAGATGAAACAAATGAAACAAACACAGGTTTTAGGTCTAATGGTATAGGTAGGCCTAAAAAAAATAGAATAATCAAATGTTAATTAAATAGTCTTCACCCTATATAATTTAAATACCGATTAATCCTAGTTAAAGCAACTGTTATTCAGTCAAGAGCATTGAGTGATTTTCTCTTTGCCTTTTTAGCTGTTTGATTAACATTTTGCAGTCTCCATCTTATGCACGTTGTTTGAGCTCTGTTGCTGGGCTTCCTTAGCAGCTAATTCCATAGACACACTCAGCTCAATTGACCCTTCTCAAAACCCGCCCCCTGTTGCAATGCCCGACAACCCATGTGCTCTCACACCACACATCATGTTCTCACGCAGTGAAAAATACATCCCGGAGCAAAGAGGACACTGACAAACGTATGAAACAGTTTCGTATTTAAAATATTGTAATTTTTTAAAGAAGTTTAAACAATAAATACCATACAGTTGCTCTTTAATGTGTCGTGACAGATCGCTGTAGCTCCTAGTGGCTCGTGAACCTATCATCTCTTCATATACTAGTTCGTTTATAGCATAAAATAAACATGAATGGACATTAGAAGGAATGGTGTTTCAACCGTGGAAAGACGTGAGTACACACAATTTTTCAAGTTCAAGTTCACCAACGTTATTCTACTAACTGTCCTTTATCGGACAAAATGGTGGATTCGGGGTTATGATTGGTCAGATCGCCCGTCAATCAAACTGTTTGCGAAGGGTCAATTGCTCTTTGTAATGTCAGGTTACTCTTGGTAAACAGTCTTTTCTGTATGTCCTCGCACCGGACATATTAATCTGTCCCGAAGTGTGTCATTTAGTATGTCACCAAATTCGTTGTTTTCAGCTAATGTTTTAGCACTGACACAAACATTGTCATGGTTTCCCCTTCTAGTTGATTTCATAGGTGAAACACTGCGAAGTGCGCAAAGCACTTTGCGAGTGCTAAAACAAATCACATGTTTTCTCTCCAAGTTTTTCTGACTGCATGAGGTTACGCAGGAGCATATATATCTTTGGACCCATCACACGTAGAAAGGTGGGTACAACTTTCTCTTGAGCAATAGCATTTGCTGCTACAAAGGACTTAAATCATTCCGTGTATGAGCTCCACTGCTCACTACTTTCATCAAAGGGACCCATGTTGCCAAAAACTGATGCCATAACGTAAGATATGAATCTGAAAATGTTGTACGCAAAAAAAAATAGATTTATACACCAGAACCTGTGCAAAAAATCTCTATAAATCCCAGTTGGCGGAAGATTATCGGTTGTGTACAGTACAGTACTGTACTGTACGTGTATCGGTTGTACAGTAAGATGTTATCATTGAACCTGTTCAAAACGACCATCGAATCCAGCAGTATCTTTCATTATATCGCAGTAAGTGTACATCACTGATCATCATTCTCGTTAAAAAATATTTTGTCATAACATGACATCTGCAGTTTAGTTTAAAGAGGAATTATTGTGCTCCTATCACTCCTCACTGTCATTAAACCAGCGTGTCACAGGAAAAGTGATCAAAAGTAGCACATCCACTATCTAAATCCATATAATTTTTGTTTATCTTCTGCGTAATGACTTTATGTAATTTTAGGGCTTATCAACATTAATAAATGTGGAATAGGCTATTAATGTAAATGTGTATATCAAAACGAAAACAGAGCTTAAAATCCTTCTGTTTACTTCATTACTTTTCTCACTCTAGTAAAAGTGTTCGTACGCATGGGTCATCCATCGTTTGAGTAAGAAGTAGCGTACGCCTCTTTCAGGGCATGTTTTGTGCGTACGCAACGGTTATAAATGAGGCCCCAGGTGAGGAAAGTGTTTGGAAATACTCCTGCTCCACCTGCTGGATAGTAAAGAAATTGCTGTAGCGATACCACAAGGGTGAACTGGATAACAGAATCAGCACGAAATTTTAAAACGCTGTTAAAAGTAGGGGGGAAAGCAGAACCCATTTTCTTGAACTTATACACATAATAAAGAGACTTATAAATGGTCTCCATGTGAAAAATATAAAAAGAAAAGTATAAAAAGAAAAAATTAAAAAGCTTTCAAAGTTTAGAAATATCACGTTTGTTTGTTACATAATCAATATGATTGAGGAGTGATCCAATTTCTGAATCCATCACTGTAGATTAAGTGAAGCAGCTTGATTTGTTTATTCTTGCATACAAATATAAAATATCCCACTTTTTGTCTCATCAAATTTTCTTTAGCTCATTGACATCATTTTGATGAGAAAAGGTTTTAAAACATTTTAAAAAGTCACTTTAACTGTACAAACAACTACAATATTTAGCCAGTTTCTGGACAACACTCTAAAGATGATGATTCTAAACAAACATTATAAATGCTAGACAAAGTCTGCAAAAGATACTGAATTCACATGCTCAATTGGCTGAAAAGTTGTCTTTTGTTTTTCCATCACAGTCCTGAGTGCATATGTGCATTCGTCCAATGGTCTGAACTAATTTTTACCTGCAGTTTGTATGTGAAAATATATGCCAAAAATGATTAAAAAGACTGTTTTATAAAGTTGTATTCCCCTTTGTCACACATTGATCAAACCTGATGGAAGGAATGTTTAGACCATTTGGATTGTTCTACAGCAGTGCACTGAAGGCATGCAAACAGTTCAGTGTTGATGGTATGGATATTTGAGAACCCTTAAAGGAGTTGTCTAGCCTGTAATATCAAACCCTGTGGGAGACCATAGAGTTCAGATAGACCTGATTGGTGAAACACCAGAAGCACATTTGTGCTGCATTTGTTTCTTGTTACAAACAGTATTTTCATAAATAATTCATCATATATTTTATTTGTTTTCTCTCACTCTATGTTTATATTTTGAGTTGTAGTTTAGGCCTGTATGTGTAAATTTCCATCACAAAATGTCAACAAACACAGAATATAATTTGAAAATCGGTGGAAATTGTTCATCTATCTAGTCAAAACACAGTAGCATCTAATAGTCTAATTCAATCTTTTAACGACTGTTAAAAATCTCAGGCCAGGCTTTATTAGGCCAACAGGAAAGTTTGTTATATTATATAAGACACAATAAACTAAAAAGTTGAGGAAAAAGTGAGATAACCAGAATAATCTTGCTTGTTCAGTTTCTTAATGCGCTCGTAGAATAACACAGACCAGGCAATGAATCTCGCGTAATCATTAAAGGAACAGGTGATTTTACTTCTGCGCGTTAATTTACGTATTGCTTAAAACAGCACGTCACTCGGACATGCAAGTAGCAGAATGGCGTGTGGGAAAATACGGAGAAAAATGTTCGTTGTACTATGTTTTTTCACATGCATTGTTGTAACAGAGTGCCGAAGTTTGCAATATTTTGGAGTGTCAACATCAAAGGATGGAGGGAGCGAAATAATATCAGAACCGTTAATGCCAAACCGCAAGGGATTTGATGAATCCTTGGCTGATTTTCAGCGCCTTGGTGACGACGCCAGTGTCACAGGTAGGGTGTAACGAGCGCTTGGTAAAATATGGTTTAATCTATAATATAATATAATATAATATAATATATTACCAGAAAGTGACTTTGATAAAAGTAACTGTTTAGAATATTACTTGAGTAGAAGTTTTGAAGTGGGTTTTTTTTTTTGTTTAGTTTTTTGTGATATTACACACTTAAGTATTGAAAGTAGAAGTAAATGCAAAAGGCAAAAATATTATCAAATTGTTCTATACGCAGTTTGAGCAGCAAGATTGTGTTCAGGTTTAATTCTTTTTCTTTTTTTGTTTGCTTTAAACAAAAAAGGCAGTGTTTATTGTATGTTTTAAAAGTATAAAATACAATTATACCTTTATCGTTCATGTTAATTCATAGTACATTATAACTAATGTTAGAGGCAACTTTAAAATGTTAAAATGTAAACGTTGAAATTAACAATGAACAACACGTTTATTAAAGTGTTCCCATTTCATATAATCCAAAGTCAATCTTAAAAATGACCATCTTTACGCACAAAGGCATGTTGTATGAATACTTTCACTTGCTATTTGTTACTTATCTTATCAAAATGTGTTAACGTGCGGACAAAAAAAGAACTGAAATCGAATACATTTCCGATTTGTTTCTGTTGTGTGCATGATTAGGATGCAATTTAAATATGTTACTTCGCTGGATAACGAATGCATAAAAGCAAACAAATGGATCTAAACTAATGCAAATAGATGGAAAAAATCGTGAAATAAAACAGTTGGTGTTTTTGTCACGTTTTAACCACTTGAGGTACTACTAATCCTCTCAACCTCGACGGCAAACATGCAGCTGTTCTCCACCAATGCAGCATCTAGTCAACAAACTAATTACTTGGTGATTATGAGAACGTACTGTACTGTATAGCATACCGCTTTGTCTGTTTTAAATCAGTTTAAGTGTCCCATAGTTCTGTGCAGCCTCGTCTCAAGTGTCAAAACAAACACTACTAGGCATCAGTGATAGTTTTTATTTCGCCTCTAGAGGCCGCTCTCGTACCGCACTCTTCCTAGCTGCTCCAGCAATGGACGGAACTGAAAAATTAAATTAACTGCTCTTGTGGAAGGACATGTTTGCACATGCATGCTTGCTTGCAGTCTGTGTTCTTCCAACTTATTTTGTAGTAATTAAGAAATGCTTTGGGGAAATATATTGGCATGAAAGTATATATTTTAAGGTGGAGTCAAATTTAACAAATCTAAAAAGTAAAGTACAGATTCTCCCAAAAAATACTAAAGTACTGTAACGAATAACTTTATTTTATTTTTTTCTCGATGTAATGAAGTAGGAATTCCACATGTAGAAAATGCATAAAATCATTTCAGCGCTGCAGAGAAAATCGATAATTAAAGGGCAACTAGTCAGTTCTTCTGAAGCGGCCTGGAATGCCATGTCTCCAAAGTTGAGGTGTGGTGACGATCTCATGAAGTTGCAACTACGTGGTCCAGAAGTAGCACAAATTGAGCTTTGTCGAGGTAACCTGACTTTACAATTTGTTTCATCGTTCATTGTACTTGGCGTTTATTGTCCCACTCAAACTTAATTTAATGTTAACTGCATTAATTCAGGAAGAGTCAGAGGAAGCGTAAGTCCTAATCGCCTTAATGTAACTCCCAGATAATGGTGCACCTGTTCCGCTCACCAAGTTGCCACCTCACTGTGGATCCACCATTCCCACTTATGAAGGTCTTGTCTATACTACGCCCTATGATGGATGTGGTGTCATGCAACAGGTATTGCTTTTTCCATTCCACTAATTGTGAGCATAGAATGAGGACCGACCTGTAATATTCATGATGTTTTTTCAGGGAGGGAGTTATGTGATGCAGATCCAATGGCAGGGAAACTCTGCGATCATTTCTTGTCCTATATCTACAACTGCAAATGAAGCCTTGCTTGGACCTAATCCTCCTGCATATCTGCAAATTCTACTGCCTCCGTCTCTTCCTGATGCACTGAGTTTAACAGCAGACACAATGGTAGAAGCATCTACTTCTGAAACTGGTGAGACGTCAACACCCACATCCCAAGAAATGCTCAAACCTCAACCTCCAGGGTCCCATCAAGCGTTTCTGCAAAGACTTTTGCCTTACTACTACCCTCACTACCATTATCCTGGCATGATTTATCCCCCAGAGAAACCAAGTCTAGCCTCTCTCCCCACTGACACATCAGTTGCCCAAGATCCAACTCAGAAGCTTCAACTTCTAAGATACCCTGAGGAGTTTTGGCCTTATTATTATTATTATTATTATTATTACCATGGCAAACCAACCCCCCAAGAGCAACCAGATCTAACCTCTCTCCCCCCTGACGCATCAGTTGCTCAAGCTCCAATTCAAGATTCCAATCCTCAACTTTCAGGATACCCCCAGGTGTTTTGGCCATACTATGATCATTCCCATCATCATGGCAATCCAAAGCCCCCAGAGAAACCAGGTCTAACATCCCTCCCTACTGACACCTCAGTTGCCCAAGATCCAAACCAGAATCCACAACTTCCAGGATACCCCCAGGTGTTTTGGCCATATTACTCTCCTAGCAAACCAAAGTCCCCAGAGAAACCAGATCTAACCTCTCTCCCCATTGACGCACCAGTTGCTCAAGCTCCGATCCAGGATTCCAATCCACAACTTCCAGGATACCCCCAGGAGTTTTGGCCATACTACTACCCTCAATACCATCCTGTCAGGCCGAAGCCCTCAAAGAAACCAGCTCCATCCATCCCCATCAAGTTCGCCAGCAGCAACCCAGAAGCTGCAACCCCCGTTCTACCCTGGAGATGTGTTCCCTCCGTATAACTTACCTCAATTATCCTCTTTATTTGCAGCCGCTTTATCCGCAATACACAACCTCCCATAACTCCTCCTACGCCACCTACAACTACCACCCCTCAACACTGTACTACAACTGCAGCTTCTGAATGCAAACCATCAGCCAACCAGCCTCCCAATGAGCCCCCGCCCAGTATTATATACCACCCAGTTCTATGCTATATGAAAAAGACCCCTTCACAATTCAATTTGTGGGCTTGTCTGAGTTTGCTGACACTTTCCCATGAAATTTGAATGTTTGTGGGGACATATTCAGAATTTGGTTGGTAATGTGCTGCACATAGCCATGTTATCGAAAGATTTTCCTGCTTTAATGCTAATATAGGTTGTGTATATGGATTGATTGCAAAGTGGGTTTTACTCGTAACATACTGGTCACTGCTTCGTTCTGTCCCAATTCTCAAATGTTTCAATAAATGAAATCTGGTCAAATGTCCTTGTCTGCTTGACTCCTTCCTTGATTCAAAGTGATTGAATTATGAATTGGGTCTTTTTTTTTTTTTTTTTTTTTTTTTTTTGAAGTGGCTGCGTTTCTTTGCGAGACGCCGCTTGTGCTCTCCTCGCTTGCTTGCGCTCTCTCCTCCCCCTCTTTCATGTATGTGATGCTGGTCTCAAGGGTGTAGCTCAGGCACTGCAGTAGAGGGTAGGGCTTGGCTGCTGCACTATACAATGCGCTGAAAGATGGTGCACCAAGAAAAATGTGTTTACCAGGTAAGACAGGCCTATGTATGCGTGTATATATATTTTTCTTAGTGTATGTGTGGCATCCGTTTGCCTTTTGTGGTGTGTGTACGACTGTGTATTTGCAAAGTCATGGTGTATGAGGTGGCTTAAAGATTAAATGAAATTCATTAAATGAATTTCTGATACTAAAAAAGGAACGGTGTTCTGAGTAATGTTGAATTTCTTGTCAAATTTAGCTCAACAAAATATGATCTGCTTGAATTGGGACCAATTCAACCCATCCCACACAAGGTCTTATTTGTGTACCTGGATGCCTGTTTTTGCTTCGTGTTATCTGCTAGTTTATTAGCAACATCTCCTCTAATAAAGGCAATCAAATTTATCTGTTATCATTCCTCAGAATGCACCGGAAACCTGCTTTACAGTTTGGTATTACAAGCTGAGCTAATGATGTTTCAGTTTTAAGCGCATCATGAATCAGCCTCTCTTTTACCACGTATATTCCTCCGACCAAATGTGACTCTCAGTGGAAATGCTCTGCAATCAGCCTGAAAATGAGCAAAAAATATGTACATGGATACAGGAAGGGGAAGTTGTTAAATGGTGGTAGGCCTTATGATTTATTCCAGAGATGAGTGCGAGACCTTTTTTTTTAAACATTAGTCATTCTGAGCACCAGAAGATAACCGTGTTGCCATGGCAATGAACAGAGTAGTATGCACATCTGAGAACATTATTCTTACCAATATAACGTCATCAGGAATAGTCGGGCAATTATGTATTTATGTTTATATGGGTATGTTTGTTGAAGGCTCATGCCTTCCTTCACATGTACTGCCTCAGGTTTTGCTCCATTTTTTTCTCTCCATCTCTGTAATTTGCCGTTCATTGAGGCAGCAGTGAATTCCCTGCAAGCAGAAAATCAAAATTTATATTGAACCTTCCCGTTTTCTCTCCCACACTGATATCTTCATGTCCTTGAAATCTAACAAGTTGTTTACACTTTAACACAAGCTCTCAAAAGGCAATGTATTAAAGCGATGATATCTATTTTAAAATGCCTCATCAAATATTCTGAGCTTGCGAGTTTTTCTGTGGCCTTCTACATGTTGTGTGACTGTCTGTGAGCGTTCTCTTCATTTATTGAAGTCAACTGTGTTTTCTCTCAGGCCCAGAGGAATGAGAGGGAGTCCATTAGGCAGAAGCTAGCCCTGGGCAGTTTCTATGACGACGGACCGGTTACTTTTACTGGCTGCAGCAAGAGCAGTAAAAACTGCCTCCCCTCACGGTCAGTGTGCACTTGTGATCAGTGGGTTGGTGCTTGGTCTTATGTAATGTTGATTGATTTTAGTGTATAAATCCTTTGACTGATATGGCTACTGGTAAAATAATAATAATAATGACAACATTTTAAAAGGTTCTGCTGAGAATATTTTTGCTATTAGATGATGGAGCATCATTTTTTTCACTATGAGGACCTAGTCAAGTCACATTTATTTATATAGCACTTAATATAATACAGGTTGTTTCAAAGCAGCTACACATTACTAAACAGGAAAATAACAACGTTAAACATTTAAAATGTATTAAGTTCAGTGTTGTTTCAGTTCAGTTCAATAACTGTTCCAGTTAAATTAGGTTGACTAGGCATCCCATTTTTCCTGAGACAGTTCCATATTTCAGCTCTATTTTTAGTGTCCTGACTTACTATGAAAAAAATCCTGTTTTGTCCCATATTTCAGCTTACCTAAAAACAAACAAAAAATGATAGAGAGAGTCTTCTGTCACGCAAGAATAGCTTAATCAAAGATAGCTAATCTGGAGAACATAAGGACCATACAATCGCATTTCCCTATTGATAGTGAAGATGGGATCTGGTGTCAGTGTCAGAGAGCATGGAAAAAAATATGAACTATCCAATTAAACCAGGTGGTGCCTGGCCAGGTGATGAGCGGTGCCTGGTTTCCTCCAGACATGGCACTTGCTATTCAATCTTTGTTCATCAGACCAGAAAATTTTGTTTCTCATTATGAACTATCCCTTTAAATCAGACGCGAAGATGTCAAAAAGAAGCATGTTTGTACATTTAAAGAGAATCTTTAAAAAAAGAGTTTAAATTATTAAAAAGGACTCCTGTATTCCACTCTGAGATATTTGGTTACCCTGAGTTAAATTGATATTATATTAATATAATAATATTAAGTTTAAACCCTAAATAAGCAAGTTAAAGGTGACAGTGGCTAGGAATGAATCCAAAGGCAGTAAAGGCAGAGGCCTCATAATCATGTAAACTGTAATAATTGTATACGTAATCTATCATTCGTTTTCAGCATATTATTCATGTTGTCTTGGGTAGTCAAATCCATTTCTCGCTTGGCTTCAGTCTCCACTTTATTATCATGGTTTGCTCAAACAAATGTTTGACAGGGAAAAAAAGGAACAATTTTACTTTGTTGCTATTTTTGTCTGGAGTGTTAACAGTTTGGTGTGCTAAGAGAGTCTGTTAACGTTTCACATTTTCTCAGGAATGATATGGGAAAGGAATTCAGACATTGCTGATGTGGAGATGCAAAAATTTTGCAGAGAGTGAAAATACAGTGCATCCAGAAAGTATTCGCAGAGCTTCGCTTTTTCCACATTTTGTTATGTTACAGCCTTATTCCAAAAGGAATTAAGTTCATTATTTTCCTCAAAATTCTTCAAACAATACCCCATAATGAATGTGAAAAGAAGTTTGTTTGAACTCTTTTCAAATTTATTAAAAATTAAAAACGAAAAAAATCACATGTACATAAGTATTCACAGCCTTTGCTCAATAACTTTGTTGAGGCACCAATTATAGCCTCAAGTCTTTGAGTATGATGCTACAAGCTTGGCACACCTCTTTTGGGGCAGTTTCTCCCATTCTTCTTTCCAGGACCTCTCAAGCTCCATCAGGTTGGATGGGGAGCGTCGGAGCACAGCCATTTACAGATCTCTCCAGAGATGTTCAATCTGGTTCATGTCTGGGCTCTGGCTGGGCCACTCAAGGACAATCACAATGTTGTCTCCTTTGTTATCTTGGTTGTGTTCTTAGGGTCGTTGTCCTGTTGGAAGATGGACCTTCAGCCTAGTCTGAGGTCCAGAGTGCTCTGGAGCTGGTTTTCATCAAGGATGTCTCTGTACATGCCGCTGAAAAACATCCCCACAGAATGAAGCTGCCACCACCATGCTTCACTGTAGGGACGGTATTGGTATTGGATGGTACAGGTGATGAGCGGTGCCTAGTTTCCTCCAGACATGACTCTTGCTATTCAATCTTTGTTCATCAGACCAGAGAATTTTGTTTCTCATGGTCTGAGAGTCCTCCAGGTGGGCTATCACGTGCCTTTTACTGAGGAGAGCTTCCGTCTGGCCACTCTACCATACAGAGATGGTTGTTCTTCTGGAAGGTTCTCTCTCCACAGAGAAATGCTTGAGCTCTGGCAGAGTGACCATCAGGTTCTTGATCACCTCCCTGATAAGGCCATTTTCCCCCGATTGCTCAGTTTAGCCGGGCGACCCACTCTAGGAAGAGTCCTAGTGTTTCCAAACGTCTTCCATTTATGGATGATGGAGGCCACTGTGCTCATTGGGGCCTTCAATTTCAATACAGAAATTTTCTGTACCCTTCCCCAGATCTGTGCCTGGATACAATCTTGTCTCTGAGGTCTACAGACAATTGCTTGGACTTCATGGCTTGGTATGTGCTCTGACATGGGACCTTTATATAGACAGGTGTGTGCCTTTCGAAATCATGTCCAATCAACTGAATTTACCACAGGTGGACTCCAGTCAAGTTTAGAAACATCTCAAGGATGATCAGTTGAAACAGGATGCACCTGACTTCAATTTTGAGTGTCATGGCAAAGACTGTGAATACTTATGTACTTGTAATTTTCTTTACTTGTAATAAATTTGCAAAGATTTCAACCAAATTTCTTTCATGTTGACAGTATTGGGTATTGTTTGTAGAATTTTGAGGAAAATAATTTAATCCCTTTCGGAATAAGGCTGTAACATAACGAAATGTGGAAAAAGTGAAGCGCTGTGAATACTCTCTGGTTGCACTGTATCAGCAATTAATCTGCAAAATAATCTTTCTGCAACAATGTAGTCCTTAAGAGATCTGTGTTTATAGTTATCACTTTTAAATGTTATTTATACTTATTTGTGGCCCAATTGAGGTCCATCCTAGGTGTATATGTATATGTAACTTCTTTCAGGCAAATACAATCAGAGATACATTTAAAAATATCTTTAGTCCTCAAATGTTTATAATTGTTGTGAATGGGGGAGCCGCGTTCTGAAGCCAAAAATAATGCATCCATTCATAAAAAAAAAAAGCTTCTGAAGCAAAGCTGTTTTTTCTTTTGTAAGAAAAATATCCATATTTACAACTTTATAAATAGCTTCCTATGGATGACGTAAGTAGAATATGCAAGTCAACTTGGGAAAAATGAGTCGCGTATGTATGACGCAGAATGTTGGAGTATTGTAAGCTTAGATGCCTCTCGAGGTTCAAACAAATAGAGCCGTGCAACAAATTTAAGCCCCTCTTCTCTTATATCAAAATCCTCCGACATTTCTCTTTAAAAAATATCATTTTAGACTTATTATCTGTGACCGGTGATTTGTTTTGCCCTATCCTCTGCGCCTCCATGCCTTGTCATTACATTGTGCGTCAGGTCAAAGGATACTCTTCCACAGATTGACTTGCAAATTCTGTGTACGATCGTACACGTGAAGCTAGTTATTTATATTTATACGTTTATATATGGATATTTTTCTTTAAAAAACGGATCACTTCACTTATTAACCCCCTGGAGATAGAGGACCAAGGATATTTTTAAATATATCTCCGATTGTGTTCATCTGAAAGAAGATAGTAATATACACCTAGGATGGCTTGAGGGTGAGTAAATCAAGGGATAATTTTCATTTTTGGGTGAACTATCCCATTAAATGGTACAATATGAAATTTAAATGGAGAGTCTGAAATGCTGACTTAGGGAATGAAAAGCAAGCACATGATAAATGAATCTGTCTGGTAGTGCTAATTTGGTTTCTTTATATTTTATCTGCACTAAACATTTATATGCATTGTTATATACTATTCAATTATTATTTTAGTGCTTTCTCTTTATAAAGTCAGAAACCTCATCATTTATCATTTGTGATCTTATATTATGGCATTTTTATTTTTATGTATTTATTTATTTGCATCAGTGGGGCCCATTGTCATAATTTCACCACAAATCCACAGGTTGGCCATGTTTTATGGCATGGGAATTTTTCTGTCTTTTCTCATTTTGCAACTAGGTTTCAAGAAAGCTGAGCAAAAGAAAGTCCAAAGAGAGTGGAAGATAAACAGAATGAGATTGTTTTCCTGCAATCTTTATCTTTCTTTACCTTGCCTTCAACTATAATTATAGGCTTACTTGAAGTCTATATTCAGTGTTTTCTTAGAATACTATTAACCACAAAATTATCTTGCAACTGAAGAGGAAAGTCTCTAACACAGCTTTCTGTGGGAACTGTTTCACTGTGGTTCACAGAGACTAAATATAGAACTTTCATTCTTTCTCTGTTAAGTTTTTGTACTTATCTGAAGTTGAAAAATTTTGTTTCAACTTTTCTTTGTTTTTAAAGCTTTTTTCTAATTTTTTTTCTTTTCTTCACATGACTGATAGATTATACTAACTGAAATATATTCTAAAGAGCATTATTTAAAAGTCTTTGGTCATGTATTTTATACCACTACAAAAATAAAATCAATTTAGCATACTAAACAACATTACAAAGGACAATTGAGTAAAAATGGCAATAAGATAAATTGTTGTAGATGTTATCTCTTCCCTCGTCTCTTTTCTGCCAAAGGTTCATTCTTTTTTTTTCATGCAAAAACAGTCAGAATAAACAAATCTTGAATAGCAGTGAAATAAAAAGACAAAATAAAATAACTTATTAAATTAGATTAAATTAATAAATATCCATGTCTGTTTTGTGCTACAACTGCTGTACATTTCTTACAAAATCAGATTTCATGTCTCTTCATCTTTTTTCGCTGCACTCTCATTACAGGTTTCAGAATGGGGTGAATCTACAGATGTGCTTTGTGAATGACAGCAGCAGTGACAGGGACAGCGATGCAGAGGACAGCAGGACAGAGACCAGCCTAGACACCCCATTGTCACCTATGGTTAGATTTTTGAATGTCTATTCAACGAAATTGTTCTGCATTTTGAAATTGAAACTTATGCAACTTGATTGAGCAGTTTTGTTTTTTTCTCTCTGTCTCCCTATAGAGTAAACAGAGTTCCTCTCTGTCTGACCGGGATACGGGAGAGGAAGACCTGGACACAGAAGATTCGGAATTCTGGCGGCTACAGCGGCGGCTGCAGGAGGAGGCGCGCGTGGCTCTGGCTTTGGCCCGTCCCATGGCCCGCATGCAGGTGGAGGTGGAGAGACAGATTCAGCTACACCGCAGGTCCCCCGTGGCAGACCTGGTCAGTGAGACAAGTGTCCAAGAATAGGATGTTAGAATGTTATATTTCTTTCCCAAAGCTTATTCTCTCCTCGCCTTAGTTTTCAAAAGGGCTTTCACTTCACCTCAGGGCACTTGCTAATAAGAAATAAACACAATACATTCAACTCGACAAAACTTTGTCCTTGTGCTATAGTTACCACATCTGCCACACATCAGTGAGAGTTTAATGAAGAGGAATCTGAGGCCTGTGGACCTGAGGGACATGAGTCTTGGTCAGTTACAGGTCATCACCAATGACCTGCACTCTCAGATACAAGGTAAAGACAGGAGACATGTATATTATTTATATACATGTGTTATATTATGTAGTTATATTATGCAACAACCAGTAATGGGATTAAAGTGACTTGTAATCGCTTTGAAGGTCTGAATGAGGAGCTGGTTCAGCTATTGCTCATGAGAGATGAACTACACATGGAGCAGGATGCCATGCTGGTAGATGTGGAGGATCTAACCAGGTTAGGCCTTTAACCCAAACAAAACACAGCTTAAAGTGCCCCTATTATGCTATTTTAAAGGTTTCATTTTTGTTTTGGAGGTCTGCTACAATAGGTTAACATGCACCCAAGGTCAATAAATAAATAAATACATTTTCTCATAATATACATTGCAGCATCACCTCACCGTGTCTAAAACGGCTCGATAAAGGATTCAGTCTCTCTAAGCCCCTCCTTTACGTGAGCCTACTCTGAGTGGTCAGACAGCACTGTCTGTTGTGATTGGACTGCTCTGTTCTGATTGGTCAAATGGCCCAGTCTATTGTGACTGGTCTGCCTTGCTCTGATTGCTTAAAGCACGTGTCAGAAACGAAACAGTCATTACCATAACTGAATTTCAGCTCCGGAGGCTTCCTCAGCACTTATTACACAGTGATTTGAACCGTATCAATTTCGAACGTGAATCCTCATCCTTTGGAAGTGCATGCAAAGGGGATTTGCTTTTGCATTGCAGAAAACAGCGTCTTGTCTGGGTAACATGTCAACAACACAAACCAAACTCTTCCAGGCCTCAGCCTCAACTACAGTGTTTGAGGGTCAAAGTAGACATTGTTCACAAGCACCCAATGAACCATTAGGGCATTATGCACATTTGTTACAAACCTACATAGGTTTGAGCAGGAAGTAAGACTGGAAGTTCAGAGTCTGTTCTTTCTTTTGAGTGACAATAACTCAGTTTATCTTCACTTTGATCTTTCAAACTTTGTAGATCTTTTACATTTATAGCTATATAGCATTACATGAACGGAAATGTCAAAAAAAGCATAATTGGGGTGCTTTAAATGTACAGCCTATAATATGTTTTTGATGAAAATACATATAAAAAAATATATATATATTTTCTTTCATGTTTTTGAACAGGCATGCGCATAGCCAGCAGAGGCACATGATGGAGAAGTCTTTGGCAAAAGGCAAAACAGATTGCCACGGTCACTGTGATTCTCCATTTTGAGGCAAAGCGCACCGGGTTCGGCCACTTGTGTTTCACGATATTATGAAGCGGTGTACTCACTATTGATCCTTTTTTTAAACTAGATGTGTGTGTGTGTTTTTGCCAATGTTACAAGCTTTGTGTGGATGTATGTTTATTATACATGCTGTAAGTGTTCATGCATGCCCACACCTTAGCTGAGGATTACACACTCACTTTTGAAAAAGTCCTTTTGATCCTTTATAAAGTGTAAAACCAGAAAGAATCATACAACGTGAATCAATTGCTTACAGGCTGGATCTTTTTGTGTGCAGAATGTCTGCTGGTTTTATGATGTACTGAATACTAGGTGAATCCATATGGACCTTACAGGAAACATCTATTGGCTAGTTCGCCTAACAATTAAATGATTTTTTCATCAATTGCTCACCCTCATGTTTTTCCAAACCTGCGTGATATAATGAAAGTCAACAAATTTGACGGAGTCATCTTTTATCTCAATTCTTATTTTTTTCCTCACAATTGCAATTCTGTCTTTTTTTCTCACAAAACTCACAGTTGCGAGTACTCAAGTCATGATTTGTGAGATAAACTCGCAATTGTGAGAAATAAAGTAGGCCCAATGTTTCTGATAAACTCGCAATTATGAGGGAAAAAGTCTGAATTGCTGGTTTATACCTTTTTTTATCAGAATTGTGAGATATACAGCAAACGTGCAATTGCGAGTTGTAAACTGCTAATTGTGAGATCAAAAGTGGCAATGATGTTTTTTATTTTTACTGCGTGGCAGAAAAAAGCTTCAATATCAAACACTCTATCAACTATAGTAAACTGCTTCTCTGTGCAGATTATTGCTGGATTCGCTTACTAACCTTCTTCAACATCTCTCCTTAGAGATGAATACATTTACTCTACTCTCTAGTTTTACTCTGACGCATTGTTTGCACTGGCTGATGTGCTGTAAATGGAGCTCTCCTACCTAAAACAAAGAAAACATATAGCCAAAAGTGAATAGTAGGATGATGTCAGCATTATATTTGTTTGAAGCTGCCTGGTGTGGTGGAAATTTATTCTTGTGTTCACAATGAACTGTTATGTCAGTCTTTTACGCATATTTTACTTTTTCTTCGAAATGTAGCGTTTCCTGTTTCACAGCTGTAAGTGACACATCATTAATATCTGTGTGCACAGAACTGTAAAAGGAAATTACGGTCTAATGAATGACTTAATATGGGCAGGTATGACATTGTTTTCATCTTCTAAGTTCCACTCTAAGCTGTTTAGTGCAGTCACAAGGTTTGACTCAACACCAGAGAAGTGTCATTGTGGTTTGTATTAGGTCAGTCCCAAAAATGAAACCTCTTAAAAAGAAAAATGCAATAAATGAAAATAACTGTGTAAAAACCATATCTCTCTTTCTTTTGAGTTCACTACATTTTGTATCTAAGATCTCCACAAAATTGTAACTCAACAGTGAATCTGAAAAACAACAATAGCACTTTATCATTAAGTATTAACATACAGCATCTGAACCGAGAATCAAGTAGTTCTACTTCCTTTTTGTGGCCAAATTATGCAGAACAGATCAACGTTGCGCTCCCACTCTCACCCTGGCAAGAGCCCAGTACCACAATACTACATCATTTTCAGGAGATATGACGTGTCTGCTCTACCAAATGAACACAAATAATAAGGAAAATAAAAACAGTTAAGTTGTTTTTAGTGGGTTTTCCACTATTGTTCAAAATTGTGGCCTATAATAGCAATAATATAGGAATAAATGAAATACAGTATATTCATATAAAATATATAAAAATTGAATGAACAAATTATGACTGTAAAGGCCTATTCAGTTTCTATATAATATAATGTAAACTCATTAATGAGGTATTTCCAGGAACTGCAATGCATCGTAAAAAAGGCTTGAGAGTTTTTCAAATATCAGTCTCTGTTAACTTTTTTCCACTTTTCTTGATTTTCTCTGAACATTTTTGAAAAACCCTTGTACTTTCAGACTTAAATATCACTGCCAAAGTGTGATTTGTTAACATGCATTGACATTTATGAATCTTAATTGTACCCTTCTGTTCCTGTCGAACCTTTCAATTCTTTGTCTCCTGCTATTGACTACTATTTTATTAAGATAGTCTGCCACTAAAGATTTTTTTTTTTTGAAAATTGAAATTTAACACAATTAAAGAACTTACTAGAGTTGTTACAAATCTGTTGCAGATTTGTTCAAACTTGTATCCTGTCTGATCACTTTAGAGATCACTCAGTTATCTTTTGTATATGGAAAATTAAAATCCTAGAGTAATGAAAATCAGAAAACATAAGAAAATTAATTTAGATTTATTTATTAATGCTTTAAGTTCTAATAATTGGGATAGGTTAATACCCAATGTCCAGGATGCAAACATCAAAGGTCAAGGGAAAACACCTTGGATAAAAGCAGAACTTATGTCTTTTTAGGCAGAGAGACAAGGCCTGGGCTAAATTCCATAAGACAAATGATGATTGGGAAAGTTATAGGAGTAAGAAATATATCTAAGACAATGCTAAATCTAATTATTTATCTAATAAATAAAACAAATCATAAACCATTTTGTAGTAGTATAAGTCTTATTAAATACTTCAGATAAATGTACTATGAAGAAAATAATAATACAATATTTCATGATTCCTTATCTTTTGCTCAAGCATTTGGTACATTTTTTCCACCTGTTTGTTCTAATGTAACATCTGATCATTTTTACATAAATAACTTCAATAAATTCTCAGTTTACAGTACCTCAGGTCCCTTCACTCTTTCACACTCTTCTGTTCATCTTCATAATGACGATATACTGTCATTAATGCTTCATGACCTTACTTGTCTCAAATTCAAAATATACTCCAATCAGATTTTAATGTTCTAAAAAATTGACTATATTCTAATAAATTACACCTTTATAAAGCTAAATCTCATACTAAGGTCTGTGGTACAAAGAATATGTTTAAACTAAAAACTAATAATCTAGAAATAATGTGTAATGATGACACATATCTGCATAGAATAGATCAAATATAGTATAGCAAGGTCTATGGCTCCAGAACTTACTTTTAAATGTCACATTTACTCTTTGTAAGATTAAATTTGGAACCAGTGTATTATATCAATCTAAAAATTGTTTTACATTTAATATTTGGAAAAAAAAAACGTATAACTTTTTTTGTAAAAACAAATGACGTCGTTTATCAGAATGCATCTAAAACTAATCTTTTGCCTCTTACTACAGCTTATAATATTTTGTGCAGATTTGTTATTAATGATGCTCATTTGATATCTATTATTGTATTATGATTTACTCAAATGGTTTCCACTCAATATTAGAAGGTATCTTCACTGCTCGCAGTTTATCTTTAAATGTATACATTTTAATTACCCCAATTATCTTCAACAGTGTTTGATGAACTCCTCACATGCTAATTAAGACATTCTACACGTTTTAACTGTTACTTAGGATAGCATTTAGGTATAAAGCTCTGGCAGACTGAAATAATTTACCTTTAAACATTTATCTTTGACATCATTTTATATGTTTAAAAAGGGTTTGTTTCTTTGTTCTGAAACATGTACTTGCTTTACATGATATTATATTTTATATATTATGTTTCTATTAATGCTAGGCAAACCTTTGTAAGTCATTTATTGGTTATGTTTATTAATGTTTTTCTATCGTATGTGTTAACTATTCTGTATTAGTGTGTTTGTTGTTTTGAATAAGGTGTTTGTTGTTGTTGTTTTGTGTTATGTTATGTAATTATGTGTATTAGGACCCCCTTAAAAAAGATGAAGATAGGGCTCTATCCTAAAGAATAAAATTTGAACCATGATAATCTTTGATAAAATTCCTGTAGGAAGACACAGTTGGACATTTCTTAAATACCCAGAATTCTTTTAAACCTCCCTTCACGTGTTTCTGCAAAATGTTTATGACTGTAAACGAGAATGCAACTAAATTTAAAATACTGTTAAAGTGACAGTGATGAAAGGGGCTTTACTGAATAAGAAGGCTCAAGATTCTTATCCTGTACACAAACACTGTACTTGTGAAGTATGTCAGTGTAAATCGAAACGTGCGTTAATTCCCAATGTATGCAAGTGTGTCCTAATCTCCAGAACTCAACATCTGTAATACCACGGAAATTACAAAACACATGGGCAGCGGGTTGTTTTCATTTTAGTTAATGGGTTTTGAAAAGGAAACTCCCATATCTCCAAGATTTATAAAAGGCAAATCCTGATCCTAAGCGTTAGAATATGCAACAGCTGAACGCAACAATGATGCCCAGAGTCTGTAATTGTAAGTATTGTTACTTTTTGAATTTACAAACGATTAGGGCTCAAGTGTGTCCAATTCAATCTTTATGTTTGGTGAAATGTGATGTTTTTTTGTTTTTTTAAAGATTTGGCCGTAAGCATTCTGTGCTTCGCGCTGTGGCACTGTGGCGTCGCCGGTCCGGTCGGAGCGCGCGAGTCTCCATTGAGCCTCACAGGAACAACTTGCGACGCGCTCGCGCGCTCTCTGCTCTGGAACGTGTCAGCGGTGCTCGCGATGGTGAGTGTTATTCAATAAACCAACACATATAATACAATTTCTCTCTTTCACACGCACAAGTTACCTGATAATATGTATTATCTACTTCCAGGACCATTTGTTCAGCGGGTTCGACTGCACACAGCAAATCGCAGAGGTGCACCTCAGGACGCAAACGGTGTCTGCGTGTTTACCGCAGGTAAGAGAGGACAGTCATGGAGGTTCATGGTGGAGAAATCAGCATCGTTATTATTATTTAAACCATCATAAATACTTGTGAGTGATAGCAAGTAAGTGAACAAAACGTTATACATTTTAATCCAAGAGTAGAATGACGTGGCCATGATATTTTAAATAAATAAACATCAAGTTTTTAGGATTTAGGCTACATACAGAATTTAATTTATATACAGTATAACAGAATTTAGTTTTAGTTTTTAATCGTTTTCATTTATTTTAACGATCTTTTTTTAAGTTCGATATTGGTCCTGAAATGGGACAAATAAATATTTTAAAATGACAAATATTCAGTTGTCATAAAACTTTATTATTAATATTATTGTTGTTGTTGTTGTTGTTAAAATAGCTACATATAAAATAAAATAATATTATACAAAATGCTGTAATAATTATAATAATACTTATTATTTCATTATTATTATATAACAATAATAATAATATAATAATAACATATCATAAATTTAATAAGTGTTGTTATTATTGTATAATGAAAACTATAATAATAATACCAATAATAACAATTATTATCATTATTATTATTGTTGTTGTTTAAAATAACTATAAAGCATTTCTTAAAAATTCATCTTGTTGAAATAATATTGGGCACTTTTGTGAAAATCAAATTGCTTTATTTAAAAGTATATTTCTGTATCAGTGCCAGTGGAAACCAAGCAACCTCGTTTTCCTTTATTAGTTTAGCTGTTAATGTAAATAACCAGTGTATTCAAAAATCATAACTAATTACTCTTCTTTCTTCATCACAGTTCATTCTTGATTTAAAATCATAATTTGACAATTATTATTTGTTTTTCACTCAACAGAACTGCACTCACGGTACTGTCCTAAATATTGACGAGGTAAATTTACAATCTGTATTTCCAATTCTTCTGTTTATTGGCAGTGTCTTTTGTCTGTTCCACTGACAGTGACATGTATCTTTGTAGAATGAATGCCTACAGAGAATTCTAGAAGATCTTCACTACTATCGGGAAACTTTTCAAGCGTACTCGAACCCAGAGCTCACCAAAACAGTCGTTAGAAGCATTGATGACGTCATGCAGGTACAAACACAAACAGCTTTACTTAATCACTGTTAAGTGTGTGTGTGTGTGTGTATATATATATATATATACTTTTCAATCAGTATTGATTTCTTTTAGTAATTTTTTATTTTATTTAATAATTTATATTTCTTTTATAATGATATCATTTCTTCTTTTTTTCATCGTAATAGAACTGTTTCTCTGTCTCTGTGAAGGACAACTCTCAGGCCAAGGTAAAACAGGTTAAATTTCTTGGTGTTTTCAATACAATCTTCAAACCTCTTTGATGTGTTAAGTATGTTTATGGTTTTTTTTCAGGCGTTCTTGGATTATCCCAAATCTTTTGAAGAGCGACTGCAGCTGTGCAAAGTCCTAAAGGGTTTCAACCTTCGAACAATAACAATAAATCGAGTTTTCAACTACATTTTGGCAAAATAGCAAACCAGTAATTGTTACTGGCCAAGCGCAGTCATTTTAGTTTACTGTTACTAAAACGAATGATTATTTATTATGTTATTTATTGTATTTAAACATTATTTATTTATGCATTAATGTTTTTTTTTTTTGTGAACTTTTGTTTTGTTTTTTGCTGTTTTATTAAAGTTGGCCATGCATTTCAGTAAAACTTTGTACCAGTCATTTGTCTTATGCATAGTAAGATAACATTTGTTAATAATGCAGTATAATTTGTCTTATAAATTGGTGGGAATATGAACAACATACACCGAATCTGAGTGACAATGGTAAATAAAACAGATCTGTTGAACACAAAAGAAGATATTTTGAAGGATGCTGGTTGACGGTAGCCAATGACTACCATTATTGTTTTTCTCCATACTACTGCAGTCAATGGCTACCATCAACTGTTTGACTACCAGCATTCAGAAAGAAACTCATACAGGTTATCTGAGCAAGCTTAGCAGGTATACCAATTTCCATTCTTCTGTTACCAATACAGTTCATAACATATTCAATGTTTTCCCCTTCCCTACATTTTTGAACATATAAAAATGATTGATATTTTGCAGTTTCATCATCAGTGAGACCAAATATTGAGAAATTTGTGTCTATTTTTTCTTTTGGTTTCACAATGCTTAATGACCACAAAAATTGTTTTTGAACTGAGCTGATGTCATCACATAAGAGGAAGTCTCCAACCACTGAATTACTGCATTGTAATTTCAAGAAATATTTCCAATAATATGGCAAAATTTGAGAATATTTTCATTTCATCTTTAGCAATAGAAAGAGAGAGAAAAACAATGGCCCAGTGGCTCACAACAGTTTTCTGCAGCCATAAAAAATAAATAAATAAATATAAAGGCGTAATTAGTGAGAAAAATAATATGAACAATCTTCTGCATAAAAAAAGTTTAAATTCTTTAGCTCCCTCAATCCTTGCATCTACCTCAATTGGAACAACAACGTCAAACTGGAATACGTAACATAATTCTTCAAACAGAAAAAAATGTTTATATAACGTAATCAGAATTTTAGTGAAAAATAGTAGCATTCTTCAAAATATTTATTGCACTTCAAAAATTTAATTGTATGTAATGTATGTAATTTTATACAGAATATATAATTTGTGTATATATATATATATACACACACACAAATATCATAAATTAAGATTGTGTAGTTACACTAGTAACTATTCTTTACAACAAGGTTCATTAGTTAACAACATTAGTCAACATGAACTAATAATGAACTGCACTTACACAGTATTTATTAATCTTTGTTAATGTTAATTTCAACATTTACTAATAAATTATTAAAATCTTGTTCACATTAGTTAATGTACTTTGAACTTACATGAACAAACAATAAACAACTGTACTTTCATTTATTTAACGTTAACGAAGATTAGTAAATATGGTAACAAATGTATTGCTCATGGTTATTTCATGTTAGTTAATACATTGACTAATGTTTAACTAATGAACCTTATTGTAAAGTGTTACCATTACTAGTTACATCTGTCAACAAGGATTAGTGAGGTTAGCATTTCCTCACATGCCTTGGATATTTATGTAGTTTGTACACATATTTTGTTTTTAAACAAAGTACGTAAATATTAGGTACAATAAATGAGATGTGGGAATTAAAAAAAGTTAAGATTAGCCAAACAAGCAGTTGAGGAATAAATGGTAGGAATTGAAATACCATATAGTACAGGAATCAAGTCAGTGATAAAGAAAAAAAATATACTGAAGTGGCAGATTTACTGGAGTAATAAAACTAAAGGGAGACATTTATATTCAATACAAGAAAAAGTCAGGAGGGGTAGAAGTAGAGAAGAAAATATAATATCAATATTAAGATTGGGACACGCAGTTCTTAATAAAACACTCCACCTAATATCTAAATAGAATATAATATAAGAGGTATGGAATCATAAGAATGCAAGGATGTATGCTAGATATGACCAGTGGCGGACAGTAACGAAGTATATAGTTCGTTATTGTACTTAATTTTTCACTTATCTGTACTTTACTCGAGTATTTTTTATTTTGAGCAACTTTTACTTTTACTTCACTACATTCCTAAGCGTAAGATCGTACTTTTTACTCCATTACATTTCACAAAATACATCGCTACTCATTATTTTAAAATGAAGAAATCGTCACGTGCTCAGAGACGTAAAAGCTTTGTCCGATTCGTGTACGAACTGATTCTTTTCAATCATCCTGTTAAATCGGTTCACAAATCACATCAAACAATTCATTCGCGAATTAAACTTGCAGATCGTATTGCAGCTGTTCTTGAGTCAATAACTCAATGATTAAATGATTCATTCAGAGCGAGTCTCCAGTGAACTGAATTTACATGTCTGACTGAAAATTAGCCAAGAACTGGGGGATCCTCTGAGTGCGTGCGCGACTGAGGTGAAAAGTAAGCATACTAATGTTTAATTTTAGGATTAATTATTGTAACTAAAAATATGTAAATAAAAAAAGAATCTGTTTAAGACAACTGAAATGCTTTAACGGGGACACGTCCATACCAGTGTCTACAGATCGCGATCTCGATTCAAACACAGATGAAATCAAATTTTAAAACTAACTTGGCGCGTCAAATAACGGTTGTATCGATTACATCGTTACGGCACTAGGTGGCGACAAGTGACTGTTAAACTATTTGACATTGAATGATTCATTGAAAAGATTTTTCATAACAATTTTGAGCAATACGTTTATATAAAATATATAATATAAAATTAAATTATATACGTGGCCAATATACAATTACAAAATAAACATATATCAGTACTTTTTTACTTAAGTACATTAAAAGTCAGGCACTTTTGTACTTTAACTCAAGTAAAATTGAAAAGGAGCACTAAATACTTTCACTTGAGTAATATTTTATTATATGTATCTGTACTTTTACTCAAGTATTTGATTTGTGTACTTCGTCCACCACTGGATATGACAATATTCCCCAATTTCACAGACAAGGTTTTGGCTAGTCCTAGACTTAAATGCATGTTTGAGCTGTTTTAACTGAAAGCAACTAGCACTGACCAGTAATATATATATATATATATATATATATATATATATATATATATATATATATATGTTTTTTCTTGGGTACGTTTATAAAAGCTACTTAAATGCCCTAATTTGAGCTAAGGCCTAATCCTGGCTTAGTCTACTGTCTGTGAAACCAAGCCCTATGAGTATTAAAAGAAAAGCTTCTCTTTCTCTAAGCTGTATGGTGCTGGAAATGAAACCAGAGGAACTGAACACGCAGCGCTGGTTGAGCTTTTAGTTCTGGTATGGCTGGGGAAGGAGGAAAGACCAGATTCCAAACTCTCTTAGACACTTATTTTGAATTAATTACTTGACGACTGCTTAAAAAGTATGAGTGTGTAGTATGAATGTAATCCGGATGTAATGCCTACTACATCTACTACCTACTACTGTCATAATCATGTGACCTTCCAGCATCAATTCACAAATCCTCTCCCATGACCTCATGGGATAGTAAAGTGTCCATCATATACACAATTATCATCTGGACGGTCATCCGGGTATGTTTCTGCATACTCTTTTATATGTACTGTGAATTCAGGCCTACTTTTTTGTGACATACTGCTATTTGCCTAGTAGGGAAGTATGAGATTTCAAATGCAGCCTCTGATTAGGAATAGCGTTTCTGAAGTTATCAGTAGATGGCAGTAATGCACTGTCAAGTGCGTTTTGCCAATAAAAAGAAGAAGAAGACATCAACGCTATCTTTAACTTGGCAGGATTTAGGACCCCGCGATTTTTATCCGTAACATCCCAGGCAGCTGAAGGCTAACGACCATCGGAATGAAAATGCCGTCGTCTTTACTCAACATTTCGCTGCTTTCATTTATACTGGTTTTTATTGCGTCACATTTCGGGGGGGTCTTAGCTGATGGCGATGGACGAGGTAAAAATGACAATAATTTTAGATAATCTCTCTAGACTAGTTCCTATCAAGGCTAGCCGTGCTATAGTAGACCACCGGCTTCTGACCGGATCGCGGATGTAATGTTACTCCCGACTGACCGAGATGAAACGAGCAATCTTAGTGTGAACGGTGACTGCCTATTGTTAGTATAGCCAACAACCGTATATCTAGACCCTTAAAAGGAGTAAAGTTAGCCTATGTTTTATTAAGATATGAGCTCATCTTAAATCTGAGTTGGTGGGATTTTGCAGACACAATATAAGTGATCAAACTGATCAGACGAATCCAGAGTTCTGTATGTTTAACGACAAAGTCCGTTCTGTCATTGCATTTGGGAATTGGAAGAAAGCGTTTTGCTGCAGATCCCTTTGTTCTGTTGTTGTAGTCATTGCTTGTTCCAACAGGTACGCTTGTTCCCACCCGGATGTGTCATGTAAAATCTCTATCGCACTCGTGTTTATTATAGGATTTGGGGACCATATTCACTGGCGGAGCCTTGAAGATGGGAAGAAGGAGGCTGAAGCAAGGTACATGACTACTGGACCCTTTCAACTCTGTAACATTGTAGTATAAGTATTTTCATGAAAGGTAGTCCTATGAGAAACACACCAGAGTTTCAGAAATATAATCTGGTGACGTTTTACCCTATAAATCCTTTGATGCATGCATTTCTAAGGCCTCTATATGATCAAAAACCTCTTGTCTGCAACCTACTACATGCCTTCTGTCTTCTGATTGATAATTTATATTTATTTAGCAAATAAAAGGCCTTTTGGTATAATGAAAATAACAACGATTCAACAATTTCTTCTCCTTCCTGTCATTCTCCTACTCTGTTTACGTTGCAAACACAGTGCAGAGCTTCAAGATTACGTCAGAACGCCGGCTCAGTATTGGTTCACGTGTACAGCGTCAGCCAATGCTGAGTCGACTCATACTTTTGTACAAGTACTCAATGTCACGCTGACTATTTTAACAATGTCTTCACTACCTTTCTGGACCTTGAATGTTGTGCTTTCATTGCTTTCTATGAGATATCAGAAACCTCTCGGATCATAATTCGTGTTCCGAGGATGAATGAACCTGAGGGTCAATAATTAAAGATAGAAATTTCTTTTTTTGGCTCAACAAACCCCCTTTAAGTCTGATACTCAACATAAAACATGATTTTTTTTTTTTTTTTAATAAAAAAAATATTGTCTAAAGGTTCAATAAACTGCTGAAGCACAAAAAAATCTGGCTATTATTTCAGATGTTAGACTTTACAGGGTTGAACTTTACTATTTATAAATGAATTATTTTACACAGACAACAAAATGACAAGGATTTCTTACGGGATGGAGTTAAGTCTAGCCATTGTTCACTGAGGGACTGAGAGTTAGCTTATGTAAGGTTGAAATCTTACAGTGTTCAACTTTGAATGCGATATTCAAATGTAATTCTGACCTTTTTCTGTCCAGTGGACTCCCTCTGATGGTCATTATTCACAAGACTTGGTGTGGCGCCTGTAAAGGTATGTGGCCGGTTGAATCTTTTGTCAGTGTACAGCTAATGATATGCAACAGATTTGCTGCTCAGGAAACATTTCTTATTATAGTCAGTGTTGAAAACGGTTGTTTTGCTGAATATTTTTGTGGAAACTGTGAAACATGCATTTTCAGGATTCTTTTTGAATGGGAAGTTTAAAAGAACAGCATTTATTTAGCATTTATTTAGATGAGTCTTTTTTGTCACTTTTGATCGATTTAATGTATCTTTGCTGAATAAAACTATTAATCTCTTAACAAATCTTACTGACATGAGATTTTTGAACTGTAGTGTATTTATGGCTTATTCTATTACTTTGAAATGCACAGATTAATTATGTTGTGAAAATAACTTTAGCACTAAAGCCGAAGTTTGCTGAATCGAAGGACATCTCTGAGTTGGCTCACAACTTTGTCATGATTAACTTGGAGGTAAGTATTATTTCCCCACCTACTTTTTTTTCTTTTTTCTTTTTCCCTACAGAAACCACTTGTAGTAGTACACACTAGGGATGTGCCCAAAGCCAAATACCGTGTTCGGAAAGGAAATGACGTGTTCTATGGATCCCCTTAAGGGACACAGTGATAGAAAAAAAAACATGAGATTGAAGGAAAAAATATATTCCAATGCCTTTGCGTTCTCTCACAGTTATATATTTGGGTAATTATATTGTGAATCATTTGTGGGCATCAGGGAGCTGCTATCTGCGGGGTATTGAAATCACTTTTGAATTCGCACCCGCTTTTTACTTGCGCTTTCCAATTTGCGTTCACGCACACTCTGTGTATCGGAAGCAGCGGTACTGACCACACATTTTACAAGATGAGATATTTTTCAGTGATGCTTCATCTGTTGCACACTAAATCTTCTGCCATGGTCCTGTCAGTCATCTCTCCTCAATATCTTCACATGATAAGTGAAATCTTATGTACTATATTGTAACCAACTAACACAGCAAGCCAAAGCATGTCCCTTTAGGGGTCCACAGAATGTGTTATTCATTTTGCGTGCCTTTACGAATTCAGATTTAGGCTTTGGGATGAGCACATCCCTAGTTTGCATATTGTCAAGTAGTATTGGTTATTATATGGCATCTTCTCATTACATGTCCCATGTGGCTATAGGATGAAGAGGAGCCTAAAGATGAGGCCTTCAGCCCAGATGGTGGTTACATTCCTAGAATACTTTTTCTTGGTAGGTGATATGCATAAACAAATCAGCTAAGCAAATGCACTAGTTTAGAACATCAATCATTTCTTAAAGTTGAACTCCTTTTCCCTTCTCATTAAATAGATTTATTCCTACAGAAATGAATAATGTTTTAATTAATCTTGATGAAGGCTATATTAGTGGCCTAACAAAAGCATTTTTTTTCGTTGAGGGAGGAGTCTGTCACTTAATGGGTAGTGAAATGTTGTCATCACATAACCATCCAAATATGACTCGAAATCGTCCTGTGTTTGGACAGTTAAAGAATAAATGAATAATGGTTGAATAGTGTTTCTATAATACCATTAGTAACAAAACATTTTACTCTTGCCTGAAGCTACATCCACAGCACCAGGTGTAAGCAAATGGCCAAGGTGACTGTCACAACATAGATAGAAAAAATATGTTTTGTTTTTTGGTAGATCCCACTGGTAAAGTCCACTCTGAGATCACAAACAAGAATGGAAACCCCAACTACAAGTACTTCTACAGCAATGCAGATCAAGGTAAGATTAAAGTAAACCATAAAACACTAGCCACCTTTTATTCCTTATAAATTACAGGGCCAAAATATCGATTAATAAAGATCTATTCCTTGCAGAATACTATGTTATGACCTCAACAGTTTTACCATTAGTACATGATTTGTAAACTAATACATTTTCACATTTGCATCAAATTACCAGCTCCATATGTATGGATTTTCTGATCTAGTATACTTGCTTAGGAGCTCACCTGGTACAGTCTTGTAGAAGCAAGCTAAAATGTTCGCATTTGCATGTTAATCTGTTTTGGATAAAACTAAATGTGCATTTAGTCTGCATTCACACTGTACGTCTTGATGGCCAGTTCTGATTTGACTATTTTTGTTTTTTTTGTTTTTTACAACCAGCAAGCATAATCTTTCAAAAGTGACCCATATCCGATATCTGCATTTACATTATATACTTGACCTGGAAAAGTTTAGGCCAAAAAGAAAGTAAAAACGGAGCGATTTGCGATGAACACACATGAAATAATACAAGCTTTTCCTCTTCTTTTCATCTTTAAAGGTCAGCAAAACATCGGGTTGAGTCTTTGTCCTCCATTGAAAAGAGTCATGTGATCACGGCTGGCGTCATTCGCTACTGTTGCTTTTTCAATGATGTATGACTCGCATTTACGGGAATATATGATATGGGGAATATCCGCTTGCATGGTATACGCAAATGCATGTATCCGATTCATAGCAGATTTATTTCCACAAATGAATGAGGCTTGAAACTGGTATGAGAATATCTGAATCCCTGTGCTTTTTTTCCTGCTTACATGTTTGTGAGTCATATCGGCTCCCATGTGGGAGGAAAAAAATCGGAATTGGGTCACTTGGACCCTATAATTTAAATGCAAGACTCAATGGATATTTTAATTTGAAAGTGTTGCAAAATACACAAGAAACGACAAAATATAATTTCGCAGAATTGTCGCCACTGGCACATTTCCCCAATTAGCCTGGATAATAATTGTCTTTAGCTGTGCCTGAATTTAGTAGTTTTTTTAGTAGTCACTTTGCTTCATATAGTAAACTGTGGCAATCTAATAGCAACACCGAACAGGATAGACAGTGTGTGCAGTTCACTTTAAAGATGGATTTGAAAAACAAATTAGACTTAAGTACATTGTGACCAAAACAAGCAAAATGTTCGTTGACCACACATCTCTTCCTTGTGCAGTTGTGGCTAGCATGAAGGAAGCTCAAGAGAAGCTGACTGGAGATGCCTTCAGGACCGCTCACGTTGGTGACGAACTCTAAGAAGGGCAGAAGTGGCAAGGAAAGATCTCAGCCAGAACACTACATCACTCTGCTGGGCACACCCATCCACCCATCCATCCATCCCCAACCTCAGCTCCTCCTGTGATTTCATTTGATCTGCTATAGCACGAGACAAGCTTCAAAAATGAAGGAATTTATAATGCATCTACTGATTATATTTCAAGGTATCGCAGTTTGCGGTAGATTGGCTTATTACTTTGTGAACCAAAGCATACTTACTGTCCATGTCACATACAGGGTGCTAAAAGTTTTTTTTTTTTTTTTTTCTTTTCCCATCATCTTGCATTTCAGAAATTCAAAGCTTACATGTCCTCTTGACTGCATTCTCAAGGCATTCCACATTTTGTTCGACTAAGAAGTATTTAACACACTACTAAGGCAATTCTTGTGCTTCCAAGCCATATCTTGCAAGCTGCGGTAAAACTGATCCAGTTACCCAGTCACATATATGAAGGGCCTTATAATTCCCAAACTGTACCCATTTAAAAACTAACATATGATTTGTTTTCATGAGTGTGACAGGTCTATTATGTTAAGGCTATTAGAAATGTGAACAATTTCTCTTAAACTTGCCAAGTTTTAGTCCTCAATATATGGAGATGCCTTTGTTTTAAAGGAGAGATTTTTACTATTGACAATACTTCTGATTTAAGGCCTGTAATGTAAACTGGCATTTTTTTTTTTTTATGGATTGAGAGGGAATTGTCTTTCTTCGCCATACTGTATTTTTTACCAATATGTAAAATGAGGCTACAAATAAAGTTGATATAAAATATTGTAATATGGTTATTTCAGTGTTAGCTTATGGAGTGACCGATACTTTAAAATATAATTTTGTTACAAATATAATTTATGGAAATATTGTCTCAGGCCCTGTTAATTTAAGGGATGGCCATTCTCCTTGGTCTTATTGGATTTTTACAAAACTAATTTTAAAATTATATACTACATTCTCAACTGTATGTTGAGCACAATAGAAATAACTTTTTGGCGACAACATCAGTAAAAAACAAGACAACAGTATCTCTACATAACCATTCAAATTTTTTTTCTTTTTCAATGAATTTTATACTTTTATATAATGGATGCATTAAATTGATTTAAGTTGACAGTGAAGTATATTTATCAGTTCCACTTTATGGAGCTGTTTTGTCTGAAAGAGTTGTTATAAAAACCGAATAATCTCATGATCTGTGGTAAAGCAGAGAGCAGTCCTTATCCAGATATTCCTCTGTTCCACTGTTGGTGGCGTTTGCAGTAAGTGCTTAAACACTGACAGCAGTTTGAGCTCAGTGTAGTGCTTTAAATAAGAATTAAATGACACGTAATGACTTGAACGATAACCAGCAATCTTGCACAAAGATGTTAAGCTTAAAATGATAATAAAAGAACTAGATAGGCAACAGTTTATTATTTGATCAGCAATGAATGATCAAATTCACAAAGCAATTTAGTACATATTTTTCACCTTTAATAAATGTGAAAAAAAACAGGCAAAGACAAATACCTGTGATTTGAGCAAAATAGAAATTGTTCATACAAAATTAAATTGACAACACAATATTGAAGGCACACAAAAATAAACATCTATCATACAAACTGATCCCTTATGGATTGTATTTTACAATAAACAAAACAATAAAAAAAAATCAACAATGTGATAAATTCATTTGTGACATTTCTGAAATTAACCATCTGGGTGGCACTATTTTTATGGTTTATATAACTACTTATGACCATGTTTTTATGTGCATGTGTATATTTTGATTCACTAAACTATGACAATCAGCTATTGATGCTGCAATTTTTCAGAGGTATTATCACTTTATTAAATAAATTAAAAGTCTAAAATAGCTCTAAAAAGACAACTGATGTATATCCATAATTCTATACAAAATTCTATGCAAAAGATTCAAACATCACCCTTTCCCTTGGCTTGTGTTAAATATCATATACTCCCTACTTCACCTATGCTACCCACAGAAATAATTTATCTAGATTTTCCCCATAGGTCAGAACATGGTGGCTAAATGCTGTTGAAGTTTTTTTTTTGATAATGTATTATGTGAAGAAAAATACAGTGGTGAAATTTACTATTATTTTTATTTATTTGTGTAAAAAAAAAAAAAAAAAAAAGTCACAAATTCAAATGTTCACCATGCTAGCTATAAACTGATAAAATCAAGGGGATCCTGTTCAGAGTAGAGCAGTTTTTCAGTGTCGTGTGTGCTTGTAGCAGCGTTTAAAACCGTCCCTGTTTGGCGTCACCGATGGCTCCCCAGACGTCAAACACAAACTCATCCGGGAAGGCAAAATCACCAAGAGCCTCGTCCAGAGCCATGGCAAACTCGTCAGGGTTTTTCTTGTCTCTGCCCACCTCCACCATTGTGGCCGCTGTGCAGAAGTGAGAAGAAAGTCATCCCGTTTTGCAATACTTTAGAGCCTGACACATATTGCTAGTATTTGTTAATGCAATGAATCTTTTTTTTTTTTTTTTTTCAAATTACAATGCAAAGGTTAGCCATCTTGTTTTGACAACAAGATTTTACATTAGACCATGTGATTACCCAACACTACCAAAATCATTTAATATAATTATTTATGTTGCGGTCCTAAATATGCACTTAATATATTATATGGTTACTTGAATTAACTATCTGTATTATTAATGTACATTTTGAATTGTCTGTGACTCACTAGTTAAGAACCCTTGGTGCTAACAACAAATCTAAACACACACACACACACACACATTTATGATGTTAACATTTATACTCACATATATTTAACAGTATTGGGGAATTCATGACAATATTACGTTACTCCCAAAAAGTAACTAATTGTGTTACTTTTTATGAAAAGTAATGCGTTACATTACTTTTGCGTTACTTTTTATCACCTGGGCTAGGCTTGCTTGTTTGTTTAAAAAAAAAAAGAAAGAAAAAAAAATCTATTTTTGGCAAATGTAAAGGCCCTTTCACACCAAAAGTAAAATGAATAAGCCTCAGGCTGAAGGAAATGCATATTTGTGCCTGTACAGTAGAGGGCACAGCTCAAACAAACCTTTCAACTGTGCTGCCATTCTGGGTTAAAGAAGAATAGGATACAGGAGAAGGAAGTTCAACACTCTTATTTCTAAATCTAATCTAAAGTCATATTTGCTTATTAGTATGGCTGAATTAGATCATTGAAGGTCAGGAGCAAAAACACTGGTAAAACAAAGTGAGATTAAATACAAAGTATATTTGTGTAATTTAATATAGCTAATTATTACAATTAATTATCTATATAATGTAATATAGTAATATAATATGGATAATTATTGTTTGCATAAAATTCTAAGATTGTATTTTACCGTTTATATTCATTTTGAGGAATATTGAATATTGAATGTTTTTAAATGCCTGCTCACATTTGGTCTAAAACTACAATGTATCATCCTGTTCACACAACGCACATAACACAGATTTCTTTTGTGAAAGAAACTAATACTTTTAGTGAAAGAATAATTAAAAAATTCCAGGAAATAATCAATCTTTTTCCTTTTCAGTCTGATTTTAGAAAGCAACATTGCACCCTTACTGCTGCTAATAAAGTGTTCAAGACATTATTAATGCCTTGGATTGTAAACAAATCTGTTCAGATCTCTTGATTTATCAAAGGCTTTTGACACAGTTGATCATGTCATCCTTTTAAAGAAACTAATTGTTGGTCTCCGAAAATGCTGTAAAATGATTTGCCAACTACCTTTCAGTACAAACTCAGTTTGTGCTTTTAAAGGATTGTAATTCATATGTCTCTAAAGGAGTACCTCAGGAGTCAGTTCTAGGACCCATTTTATTTTCCTTGTGTAAATAACATTTTTGTGATAACATTCCTAATAATAGGTATAATCTTTATGCAGATGATATTGCTATTTATTGTTGAGCATCATCAGCACAAGCCCTTCAATACTTGGAATCAGTGTTTGATATTGTACAGTCTCGCCTATGTCAACAAACTTTTTTAATACAGATAAAACTGAATCTAAGACAATCACTGTGTTGCTAGTTATAAGTACATGGGTATTCAATTTGAGTCAACTATCTTTTAAGCTTCATATTGATAAATTAATGTTCTAAACTTATGCTTTAATTGGGGTTTTATTTCAGAAAAAGAACTTCAGCTGAAAAACATTTAGTCTACAACTTTTTTTTTTTTACCACTATTGGACTGTGGAGATCTGATTTATATGAATGTACACTATCTAAAAAATATGGCATTGTTTTTCACAGTGATTTACGTTTTATTACTGACTGTAGCCATCAAACACATCACTTACACGGAGATGTTTAAACTGGTACTGTTTTATTTATAATTCTATCTGTGGTTACTTATTTGTCTCTCAGCTTATCAAGTACACTCACCAGCCACTTTATTAGTTACACCGTGGCATCTCCTGTTCCACAACATCTCAAAGGTACCTATTGAATTAAGATCTGGTGACCGCGGAGGCCATTTGACTGTAGTAAACTGATTTTCATATTCAATAAACCATTTTGAGATGATTTGAGCTTTGTGACATGGTTCGTTGTCCTGCTGGAAGTAGCTATCAGAAGATGGGTACACTGTGGTCATAGAGGGATGGACATGGTCAGTAACAATACTGAGGTAGGCTGTGGCATTTAAACAATTGGTATTAAGAGGTCCAAAGTGTGGGAAGAAAATATCCCACACACAATTACACCATCAGCAGCCTGAACCGTTCATGCGAGCCAGGATGGATGGATCTTTTCATGTTGTTTACGGCAAATTCTGACCCTACCATCTGAACGTTGCAGCAGAAATCGAGACTCATCAGACCAGGCAACATTTTTTCAAATCTTCCAATGTACAATTTTGGTGAGCCTGTTCGAATTGTAGCCACACTTTCCTGTTCTTAGCAGACAGGAATGTCACCCTGCATGGTCTTCTGTTGCTGTAGCCCATCTGCTAAAAGGTTTGATGTGTTGTGCATTCAGAAACACTCTTCTGCACACCTCAGGTGTAACCAGTTGTTATTTGAGTTTCTGTTGCCTTTCTATCAGCTTCAATCAATCTGGCCATTCTCCTCTGACCTCTGTCATCAACAAGGCATTTTCACCCACAGAACTGCCGCTCACTGGATATTTTCTCTATTTCTCTAAACCCTAGAGATGGTTGTCGGTGAAAATCCAAGTAGATCAGCAGTTCCTGAAATACTCATACCAGCCTGTCTGCCACCAAATACCACGCCAACCAAAAACCAACCAAAGTCTCTAAAATGTCTTCTTTTGCCTTTCTTTTGTAGTGTTGTCTGAAACCATAATCACATATAATGCACCACAATAACGAATGTACAACTGATGTATGTTCAACGGCTAGAAAATACCCATAATGCATTGTCATGCCTTTAGCTGAGTCATCCATCCATCCATTTTCCAAAATGGTGGTTCAATGTGGGTTCAGTGAAATTTCATAAAGGTCATTCGTTTTTATTAAATTGTTTAATTAAGGTTTATACATGCTAGTTTCCATGACAGAGTTCAAGATAATTTTACTACTGGAATTGAACTATACAAAAGCATCAGCTCTTCTGGTGCACTCAGTGTCTGAATTAGCTCACTCTTCATTCACTTCTTCAAGTGGACTATATTAGTGGAGTAATGTAGGGAAGAGTGAATGAGGGTATAGGGGGCGATTTCGAACACATGCTCATGTCTACATGCCTAAAAGCATTGAGTTGCTGCTATGTGACTGGCTGATTAGATATTTGCGTTAATGAGAAGTTGAACAGGTGTGCCTAATAAAGTGGCAAATCAGTGTATGCTATAATCCTCATTCAAATTACTTGTTATACCTCAAAGTTCCTCCGGTCTCAACAGGGCTAGGAAAATAAGACTTTAAAGACAACACTTTGCTTGGAATAATCTACTAAATAATTTAAAGTTTGAGTTGAGTTTAAGGTACTTTTAAAAGTTTTATCCTCTTGAAAATGGTTGTTGTGATTCTTAATTGTATTATCTTGTATGATGTTGTGAATTTGTATATTTATGCTATTTATTGCAGCCTTCTTGGCCAGGTCACTCTTGTAAAAGAGATTTTAATCTCAATAAGCTTTTTTTTAAAAAACCTGGTTAAATAAAGAAATAAATATTCACCAAGGCTGCATTAAATTAATCAAAAGTAGCAAAAGACATTGATGATGTTACAAAAGACTACAATTTCAAATAAATTCTGCTCTTTTAAACTTTCAGTTTCAAAGAATCCTGAAAAAACGCATCACAGTTTTGCTCAAACATATTAATCGGCACAGCTGTGTTCAACATTAATAACAATAAGAAATGTTTCTTCAGCAGCAAATCAGCATATCAGAATGGCTTCTAAAGAATCATGTGACACTGAAGACACGAGTCATCACAGGAATGAATTACATTTTATATTTTTTTTAAAAAATTGTATTTGGCATTACTGTTTTTACTGAATTTTTGATCAAATAAATGCAGCCTTAGTGAGCATAAGTGACTTCTTTCAAAAACATCCAAATTTTGTTAAAATACACTTTTGTCAAAGTTGAACATTTATATGATCTTATAAAAATAGGTGATGCACACTCCATGATGTGATAAACACTACAGAAGTCTCACCTAATTCAGTGTCTCGAATGCCCATGTAACTCTCAAGAAGGTCATCCACTTTCTTCACGGCTTTCTCTTCAAACTCAGTGGGCTGTAGAGGAATAAAAAGGCATTAGACTTTAAGTGAATGTTACGACTGTAGTACTATTAAATTATCAGTGACCATGTTGCTAATAGTATTACACAGCAACATTGAGAAAAGAGTTACCATCTCCTCGACTGTTGCAGGACCCTTTGAGCGCAATCTGAGGGTTTCTCTGCCTGTGCCTATCTTGCCCTCTCCTGAGGATTTGCCTCCGCTACCGCCTCCTCTTGACCTTGGTTCAAGCATCTCTGCCAAGTGAAAGAACATATTCTTTTTTCTTTACATTAAAATCTACATTTGTCAACATTTAAAAAGGCACAATATGTAATATTTTTGGATTAAAATATCCAAAATTCACTAGAAAAAATTTTAAATATTTTGTTGACTTGTGTACTTACATTATCCCAAATGTTTCCAAGAATGTTTAAATCCAGAGAAATAAGCAATTTTAACCAGGACACAGACCGTGTCCGTGCATCGCCTATCAATGACATCATACCTGCGTTACCCTTGATTTCCAGTTTTATTTTGTAGAAACATCAAAGAGGCTTTAATGTATTATGTATTTTATTAAGGGGTGGTTTATTCCTTTTGTAATGTGAAGTAAACGTGCGCATGTGCAATGACATAGAAATAGCGCAATGGAGTATGACGCTCAGAACGAGTTGTTCTTCCTGTTGAATAAAGTCATAAATGAGTGTCCTGCCATTCAGAAATTTTCTTTTCACTCACTGTCTGTGAAGTGGAGCAGGACAACGTCGCACTACTCCTTGGTTTAAACTCTCATCCACAGACGACTGGTTTTGGGCTGGGGGAAGGCCGATTTTATTGGTTGATAAATACAAGCAGCACTACTCAATGGTGCTTGTGCTTGTCGTTGCCTAATTAGGACCCGAAATAGATAAATATGAAGTCTGCTTTTTAAAGCAAAGAAAAGGGGGATGGTTTGTGTGCAACAACTGTCCCTCTGTTCAGCTCTGTATATTCATGTAGTGTGCGCATGTCAAAAGATTAAATCCGACCAGAAGCTTGTGACATATAAACGTGCAACCCGATCACTTTATTTAGAGTTCATGTAAACGCTACGTTCAGATTCATCAATCGGAACGAAATAATTCAGATTGAAGGAAAATGTGTCCATGTAAACATTGCTATTGTTATATAGCTCAACACAGTAAGTCTTATTGTTCAAATCTTGTTTTCTTGATTTATCGCAAATACCATGTTTTACCATGCAAAATATCGATCTAGCTTACTTCAGTGTGCAACAAGTGGCTCATTGTAGCCTTAAAACAGCGCTGCGTTACTCCACATACGCATGACCAGAAGAAGCAGAAGCGGTCATCTGTGGCATAATAAAAGCTCCGCTGCTCTGGAGCTGTGTCGCGCTTGTCTGTCTTTAGCAATAGCTCCAATGGGTTTCAGCCACAGCCTGCTTCATACTACAGTGATGTTAATTAATCTTTAATACATTAGCTCATCCATGAATATGATTTCTGCCCGAGTCCCGTCGTATACTTTTCCACTGGTTATAGACATGAAGACAACACCTCCCATGATTCTGCAAAATCAAGGTGTCATCAAGCAACACCTTTATTTTAAACAACCGACCTCTAGTGGCAAAAGATTACATATTGTGCCTTTAATTGATCACAATGAATTCTGAGGAGAAATAGAAGACTAATTTAAGACTCATCAATCGCAATGCCTTATAGGAGTGACTGATCACTGCAGATCTCTTTTGCTGTAGTTTCCATTGCCAAGACTTCTCTGATTGGTGGATCTCTCGAGGATTATGGGTAGAGTAGCTCTTCATTGGGGATTCAGCAATTAAACATTTTTATTTCAAAACCAAATTTAAGTAATCGACTTGTGCCTTCTTGAGCAAATACCATTACCTATCAACCTTAAATCTCAGGGGTGGTTTGTTTTCAAAAAATGTATACTTTATGGGATATTTACTTCAGAAACCAACTGTTGCGCTCTATTGTCTAGATTTTCTTCATTACATCAGTCACATGCAACATTCAAAATTAAGAATATCCAAAAATAGTACTTCAACAAGCATGAATGACAAACCGAAAGCTTTCATGGACTCCACCAGTTTGAGGGTAAAGGACTGATCTTTGGGCAGCTCCTTCAGCATTCGTGCCACCTCATAGTGCCGCATCCCCACAATGTTCTTTCCGTTAATGCATTCGATATGATCTCCCACACAGATCACCTTCACTCCATCCACCACACTGCCCTCTTTGATACGCTGCCAAGAGGAAAATACACATGAACATGCTTCAGCTTTAAGAATAAATTATGTTAAAGTAGTAGTTTAACAAGTATATTTTAGGCTGTGCTTCTACTTTAACCCATTACCTAGGCTTAAAATAATATGTATAAACATATTTAAAAATATAGAAAATGGGTTTGAAACAACTGACACTTTGCTTTAAAGATACAAATCCAACTTTCAAAGCTATAACTACAGAGTGTGATCTTACAAAGACAGGGTGCTGTCCATTTTAAATTACAACTTATAAATGCAATTATTAACTTCTCTGAATCAAAACACTGGCAAACAAAGCCGACATCAGATAAAATGGTAAATAATGTTTTATTTGTGCAGAGTAATATCTTACAACTTGCACAAGGCATATACAGTGGGTATGAAAAGTATTCAGATCCCCTTAAATTTTTCACTCTTTGTTATATTGCAGCCATTTGCTAAAATCAGTTAAGTTCATTTTTCACCATGCTTCACTGTTGGGACTGTATTGGACAGGTGATGAGCAGTGTCTGGTTTTTTCCACACATACCGCTTAGAATTAAGGCCAAAACGTTCTATCTTGGTCTCATCAGACCAGAGAATCTTATTTCTCACCATCTTGGAGACCTTCAGGTGTTTTTAAGCAAACTCCATGCGGGCTTTCATGTGTCTTGCACTGAGGAGAGGTTTCCGTCGGGCCACTCTGCCATAAAGCCCCGACTGGTGGAGGGCTGCAGTGATGGTTGACTTTCTACAACTTTCTCCCATCTCCCGACTGCATCTCTGGACCTCAGCCACAGTGATCTTTGGGCTTTTACCTCTCTCACCAAGGCTCTTCTCCCACGATAGCTCAGTTTGGCCGGACAGCCAGCTCTAGGAAGGGTTCTGGTCATCTCAAACGTCTTCCATTTAAGGATTATGGAGGCTACTGTGCTCTTAGGAACCTTAAGTGCAGCAGAATTTTTTTTTGTAACCAGATCTTTTCCTTGCCACAATTCTGTCTCTGAGCTCTTCAGGCAGTTCCTTTGACCTCATGATTCTCAATTATAATCAAACACAGCTGGACTCAAAAGAAGGTGTAGAACCATCTCAAGGATGATCAGAAGAAATGGACAGCACCTGAGTTAAATGAGTGTCACAGCAAAGGGTCATACTTAGGACCATGTGATATTTCAGTTTTTCTTTTTTAATAAATCTGCAAAAATGTCAAGAGTTCAGTGTTTTTCTGACAATATAGGGTGCTGTGTGTACATTAATGAGGAAAAAATGAACAAATGATTTTAGCAAACGGCTGCAATATAACAAAGAGCGAAAAATTTAAGGGGGTCTGAATACTTTCTGTACCCACTGTAATACTCTTCAGGCACTGGATTTGTTTACTTTCAAAAACATGCAAATCATTGTCTGCACAGGAAGGGCTAGTACTGTGACAAACTACAGTATGTGCACTACACAGCTGCTAAAGGGGTGGCATCCTATAATAACAGCCTGTTCTAGAAAGAAGCATCATTGTGAGTCTACCTTTATGAAGGCGTATCCAGCTCCATTGTCTGTGATGGTGAGCCCAAGTGCCTCCTCAGATTTGTGCACCTCCACCTCCTTTTTGATCCCTTTTATGTGAGCGAAGATGAAGTCCTCCAGTCCTATCTGCCCTCCCAGCAGCTTTTCCATATCAATTTTGTGGGTGTTGAGTGTGCAAAATAGGATCTGTTGTAATACATTTAGAGAAGAGTTTCACAACGTGGCAATTTTTAAAATAAAACATCCAGTGAGAACATTAAGGATTCAAATTTAATTTAGTAGCTGATCCCACAGTCCGAAATATAACATCTTCATTTGTTATAGTAGAAAATGTTATACGTAACCAAATACATTCTAATATTTTTAGAAGATAAAACAGAAATAAGTAGATGCACTGCAGTATCAAATAAAGCTCTGCAGATTTCTTGACAGAAATTTGTTTTTATTTGGATGCAATCCTAAATAATTTCAACATGCTAAAGCCCAAATTATAATTCACTTTTTATGCGTACGCAAGGGTAAGCATACAATGTGCGTGACGCGAATTTCGCCATCAGAGAAGTATGTGCACCACTGCATTTCTTTATCCACAACGTGGCAACTGTGCCTTAGGGGCAATTATTCATTATTATTCTAAGTCAAAGAAAACGCATGCAAGCTACAGCGACAATAGAGGCCTACATAGACTAGAGATTGTGCGAAGAGGTTAGAAAGTCCCTTCATTTGAACAAACAAGATGTTTACATGTGTTGTAAACAGCACATGCATCAAATGCCCGTGTATGCGTACGACTCAAATTAAGTATACTTTCCAAGGCTGTGCATTTGACTGTGCAAGTACACTAGCATACGTTTAAAAAAACAAAACAAAATATACCCCGGGCTTTAGCTCCCAAGGTATGAAGCCTCTAAAGGGACATGGTGATAGGAATAATACAAGATGGGAGGAAAAAATTATTTTTCAATACTTTTGCGTTCTCTCGCAAAGGTTTTTTGCCCTCCAAGAAACTTTGCATTCGCTCGCAGCAAAAGCAGTTTTTCAGGGGAACATTTAAATTTTGTGAGCAAACGCAAAATAATTAAAATATAATTTTTCTCGCTCATGCTTGTTATATCTCTTTAGGGGCTCCTTGTCCAACAAATATTATTTTAAGAACACATAGTGGATCCTTTATGATTTTAAGTGGTTTGTTATGATCACATAAAGATTCTTTCAGACTGTTTCCAAATGATCACAGAACTAAAACACAATGACGCAACAATAAAAGAAGCTTCAAAAATATTCATAAAGCTAGCATTAAATACTTATAAAGCTAGCTTCTGTCAAATGTCATATCATAAAAAAATACTTATGGCATATATATGCAATAATACATAAAAGCAAGAAGAACCAAATGCAGATGGTAGGATATTCAACCTCCCATAACCAATGTCTACACAGACAGATGGGGTCACCCTGGTGTCAATCATCTAAAAATCTGGCATCATGTCTCTCAGTGTCTGGCAGCAGCGAGGAAACAAGAGACCTGGCAACCTGAGACACCAGATTTAATGGGACGGGCCAATGAACACTTGATGACAACTAAACGTTTAGTTGCTGCACAGTAGTATTGTATAACAAGTCAAGAAAGACTAAAGAATTTCACTCGCTTCATGACAACTTGATTGTAAACATAATCTCATTCTCTTAAGAACACACGAATGTTCTAGGTAAAGACAACCTTTGGACGCAATTTAATGAGAGAATCCGGCGAAAGACAAAAGATCAGTACACATCAGCTCTTTATAGCGACCTTTGGTGGTGCAGCAGACACTCCAACAAAGCCTACTTGTTTTCTCCCCCCTTTTGTGCTCTGCAAGTACTTTGGACACACATCAGCTGACATACAAGACTGTTGCCCTGGTTACCAGAGCCTATCAAAAGGGCCGGGATTAAGGGAGAGCTTTTGCAGGGACAGGAGGGGGGGCGGATCTGTGGGCGGATTCACGGACACCTACACCGTGTTACCAAGGCTGCGACTGACATCATGCTTCCTCTTACACATTGCACGTTTTTAGAGACACAGCGGATCTACGCTCTGACGTACCCGCCCACATCATGTGAGAAAAACCTCCTTCAACTGGCAAATGTTTCACCTTCGATACGAGACACACCCACAGGATTGCAAAAGGCCGACCTTTCAGAAGCACATTCTTGAAACGGGCAGGAAATCAACTGAGCTTATCAAAATAACTTTGTTAGCCAATATAGAGGATTATAGTGATCAACTACAAGACTTCTTTGGAAATAAAGTGGATTGTGGGACAAATATGCATTTTTGTTGGATAGAGAGAGGGCCGTTTCTTTGGTAACCGGGTGCTATTTTGGGGTCTTGGCAGGGCAATCTGCTCTAATGAATGAATGAGCAGAGCCTAAAGATTAAGCCAGCATTAATAACAGACCAAAAGAAAAAAAGAGCAAACATGATGTATACGGCAGGTTGAGGCTTTAAAAGATTAACAGTTTAACAGGTCAAAATGCTGAAGCAGCCAGATTATGTTTGTTGATGAAGTGAAGAGAATCAAATCGTTCATTACAATGACTGACTAACCAGCTAGCTTAGATATTACTGTGTAAATCCATTCACAACAGCAAAATAATAATTTTTTTTTTTACGAACATTTTTCCACAGGTAACCATTAACATTAGTGGGGTAAATGAAGGATTCAAAACTTCACTGTGCTTACACTGTGAATTAGTGAGTTAAATTGTGTCAACTCACTTTTATATTTATAAACAAACCAAACATGACAACTGTTCAATGGAAAGTTCATTCAAAGATTTTAATTCTGTCCTCATTTACTCACCCTCCAGTCATTCTTTCTGAAATTCTCAAATATTTTTGTTCATACAATTAAAGTCAATAGGGTCCAAAATAACACTGGTCCCTGTTTACTTTCATTCTATTGACAAAAAATAAAGCAGGAAGAAATTTAACAAATATTATTTAGATAATTAAATATTTATATATGTTTCTAATTTTTTTCTGTATTTCATGAAGTAAAAGGTAATAAAATCATCTAACATCCATGATGTTAAACATTCAAATCTTAAGCTACAACATAACCATCTAAACAGGTTTCAATAAAGGCGCGACTCAAATTATAATGTGTTTGAACACATTCCATTTAGCTGACAACAGCAAGTACATACTTGAAGGACATGTTACAGCACTGATAAATCGTATTCCTTATAATGGCTCTGAGTAATGTAGGATCAGCCTCGGCTCTCAGTGTGGGTGACAAGTATAGCAATGTAATATGATATGCTTTGTAGGGTGTCAGTACATCCCTAAAGATATTACGCAAGTTTTTTTTTTTGTTTTGTTTTTTTTAATTCTCAGGACTGTAACACATCTTTTACTTTTGAGCTTTGTGGTGGAAGTCAAGCTACTTAGTAAAAGTAAGTAGTAAAGGTAAAGTATAGATCCCCTAACAAAATATTAATCCTTTTCAAGTATAAAAGTACTTGATTATGAAAATTAAACAATTGTAAACACTGATAATTCAAGTGTGCAAACAAGAAAAAAAATATACCACATAGCAAAATATGTGGTGAAGATATAATTGCTGGGCATAATGCTAACATTTTAAGAAGAACACTAAGCAACCATACTAGCTCTACAGTATAATTTGAAATTTACTGCAATATATATAAGATTGACATTCTGATATATCCATAAATGGCCAATATGCTTTAGTTGAACTATAATTGTATAAACTATAATTCTAGTAAGTGGCTTGTGGTGTTAGAGGTGGGGCATTCTCATTGTACAATCTAATTGGACAACAATTTGTGTAGTGCAGTATATGAGGCATGAAATGTTTTTGATCCATTTTCCCAAGAAAAAAATACATTTTACACAGTGTATCTATATTTTTTTAGTGCAACAAAACACAAGTGCTTTGTCTTTAATATACATTAAAATAGGCTTAATTCTATATAATGTTTTACTTCTCTTTGACTTTGGGGTCAAATATGACCTGCACATATTCTTGCTGAGCTTTACAAAATTCTCCTTATTGAACAAAACAATACGGAATTGCTCCTTGTGAGTGCATAAATCAACCTGATAAACACTACAATGGATGATACTGTCTAAGAAGCATTACAGCAATATAGGTTGTAAATAATCTCTCCACAGGCCGTATGCTAATGTCAGACACATACTGTGTGTTCCTGTCACATCAGATAAGCCTGATGCTAATCAACAATGCTGCTGTCTATCCAGCTTTTAAAAGTCCCCCCGCCCCACTGACTACTCATTTGAATTTTAAAAACTAACACAAATGGCAACATTTTCAGCACTGCTTTCTTCAGTCTTAATGGAAAAAAATACTACAAACATACTTTCCCTCTGATAGAACAGAACTTTCCAGTTTGTTTTTAATATTAAATAAGGCCTTAAATGAGGAGACTGCTTCAGATTGCACTATACTGGCTTGCTGTTACAAGAACAAAAACTGGTTTTCAAACATTCAGGTTAGGCCTGCTAATTCAAACAACCAATACTAATAATTCTAAATGACTGACACTGAAAAACATAGAAAGCTGTTGAGCAGACAACACAATGTCCAGACATCAGCACCTGCATGCAAATGCTAAACAAATGACCTTTTGGTTCCATGAAAGGAAACTTCGGCGAAGTCACGTAGTCCAGCATGTGCAACAGAGTTCCAATGTCGTGATAATAAACAGACTTTGACCAGTGAAGTTCTGTAAAATTATAGAATGTCTTTGTTTTACCTGTGTTAAACCATCTTAACAATGATGCCTGGGAAGTCTTCAGTCAGCAATTTACTGGACAAGAAGAGTCTCTTTGTCACGTTCATTTGAAGGTAATGAATGTTGTACACAAGTTAACAGAGCAGTCTAAACTAATGGACACTGCCCTTTTAACCAGGTATACTTAATTTTCAACATTGACATTTCAAAAAAGTCAACATGGTTAAATTTCGAATGCCTTGTGTGCAATGATATTGGCAGTACACCACACAATCCATTACATATGACAGCTTTCAAATGACTGCTCAAATCGCAAATAGTAGCCAATTTACTCTCTACAAAATTCATCCCAATATCCTGGTAAGGACAGAGCCATCTACCAATCAATAGACAAACGCATTCAAAAGAGTAATGCTGCACAGTATGCTCTACACCGCACACCCTCCATCCCCAGGGAGGTCGGAGCGATTTATCATCATATGTTAGGGTTGTACCCACTGTAACAGGATGTGAGGGACTTCCTCAGAGGACCTGCAATGTTCCTACACCAGCAACACACAAATGATTAATCATAAAGAAACTGTGTTGGGTCAGCAATGGATAAAATTCACAAGGCCATCAAGAGATTTATTGTTGGAATACCATCAAGCCAATCTGTTGGCTGATCCGCTAAACCCCACACACTTGATAGATCTGTCTGGTTACTTGTCCGACTGGTTTTTGGCATGAACCCCCTCAAGTGTTTTCAGTCCAGGAACTAATAGGAAACTTGTGAGGACCAACTGATATATGAGACGCCAGACAACACTATTCACTCACACTCTCATAAATAAACGTTTCAGTTACAACCAAAAAGACTTTTAACACTTGATGCCTTATCGTTTTCAACAAAGAACTTTTTAGTTTACTAGCGATTTAGAAAGTATCTATACACCCAGAAACAAATATACTTAACTGCAAAGCATCTATAATTCTTCATTAAGAATTATTCTTAATCTCCAACAACCAAATTCTAAATTCAAGATCATTCCAAATACCATTCAAGAACCTGGTTACATCCTTAAGAAAGAAATATTATTCATTTTCCAAGGAACTATTAGAAAAAAATTCCAACTTTATCATGAGAAAACATAATTTCATGAGGTGGTGATTTCAAATAAATTTGTATACTGTAATTAGTCTGGAAATGTATGATTTTTGGGAAAAAGCAAGCATGACGTCACTCATAAACCCAACCCATCAGTGAGTTATTATCAGATTGTACGAGATTGAGATGATATGAACTCATATGAATAAGCCACTAATTCAACAAAAACATAAAATATTTACAAATTGCCATGAGAGTGTTGGAATTGTAGATTTGTTACCAGAATTATGCGGTGCTTTCAAATCCATGTATATGGGTCAGTGACATAGCATTCATCTTTTTTGTGTCATTTTAAGAATTATTACAAAAATTAACTTTAAAACACATTCTTTGTTGCACTACAAAGGCAAAAACACAGGAACTAAACCAACTCTGAAACTGAGAAAAGTTTTTTGAGAAAGCAAATTCTTGAAGAAAGAATTTACTTTTTTAAAGTATAAAAAAGAACAATCTTTAAAATATTCTATTTTGTTCAACAAATTTAAGTCAGCGTGCAGGAAATCTGTAACAAGAAAACCATAAAACAGAGAGGACTCCTACAGTGCTTCTCAACCTTTTTGACTTCAAGGCCCCCAATTGTCCACAACAATATTTGAAGGCTCTGAGAATTTTTCAGTTGTTTGTGATTTAGTGAATAAGGATTAAGGATAAGGATTTTTAAAAATATTTTTTAAGAGTTGTTGAGAGGGTGAATTAATAAGATATATCTTATTTTAATGCTTGTTTAGAATCATTTTAAGTCATCCTGAGGCCCCTAAGTAGGCCCCGGAGCCCTGGTTGAGAACCACTGCTTTAAACATATATGAAAATTTCCTGTTCATGTCAAACAGACTAACTAAGGGACAAAAATGTCATTTCTAAGCACTTGAAACGCATTTTAAACTAGATTTTTGTACAGTTAAAAATCTCATTTTGATCATATCCTTATTTGCCATTGACCCATATATCATTTTTATTTTTACAATTCCATGGAAAATGGAAAATTATGTCTTTACAAAGAGTGCTTTCAGGATACGACCAAAACTCATTTCTGAAAGCAAAACGACTCCCCGAGATTTTAAGTTCCCTGTACCCAGAAGGACGCACCTTATGCAAACACCAGGCAGTGTATTTCACGAGGAGGTTTTTGATTTGCAACTTTTGTATGTATTTGTGACTCACTGCCTGCGCACTGACTCAAGTTCACACGGAGATACTGAAATAGCTTATATTTAACAGTAGATATTTACCTCATCTGGACTTAAATTAAACGCTTCCGCTATTTTGCTGTACAGCTCTTTGACGTTTGTGAAGCCTTCGATTCTCCCCGTGGGACTCCCGTGCGCGAGCTGCGTGTGAAACACCAGTTTCGGTCGCAGGCTGGCAGGTGGAGGAGGGAGCCCGCCACCGTTTACCGCGGACTTCCCGACACCCGCGTGTCCGCTCACCTCCTCGTGTTCCACTAAGTTCGAGCTTTCCTTCGACTTGTTTTTCTTTTTTCTGAGTCCCAAAGGCATGTTCGCTCCTCCTGTAAATCCGTAGAGGGACTGAAGTAGACGGGAACCGGACAGCTAGAGCATTGAAAGACGGAAAACAACCTGTTGAATGGGTCCTTTTAGTTCGGTGCGCTTGTTTCCCCTCTTCGAAAGCGACCCAGAGGCTAAAATGGTAATATATAACAGATAGTAATAACAGACTGTATGCGGATCTACTGTAAACGCTCTAGCCGCTGGGGAGCAGAAAATGGACAACTCTATGGCCAAACGCACGCGCGCCACAGGACGCTGTGACGTCATCCAGAAACTCATTTACCTGGCTCAGGTGTCAATTAATGATTTTTTTTAACTCCAACCGGTGGAAGCAGACGAAGATAAACATACGATTAAAAATAAGATTATTATGCCATAAATAGGCTATTAGCATACTCAAGATAGGCATACACTGTCTTATCGAACAGATCACATAGAACAATTTCGAGCGTGTAGAAACTATAGCCTATATAACCAATAAATACACATTGCGAGTGTATAATATTCATTCTTGTGAATTATATATATATATATATATATATCTTTACTATTCATTCTTAATCATTTAGTAAGAATTGAGACAATCGTATTAAACTATGGCCGAAATCCTGCTTTCATAATTCACAGTCATCATTTTGATATAATGACTAATTCTCAGTAGCAAAGGTTGCTTAGTATTTTGGACCTAATTTCCCCTCATATAGTCTGATTTTGAACATGTGGCGTCCTCTGGCGGATGTTTCAATGAATCACGTGTACAGTAGTTGATGGTTCTGTACCGCCTACAGTTTTTATTAATTGTATAATAAGGATTTAGCCTGAATAAACTTCCAAACACAAGACACTAGAAGTAGTCAAAATATGCAAATGCTCTCCAAACTTTCAATGAATAAACATGGTGAACCCACAGCACAAGTCACCATTTTTGGTCTCCGTTAAAGACAGGTACATTATGTGAGTCTGTTGCTCACATTTACAGGGATCTGACATGTCAGATCTGAAAAGGCATTATGAATCTAGCTAAATACCATATCATGAATGAAGGCAAGTATCCATGATACCATCACTCAGTTCACTTCAAGCCGACATTTACTAAAATTATATCATTTAGAGAACAACAGTACATGATCTGTCAGTACAGATGAATTTTCTACATGGATTTTCTACCTGAAAAAGGCAAACATTTTTCTAATTTAGTCTGTAAAATACTGATATTGTATAACATTTCAATAAAACATTTCAAATGCAAATTTTAAATGAAGGAAAAAATAAAACCTTTCAGACACAAATTGCACTTTAAGCTTGCACTGTCACTGACATACATAGGCATGCAACATTATATATATATATGTACATATATATATAATTAGCAAACATTTAGATAAAAAATAGAAATTGCACATTCTCAAAATTTGATTTGTCATTGTAGTCCACATATGCAAGGGGACTGAATTGTTCATGTAGAAATGTCACTAAAGTCTGTCCAAGTTCACTTTATGAGACGGGTAAGTGTCTTTTCAGGACATCCTTGGCATTAGATGGCAGACTCTCAGGAAAGTTCACATCAAACTCCACAATGAGGTCCCCTCTTTGTTCTGGGTTCTTTGGGAAGGGTAGTCCTTGTCCAGCAATGATCTTCCTCATGCCGGGTTTGATAACATCGGTTATCTTCATATTGCACGTTTTACCGTCTATCGTCGACACGGTGACGGAGCAGCCACACAATGACTATGATCAAAGAAACAGCAAATTGTTAGTAGGATAAAAAATAATATAAACACTCTAACTTTAAGTGTGCTACTAGTTCTAAATTTACCCCTAATTTCAACTTCAAGTTCAGTTGCTGACTTAAATTTGAAGTATAATCAAATTGGCTCATTTCAATTAGTTGAATCCTGTATAACTTAAAAATTAAAGTTGAAAGTGGTTACACAATTTGGATGAGTTGGAAAAAACATATGTCTTATTGATGAAATATTTACAGTTTACTAATAAGATAAGGATACCCAAAAGCAGTTTTGTTGCTCGTAGCTGCATAATTACATATAAAAAGTACAATTTTACACTGTTATCCATTTATATCGTCAAACAGTTTTATACATGCCTGGTGAGACCTGCTCTTTGAAGGTAATTGGACCTGCTTTTAGAAATGCCTTCACTTCATTATTTTTTTGTGTTATGAATACATATTCATTCTGATTCGCTGTGTATTCTTTACACTTTCTTCTTAAATGACCAGCAACAGGTCAGGACGTTGACAGAATGAAACTTTCACATTATGATAATAACCTGTGCAAACCACTACCATCATTTCATTTCAATTCATTCATTATACTGCCGATACAGTGTACAAAAATATATCCAACTATTTCCCTTTCAACACACACATCCCTTCAACAGTCTAAAGTGTATTTAGTTTGATGGGTTTGGTACTCTATGTACAGTAGTGACACTGTCTATCAATGATTCTGCCATAGAACTACATCTTATTGGCCCTGTAACAGTTTAAGTGGGCGAGCTCCTTTTCTGGCATCTCACAACAGCTGATCGAGCTCATATTCCTTCCTGTCCAAACTGTATTATGTAAGAGATGAAATGTCACACAAAGAATGTATCATTTTAGCTGGGGAAATCTACAGTGCCTTATGGAAACCTGCACAGATCTATTGAAGGTATAGACTATAAAAGTGTCAGTATGAAGGGTTTGTAATTTTAACTGAAAAAGCAGTATAATAATGCTTTGATCAAACAAAAAATAAATAAATAAATAAATAAACAAAAAAAAGGGTAATTTAACTGTATAGGGTGAATTCAGGTTAATTGGGACAGTTTTTCCAAGTCATCTCAATGGCAAAAAGTGTCCCAATCACCCAGAATTCACCCTATGAACTGCAATTTAACTTAAAATGTGGAAAATTATATTGCATATACTGTAAAATATTGTATAAATTATTGATTTTTTAGTTATAGCCTATTCAAGGAGACATGGATGCATGCTATACTGTAAAAGTGTTTGAAATTATATTGCATGAATTGTTGCTATAAAATATTGTAAAAAGTTTTTGGAGTAAAAAATAGGAATGATCATATAACCAAGTGTCAAAATGTACATATTATATTCAGCAAGAGACTTTTACAGTCAAATGGATGGATAGATAGGCTCTTCTCACCTGCCGCAAACTGACCCGGACCGGGTACACGATATCAGACCCCTCTCGTCGAAAGTGGGCGTGAGGCTTGTCTTTAATGACAAACACGATATCAGCAGGAATAGTGTTGGGCGATTCGTCACCCTCGCGTGGAAACGTGATTTTGGTTCCCTCTTTCCAGCCACGCTTAATTTCAATAGTGAGGATTTTGTCCTCGGTTCTCAAGGTCCGACCGTCCGGATTCAAGCGCTTGCGTGAGATTTTCATGCGCTTGGTGCACCCATGAAAGACCTCCTCTAGAGACACCCGCAGCTCGTGATGGATCGCGGGGTCCTGTTTTCTGCGCGGCGGGCCGCCCTGGCCAACGTGCCGTTCGCGTGGAAATCCATTTATGTTAAAACTCGTAAAAGAACCAAAGGGGTCACTTCCGTCCACCTCCATGTCATCGTCATCTCGTCCATTGACTTTCCTGCCAAAAAATATCTCGAAAGGATTGGCTCCCCCGAAAAACGTGGCAAACGTTGCGTGAGGGTCTCCATGGAAGGTGTAGGTGAAGTTGCCTCCTGGTCCGTCGGATGCTCCTCCACCTCCTTTCAGGCCTAAATGCACAGATTTGAGAGAAAACACGCTTGATCTGTGAGTGTTTATAAAGATAAATACTAAATATACGCACGTACAGACCATGTATAATTAGAAACCAGCAGTGACACCTAATTTCGACGCTTAATACAGAGCTTTCTGGTTGAGCACTGTCAGGACAATAAAACCTCCATATGGTCAAGTTTGTACAGCCTATAGGAGACTGACTCTGGAGATTCCTTTTCAACATATTTGTCTACATTGTCTACATCCGACATAAGATGAGCAGAAAGCATTCGGGGCCCCATAATGCTAATATGGATTTATTACAGAGATAAAAGAAGCCTACCTTCTTCGCCGTACTGGTCGTATATTTCCCGTTTCTTTGGATCACTGAGAACTTCATAAGCCTCCGCGACCTCCTTGAATTTCTCCTCCGCGTTAGCCGCCTTGTTTTTGTCAGGATGCCATTTCAAAGCCTGTTTTCTGTACGCCTTTTTGATGTCGTCGTCTGATGCTCCTTTCGCGATTCCCAATATTTTGTAATAATCTTTGCCCATTTTCTCTTATGCAGACCGGGTTGGCGCCGCTGCCCGAGGATTCGTCGGTCTCTTGAAAAAGACGAACGTGAATAAAGGCACCGTCGTGGCTACAGTGACAAATCCTGCCTCTTTAAACCGTGATACAGATGATCAGTTGATCCTGTTGTGTCTGTTTGGAGGCGGTTACTCAGCACTAAAGATCTTGAGTTATTTTACCCTCTTTAAATAGCCATTGCTCCCTCCCCTGTACCATTACAGCTCTGGAATCAGAGGGCGCTTTCTAGAACGTAATAGCTGAGGCACGTCATTTCCCATTTTCAGATAAAACTAAATTCTCTTGAACTAGAAGCGCATGTGAATAGCCTGATAATAGTCTGTGTATAACATTGTGTGTGGACTCTATCTATCTATCTATCTATCTATCTATCTATCTATCTATCTATCTATCTATCTATCTATCTATCTATCTATCTATCTATCTATCTATCTATCTATCTATCTATCTATCATTAGTTTGTCTTGTCCATTTGGGGATCTTTAATCTGGGGATTAGAGGATGGCAGTTTAGTGGCAGCAAATTTTATGCAGTTATGTATATTTCAGTATATAATACACTGTTATTATACCAACCTACTAAAATCTTATTTGTACCTTATGTTCATAATAATACAAGTGTTAAAATGGAAAAACAATTTGAGACTTAATCTTTTGATGAAGTTAATCAAAGTTGGCCTTGGCATAAACACTAAAACAATCAATCAATCTGTCTGTCTGTTTGTCTGTCTGTCTGTCTGTCTGTCTGTCTGTCTATCTATCTATCTATCTATCTATCTATCTATCTATCTATCTATCTATCTATCTATCTATCTATCTATCTATCTATCCTCACTCAAACACAACCAAACCTCCATGAACCAGGACAATATTTACGTTTATATACTCTTTTCAAAACCGTTAAACTTAAGTTCAAAACCTAACAAAATCCAACACTGCAAAGACAGCAATTTGCTGTACATTTCTACAGTAAAACATATTCCAAATCTAAGTGTATATATATATATAAAACTGTCTTTCGATTTCTTTTCCATAAATCTCAGAATTTTATCATTGATGATAAAAATGATAAAAGTGATAATACAGATGATAGTTTTTCTGAATTTCTAACGCCATTTTGGCAGGCCACCAGGAGAGCACTAGAGCGGCTGTAGCATTGGTATCGATAGTAGTTGAAAAATAATTTAAAACCAGACTGTTTAGACCTTACAAACCTTACTATTTGAACATGGAGGACACAGCTGTTGTGTACCAGGATGCCAGAAGAGGCGGGGGAAAGCAAAGGGGAAATCATTTTATCGTATTCCTAAGTATCCCAATAGAAGACTGAAATGGTTCACTGCAATAAAACGTGCTAACCAACACAATAAAACAACAGGTGGTTGTTTTTTATTAATTTTTTTGTCTTTTATCTCAGTATTCCTATGTGTTTTATAGGGGTTATGTTTAATAGATACCCTAAAATGACATGAAAGAGTTTAAAATGTGTTAAAAGACCGGCCAGATATAGGCTATATAAGAATTTTCAGTATACACATTATACCCCCGGTCACAATTGTGACCGAACATAAAAAAAATTTCGCACACTTTTCCATAAAAATGTAAAAAAAAAAAAATGGTTGATTATTTCAAGGGGCAACTAATGACCTCATTTGTAAATTTTCATGACAGAAAAATTTGGGATTAAACAGGTTAAGATTTTCATGACAGTTATGGTGTCTGCTGTACTCAGTGATAAAGCTATGAAGGACAGCTAGGGTCGATTACGTTACCTAACAACACAGTTAACCCACTTCCAATGATGACGAAGCAGGTTTTAGCTGGAAGACTACAAAGTTGAATATTCATCACAAAATTAGATTGCGTCCATTTGTACCCCTCCAGGCTTTTGTAGTCTTTTAAAATGTCCCCAGAGTAGGACGAGGGAAAGTTGATGAGTTATATTTTTAATTAAAGTGCACACTGGACTCTGTTGCCATGAAACTCATGCTGGCGCCATTCATTTCATATTCGCTCCCGGCTGTCTCTGCCTGCCAGCATGGTGGTGTAAACAAATGGGTCATGTGACATCCAGAGCCTTATAGCCTGTACCAATTTGTCGAATAAATCAAGCTTTCTGTAAAACCTTAAATAAGTTTCAAGCAGTTAGCCAACATTTGCAAATATCCTACACATTTTTTTTTTTTTTTTTTTTAATTTTATTTTGAATGTTCTTCAGATCTCCTTTTACAACAATTACTTGCACACAGAAACAATATCCTTTACAGGGGATCATAACATTCACGCATCCTTGCATATATGATCAATTCCACAGAAAAATATATCCAAAGGTACAAGGAAAAGAAGAAATAAAAAATTATTTAACAACATTTAAAGTAAACAATTTGAACAAAACAAACATCAACTTAAAACAAAACATGGGTTGTATTCAAGTTCCCCTGGCAAATATAACCAGTTAATTCTAATGGTCCTCCATCACCGTCATTAACGGTGCCCATCTTTCAATAAAAAGTTCCCTCTGTAATCTCAACGAATATGTCATTTTTTCCATAGTGTAAACATTTCTCAAAATTGTTAGCCATTCAGCTTGATTTGGTGGCTCATTTTTAAGCCACTTCATTGTAATTGCTTTCTTTGCTGCTATCAGTAATATCTGTAATAAATACATCTTTTTCCTACTGTGTATCACAACTGGTTTAATCCCTAAGATTGCTATCAGAGGGTCTCTTATCAGATCAACATTCAATACTTTATTAATATATGTGAAAATGGATTTCCAAAAGTTATCCAACAAAGGGCATTGCCAAAAGATATGTGAGTAAGTAGCCAATGTTTCTCCACCATACACTCTTTTTGCAAAACACAAAACATTCTTACTCACTAAAACATATTTCGTACTGATGCACTTGTGTTGCAAAATGCTAAACGCTGGCAGGCAAAAGTTAAATACAACAACACAGTTTTCATCATTTTACACACAACGCCTCACAATTGTTCACACTTATTTCTAATGATGTGATTAAACCAACTGTATGATATAAGCCAGTTCAGGTGGTACAGGTGCACTGAATGATGATACAGACAATAGATAAAAACAATCTGAAAGGGAAAGGAGGAAGAGTATGTGTAAGAGATGGTGGACAAAGAGGATGAGAAAGAGCAAGGTGTTGGTTGTGAAGGCTCGATCCTGCACGCCTGACAAGAGACGACATTGCCTGTGATGTGGACAAAGTCCTCAGGCCAGACCCAGCCCGAAAGACATGATACTGAGGAAGACTTACAGTTTTTCGCAATTGCTAACACAATTCATGAAACAATTCACCATTTTCTCCCAATTATAAACTCGTAACTACACATCAACCTACAAACCTCAAACGTCCACATCAAAATCAAATATTTCAGTCAAAAACTTTTCACTTCTGTCAAAATGTAACTTTGGCCTCAGATGACACACAAAACCTGCAAAATACACAGACTACTTTCCTACCCAGTGAACACTAGTGAGATCAGTTCATAACACTATAACAAAAATACCTCTTATTGGGATTTAAGAATATTTTGACAGCTCAGTGTCTGTTAGGTATACAACATAAATGAAAGAGTGCAGATAGAGTAAATGCAACAATGAGCTTTAGGGAAATTATTTTAATTTCACTACTGCAGTGATCTTAGAGCAGATGAAGTGGTTGATCTCACAAGAGAAGAAATGTTCAAAAACCAAAGAACTAAATATGAACTATGCAACACATGTACACTGTCAGTGAGAAGAAGGGGAAGAAACATCATTGGCCACAGGGCTATTGTCACTGTGCCAGGGCAACATGAGGGTAACATTACCCTTTGTGCTGCCATTACACAGAATGGGGTCCTCCAGTGCCTTGCCAACTTGAGTCCTTACAACACTGACCTCATTCTTACATTTTTAGACAGATTACACAATATTATCACAGCAGCAAACCAAAGGGACCAGATGCAATATATTGTTGTCTGGGACAATGTAGCTTTCCATTGTTCTGCTCTGGTCCAAAACTGGTTTCATCAGCACCCATAATTTACAGTTCAATACCTTCCACCATACTCCCCCTTCCTAAAACCATCGAGGAGTTCTTCTCAGCATGGCACTGGAAGGTTTATGATCTCCAGCCCTATGTCCAGATGGCCCTCATTCAAGCTATGGAGGAAGCATGTGATCAAAATGAAGTAGCATCCATACAAGGGTGGATTCATCACTCCAAAAGATTCTTCCCACAGATGTTTTTTTATTCGTTATTGAGCTGGATATGCAATTTGTTACAGTATTTCTGTAAGCTTACAGTACAATGGCACATTCTGTAATACTGTATGAAAACTGGAAAATGTTTTGTTAGGAATGTTTTGTTGAAATGTGCAATGTTGACTGACTTGAGTACATGAAAAGAAAGAAGTATTTTCATTAGTCTGCACAATTGATGTCATGTGGTGTTGGTGAATGCATTTTTACACTTTCTGTGTAAATGCTAAAAATGTTTTAGGTTGAGCACAGGAGTGTTTAACTTTATAAGACATTGTATAGTTTGGACAAAAGTGTTAAATTTTCAAATTATGTGTTATGCTACTTTGGTGTATAGTGTTGTGCCCTGTTTTCAAAATTGTGCTTAAGCAATTGAAAATAAATAAATAATATTGTTGCAGTGCAGACAGCATACAATTAATTCACCTTACTACTGTAAGCTGCGATTTCTATACTTTTTTATGTAACTGCATGTGTTGGTTGTTTGTTCTGTTTTTTTTTTTTTGGTGATCTGATGAATGAACATTTTGACTAACTGTGTGTATGATCTGAAAGGATCAGTTGATTTTGAGAACAGATAAAATGGTTTTGAGGAATTGTTTGATTTTGTCAGAAGAGTCAAGGGTTTTGTGAATGTAGTTTGAAGATTTTTTAAAGGTTTTGTGTTTGGGGTTTTGAGAAATTGGGTTATTGTTTATGATGATTTGTTTTAGCAATTCAGAAAAACTAATTATTTTTGACAATCTGACAACAAGATGCCAAATGTTTTCTTTCAAATGGATGCTGTATTCTTGTTTTTTGTTGTTGTTATTTTTTAGTGTAGTGTCTAATGAACGATCTTTATAAATGGATTGGCTGTGTGTATGATCTTGTTTGATTCTGAGTATAGCCGATTGTTTGATTTTGCCAGAAGTGTCAGGGGTTTTGTAAATGCAGTTTTGTGTTTAATGTTGTGGGTTTAAAAGATGATATTTCCAAGAAATGTGTCATAGCAATTGTGAAAGCTGATCTCTCATTGACCTTGATTTTGCATGTGCACAACGTTTTTGAACATTCTTTTCGTTTAGATTTTTTTATTTTTACCTTTTGTGGTTTTGCAGTTTGACTACTGCATTTTTACAGTATGCAAGTGTTGAACACAGAAGTTCAAAACTACACAATATTCAGTTCAATTCTATACTTGCAGTATATGCTGTTTACAATATATTCATCATACTAAGTTGTGATATAGCCTATTGTTTTACATAATGGAAAAATTTATTTCCGTGACCTCATACACTGGATGCGGTGTTCTCCATTTTTTTTTATGTAGTGTCTATTGAATGGTCTGTAGTGTTTACTGATGTGTGTATGTGATCTGACAGCTCTTTTTCAAAAAAGCTTTGTTTGTTTCTTTTGCTTCTCCCATCATTTAACCCCAGTTGTGATCAATATGTCATTTAGATGACCTTTAGACTAAAATGGCAGACTAATAATTCTACAGACAGCAGGTTATTATTAAGTTGGCCTGTAAGATTGTATAGTGTAAAGCTTAAGCTCAAAAAGATACTCTAAAACTGTAGAGCACACTATCTTCATCAGAAACTAAGGAAAGTCGTCATAGATGCAGGCTATTAGATGTCATTTTCTGAAAATAGATGAATAATCTGACATTAAAAGGCAGCACTCTAAGTATAGCAGTGGCAGCCTGCCAGTGGCAGCAAAAGATCATATTTCCTCTCCATCCCCACCTTTCCCCTTCTCCCAGACCGGCTTTGCGTATTTGAATTAGGCTAATCTTTGAAAAAATATTAGATAACGAGTCTAATAGAAACACACTGTAAAATGTGATCAAGCCCTCACAGGTTTGTTTTTAGAATTGACCATGTTTGGTCTGTGAACAATATTTATGATCCGCACTACAACACACCCCACAGTTCCATCTGCTGGTTAGTGTCGGTACAGCAAGAGATTTCCCGGTGAGAGGATGGCATTTCACCGGACCACCGCGCCGCACTCTCCATCCTCCTGCAAGAGATATGACTCAGCGTTATCAGAGTGAATAACTGACCACAATAATTGACCACAAATGAAGCTAATAAGCTTACTTAAAATTATTTATCGTATGAATTACATTTAAAGAAACATTTGGTCTTCTACATCGGGTCATGGATCACTTCCGCGGCTTGTTTGATAAACTCGACAAGAATAAAGACGGTTTCATATCTCGAGAGGAGCTGGAGAGTGAAATGCGAAGGATAGGTGTGGAACCAGTTTATGAAAAGGTTCAAGTAAGGATTTCTATTGGATATCTAGATTGCAGAGATGTTCAAGTAATCATTCTTTTATGTAGCCTGTAATGTATAAATAATAGCTTCTTTCGTTCAGGCAATCTTGTCCCATTATGACCAAAACGAGGATGGAAGGCTAAGCTATCAGGAATTTCTTATTTACATGATGGACAGAGAGAAGAAATGGAAAATAGATTTCCATGCCCTTGACAGAAATAAATGTGGTAAGTTATTCTTATTTTTTTAAATTGAAACAGTTTAATGTTACTCGACTGGTATTTGTGTAGCTAGTGGGGTAAAATGTTCTCTTAACTCACAAAACAAAGTACCAAAACAGTGTCAAAAGTATATAATTAATAATATTATTATAAAATATTCACGTAGGCTTATATTCTGTTTTTATATTTTGTTTAAATGATACATGATGTAACTGTATGATCTGTATTGCCAGTACATTTCTGCAATTTGGAGACAGTTACCTCTGGTTACAGATTACTCTGAATTGTAACCTAGAAACATGCATTTTTCTGTAAAGCTGCTTTGAAAAGATTGTGAAAAGCACTTGTGAATTGAATGACTATTAATATTTTTTCCTCTGATTAGGGACAATTGACCTGGATGATATAATGACTCTGTTTAAGGAATTAGGTTTGGTCATATCAAAACCCAATGCAAAGAGAATCATTCAAATGTAAGAGACCTGCAGCTGCTGCCTTCACATTTGCAATATTTTTGATAATGATAATTATGGCATTGGTAACAAGATCATAGAAAATATGTCACATCAAGATCACATTTTGCAATATGGGGTCAGATATGACATTCGGATTTCTGAACATCTTAAATAGACCTTGTGTATTGGTACAGTTTATATTAAATGCATGAAATGCTTCGGAATTTGTATTGATGGTTTTATTAATCAGTTATTAGAATATTAACATTAAATTCTGATTGTCATTAGGTTGGATGAAGACAACTCTATGACAGTAGACTGGGAGGAATTCCTCCAGCACGTCATCATTAACCCAGCAGAAAACATTGGAGAGTTAGTATCTTCCTGGAAACATAACATGGTAAAAATTTCAGCTTTTAAATACTTCATTCTAAAATACCTTTAATAATTCACCCAAAAGGAAAATGATCTCATTATTTACTCAGCCCCTATGTCATATTACATGTGTTTGACTTACTTTCTTCTGCAGAACACTTCTATTTCAGATCTGTAGATCCACCCGGGAATTATGTTCTCACCCAAAAGAAGTGAGAACATACAGACATTTATTTAAGTAATATGAATTACTTTTATACCGTCTTTCCCCCGGTTACACAGATGAGGCTTAAGTCTAGTCCCAGACAAAAATGCATGTTTGAGCTGTTTTAATTGAAAGTAGCTTGCTTTTAAATACATCAGTGTCATTGTTTTGTCTCAAGATGCACACCAATAATGTTTTTTTTTCCTTTCTAGTGAACGTTTATAAAACCTACTTAAATGTCCTAATTGAACTAAGGCCTAAACTTGTGACTAACTTGTGTGAAACAAGGCCTTTATGTTCTTTTTGGAACTTTAAAATTTTGGTCACCATTCACTTACATTATGTGGACTACTAGAAAGCCAAGATATGTTTCTAAAAACTTTTGTGTTCTGCAGAGAAAGTCATAGTTTACATACAGTGTGGGAAAAATGTCATTTTGACAATTTCAAGGTTTTGCACATATATGTTTAATCTGCACTGTTCATCATTAGGTTTGTAAAATAATGTTGTCATTCTAGGTGTTTGATGTAGGAGAGAGTCGCTCTTTGTCTATTGAGTTAACCCAGGATGAGACTGACTTGTCAATCTGGGGGAACTTTATATTGGCCGCAGGCTTGGCAGATGCAATTTCCAGAACTGTGACAGCACCGATTGACATGTTAAAGACACGACTTCAGGTAGTCAGTCACAACTTATTACTCAAAAACCAGTAAATTGACTTGTGCAAACCTTTCTAAATCACCTTTCATGATTCATTTAAATTCTTTACTCATAAATTTTGCGGAAACTACAAATGCATATGCAATAAGGTCAGCTGCAAAAATAACAGCGTCCGAACCTTTTAAGCGCTAACTTTTCACTATGTGTCTTTAGTAAATCCTGACAAGAGTTTTTCACAAAAGAGGTGCAGACTGTTAGTAAACCTGGACCCTAGTCTGCTAAGACAAAGCCTGTGTACACTGATGAGCCAAAACATTATCGTTGATCATCTCCTCACGAGGCCACATTTTAATGTCTGGGTAGATTAGATGATAAGCAAACAATCACTTCTTGTAAAAAAAGGGGGGAAAATCTGAAAACTTTACCATCTGTGGTTCGAGGGTTGACAAACCACACACCAGTGACAGGGTGTTGGGCGCAACAAAGGTGATCCCGTCTGGTCTGAGCCAACAGAAGGTCTACTGTGGCACAAGTCACTCAAGATTTTAATTATGGTTATAAGATAAATGTATAACATCACCCTCTGCTTTGTATGGACTGCGTAGCTGCAGACCAATCAGAGTGCCTATGATGACCCCTGTCCACCTCTGCAGTGGAAGAAGGTCACCTGGTCCAATGAGTCCCATGTTCTTTTACATCACATGGACGGCCGTGTACATGTGTGCCGTTTACCTGCTAAGAAATGGAACCAGGATGCACTGTGTGACAACGACAAGTCAGTGATGGGAGTGTGATCCTCTGAGCAATGTTCTGCTGGGAAACCCTGCTCTAGTCATTCATGTAGATATAAATTTTACATGTGCCACTTTTCTAAATGTTGCAGACCAGGTAGATGCCTTCATGACAATGGTGTTCCCAGGTGAAATTGGCCTCTTTCAGCAGGATAATGTACCTTGACACACTGCACAAATTATTCAGGAATGATTTGAGAAACATGATGAAGAGTTCAAGGTCTTCCCCTGGCCCCCAAATTGCCCAGATCTCAGTCCAATTGAGCATCAGTGGGATGTGCTGGACCAACAAGTTTGATCCGAGGCGACTCGACCTCACAACCTACAGGAAGGAACTGCTACTAACATCTTAGTGCCAGATACCACAGGACAACTTCAGGGGTCTTGTAGAGTCCATGTCCTGGTGGGTTGGCTGTGTTTTGGCAGTACGCTGGAGGACAGACATATTAGGCTGGTAGTGATAATGTTTTAGCTCATCGGTGTATGTTACATTTTTATCAATAAAGTGTAGTTTAACTCTATTCTCAGAGTTGTCGTGATTGAAATATGAACAAACTTGTGTAAAAGCCTTCAATATAGATAGGAATAAAACTGTAAAGGTTTCAACATGTTATGAAAAGCTAAATCTCATTGACCAGTGCATGAAAAAAACAATGTAGCCTTAGAAAAATCTAAAAGAGAACCATTAACTTTTAGGCATACATTAATATATAAACAGTAATTTTGATTTTCACTAGATCTTTCAAACCGAATGTTTTATTAAAAGTACAGTCAGACCAATACTTTAGTTTAGAAAGAATTTGTCATGCCAAGTCACCTTTATTTATATAGTGCTTTGTATAATACAGATCAGTTTCAAAGCAGCTTCACAGTAATAATTAATGATGCATACTTCATCTAACATGTACGGAGCCCCGCAAATGACATGCAGGAAAAGAAATAGTAGGCTAAATCATGCGCATGATTTAGCAAATCGAGGGAACGACTTCATGAAGCGTGTGCATGATTTACTTTTTTTTCCCTGCATGTCATGTGTTAGGCTCTGTAAATGAGACAAATGCAAATTCTGCTGTAAAGCTCTACAGATCTTTATGCAGCATTCACTTTAATAAACCGAAACAAATAACACACAGGAGAACACTAGAACAAAGGAGAAACAGGAGCACAGGAAACACTAGCTGGGTCTCATTTTGAAGGCTGCATCCTCCAGAGGTCAAATTTTTAGGCTGCATACGTAATCAAGGATGTCTTATTTAAGAAAAGTAAATGTAATAAAATTGACTTATTCCTTGTGAGGTGTAAAATACTATAATTTCTTTCTTACTTTGCGATCTAACAGTCACTTTTCTTAAATGAGACTGCTTCGATGATATATGCATCCTTTAAATGCGACCTCCAGAGAACGCAGCCTTTGAAATGAGACGCAGCTACTGATCTACAAACTAAGGGTAAGTTTACATAACAACAATGTACTAAAAACTGAAAGGTTTCTCCTCTGCGTTTTTGAAAAGTTTCGCATACAGTTTTTTGTTAAAATGATCCCCGTTCATACGGATCAGCTATAACAACTAAAAACTATTTATCATGCCTATTTATCATGTACTATTCATATCACTTTGTAAAGAAACACTATCCGCCTATAGACTGAACGTGTAAAATGCATGTGCATGACATCACCATTTTCACAAATTCGCCTTTTTGTAGTTTACACAGAGATGATTAAAAAAAGTTTGCGTGTCATATTTTTAAATTTTAAACAGTATTGTGCAAACTCCCCCTCAAATCCAGGAAAACGAAACCAAAACTGAATGTTATGTTTAATTTTTAAGCAGCTCTACAGAAGACAGTAGTGTCATAATCCAGCTCAATTCAGTTCAAAATTTGGTTATCATCCAAAAGTGTCAGTGCAGTCAAATCGATAATGCAGCACATTATACTGAATATTAGTATTTCTGATAAATTTGGAGCATTAAAATACATATTTTATTTGTAAAACAATAGTAGCCTAACACACTGCAGTATACTGGATAGGTTTTTGGATCCAGAGCTGTGTCTCTGGGACTCCGGGAGCTGCAGACTGGAGGTTTTAGATCCTTGTGGCAAGGAAATGCTGTGAATGTTCTTAAAGGAACACCACAGTCAACGCTTCAGTGCTTCATCTACGCCCAGGTGAGCACACAAACTTGCACAAACATTCACTCACATGTGCACAGATGTTCCAACATTCTTTATGTCACTCTCTTGACAGATGAGGTTGTCCATGCTTGGTGAGAGGGACAGTCTGACAATCCATCAGAGGTTTGGACTGGGCTGTGTGTCAGGGGCTGTGGCACATGCTGTGTTCTACCCCTTAGAGGTATCACAGTGACACAACAGGTTGGAATTTCTTACTGTGACACTGTGATGTATATAGTTATGAAAAAATGTGTAACTATGAGAAATAGTCACAACAGTATAATATGAAGTCGCAATTATGAGAATACATACTGTACACCTTCCAAATTAGCCATTTTTCATCAACTATACAAACCAAGTTGTAGTTAGAATTCACAATTGCAATTTATTAACACAACACCAATTATCTTTCTTGACTTACATTTATTGCAAGTTGATTGCCACGTTTTTTTATTCTTCTAACGGCAGGTGCTGAAAGTTAGACTAAATCTCCAGCCTGCTGGCACCTACAATGGAGTACTGGGATGTGCCAAGTTGATTTACCAAAACGAGTCTGTGGCAGCTTTCTACAGAGGGTTCAAACCCAGCATACTCTGCATGATACCTTACGCTGGAGTGGAATGTGCAGTGCATCAGGTATTTGCGGCACTGGAGGAGGTATCTAAGTATTAAATCAAAAAGAGGCAAACTACAAAACTAGTTTTACTTTCAGGCAATGTGGCTCAGTAAGCTCCAAGTTTAATTTTCTTCTCACCAAGTTAAAAGGCATCAGTCATTAACATGTAGCCTTTCTCTTCTGGCAGTCAATTATAAGCTGGGCAAGACAGGATACAGAGCATATCAGTGACTCCAAGCTCTTCCTCTTCAGTTTTGCAGCATTTGCATCAGGGCAGGCCACCAGTTACCCACTTGCTGTCATTAGAACACAACAGCAAGCTCAAGGTGAATGTTAAACTGAATGTTTTCCTTATTCAACATTTGGTAAATTTTAATCATGCTCATCCTCTGTCTGTGTTCGCACAGAAACAGAATCCCAGCTGTTCTCAATGTTCTGGCAAGGTCTAAAGTTCAAAGTTACGAACAAACGTTCTTCCAGTAACGTTAATTGAATGTTCGTTCAAAGTTATCTGTTCTTTACTGTTCTAATGTTCTCAAAACATTAGCACAAGAGAACAAAACAAAACAAAAAAAAAACATTTATATACATTTCTCATGGAACCTTTTTCTGAAATTCAGTTGGACGTTCATCTAACATTTTTAAAATGTCACTGTTCTTTTCAGAAAGTTCAAAGAACATTCAAAACCAATGTTCCCATAATGTTTGTGGAATGATAAAAAGGAATGTTTCCTTAATATTCATAACTAAGAAAAAATGCAAACAAAACAGATGTTTTGAATGTTCAGATAGCATTAAGAAATCTTTTTATAACTTAAAGGGAACATTAGCAAAACATTCTTAAACATATGTAGGATATGTGTGAACGTATCAGAATTTGTCTTGTGAATTTCTTCAGTATTTATTAAAAATATTTGTAATCTGATCACTGTGTTGTTTTTCCTCTCACCATCTCAGCTTTCTGTTCGACCTCACAGAAGCCAGCAGATGCTCTTCAAGGACTTGTTGGAATCTATGAGAAACATGGAGTCAGAGGTTTTTATAATGGAATGGGTGCTAGCTTTGTGAGAGCAGTTCCTTGTGCTTTGCTGAATTACACCCTGACCTCAAAATTTGAAACATTGCTTTCTTCATTGTCCTAGTGTAGAATAATGGTATCGAGTGTATGTTTTATGTTTTTATTTCTTTGAATTGATCAATCATGTACATTCTTGTGTTACCTATTGTTATGTTGACAATATATAACTAAGTATCATTGCATCAATTGAGCCTTTTAACAAGTAAAAGAGCATTGTATCAGTTTGAGTGAGAATAAGGTCAAGGGAAATTCAAACATAATATAATCATATAGGCCTACTACTGAAGATTTTTAGAAACAATATATTTGAATTATTTAGACAAAAATTAGTCTAATAAAGATATAGGGAGCCTGGGGTTATGGTCACTAGGGCTATATCTCACGAACTACTAACTATGGTTTTGAGACAAAAGCCCAATTACACAAATAATAATTTTCTTTTTTGTATGTTGGTTTGAAATACCACCATTGTTTAAAATGATAGGATTTTTGTTTGTGAACACTGCCCTCCAAATTAAAATCTGTGAAACATTCAGACATGAGTGAACAAGCAGTTGATCTGTTATCATTTTTATCACTGTTCATAAGGTCAAGGTCAGGGCATGTTGCACATTTTATTGTAATATTTGGTAACAGCGTCAGTAAATTAAGTATTAAAAATCACTTTTATGTTACTTTCAAAAATCATTTAAACTATCAAAAAATAAAAATGACACCCAATGGAAGGCTAATAAATAAAGAAAAATCATTATTGAAAAAACTTAAAACTTATTGATGTAGCCTATTTGTATGTCTGCTCAAGTTTAATTTCAGGGTACGTTTACACAACAAAAATCAGGAATTTTATTTCCATGTACTGATGATAACGTTAACAAAAAGATCCCCGTTCACACGGATCCGAAAAAATGACAAAACTATTATGCATGCCAGGTCACTAGTTGGCGATGTCACTTTGTAAAGGCAGACTATGCGCTTGGCAAGCGCACATTCGCATTCCTTTACAGAGCACTCGTGCCAAACACACATTCTTATAGACTGAACACGAAAAATGCCTTTACCGTTTTCACAGATTCGCATTTGTATTGTTTATATGGAGATAACGTTTTCAGAAAATGTGCACTTTGAAACCCGTTTTCAAAAATTTGCATATTTAGGCCCCCAAAATGCCATTGTCAAGTAAATGAATGACCAAAACACATAAAATGTTTTTCCAGTGTTTCTCAACCTTTTTCCCAGTGGGCTGCACTATGGTCCAAGTGCAGGTCTCACGGGCCGCATATCATTTACATATGACGTCACTGATGAAAACCAATCAGATTTAATGTTATGGTATTGGCGGATATTATTATTATTGTACGTAGATGTTGCACACACAGAAGAGGTGGTGTTTTCTGGCAGCACATATGGTATTTTATTTATGTCACTCTCTGCAAAATCAACAAATAGACTTGTTTCAGTGTGTAGGCTGGTAGTGTGACTTCATATCAAAGTGAAACTCTCTTGTTCAATAAACCCACGTTACACAATCCCGGGATATACAGTATGTCACAGAAAAAGAGAACAATGTATTCTGCCAAATAAAAACTAACTTAATGACATTAGCATCACAGTAATCAGATAATAATGCTCAACTAGATAGAAAAGTTCGTTGAAACAAACTTTAAGTTGTAAACATAGGCCAAGCTCCATCCATTACGTCCAGGAGCTGGGCGTCATTTGCAGTGAAAAGCTGGAAATATAACGAGAAATGAATAGTTTCCGTGGGTCTAGTATTTGTTTGTTTGAAGTTTGAATCAGGTCTCCTCTGTTGGAGTAGAATTTGGGGAAATAAAAAACTAGAGTCCTAGAAGTGCGACCTCTGCAGCCTCAGGTATTGCAGGAATAGACTATATTGGACCACTTGGACAATATAATAGCAGGTCGCCTATTCCTTCCGATGCCACAAGAGGACACCATACACAAACCGGTTTGAAATCATCAGCGAAACGAAGCAAGCTGGCTACGTGGCCAGAGTGACGTCGGCAAAGTTGACGTTTCATACTCACAAACATGGCGTCGCAGCAGAATGAAGTGGATGAGCTATTCGATGTGAAAAACGCGTTTTACATCGGCAGTTATCAACACTGCATTAACGAAGCCCAAAAAGTAAAGGTGAGCGTCCTGAAAATATCTCTATGACACGAAAGCATTTCCGACTGAAACGCTTATGGATTCTTATAAAGTTCTGTTAGCCTGCTGCTAATTCATATACCTTTTCTATATTTAGTATCTAAATACTTTAACCGTACTGCAATTAACAAACGATAAACAACCACTTGTAAGTTTCTAATATTTCTTTCAGACATCAGGGCCAGAAAAGGATGCAGAGAAGAACATTTTTCTGTACAGAGCTTATATTGCTCAGGTAAGTTCTGTTTAGCATCAGTCTGTTGTGGTTCCTTGTTGGTTTGATGTTGTTCAGGATAAAACTAATTAAACACCACCAACCCTTAAAAAAATCGATGCATGTTGATGTAACTGTCAAGCAACGTCTTTTTATATATGCTTTTGAGTTAGTGCTGTTATTTTTGAGTTTCAGTTAACAGTGATCATTTCTGTTGTCTTCTCAGAGAAAGTATGGTGTGGTTCTGGATGAAATAAAGCCCAGCTCCTCTGAGGAGCTGCAGGCTGTTAGAATGTTTGCAGAGTACCTGTCCAATGAAGACAAGAGGTTTGTACAGTCAAACTGTCATATTTTTTAAAAAAAAACCTTGATACATGCCGGTTAGCCATTTGGTCTTTCATTTAAATTATTGCGTTCAAACTGAATTAAACTGGTGGCACAATGCTTTTCTTAGAGATGCAATAGTGGCAGAACTGGACAAAAAGATGGCTAAGAGTGTTGATGTTTCCAACACCACCTTCCTGCTGATGGCAGCTTCTATCTATCTGCATGAGATGAACACAGATGCTGCGTTACGTTCCCTGCACCAGGGAGAGAGTCTGGAGTGGTGAGTGTGGAGTTTTCATTAATGGTTTGAGTTTGATTACAAACGTATAGGTTGATAACTGTCATTTTGTATTTCTCTTTATAGCATGGCCATGACTGTCCAGATACTTCTCAAGTTAGACAGAGTTGATATGGCAAGGTATTTTTTAGTTTATGAATGAATGAATTACTTTTTTAGGTTTATGTGTGCTTGCATAAAAGCTATCTGCATGTTTTATTAAATATAACTTTTAAACTGCTGGATATTACTTGACAATATATTATGTAACTTAACTTCTGACTTTTAACTATAAATGAGAAATTAAACCTGCCTTTAGTCAATACCTTTTTAAATATGTTATTTTCATGAATCGGTTGTGTTCACAGAAAGGAGCTAAAGAAGATGCAAGACCAAGATGAAGACACCACTTTGACTCAGCTTTCTACAGCCTGGGTCAACCTTGCCATTGTGAGTATTCAAGTCAATGTGAAATGATTGACTGATTTGAAAAAGATTTACTTTCTTAATGGGCATTCCTTGTGTTCCGGTGACGGATTAATTGGTGCATGTCATCCTAAAGAAAAAAAGTTTTTGTCTTCATTATCTTTCATCAAAATGTAATAACTTTGCTCTGAAATATTTTTTTTCAAGCTGCTGGATTGTTAATCAATCGCCAAATAGATATTTTTCCCACTTGCTATATAACCAGAAATATGGTGGACATTATTAGAAGGCTAAATAGTCATTAAAAAGTAGTCACACTTGTGATCTCTGTGGTCAAAACCTGTATTGGAAGTAGCGTGAACCCGCTTTTCCAAGTCGAACCACGAATATCTGATTGGGTTTATGTCAGGCCAAGGCATTAACAGAAATTCACCGTTTATGTAATTTAATTTCATTAAAAAATACTGTTTTGAGTGCTGAGGTTCAGCAGCCTTAATCATTAACAAATAAATAAATGTATGCTACCCAAATACATCCATTTACTCTACATTCTTACACTTAGACATATGCATTGTTGTAGTGAGCTGAAACATTTGAGATGATTTAGTTTTCTTTAAAACCTCTCTGCAATCCTGTGGCCTATTCAGTGTTTACTGGTTTTGGCTGAATTATGGTACGCCCTTATCGGCTGGTAATTTAAGGTCTTTCTCAATCTTCTACCAACAGGGGGGAGAGAAATTGCAGGATGCGTTCTACATCTTCCAGGAAATGTCAGACAAGTACTCGCCCACACTGCTGCTGCTGAACGGTCAGGCTGCCAGTCACATGGCTCAGAATAAGTGGGATGAGGCTGAGTCAGTACTACAGGATGCTCTGGACAAAGTAAGACCTTGCCATTGCAAACAAAAGTTTAACTTTGGTCCTGAGGGTCTGCAGAGCGAAATTACATTTGACAAGTGTCAAATTTATAAGTGATAAATTTGCAACTATATTTCAACTGAATATTATTACTCAGAATATCAGTAGACTGTTAGGATAGGGTTAGTAGAATAATTTGACAAAGTTGCAAAGTTACGTATAGATGGTCGCATGTCTGTTTCAAATGTTGTTCATCAAAATGAAGTGTTAGTAGTTTTTAAGCAGTCTACTAAAACTCTAATGAGGGATAGTCAATGTTGCAAAGTTGGTGTCATTATCTATGAAAGTTTATTAATGCCCAAATGTTTTTGAAATAAAAAGTTTGTTGAATTGCACTAATTGAAAAAAAAAAAAAAAAACGCATTCAGGGTTCTAGACTGCGACTTAAATGGTCACATATGCAATCTTTTTTTGAGAATATGCGAGTTAAAATTTTATGTGGTTTGCATTTGTACGAGTGCATGATCATGTTATCCGCACATGTGTAACAGAACGATGTATCAACAGCTGCTGCCGTCCGTAACCGTTTTGTTTTCAAAATGAACAAAATTTATATAATGAACGAGTACATCATGAATCCATTTTCCAAACCGTGTTTTTGTCTTATTATAGGCGTACCATAGTGATTCAGGATAAGTGTTTATATTCGGACTGTTTCAGACTGGGCTCGGCTATGCTCCGCTGTGGAGTATCACAGTACCTGCGTGACTTGTCATAGACAAACAGAGAGAAGTAGCACTGGCAACAATGTTCTTCCGCAAGACACATGCCGTTCTATTTATTAACCGCTAGAGAGCGAACGTTCACACGCATTGCACAATGATGATGAAACGCGCCAAATAGGAATTCAGGAAATTTAGGAATTAAGCATGAAAATGAAAGGTTAATAGCTGAATAATAATAAAATAAAAAAAACAAAGTTTGGAGTTCAAGAATGCTGGTGGAAAGGACGAGCCAGAATACAGACACTACTGATGATGAGAGCATAGGTAGAAAGGCACTACTTCAACAGCAATGGCTTAGACCAGGGTTCCTCAATAGGCCGCGAGAGACAAATGTTTGGCCTGCGCTAATGTCAAATAGTGTTAAGGTAATGTATATAAGCACGTCTCTGTCGCGAAAATTCAAACGCAGCCTCATTGCTTTCGTTGCGTAACCACTGGTGCGTTGAAAATGCTCGCGCTCCGCGCCGGTGGTCACGCGCAGTTAGTCTGTCAGCGACTCAAAAACTGACTAGGCAAAATAGACTCAAATGTGAATAGACTGAAAATGTTTGGTTTATTTTGTCTGACCAACCACAACAAAGAAAGAAAGTAAACTGTATGTGAGAAAGTATAGTGTTTGCTTTTATATTATTAGTTACAGAAAGGCAAACTAAAGGCTAATATTTTCTCATTTACCTTCAACATTCAGCAAATACACATCTATATCATTAAAACAAATATCTGAATATCTAATTAACATTTAACTTTACAGACCTTGCAGATTTATTCAAATACAACAGTGAGATTTTCTGAAGTGTTTGTAGCCTGCGTGAACTCGTGTATTCTGTGCGTGACAGTCGATCCGTGAGAATGAATTCGGACTTCAGTTCAGCTTCACTGTAAACGCGATCAATATATATATATATATATATATTACTTTTCATATTTTTAATTTATTAAATAATTAAAATAAATCTAAATTATACATGTATACTAGATTTTAAATCGGCCATCAGCCACTGTGATTTAATATATTTAAGATTAAGACGACTATTCATCAAGCATGCATTGATTTAAAATTGTTGTAGCAGAAAAAAAAAAGGTGTGACCAAATCATGTGCTAGTGCGACCAACTTGGAAAAGTTAGTCTGGAGCCCTGGCATTGCATTAACCATGCTTGCATTTTATTGCATTAATTTTTAGGGCTTGCATTTTTATAGGCTGAAATTCAACATGGTTGTATACTTAAGCTGTGAATATTTTAATTCAAAACATTTCACACACATTTTCATTATTAAAAATTTGAAGATTCATATTCACCTTTTCAGATTTCACTTCCAACATATTCAGTCTGTTTAAAAATACAACCTAAAATATTCAACAGGCAATTTTCGGTCCATTTTATTTCGCTTTACAAATTGAGGGAACTGCAGGAAAGGCAGTAGATTGCCGATGCAAGTCGTCCTCACCAGCAGGTGCCACTAATGGCTGTTAACAAAGACCCATGTTTTATGTTTTAAAAGTACTGGTGCACCAGTTATTTCATTAAAAATGCAATCTTTACATGCTTTTTCAAATGTAGGTTTTATCTAGCTCTATTTGGACATCACTTCTTTCAGCTTTGAGTGGTTTGTGTTGCAAAAGCGATTACGATCTGTTCTACCTACTTGTCGTTCTGCAGTCTACCAGCACATTCATTTTTTCATTTGCACATTCATCTGATGTTAAACATATATGTGCACCAGTACTTTTAAAACATAATAGCAGATAATCCGTGGCATCCCTAGCTGGTCGCGGTGGTAGCTTTAGAAACCACTCACTGTGTTTAAAATTACTCGATAGTTTATCATTGAAATTGTTCTTTTATTGATTGTAGATGAATGGGTCATAAACAAACACCATAATATTAGAAAGCTGGTATGGACCGACAACTTTAACACCGCAAACTGCACACTTCATTAACTAAAACATCTTTTAATCATAAGAAAATGCCATCAGATAAAAAAAAAAAAAATAACTGTATTACTTGTTGAGTATGGTTTTCATCTTCCATGCTTAAATCTCTTCACTGTGTGTGTTTGAAATCAGGTGGTGGTAGCTGTTTTTAATGCCTGATCAAAAGTTACTGTAAACCTGATACTGAAAAAGTTACTGCAAACCTGAAAATTGTAATCGGGGGTTTAAAAAAAGTACCCATTAAAATGTCTTTACATAAAGGACCCGATAATGAAATAATGCACACTACAAGTGCAGCATTGAGCTTCTTGAGTCTCTTCAATAAGGAATGTTTTGACTGGTTGATTAAAAGCTCACTGCCATTGGCTAAACAGAACATCATCCAAAAAAAGAAATTTATGAATCTTAACTTGCTCTCATATATACCCCACACAAAATCAAAGCAGTCCACAATCGTGTGATAATTTGTAAACGCAGATTCAAAGATCTATAAATACATGTAACCTCATTCATAAATGTGTGATGGAAATGAATTCAAAAACTTGATATATACATATTTGTGTAAAGTAGGGCTGTAGCTATCGAATATTTTAGTAATCGAGTATTCTACCGAAAATTTAATCGATTAATCGAGTAATCGGATAAAATTAATTTTTGTTTAATTAAAGAGCAATATTAAATATACAAGAGAAAATAAGGTGGATCTCTTAAAATGAACTACTTGGTTTCCTTTTTAAAAAAAATCTAAATTTTTATTTTTTTAAGTGCATAGTATATTGCATACATGCATACAATATTTTCTATCAAAAATAAACATTTGGTTATTAATAAGTGCCACACATTCTGGGTTTTAAATAAAGCATTTTCTGAGATGCAAAAACAAATAAAATATGACTTTCAAATTACTTTTTTTAAAGTATCAAAACTAAAATATACATTAAAATAAATAATACTAACAATACAAAAACACTGCCTTTTAAGTCGTGCACTTTCAGAAATAAACGTTTCAAAATCTACAGCTCAGGCATAACATAAACCTTGGAATGCATTGTGGCATTTTGGAGGCAATAACTCATGGACAGGAACTTGGAACAAGAATCCATTCATGGTTTCACACTGAGTGCTTTAAGCCAATATATCCAAGAGAATTTTTGTCTCTTTTGACGCGTGTGTGCGCAAGTCTTTAAAGGAGCATGTGATTGCAATGAAGAAAGGTAAGCATGTCAACATGCTCAGAACTGAGGCTTGCCCTGCGCTTTGAAGCAATGTTTCCCGCTGCTGAAAACAGACGCTCTGATGGCGTGGATGTGGCCGGAATACACAGCACGGTCTTTGCCAACTTTGCCAGTGTTGGATAGCGCGCTGCATTCATTTTCCACCATGACAGTGGATTCTCCTTCTTGGATTCTTCCCTTCCATTTTGCACCCCGCACAAGCCCGCGCCCTCAAATCAAAACAACGCTATCTCCACGCGTCTCCTTCCGCTTTGTGGGTGACGTAAGCGCGCTATCACTAAAAAAATATTACTGCGAAAGAACGTGACGTGAGCTTTAAAATGAATTAAGAGGCTTCGAGGCAGATGAATTTGCCTCGATCATTTTTTCTAATCGAGTTACTCGAGGAATCGTTTCAGCCCTAGTGTAAAGTTGCATTTGTGGAAATATTTATGCTTTTACTTGTGCATTTATGAATTGTTCTGAATTTTCAAATCAGATTGTATAAATGTTATTTGTGCTGTGCATTCATGAATTTTGTTTTGTAAATGTATTATTTTTGAGGCTGATCTTGCTGAATAATCAGTCAGTGGTCCAGGTTTAACGGTGTGAAATGTCATTCTGTCCTTTAATCTTATATAGGACAGCAGCCACCCGGAGACACTCATCAACCTCATTGTCTTGACACAGCATTTGGGCAAACCTCCTGAGGTAAACTCCATAAATTTTACATAAGGGATGCACCAAAATGAAAATTATTGGCGAATATAATGAAAAGCTTGGTTGTAGGCCGAATACCAAAAACCAAATTTTTCCATCTTTTTGGAAGTACATGCTTGGTTTTAATGTTATTTTAATGGGGAGTAGAATTAAATGAACTGCAACACTCAGCATTTTGTTTGCGTTCCCCCATGTGTCACCTGATGTACCCCAGTTTGGGAACCACTGCTCTATACAGTTCAGCAGAGTGGTCTCTGCAAATGGCCATTTTTGTGTCTTTTTCGGACACTTTGCTTTTTGTTTCCACACTACTTCCACATGTTTGCTGTATTTATAAAGCGTGCGTGCCTTTCGCTATACACCGGTTGCTATTTGATCCCGTCACCAAAAACATCACTGTTTGATAAAATGTATTCGTTCTTTTCACTTATTCGGCTTAACACGAAAAGTGCTTTTTTGCTATTTTTAGCCAAATAATTTGGGTTGCTGAACATTCAGTGCATACCTAAATAACATGTTAACATTAAAAAATTATATTCTGTATTCTATGAATGTGATCTTCATCTGTCTGTTTCTGCACAGGTGACAAATCGATATTTGTCTCAACTGAAAGATGCACACAAGTCACATCCTTTTATTAAGGATTATCTTACTAAGGTAAGGTTATTTATTGTGCTACATGACACCTTGTTCTGTTTTTCTATTTTGAGAACCTATTGTGAGAGCATTACTTAATAACTGTGGGGGGGAGAAAAAAAAATTAAGTTTAATGTGAACTCAATTGTTTCCACAGGAGAATGAATTCGACAGACTTGCCATGCAATACGCCCCCAGCGCCTGAAAGAAGTATACGGTTTCTATTTATGTCTCCTACAATGCAACACAATGTTATTTCTCCTTTTCTTTTTTTTTTTTAAATGCCTTTAAACTAAAAGTCATTTTGACATGCCCAAATGCTTTCCAAACATTCCTGTGTCATGGTTAAATAAACATTAATCATATATAGTGTTGTTGCCTTATTGAATTGTCATGTTACTATTGTTTCTATGGTATACAGTTTTCTGGAAAAGAATAAGCATTTCATAAGTTTTAAAGGCTTTTATTGGCAAAAAACATTCAATATATGCATAGAGTTAGTATTCACAGTGTTGAGCCTTCTTCATAACCTTATACATTCTGGCATGTTGGATATCAGCTTCTAAGCAAAATCCTGACTGATGGCAATCCTTTCTTGCCTTATTAGTCCTTAGAGTTGTGCTCACAATTTGTGGACTTCTGCTTGTCTTTTCACCTTGTGGGAAGTGACTTCAGGTTTTCTATTATTGAAACTCAGGGATTTGCCCGGCCACAGATCCAAAATTTCTATGCAATGATCTCCAAGCCAATTCATTATCACTCTTGCCTTGTGACATGGTGTTACATCATGCTGGAAAATGCATGTCTTCACCAAATTGCTCCTGGATTGTTGCGAGGATGTTTTGATACCATTATTCATTCTTGGCAGTGTTTTTGGGCAGAATTGTGAGAGAGGCACTGGATGAAAAGCAACCCCACACATGGATGGTCTCAGGATGCTTCACTTTTGGCACGACACAAGACTCATGATAGCGTTTTCTTCTCCAGCCAATTGATATTCCAACTATCCCAATCGGAAAGGGGGCTTTCATCAGAGAAAATCACTGCACCAGTCTTCTGCTGTTCACTCCTTGTAATTCCTGTAGAGTTTCAGTCTGTCTTTGATGTTTTTCTTTGAGGGAAGAGCCTTCTTTGCTGGTCTTCTTGACACCAGGCCATTGTGTAGTTTAGTTTATTTTCTTATAATGCACATTTCTACTGCCACAAGTGCAGCCCAAACTGCTGTACAAAGCAATCAAGAAAAGCGAAACAAAGACCTAACCTAATCAAAGCTAATTATTCCATAACCTAGGTCCTGTTATCGAAAAGACACCGCCTTTTCACTTGAGTTAGGACCACGGCACCTGGGGAAGTAGTTTATCGCCCGATCTCAGATTCTTTACTGGCTGGTGTAGAGCAACAAGATCTCACAGATATGAAGGAGCAAAACCATTTAAAAATTATTAATAGGGCCTTAAAGTTGATCCGATATCTGACAAGTAACCATTGAAGGGATGTTAAAATCGGAGTGATTCTGTCCCACTTTCTCATACAATAGTCTAGCAGCGGCATTTTGAGCCAAATGCAATTGATTCACCAATAGCTGAGAGTCCTAATACACAACATTACAATAGTCTAGAGATGATATAAAAGCATGGATAATTGTCTACAGATCTATAGATGACAGCATAGGTTTTATTTTAACTATTATAGGTTATTAAAGGTATTTTATTATAGGTACTATAAACTAGTTTTAACCACAGTATTAACTTGTTTTGCAAACTTCAACTCGGAATCAAAAAATACACCCAGATTTGTGTATGAGTGAATATTTCTAAAGAGGAGCTCCAAGTAGAAAAGGGCTAAGAGGGCCAAAAACAACAACATCTGTTTTGCTCTCATTTGAGTGGAGAAAATTCTTAGCCATCCAGCATTTTACATCCTTGAGATACTTATGCTGGAAAAAAAACTTATCAATTGGGTGTAATGGAACACACAGTTGTGTCGTCAGCACAGTGTTATGCGATGTCATGTTTTCTAAAAGTAGACCCCAAAGGTAACATATACAAGGAAAATAGGATTGGACTCAGTATGGACCCTTGTGGGAGCCCGTATGATATGCACTCACACCCACCTGCTGCCATTCACAACTTCACACTTACCTATACTCAGATAGAGTAAAGGTTATAAATATTTGCCGTACTGTCCGAGGGAAGGGCTCCAAGCTCGGAATTTTGCCTGAATCCAGAGTAATCCCCTCCTCATCCCAGGCTGGGAAAAGAATGGTTAGAAGTGAGGAGATGACACAGTTGAGGGATGCTGGAAAACTGTTGTGAAACAGGGGTTAGTCTGCTGTATATATACCTCTTATCTCATTAATTTAGTTAAATTATCTGAACATGCTACTCCCAAACTTTGGAGGAAACATCATTACATGAGTTCACACTTATATATAATCAGACAGAGTAAAGGTTATGTGTATTTAGCATGCTGTTTGAGGGAAGGGACACCGAATGGCTGACAAATGAGATGCACGTGATTCAAATTGCCCTACTGGGAGGCCGCTCGCACAACATCCGACGGGAGTTCAATGCTTACAGTGTCGGACGGGTAAGCCCTGTCAGAGGTCAAAAGGGGCCTGTAGCTCACAGCATCAGACAGGAGAACCCCACTAATTGTTAAACATGGTTTACAATGTTTTTCTTTTGAACACCTGACCAGGAGGCCGCACGCAGCATCTGATGGGAACTAGCCACTCACGGCCTTGAACGGGTCGGCCCCACTGGTGGTCAAACAGGAGTGCACAAATCTTTTAACCGGCCAACTGAGAGGGCTCACACAGTGTCCCGACGGGAGCTTGCTGCTCGCAGGATCGGATGGGTCGGCCCTGCTGGTGGGTGAACGAAGAGATATGCTCTCTTCGAGATTCTCACCATCCAAGCGTGAGGACTCACGTTTTATCCGACAGTGCTAGAGCTCACGCCATCGGATGGTAAACCCAGTAGTCAAGCCGGAGAGCCAGACCCAATCCCACAAAACACCAACTCAAGCAGTGTCACATTGCAATGTGAACGGGGGCACATGGTGCCAAAAAAAATGGGCAAGCTCTCACTGCATCCAAACAGGAGGGCTTGACCGGCACTTCACAGGTGTGATTGAGGCAGCCCGCAAACTGAGAGCCCCCACGGCGTTCAATCAGGGGAGCCTGTGGTTGTTATTTGAGTTCAGTGTGCTGAGTAAGTTAGAGTTTGAAGAGGGTGGATGCGATGGGTTTAACTTTTTGTGAAACATGGACATGTTTGGTGAGGAGGGCTTGATGGGTTTTTTTGGTATGGAACCGATTCCACCGGATATAGCTTTTGAAAGCATCTGAATACCATAGACCGAGAGTTTGGATCTGTTGCTGGGAGGCATTTTTGGGCTGCTGCAGTTGCTGCCCCTGTGTGGAATGAGTGACTGGAATAATTTTCTGCAGGCACATCTGTTTGAACGAGAATTGAGTTGAGGTGTTTTTGGAACCAAAAACATGTAACAGGAAGGTTGTCATCTGTAAAGAGAGGGTAAGATAGAGATTTAAAAGGAAGGTAGAATCTAGTGGTACAGCTGGATAAGTGATGGGAGGTTGAAGATGTAAATGAAGTGGCTTTTTTAAGCTTGGTCTGTCTTTCTTTGATTATATAGGAGATGGTTTCGCTGTCAAGCACTGATAAATCTGCAATGGTAGGGTGGATTTCAGGGTTGAAATTGGATGTAATTGCAAGTTCTGAGCATCTAAGAAAGCAAAAAAAAAGGCCAAAATAAACACAGCATCGAGAGTACGAGCAGTGTTGATGGAATGGTATCCTAATCGGAGAGTGGAGATACATTTAGTGAGTATCTCTAGTGTTATGGGCTGTCTGGCGTAAGAGCGGCTGGTTGTGATCGTTGGATACCTTTGATCTGGAGGGAGGTTCGTGAATTATTTATCTCAGGGGGGTGCCGTAGATTAGCTTAGGAAAAAAATGGATAACGCTTTGGTAACCTTTGATGGACCCAATTTGGAGGCCTTTAAAGCTGTTGAGGTATGAGAAAAATGAGGTTATGGAGAGAAGGGAAAAGTCAGGAAACGACAGGTTATACGAGAGATAGAATGCTTTAAAGCACCTCCATGCTATAAGGTAAGATTGGATGGTTCTGGGGGTACTGGCTTGGAGGAGTCAAGTGATGCATCTAGGAGGGGTTTTAAGGTCAAGTTCAAGTTGAGTTTTATTGTCATTCCGCTATATGTAGGGACATAGAGTGGAACGAAATGTCATGCCTCACAGGACCACAGTGCTACATATTTACATAAATACAGACATACAACAAGGCAAGTAATAGCATGTGTAAACCTATATACCGCTAACTTACAAAGAGAGGTTGTCTGACTATACATATATTTAATATGAATAGTTACCTATACATAAAGACAGATGCTTCACAAATGCTGTTAATGAGATTATGCAATTATAAGCATATTTAAGTCGAGCAGCTAGCTGGTGAAGGGGGGGGGGGGGGTATATGGGTTTTTCATAGGGGACACATTTAAGAGTGGCATCAGAGCGGGGCCTTTATTAATACACTGAATAGTTGTTTCGCTGTCACAATGAACTAGAATACTGCTGTTGTAAGCCAAGAGTAAAAGATGATGCAAGATAAAAGGCCCTGTGGGATATGCGCATTGCGAAGTTTAAGTGTTCGAGCAGGGATAGGAGTTTGTGCTTAGGATAATTCTTGTTGCGTCTACCCTCATAGACATCCCAAAATTTTCTATCAATTTGTTTTCCTTAGAGAGGCCTGGAAATGTATGGAATCTAAGTTAATGCCAAGGAATTTGGTGGATGTGGCTGCACCCATCCTATTCTCCTAGGACATAGCAATACTCTGCGAAAAATGTTTTGAACTGTGAAGATATGTGCAGCTGGGATGGCGAGATGATTAAGAAATCGTCAAGCAGGTGAATAAGGTGCATGATTGTATAGTTGTTAGTCAGGATCGATTATCAGGGCAGAGTGTGCCCCAATAAGGGCACTGATTGCACTGGGTGACACAAACAGCGCATTTAGCTGAGAACACTTTATGGTAGGTGTAGAAATGGCAACCTCCGTTTGATAACATGAGCTCCGCTATGATGGCCTGATAATTGTTAAGCTTGCGCCGCCTATGTGGGAAGGCTGAAAAGATTATATTGTGTACTTGCTAAATGCGATGACAAACTTGAAAAAAGGATGCATGACTAAAAAGCATGACAGCATGACTAAAAAAATCCTGCAGTCTATTTGCCGACTGGATGTAAGGGGAAGCAGAGATAGAAGGGAGGATAGATTGATAAGATGCCAAGTACATAATTGATTAGGAGTAAAACTGCAAAAAACACACAAATAAACAATAACCATAACAATTAAACAATTAAAAAATAATCATAACAATTGTCCAATGACAATATTATTATCGAAGAATATTCATGTAGTTCTGAGGTTTTTTATATATGAAAATGCCCTAAATGAAATCAATCTAATAAATTTAATTAAATAGGATAATCAGATGACCAAGAAAATAGCAATACAGATATTGACTCATATAGAGAAGTTATCTTATTAAAGATTGAATCATCACATTCAGTGCTGTTTCAAAGAAAGGCTCGGCTAATAACTAAAGGCTATCACCAAAATGACATTAAATCAAAGCTTCGAATAAACTTAATATGACAAATATATGCAAATAAGTATCATCAACTGTTAAGTAATGAAGAATTAACTTATAGATGTTTTTACAAACACAAAACCAAAGTTCCACTAGGGGGTGCCAAACTATGTAAAACTATGTAAGCGACAAGTAAACTTCTGAATAGATTATCTGCACAGGTTGTAATACTAATCCATAACTGATTCTTTAGGAGGAGAAATTTGTGTTGATTGCTAGACACCCTGGGACGTCCTGAATCCTTTTTCACTGCAGTTGAACCTCTCTCCTTGAAATTCTTGATGATCTAGTAAATGGTTCTTTCAGGTGCAATATTCTTTGCAGCCATCCTTGCATGTGAGGCCAATTTGATGCAAAGCAACCATTGCTAACACAAGAACACATTGATTGGAAGCACTTCTGCCCTACTTTTATAATAATCAGTCTTATAATCCAATCAGGGGTGCGTTTCTCATACAATGACGTAACTCGCTGCATTCTAAGTATGATGCATCATTCAAGAAATCAACTAGCTATTCAGAACCGTATTGATGCATACTGGTTGTTCAACCACGTTGGTTAATGATTTCATGCAGGTGGCGGAGTAATAACGGATTCTTTTAATGAATCCGTTTGAGATTGCTTTGAGATTAATGCTAGATTTTTTACTTTAAATTACACATGGCATCTGAGGACTAATTCATTTCTCAGTTTTTCTCAGTATTTTGCTTTATTTCCAAATTCAATAGGCTCGTTTTTATGTACTAGAGGATACAAATTGTACTGAATGTCAGCATGCTTATTTTGCTCAAGATTAGAATTTATTAAGTCCTCATGTCATAAAAACAAGAAGCTATTCTTCTAACCACAGCTTGAGAGTTGTCGTTCCAACCACACAACTTTGCAGTGCTGTTTGCAAATGTTCGTTGGAACTATGGTTTTGGAAAACACTGACTCATTGAATGCTGATAATGACGGAACTTGCGACCATAGTTCGTAATGATGTTTTCTGGAAATGCACCCCTGAATGATAGCTGGTTTAACTGACTAGTACTTGTTTACACTTTCCCATGTGCTGATGATATGATTAGTGAAGCTGGTCATGTTTTTCCATGCAGGGTCGAAAACAGTGAAATTTGTGTTTTTGTGATAAAGTTCTTTTCTTTTTCTCCTACTCTTTTTTTTTTTTTTTTTTTTTTTGCCAATGAAGCTTTTGGCAATTATTTAGATTCATCTGATCACTCTGCACAACAATCTATAAACAATGTGAATTGACCACAACTAAGCAAGCAAACTTTGGAGAGACAAAATTTATGTCACTGCCATTTGGCCACGGGTGTATATAAGACTTTGCAAAATATGACAAAATGTAATGTGGCCTTAGTTGTAGAAAGAACAGAAAGTGTTATAGGACACAATGCTGACTCCGTTTATCCCAGTGGAGAAAATAATATCTGTTGTCTTTTTATTTATCTGATCATAGTTACAGTTTTTGAAAGAAAATCTGTCATATAACAAGTTTGTTCAATGTAATCTGATTGCAAAATAGTGAGTTGGCCAAAAATAATTTCCTTTGTTTTGCTGACATCCAAGTCTGTTTTACGCTTCATTCATCACTGATGGAACAAACAATGGTGGTGTCATCAGTAAATTTGATAATGTGGTTGCTGAAGTGGAGACAGTCATAGGTGAATTGTGAGAAGCCAATTATTTAGAACTGAGGCAGCAGATCTGTGCAATGCAGGTGCTCTGAAAAAATTAACCTTTCTTTTAGGATTAGTTGAGGACACAGTATTTTGCTGCGGTTTTCATGCCAAAATGCTTCATAAGAGCGTGATATGCGCTATTTTGTCAGATTTCTATTAAGAAGAAAGAACTTTGCAAGGTGGGAGAGTGAGACATTCCCTTTCATAAGTTCACTCTACACTGCGTATCCGCCGATATGGGAATGGTATACCATAAGGGCTTCACCCACCTGAGGATTATCCGAAAGGAAGAGGAAAGAGTTTAAACAAGAGGGGAAAAGCCTCCAAGACCACCTGCTAGAAGCGAAATGAGGTCAAACTAACCTTAGCAATATACCCTTGCCTAGGTCACAGCAAGACTTTAACCAGACTCGGGGCAAAGTGCATAAAAGAGGGGGCCCTATAGTTCAAAATAGTGTCGGGATCTCAGCTAAGAGACCGGAACATATTACGTGCTTCACTCAGGGGCCACACCCACACTTTCTAGACAGACCAGGTCTAAGAACCATGCCTGAGTGGGCCAGAATGGGGCTACCAGCAACAGATGTCTTACTCTGTCTGTCTGTACTCTGAGCAGAACCGCTGAGAGCTGTTGGATTGGTGGGAAGGCTTAAAGTCTGGTCCTGGGCCACTCTTGACTCAGAGCATCCACTCCCAGAGGTGACGGAGGAGAAAGGGAAAACCAGAGCATGCAATGCATGGTCATGCTCGAAGAAAAAAATTCTACTTCCACTTGGCCGAACCTCTGCCATGTTAGAAAGGAAGGACAGAAATTTGGCCTATAGTCAAAGAAGGATATGCCTTCACCAGCCTACACAGGGGATGGGAATGCAGTCCTTCTTGGCGATTATAGTAAGAGACCACAGTCATGTTGTCAGTTCTCACCAATATGTGATAGCTCCTCAAATCGGGCAAAAACCATTTGAGTGCCAGAAACACTGTCAGAATCTCCACATAATCTATATGCCAGCCATGATGCGCCCCTTCCAAGCTCCAAAAGTCGAACGTTCCAGATAGATTGGCCCCCATCCCGTAAGGGATGCGTCTGTCATGATAATTTTATGACGACTGAATGCACCTAGCTGGACTCCTCTGAAAAGGAGCAGGGACCTTTTCCATGGACGCAAGGCACTGCATAAAATCATGACTTTGCGGAAGGGGTGGCAGGCAGGCGGACCCAGTGGCTCTTGATCCACCATAAATGGCCTCATGTGGAGCAAGCCCAAATTAACCACAGGTGAAGCTGCTACCATAAGACCCATCAATCTGTGACTTAAACCTTCATGGACTAGACGCCCTGTTCTGACTGGCCTAGAAAGTTTTGTAATGACAGAATATGTGCTGGAGACAGATGTGTCCGCATCGCGTGAGAATCCAAGTCCACGCATAGAAAAGTTGCTTGCTGACGTGGCAGCAGCACGCTTTTGTAGGTTCACATGTGATCCTGGTCTCCTCAAATGATCAAGTGCCAAGTCTCGATGAGCTACTGCTGAACCATGTAATTGAGCTAATATCACCCGTGTCCATACACTTTGTGAATGTTCGAGGAACTAGAGCCAATCTGAGCGGAAGAACACTGTATTGGTAAGCTTTGCCCCGGAAAGCAAACCTGATGAACATCATGTGTCGGTCTACATGTGAATGTATCCATCCATTTAGATTGATGGTCATGAACAAATCTCTGGATTTGTTCGGATTTGAGACAAGATGGTCACATCAGCATCTTGAATCTAATTACTAGGAGCACAAGATTTAGGCAACGTATATAAATAGACGCCCTTTCTCCAAAAGTGAAAAAATATTTTTTTCTCCAAAACGACTCAAAGACAAGACCTCCCCAGGATGCATAGTCGTGGGAAGAATCCCACTGAAAGGAGAAGGCCCTTTTCGAAATTGAATGGTGTTACCATGCTGAACAATGCGTAACACCAATTGCAAAAACTTGGGCAGGTGTTGCCATTCTGCCAAATAACCTGCCAGGGGCTTTAACCGTTTTACTCTTGGAACCTGCCGAACTGCATCCTTTTATTGTAAAGCCTCCAGGTTCTGCAAAAACAGGAAACACATGTGGAGTACCACATTCAAAGAATTTATTTAAGACTGACCTTCCTGCATAGGGCTCCAAAATACATGAGTGGCGGAGAAAACTTCTAAAGCAGAAATCGGTCCAATCGCCTGATTTCGCAGGCCCACCACATCGACAGAGGGGGCTTTGAATGCCGTCATAAACGGGCCATGTGCACACAACCCAAGGACCTTCCCTTGAACTATGAAAGCTTGGAAGCACGGATTGTCTGAAGCATTGGTTGTTGAAAAGGCCCGGCCTGAAACTACCCGAGGCGCAACATGCCACGAGACAGTGACAACAGGAGCCAAAAGGCCACAATGAAAGAGACGAATACGCTTGTGCGGTTCATCCAAATTCCCCAACTGGATGCTTGGCCTCCGAGGATGAGCGAAGAAATCAGGAGCTACTGCTGGGGTCCTGAGAACGAGAGACCCTGGCCATTGAACTGGCAGCCGCAGGCAAATGTCTGCAGGCAAACCTTTGGACAAGTTCTAGGACCCCAGTCTGAATGAGGGGGTTCCACAGATGATGGCTCTCCTGCACCTCACAGGGGGTGCTGTGGAGAAACAGAGCATAAACAAACTGTTTGTGTCTGCCGCCCAGTCGCCCTAAATCTGTGTGGGATGAGCTGGTGAAAAACACTGCTGACTGCTGTTTCACTGCCTGAAATTTCTCCACCACAGTAGTAACAGACTCCCCAAATAGGCTGTCTTTTGACATGGAACATCTAAAAGGAGAGTTTTATCCTTCTCTTTGATGTCAGTAAGAGTAAGCCAAAGATGGCGCTTTTTTAATAATAAGAGTACATCGTAATAACACGCTGTGAAAATAACAATACCATTGAATTAATCTGTGCTTATTTTTCCCCCAGACAGATGCAGTTGTTACCTAAAAATTTATGACATGAGAAATCAAATTTGCAAAACTCTTTTGACATATAAGAGTTCTTTGTACCATTAAAACATCCTGCAAGTTTCATACTCGAATAAATAAACAAAGCATTTCTTTAATCGATCTCCAAAAACAGCTTGTTTGGATAATAGGGAATACTGGCAAAAAAATGTGCATATGACTACCATAGGCCGCACCCACTGGCATTCAGTTGCTTAATGGCTGACATTTGCTTACATCGGATGTGAGCATTGCGCCACATCGCTTCAATAGCAAATAGCATGCATTATAATCACTGACGTTTACAGAATACAGGTGAGCTTTTAGTTTCTGACATACTCCACACACTTGGAAGAGTAATAGAACATTTGTTTTGACGCGTCTGGTTTAAAAAGGTTTGGTTTGCGTCTCTGTACAGACTTCCGAAGGATCCCAGTGTCCAAGTGTATAGTTTTCAAAGAAACATTTGCTGGAAGCGTAAATAAATGATTTCATAATGTAAACAAACAAACCACGTAGAGCCGGTTCACAAACAAAAGATAGAAACATCTATTTCAAAATATTCAAAAAAACTATAATAGGATCTCAATCGTAAATAACACTGGAACCTGTAAAGACACACATGTATCTGTAAGACAAGAATGACTGAACGGCTGGTCATTCTGACTGCGTGGGTCACATTTTAAGTCCTCCTGTGATTATGTGTCCCATATTGACCACCTGGAGCCTGCCTGATAAAAAGTCAAGTGCCCGGTTTCAGATAGATTTACTGAGCTTCGGGAGTTTTAAGGATGGTTTTGATGTATTTATAATGTTGAAGGTGGAGCTGGGGTCAATAAATCAGTACACACATCCCAGCATATGTATAAACAGCTCAAGGGCTGTTTGCAAGGCTGGAAAAGTGGTGTCATACATTGATTTGTTTGTTCAGTATGCAACTGCTGAGGGTCCAAGGATTCATGAATGATGCTGTCAGTAAAGGACATTACCATTTGTACCAGTTACATGCTACAGAAGTAAAACTGCAGAAATAACCAGTTTTCTAGTAGTTACAGTTTGTTTGAAACAACATAAATATTTAATTCTCTCATCATTTACTCACCCTCATTCTGTCCCAGATGCATATGACTTACTTTTTTCTGTGAAAAGGCAAACCGAGATTTTTAGAAAAATAGTCCATCTCTGTGAGTCATATGATGCAGATGGATGGGTCCTTCAAAGTTGACGCCCTTAAAAACCAAACAAAACATGATATTTTATTAACAAAGTCCTGGAGGAGCAGGTTCAGACAATTAACCTTATTAGCACAAGTGCAGAGCATTCAGTTAATCAACTCAACCAATGGCAAGAGGTATAAATACAGCAGATTTACCTTCATCTAAGCGTTTATCAGCATTCCTCCTCCACCCCATTTCTTCACTTCTAGTTCTATCTATTTTTACTCTGTACTCTGGGTTTGGGCCAATATTCTGAGCTTGGAGCCCTCCCACCGGACAGCACGCCAAATACGCAAAAAAACTTTTACTCTATTTAATTATATGTACATGTGAACTCGTGAAACTACGGTAATCCATAAAACCCTAGTTGATGAATCAATGTCTTGTGAAACAATACTATGCTTTGAGACACATTTCTAAACTCACATTCATAATTTAAACACACCCTCTGCTATTTAGGGAGAAGTGGGTAGGATTAGGTTCAGGGGTAGGGATATGGTTATGATTAAATTTTTTGGTAGGGATGTAGTTCCAGGATCAGCAAAATATGTTGACCCAGGAATGCGTCTAACTCATCAAAATCAGGATGTGCTGAGTTGTCCCTAGAAAAAGGGTTTTTCATATGTGTTCATGTTCTTTATGTCTTCCCACTGTAGTCTGACTGAAATGGCAAATAATCTTAGGGTACGTTTACACAACAATGATGAACTAAAAAATGGTTTTTCCTCTGTGTTTTTGAACAGTTTCAAGTACAGATGACAATGTTGTCAAAATGATCTTTGTTTACACGGACACACGAAAACGAATAAAAATGCTGTATGATTCATGCCAGGCCAGTAGTTGGCAATGTCACTTTGTAAAGAAACACACGCCTTCAGACTGAACACGTAATACGAATGTGCACGATATCACCGTTTTCACAAATTCGCATTCTCTTTTTAAGGTTCACTCAGCGCTGCATATATGCATTGGAAATGCCCTCAGGGCGATGCTGATTGTCTGAACCCATATAGAATCACGCCAATTTATTTGCTGATAGCTCAGGCGCTGCCTCAGCAGCACTACATCTCTCACTCTTGATACAGTGAACTCACCATCTCCTCCTCAGATTTTCTTATTCAGAAGCAGTTTATCTGGCCCATGCTAGTTAAGCTATCTCTTTGGATATTTAATGTTTGTGCTTTAGTGACCGCATTTCGTGGAAATTGCTTCGTTCTCCTCTTGGTGAAGATCTTCATCATTGCAGGCCGTCATGATCTCGCTTCATTGCTTGCTTTATCCGTGCAAGACTTGCTTATTTCGAGAAGCTCTCCCCTGTTGCTCGCGGGTAAATGAAGCAACTGACGCTCTTCATGAATCCGAGGCCTGGGATTCAGATGTCGAGCTCGAGGCTATGGACGTTTGCAGTTCCTGCCATCTTCTTCCCTGAATCTTTAACTTTGTTACACTGTTATGTTTCGGGTTATGATCGTAACTCACTACTGAGATCACATTGCCCAGTTCAGCAGCTCCAACAGTGGTGATGCTCTGGAGTGTCTGACTGACTGGAGGTAACCATGATCTTGAGGCTGGAGGAAGTCCTCCACTAGCTGGTCCTCAGACTTAGGACAACTAAGGAGGCCCCTGATGGTCTGTCCTCTACAGCAGGGGTCCCAAACTTTTCCATTCCAGGAGTCGGGACCTACCCAGACAAGTATAATATATCTCAAGAGCTACCAAAATATTTAAGATTAGAAAACAATTGACATTACTGTAAGCTTAATCTTCTTAATCAAAAGTTTGATATGACAGAAATTGAGTAGGCTGTTTAATAAAAAATAAAATTTACATAGTACAACTGTAATATTTCAATACTAATATTTATGTTTTAAGTTCTTCATTTACAGGAGTTAAAGAGTATATGAAATATCTCCATAACATGAAATACATGCACTGCAGTCCAGATATGAACTGTAATCCGCACTGCGGAGTTCAGAGTGGAGAAACGCCCCCGTGCTCGTACCGTGTGTGTACATGTGATACAGACAGTTCTCGTTCCCTTTTACAAGACAGTATGTGATGGTAGGTAGCCAAGTCCACACGAAGGAACAAAAACAACACACTCTTTATGTGTCTCTGAAAGACAAAAGAGCTGAGTTGAACAGATGACAGAGATGAATGAACAGACCTGAAACAGCCTTTCATCACATTTGAGTTCTTAGAACAAAGTTTTTGTAACATCCTTTAAACATTTATAATGACAACTAACAAAATCAATAAGTTGTGTGTGCTATTTTAAATGAATATCATTGGAATGTGAGGAAAGTTTTGTAGCCTGTCTCATAGTTATTGTGTCTAACTCTTTATTTAACACTTTCAGAACAATATTCATGAAATCACCACATATTGTCTTTATTATTTGATGAATGTTCTCATATGCAGGCACAGAAATTTTTTTGAACATCATTCTTAGAACGTCCTTTAAATTAAGGATCACTACTTTCTGGCTTAAAAAATGGTTTAAGGTTGTGACAATTAGTGTTGACACCTGAAGTTAACAAACAGAGTCACTGAAGGAAAGAGGAGCAAACATTTGAAGTGGTGAAGTGCTCTGATTCACTGATCACATCTGAAGTATAGTCACTGATTAGAAGTGTTTTGTTATTGGCACATGGCTACTGGCCATGTGATACTATTGTGTAAAAACTTTCTGAAAAATGAAAACGTGAGCAGGAAGTGAATAAGTATTTTTGTACTTTTTGTCTCAAAACCATGAAATATAGTCCAACTTGCTCCAGGCTTTCCTATTAAACTAGACTATTTTTTGTTTCTCCTAGTAAATTGTAGGCCTAAAGTTTCTTAACAATCTTCAGCAGTATGAAGTATCATATTATAGGTTTGAATTTTGCTAGTCTCTAGCTACTCTCTCTCTCTCTCTCTCTCTCTCTCTCTCTCTCTCTGCTGAAGTGGCTGGTGGGGCAGTGGTTGTTTCCTCTCACCGCCACATGAGGGCAGTAGATATCGCTTACATGACACTGCATCCTCCATGTCATTTTTACCTACCTAACACTATAGTATGGTTGTTTGCTAACGTTCTAGAAATTGTAACTTAATTTCCCTTTTAACTGATCTCCAAATACTCCTATTAGGCAGTGTTCCATACACTGCTGATAGACTGACTAAATTTTCCAACACAACGCTGCATTGCACAGATCCCCAGCACTGTTCCTTGAGGCACACCAACAGTATTAGATGTCTTTTTTGATGTCTCCCAACCTGATCTATTCATTTCAGATCTCTAACGAGCTGGTGAGTTGAAGCAGGTTTCTTGTTGGCCAATTTTAGAAGACATGATCTTTTTCTCTAAATTGTTTTTGAACATTCTTGTACAGAAATATGTTTTAGATACACAAAGTAACCATGATAGCATCATCACCAAAAGTAATTAAAGGTGCAATATGTAAAATTTTGTATTAAAATATCCAAAAACCACTTGCACGGTGTTATTTATTTTGTTCAACTATGTACTTACATTATCCTAAATATTTCCATGAATTTGTAAATTCAGAGAAATTCACAATTTTAAATAGTGCCCGTCCCTCCCTCGTCACTTGTGTCTGTCAATGGCGTAATATCTGTATAACAGTAATATACTATAATTATCCCTGGTTTCCGCTTGTACTGCACAGTAACCATTGCAACAGACACTGACAGCTGCGTAACGTCTAGTGGCGTGCTGTTGTTGTTTCGTTCAAACATTATGGACCATGGCAAGCAAACTTTGGGACAAAAGGAGATAAATAAAACGAGGATCAATATTGGCGTGGCATTTCTGAGATGGCGAGAGCTTTGCAACAAACTTTGACTTGATGGGGACGCCACTCTTGCTTACTGTTAAGTTTCATACAGTCAACAAACTAATACACAGAATAACATTGCAACTTTCAACACACTCAAATGCAGTTTAATATGATTAAGTTAGACTAAGTGAAACAGCGCTGCGTTACCTCACAATTTTAACTCATCAAATAAACTGACCTGTATGAGTAGCATTTGAGCACTTGCGAGTAGTTCGGTAAAATGAAATGTCCTCTTTCCTTTATTCCCAGGACTCGCGTGTGATATCCGTCTCTCATTAGTAATTGCGCCCGCAATTCTCGGTCACGCCCAGCTTCAATCGGCATGACGACAAGTTCCATCTTCCACTCGTTCACTGCGTCATCAAACTACGCCTTTGTTATTATATTAAAGAGTTTAGCGACCACTAGTGGCGAAAAAAATACATATTGTGCCTTTAACTGTGACTGCTTTACTATAACAAACATGCTGTTAATGACCTTACATACTCCACACTGAGCAGCTTCGTAACATGGAGAGTGGACAGAGTTCCATCTCTTCCTCCCACAAACACACACAACACATTAAATTAGGTCAAAAGAGGTGTTTATTTTGTGTAGGGAAGCTTCTATTTTCTTGAAGGATAAAACAGGTAACTCGGACACAGTGTCGGGGTAAAGAAAGGGATTTTCTAGCTAGTTTTAAATGTCTTCCCTAGAACAAAAGAACAAAAGAAAAGATTCAATTCTTACCTCCCTGCTTACCGATAAACAGGAAAAAACATATCGTTAAACAAAAGAGGGTCTTCCACTGCGCACACAGTCAATCAGATTAAAAAGGCAATTACATCTAATACATTTATCGGCCTTCCACTGCTAACTATTCAGACTCCTCGCAAGGAGGTTAACAGGGCATAAGAGCACACAGCAAACCGGCAATGGTACACAATGTTTGGGAAGCACGTACACACACGCTACAATACAAGGTAGCAAGAGAGGGAACTCAAAGAGCAGGCTTCTCACACAACTTAAATCCACATTTTGAGTCACTTCAGCCCCACAAATGAAAACAATAGGACCTGTTACACTCAAATGGGAGAGTGAGAAAAGAGAAAGCACTAACATATATATGCACACTGTTTACTCAAGACAGCAATAATTGAATGAAACAAAAAAGTTACGTACAGACCCATTTAACAGATCCATAAAATGTTAGAATAGTGAACTGCTGCCCTCGATGACATACAGTAAGCTAACAAAGTACAAACAACTGTCTGGCACTGCATACATAGTGTTATGCGTATAGCTGAAGGCATAGCCTTTAAAAGTGTACTCCATTTGTCCGCACTATTTCTCTCCAGAAGTTATGACAAAAAAAATGTCTTTTGTATTCTTTTAAACTAAAGATGCGGCTATCTCATAACCTCCTCACATAAGTGCTTGTCAATACAGTATTTTGTTTTGTTATTGTTGTGTCTCTTTAGTTAACTGATTAGTGAAAAACAAATTCAATGTGCATGTGCGACCTACACATTGAAAGTATGTGCGTTACAAAAACGGGTGGCATGCATACAGTACGCACGTTCTGGTGTTGAACTTTGCGTCATGTGCACTGTACGTGGACACTCATCTGTGCGAATAAACCAAAGCATACTTTGGCCTTTACATAACAGGCTATATCCACCTTATTTTTCATTTTATGCAATTGTGTGTTTCTTACCTGTAACACAGTCCAATGAGTACGGGAAGAAGGAGGCGGGAACCGGCGAACGTTAATAACTTTTAATAAAATAAATAAACAAACAATAAAACGAAAGTAAAGGGGCGGCAGTTCCTCACTGCGACTGCCGCCCACACAAACACAATAAAACACAACATAAAGTCTAGGCCTGGTCCTCTCTCGTCCTTCACTGTCGTTGCTCCTCTTTTATGCTTCCGGAGCTCCTCCGTGAGAGATACGAGACCGGTGCGCCGAGCAGCTGAAGCTCATTATCACCTCGCGCCGTTCCCTCACAGCTCTCGCCCGCCCTGCTCGTCACATTACCATATTATTTTAATATATTGTTTTAATTATAAATTATTTATATATTAGTTTTATTGTAGTGCAAACAGTTTTACATTTTACTGAACTTTGATATTCTTCCAGTTATTTCCCTACAGCTTCTAATAAATCTCACACATTCACAGAAAACACCTTACTTCCATGCTGAAAAATAAGGTGTACTTTATGTTGGTGTAACACTGACCCGACGAAGACAAAGATGATTATAAAATAAAACAGGATTTATTAAAGAACACAGAACAGGCAGCTAAATAACACTCCAAACGATGCTACGCACAAACAACACTGGACAATGAGTGACAAAAAACAGAGGAACTTCAATAGACAGAGATAACGAACTAAATGATAAGCAGCTGTCATCATTTAAATAGTCTGGTTCAGAGTTAGCTATAGAGTTTCTCTGTACCTTCCACCTCTCCCAGTGCCACCTGTATACGGGATTTATGGATCTCTGTTTATGCTGCAGCATCAAATCTTACATGCTCACAGCAGCATGGTGAGTATCTATTGGCAGTAGCCACGTTTCAGTTCATACTTGCTTTGCAGTAGAACCAGCACGCGTGGCAGATAATCTGCCATATTCAGTAAAATACTACAACTACTTTGAGAGTAGTCATGATTTAACTGTATTATGCTATGACTTTCTGTTCATGGACATCGTTACTTCTCTACCAAAGCTATCATTTGACTTGATTTGACTAGAAAACTTTATATTTAGTTTGTACAGACTTGTTCATTGATATTGCATCCTTTTTGATGCTCCATAGCTTCAGTCTCTATTAATTGTAATTATGTGGAAAAGAGTGACCAGGACATTATTCAAAAGTTCTCTTTTTGTGTTCCATAGAAGAGAAAAAGTCATGCAGGTTTAGAATGACATGAGGGTGAGTAGACATGGCAGAACGTTGTTTGGGTGAACTATCCCTTTAATTGTTGTTGACAGATTAGGGATGCTGTCCTAATTAGTTTATGAAACACTTCAAAGCAAAGTTCAAAGTGGTAGTTATTTACCTTCTTTATTAGATAATCCAGCTTCCCAACATCAAATAAACAGCACTATACTTCAGGCCACAAAGTGTTAATGCCTTCGCTCTGAATATCTGCTTTATCTGTTGCTGCTCTCTTACCTGACAAATATGGTGTTTTATTTTTATCAGTTGCTTGATAATGTTTGTTCCTTTATCCAAGAATCCAAACCAATGTGAAAACATACAATGTAAAAAATGGTTGTATTTTTACTGTAAGACTGTAGAAAGACTGTAAAAATGCTACAGTAAAACCTGTTAATTGGTTTACTGTAAGTTTCATTACTGTATAAGATGTTACATGTTGTTAAATTAATGTTTATCGCATTATTTTAGTGTTGTGTGTTACCATGATGTTGTTTTGTATTTGTGTACAGTATGACACTATGCACCTTCTAAATATCAGTATTTACTTCAGCTTGTGGAATAACTGCTTGTGATGAAATTTGATTCATCATGTGGTTTTCTATTTACCACCCGTGTTATTATGGAGATTGACAGGATATGTTAAAAGTACAAAACAGATTTAGTAGCAGGGTGGCCTTGCTAATTCAGCAGAAAATGTTTGATTTACTGGTTATTTATTTATTTATTTTTTAAAAGGAAAATTAGTTTTAAATTGTAAAATTTACAGGTTGTTCTGTAAACATGTTTACATTTTTACTGTATTTTTACATAATTACTCTGGCAACCATGGCTGCCAGTTTTTTTTTTTCTGTAAAAACAACAAGATTTTTTGGTAACACTTTATTTTACATTGTCCTTGTTACACATGTTACTAGTAACTAGTAATTACAGTAGAATATGCATAATTACATACAATTAACTTAAACCAAACCCTAATCCTAACCCTACAGTACATAATGAATATCACTCTGTACTCACTACTGTAACAAGGACACCTTAAAGGCATAGTTCACCCAAAAATAAAAATTATCCCATGATTTACTTGCCCTCAAGGCATCCTAGGTGTATATGACTATCTTCTTTCAGACGAACACAATCGGAGATATATTTAAAAAATCCTGGCTCTTGCAAGCTTTATAATAGAAATGCATTGGGGGCACGATTTTGAAGGCCAAGAAAATCCATCTATCATAAAAATAATCTATACGGACTCCATACAGCTTATTAACTACAATAGCTTCCGGCAGATGGCCGTATGCATCGATTTGCGGTGTAAGAGTAACCCCTGACCCGACGCATGACGCAGTGATGAACGCGGAAGCACAGAGGATAGAGCAAAACAAAACACAGAATTAGAAGTCTAAAACTAGAAATTTGATATAAGAGCTTGAGCTTTTTGCACATCCCTATTTGTTTAAACTGCAAGAGGCGTCTAAACTTACAATACTCCTACATCCTACGTCATACATCGCATTAGCGTTTACTCTTGTGGCGACTTGCGGTTGTCTGCCAGAAGTTAGTTATTTTATTTTGTAAAGTTTTAAATATGGATTTTTCTTACAAAAACCCATTGCTTTGCTTCAGAAGGCCTTTAGTAACCCCCTGAAGTCCTATGGATTATTTTTATGATAGATGGATGCATTTTTGGGGCTTCAAAATCACACCCCCATTCACTGTAAAGCTTGGAAGAGCCAGGATATTTTTTAATTATATCTCTGATCGTGTTTGTCTTGAAAGGGGATAGTCATATACGCATAAGATGGCTTGAGGGTGAGTAAATCAAGGGATAATTTTTTGGTGAACTATCCCTTTAAGGGTTATCTCCCTGATGCTGAATTAGTTAAATAGTGCTTGAGGAGGGCACTGAGCTCAGTAGCTCATAGCTGTGATTTAGAATCACCTCAGATGTAAAGTAACACCCCTTTCTCCCTCTCTCTCTCTCTAATAAATGTCTCATACCAAAAAACACTTCCTGAAAACCAAAAATGAATGTGCATGACTTTGTGTAAGCTGACACTGAGAGTATTTGGAAAATATGAGCATTCCTGTGCACTATTTTGTCAAGAAGGGCCTGAAAACTTAAGAAGAAAAGTTTCTCTAGTCTAGCTGCATTGTTGAGTCTGTCAGTGCAGGCAGAGAATTACAGAGCCCAAGAGAGACCATCATTCAGAATCCATCTCACAGAGCCTCACAATGCCTGAATTAACGCAGAGCCAGTGTTACATTGTGCTGTGTACTTCATGACCTTCCATGCTGTGTAATCATGTAGAATCAGCCACAATTCTCACTGTTTCATGTTACTGTGACCTAGTTTAGTTTCAATAACATTTGCATACTTCATCAAAACTTTCACCATTTTGAATTATTTTCAGCATGCTTTATTTTTACATTTTCTTCATATGTAGCTGTTTTTAATGAATGGTTCTTGTGATCTTTTAGATTCTAAGCATTTGTTAGCACTTTCTAGAGAACAACGTCAAAAACAACAACATACAATAAAATTATCTATACATGATGGAAATCTTTTATAATATTGAAATGCATGAGCCATTGTGTCATGTTTGGTTTCCATGTTGTATGGGGATTTTCCATAGACATAATGATTTTTATACTGTGCAAACTATATATATTTTATACCTTAACCTGGAAATACTTTATACCAGGAAATATTTTATACCAGGAAAACTTTCTGCATTTTTACTTTTTCAAAAAACATAACTTAGTATGATTTATAAGCTGTTTTCCTTAAGGGGACTAAAAATGTCCCTACAAAGACAAGGATTTTGGATTTTGGTCTTTTTGTGGACATTTTGTCCCATAGCGTAGCATTTACTTGAACCACACACACACACACACACACGCACACACACACACACACACACACACACGCACACACACTAAGCTAAGCTATATATGAGGACATTCAATAGACTACTTTTGTTGCTATTATAAATAATATAATCTAAACCCATCCCACATATTAACCCAAACAGTTTCTGCATTTTCACAATTCTTTATATAACATATTTTTTACTGTTTATATTTACTTGATTTTAAAAACAAGGTTTTTGTCAGATTTAGCTCACTTCTGAATAGAAATTTAAAAACATTTTTAAGCTTTATTGGTAATTTATCTTTCATTCAGTATTCATTTTATATTTTATTTCATTTCATTTTATGTAATATTTTAACACGTTTCAACTGTTTTTGTCAATTGATCAGCACCGTAAATTTATAACCTTTTATTTTTGTTATATTAATATTTTTATCTGACAAAACATGAAATGTTCTTTTGACGTGATACTTTTGGCTTAAAACAATACATTTTCGTGTTTACAAGCTATAATTATACAGTGAGCACACAATCCCATTATTTTTTCCAACAGTAACATGAAATTGTATAAAAAGACAATGATTGAGTAGCCTGCTGCATAAATACACTCTCTTTGTTACAATAGTGAAGTACACTCAGACTGATCATCCTACACTGAATTGCACAGAAATGAAAAATCACAGTCACATGATGAAGGGGGCGGGACTCTCGTACCATTGAGCCAATAGGAGCGCACGTCAACCCGAGCTCTGTAGATCAGGGAGTAGCATGAATAACGGTACTCCACAATATTTACTGAAATGTTTCATCGCCACACCGACGACGGGCGTCCATGGCGCATACAAACAAACCATTAAATAGCCAGTATTGGCCTTTTCGCCTATAGATTGATACGAGCACTTCAGCGCTGTGAACTATTTTTTCAGTCTTAAGATGGCCTGGATCTGGAAGGTAAGTCGAGCAACTGAGTGTTTGTATTGCTTTATATTCAGTACTGTATGTATGAATGCACATTAATGTGCTGCTCAGATTACATTCGTGGTGTTGGGATTTTAAAATCTGAAGTGTGCAGCGAGAAACCGAGGGTCATATATCATATACCTCGGTGCTTTTGTAATGAATGTAACTGTGTGGTTGAAGCATTGAAACATTGTTCAAGTGTGATATTGTGCTTACACTTTGCGACCAGATTTTTGATGTTGGCTGGTTTATATCTAAAAACACTAGTGACAATGTCTGATTCTGCAAAGACCATTCGTTATGAGAGGCATAAAATGCAACAAAGTTATTAGTTTATATGCACTTTATTACAACAAGTGATGTAAATTCATGCTTTTATATCGTCTCCTGGAGGTTTTGCAACCTTCTGTTCAAAAACAAATGAAGACCTTCATGCATCATGATACCGCCACTCTTTATGTGTTGGTTTGAGGGTTTGTTTTGTCTGGATGGATCATTCTGTCAATTGTGATTTGAAAAGGGACAGTAAAAACATCAAGACCGAACATACTTGAATCTCTGTTCTTGTTTTGTCAGACATAAAACAACATTTTTTAAAAAGAAACATTATTTTGAGCAGAATTTAGAACACATTGTTATCATTTTTCAATCATTTCCTAGCAACGGGAAAGATTTAACAGTCTGGTATTGTGTGATCCTCAGTAGTTTAGTGTATGATGCTCAGTTTTTTTCTGTAACCATTTGCAAAGTTGGTAAGCGTATAATGCCTAGGGTTGTAAAATCTGCTTAGTTTATAAAAGTAGTGTATTTCAGCCTTAAATCCCGACAGCCACATTTCTATTTTCCTTTTTTATATAAATCTTAGTTCTTGTAGTATTTTTTAAAAGTTTTGTTCAGCTAGTGTTGTTCATCACTGTGATTCTTATTATTAAGTAGTAGTACTTAACAAGCAAAGACAATCTTTCATAGGTTTGATTTGTACTATCAAAACTTTGCTTTGTTTGAGCATTCTAACTCGGCCTGACAACAGCATCATTGACTCGTGGTGGGGGCAGAGCTATCTGTGTCTCACCAATTGACCCTTCGCAACCAGTTCGATTGACAGGCGATCTGACCAATCATAACCCCGAATCCACCATTTTGTCCGACAAAGCAGTCAGGGGAGTTAGTAGATTAACGTTGGTGAACTTGAACTTGAAAAATTGTGTGTACTCACATCTTTCCACACTTGAAACAACATTCCTTGACATGTCCATTCATGTTTATTTGATACTATAAATGAACTAGCATGAAGAGATGGTTGGTTCACAAGCCGCTTGAAGGAGCTACAGTGATCTGTCGCGACACATTAAAGAGCCACTATATGGTATTTATTGTTTGAACTTCTTTAAAAAATTACGATATATTAAATATGAAACTGTTTCATATGTCTGTCGATGCGTCGTCAGTGTCCTCTTTGCTCCGGGATGTATCGAGAACATGATGTGTGGTGTGACAGCGCATGGATTGTCGGAAAAAGCAACAGTAACTAAAGGGGGCGGGTCTTTGTGAAGGGTCAATTGCAGATGAGTTGTCTTCAGAAAACTTGCTTGAAATCAATTATTCTTTTGCATTTCTTGTTGGTGAATCTAGGGGGTTTAGTTTTTGGGAACCAGCTGTGTAAAGTTGAGACTATGCATAGCACTTCTTCACTGTGCTTAAAATGGTTTGATTTTGTGAATATTCACAGTAAATGCAAAGCCATGATTAACAGTTATGTTTGAAAGAAGCAGCGTGTCTTGCACGCAAAGGGTTGTTCACACAGAGCAAGCGTGTTTAACAAGTAACAATTTCAGTTTAAATTACAATGTTTTATGCCATTCATTGAAACTGAAGACATATAATCAGGAGATTCATGTGTGGCTGTAAATAGTCTAGTTGGCTGTTCTGTCTGATAAAGAGGTGCCTTTGTCAGCGCTTTATCATCACCCTTAATCTATACGTCTGCATCAGACAGCAATCAGCAAACAGAGAAGAGGGGCAGATTAACTATTTAAAGCTGCTCATATAAAATGTATGTTCCTGCTTATGTGGATGTGAAGTGTTGGGAGTACTTTAGGAATTCACTTTAAGCAGGTTGCTTTACTTCTGGACAGTTTGGATGGTTTTGTGATGGTAATGTAACCTTTAAGAGCTGGTCAGAGTGCAGTGTGCCACTGACTGCCTCTTTGTAATTGCTGAGAATTAGTTCCAGTGTTGTCCACCTCATGGCTACAGTTGTCCGTTCAGCACTCAGTCTTTTGCATATCTGCGCAGTGCACATGTGACTGTAAAAAGATCTGCAATTGTGACCTTAAGGAGCCATTTCTATTTGATCTAATCTTTTAATTTGGTTTTGTTTGTGTAACTAAATTAAATGTTGTATATTTAGGTTTATTCAATAACAATTTTGATATTTAGCAAATTTAAAGGCTTAGTTCACCCAAAAAGGAAAATTCTGTCACCAATTGTTCCAATTGTTCCATGTTGTTCCAAACCCATAATACATTCGTACTGCAGTGGTTCAATCTTAATTTTATGAAGCAATGAGAATACTTTTTGTGCGCAGAAACAAAACAACAATAACGACTTTATTCAACAAATTCATCTCTTCCCTTTCATTATCCTAAACTGTATATGTTGTATAGACAGTGCAGTGCTTCCAAATTCTATGTCAGAACACAGACTCAGTATTATACTCAGTAGTAGGTTATAGTGGAAAAAAGTTCTTTAGATCATTAAAATGTTCTTCACACTTAGACAAAACATTGTTCTTTTAAGAACTGAAAGATTCTTTGGGGAAACAAAAATGGTGGTTCTATGGAATCACTGCAGAAAACCCAGCAACACTTTATTTTGATAGTCTGCTTTAGACATACTACTAACTATAAGTAACTTTATAACTACATGTCCACTACCCGTAATTAAGCACATAGTCCACTACTACTTCGCTAATATCTGCTAACACTATTTTGATGGTCCCCAACAGACATTCTACTGACTATAAGTATCTTTGCATGTACAGTACATGTAAACTTATTCTACTAACCCAAACCCTAACCTAACAGTCTACCTATACTAGTTAGTTGACAGGAAATTACAAATTAATGAGAGTTAATTAACATGTAGCTATAGTTACATGTACTTATAGTCAGTAGAATGTCTAAAGTGGAAATCAAAATAAAGTGTAAATAAAAATCCATTTAAATTCACTGCGCATAGATGGAGTTTGCTTCATTTACTGAGACATTTCGAGACACTGAAAACACTGGATCATGAGCTACACATGTGTAAATGAACACAGTGGCTCGCTTCTGTCTGACACATGTAGCAAAACAGACTATTTATTAAATTGAATTAAGCATAATAAAGCCTTTTGTGATTTGATAATCACACTAAGCCATATTGTGATTTCAATATTAGTTTTTTGTTGAAGTGTAAAAATATTTTCTGTTTACTATGAAACTGACAGCACAAATTATCTAGGTAATTAAACACTCTGTAGACAATTCATATTGGATTATCCAGAGTGTTTTTTTCATGTAATTACATACTGATCTTAATCGGTAGATTATGTAGACAAAAGAAATGTGTGTTTCAAATAGGAAGGGTGTACTGAATACACCTGGTGTGGGTGGCCCTCGTGTTGGGGGGCCTTGACTCCGTGCTGGTCGAGGAATCTGGAGCTCCAAGTTGGCCAATTCCAGTTCTCGCTCCTCCCTGTTCTGCACATTTTTTTTATGTCTGTCTTATCTGACACGCTTATTTGAGGGGTGCCATTTAACCATATGTGCACTGCAAAATGGACTTAAAAGGGTATTTCACCATCTTAAGGGCCAATCTGAAGCAGTTGTGTTTGTATACGGCTGTTCAAGGGTGTAAATGCGTGAGAAGCAACAGTTAGAAGTCAACTTTCATAATTATAGGTTAAATAATATAAAAAGACATGTAACCAAATGATATTTATTTTCATATTAAACATTGCATCATGCATTTTATCATTCAGTTTAGGGCTTTTGAATTTGACGGATTAGATTAAGTGAATTGTATAATTAATATGTATATGGATATTATACAAACATAATAAAATTAATATTTATATGGATTTTATACACATGTATATTGAGCGAAATTTGTTAACTTATATTATATTTATTTTTAAAAATATATAATGGCATCAAACCTTAAATTGTGCGACTTGTCTTGTGTTTGATGACATTGCAGGGTGTTGCGAATTAACACATTTTATTAAGAGAAGTGAACTTCAACAGATATCCTGTGTTCAGGAAGTAGGATCCTTATGTATGTCCAAAATCGCCCCCTATACCCTTAAATAGGTCACTATTTGAGGAGACAGCCATTTGTAGTGGTGTCTGAAACCATAGTGGATTAAATTAGTAGACAAATGTGAGAAGCCACATTCTGGGTATATTTTTCTGTTGATATGAAAAATCGTGTAGATTTAGCAATATAGCAGGTGTATGATGTATATTATGATGTTAAAATGAAATATATGCCTTTCTCCTATATGCCTGTTCAAAGCGTTTGATACTGATTGTTAGAAGGCAGCTGTCTGACTATGTAACATTAGCAACACATTATTAGCTGTTTGATAACATAGTCAAGCAAAAGGCTAATCATATTAATTACCGTTATGTGTCCGATATTGTAAAGAGCAATACCATTGTGCAGTGTTGGCCGAGTGGATCTCTGAGCTTGTGTGAGTTTAATTACCGTTATGTGTCCGATATTGTAAAGAGCGATACCATTGTGCAGTGTTGGCCGAGTGGATCTCTGTGCTTGTGTGAGTTTAATTAGCGTTTTATCCCTGCATACTAAATGAGGCAAGGCTGTAGAGTTACATTCAAGCTATTTTAAGGCATGAAGAAATTTTTTTTTCACAGGAAAAAGTGTTTAAATGTGCCATTTTGGTGATCAAAGATGAGTTTTAAGGGATAAAATTATTGATTAAAATCATTCCTTTTTTGGTTGTGCAGAGGCTATTTAATTTTTTTCATCCCTGGCACATGTATTTTGTTTCTTTATATGTAGCTCAAGTAGTGTTGTCCAATGACTTGTTTGCATTATTAGGTATTTTATTTTATGTTAGAAAATAGATTTTTTGGTATCACTTTACAATAAGGCCTCATTTGTTAATGCATTAGCTAACATGAACTAACCGAGAGCAAAAATCTTGGTGACTGTTAGTTAATAAAATATTTGTGCTCATGTTAGTTCATAGTGCATAGTGCACTTTGGAAATGTCTTAAAAAATGTTGAGATTAACATTAACTAGATTAATAAATCCTGTAGAAGTATTGTTCTTTCATTGTTTGTATATATAAAGAAAGTTGGCCATAATTAATTTTGAAAGTTAAAAGCTAAGGTATCTTACACTGGTTCATGTCTGTACTGTACTGATTTACATTGAAGCGTTTGGGACTTTAATGGTGAGACATTTTTGTTTTTGTAATCAGGCTCTCAAAGTATATCAAAATCTGGATTAAGAATTATCGGCCAATATATGGGTTCTATGGTGCACCCCAAATGAAAATTCTGTAATTTTTTTACTAACCCTCAGGTTGCCCCCAAATAACAAAAAAAGAAAAAGAAAAAAAAAAGTTTGACACAATACTGGGATGAATAAATAGAAACCAAATTTGTACTAGCCCTGGTTCTGATGTGTGGCACATGCAACAATTCAAAGCACCTGTTTTACTGTTCAACAAAACCTAGCTTAAAAGGTTGCAGGTAAAACGGATTAGCAAGCACTTTACACATTAATCTTCAAAGAAGACGATTTCCGCTTTATTAAGTCCACTTTGGTCCAGCAAGAACTCTGTTGTCTGGATGTGTTATTTTGCAGTATTTAGTTCTGTAATGGTAACTCAGCCTTGTTTAGGAGGAGGAGAAAAACAGCTAGGCCTGGAAGTGGATGACATCTCATTTGACTGGTAATCTGGCTTGGAATGGTAACAGTGTTGATGTGGGTAAGTAGCTTAGTAGGAATGTGAGGAGGACAGGGAGAGATAATGTATCTGCTTGTGTGGCTGTTTGAGGATTTAGACTTGATCCATGTGCACACAACAGCTGTGAATCCAGACTGAATTTTGGCTACCTTCTTTAATAAAGTTTAATTTCTAATGGATGATTTTGGATTGTGAAATGTTAATCTTATGTCATCATTTACAATAGACATTGCAGCTCACATTTGTCATTTAATAAGATGCAAATCAAACATTCATTGAATAAAAATGACACTTTAAATATAAATATTTCTTCTCCTCAGTGGCTTGACTCAATTAATCAGCACAGTTAATCAACCCTATGCAGTGGATGCCACAGATCAGTTGTGCTGTTATTATTGTACCCCCTTAATTATAAACAGTATGTGATGAATTATGGTGATATCTTGGACCATCAACACTAGTGTCACTTTTGATTTAGATGAAATTATAAACAGTGTTACTCAGTGTCGTTGCATACCTCTAATTTTAAATCATAATTATTTACATAATAATTACAATTATTAATAATAATTTATTTTAATTAATAATTATAATTTAAAAGACTGAGCTTTTGGATACCAAAATTTTTTTTCATTTTTGCTAAGTCAAAATCTCGAGATCTGTTTATAAAGCTATTTTGATGAAGTTCATGTTTCTTCAACATTTATTGTAATAAGTGGTGTAATTAAAGTAATCAAGTCTTCTGTTCTCTTCTGGTCTTCTGGTCTGTTCTATTTTGTCATTTGCTTCCAGTTTGGTTCTGTTCTCCTCGGTTCGAGTGCTGGCTGAGCCAGAAGGCCTTTCGGTGTGGAGTTTGTCTGTGTGGGTTTCGTCTAGGTGTTCCGGTTTGCCCCACAATCCAAAAACAGTTCTGAAGGTTCTGATGAGAACCGATTTTTAGAAATCACATTGTGGTGTGGTTAAACATTTCTCATGTGTCAACCTAGTTTAAAACTCTTCAGGTACAAAATGTTTTATAGAATATGACAGCACATACCACTGAGTTCATACCACTTTGGCTTACATCTGCATTGTGTTATTGAAAAAGATTCCAGGTTCTGCCAAACCCTTTCGTCTCTCTGTTTACTAGCTCAAAATCAGGGAGTAAGTTGAGATTTTCCTTTCCACTTGATAAGCTTGTTTACATTTTGGCTCACTATAGAACCTGTCCCTCAGTCCTAAATTGAAAGGATGAAAATTACGAATAATTCTATGTTCACAGGGTTAGATATGTTCATAGAATAGACTGACATCTAATGCATGAAACTTGACAGAGAAAAATACCAGTTTGTGTTTAGCATTATACATATGCCTAGGTGTTTGTTACTGTACTCTGTCTCAAGGTCCTAAGTGACATGGTTCTGTGTTTTTTAAAGAAATGTTTATTTAAGCAGTGAATTTTCCAACCCAAATCCAGATGTTGTGGCTTTTTCAAGCATTAATCTTTCCCTCAGTGAATAAATAAACTTGCCGAGTAAGCAGATTCTGATTCTTTTCAATTATTTCTTCCATAGTTTCTTCCAAGTTTACCTTTTAACTTTTAATTTCAATTTTAACTACCGAAAAGGAACAAAATCAAAGAAAAGAAAGAACATTACACAGAGCATACCTATATCCACAGCATTCATTCCATTGTCACACAATGTGGCTTTTATCAATTTAATGCATCCTGAATAAAAGTAAAAAAAAAAAAAATTACTGACCCCAAACTTTTGAACATAGTGATAAAGTTACAAAAGCTTTATATTTCAGAAAAAGGCTTTTTCTTTTGAACTTTTTATTCATCAAATAATCCTGAAAAATATTTTCAACATTGTTAATAATTATAAATGTTTCTTGAGCAGCAAATCGGTATTGGAATGATTTCTGAAGGATCATGTGACTCTGAAGACTGAAGTAATGATGCTGAAAATTCAGCTTTGCCAACACAGGAATACATTGCATTTCAAAATATATTCAAATAGAAAAAAATTATTTTAAATTGTAAAAAATTTCACATTATTACAGTTTTTTGCTGTATTCTGGATCAAGTAATTGAAACCTAGGTGAGCAGAAGAGACTTATTTTAAAAACATCATCTTACCATTCAAAAACTTGACTTAAATGACTTGTTCTCTAAAATTTTCTATATGTTTCTCTTGTCATATAAAAAATTTTAAACGTGCACTAAAAATAATTGGAAGGTAGAGTCAGAGAATTGCAGATATAGTATTTTCAGTGTTGGCTCAGTATTTCTCTGACAGTGTATTTATTTCCTGAACCAGATGGTCATTGCCAGGGACCTGCCTCGAGTACACAGCGTCCTAGATCTAAAAATGCCATGATAATTTCACAAGGCAGCAACTGAGCTGATATACGTGTCCGGGCAAAGTTCCAGGTCATACCAAAATATAAAGCCTAGGAAGTACATCAGCAAACGTGAACCTTTTTTGTTTGACCCTCGCCAGGAATAATGGTGTTCAATTGTTTTAAGTGCAGGGTGTCAGAGACAGCTCAGTGTTCACATTAATCTCCCACAGAGACGACAGACATTGTCTCGGCCTTGGAAAGCACAGCACAGAAATCACTGACTGTGTCGGCTGTAGTAAGTTATAAGGTGAGATTGTTGTAGGTGTGGATTGACAAGAAATCTTACAGAACAAGAGGTTGTTGTCACATTTTCTAGACTAAACCTTCAAAAATGTTTTGACAGGTAAACTAAAATTGGTGATCTCTAAATTTACTAAAATATAAGTTAAAATGTTAATTTATGTGACTAAATCAACCTAACTGCATTAGGCTACACAAACAAAAGCTGCTTTTAAATAAATGCATAAAATAGACCAAATAATAAGCCAGTAAATAAATGACACAGATTTGTGTGGACAACCACATGTTGTAACAGTTATCTTCTTTTGGCTTTAGTTTGTTTTCAATTGTCACGTGTTCAGATTCCCATCACTCATCTGTCTCCTTGGTTACCCTCATTATTAATTCATTTTTCTCAGCTGTGTTTGATTAATGATCTTGTTTGAGTTTGTAATTTCTCCTGCACTCATTGTCTGCCCAGATTTATACTTACATTTCATGCTCACATTTAATTACGAGTGTACTAGTCTGCTACCTTTATGGGTCGCTATCCGTCTGGATTAATATGAGTAAACTTTGTGTTGGAACCTTACTCTTCTGTGTCTTCATCTGCCTGCCTGCACACACCGTAACAGATGACCGAACCAAACATGGATTGGAATGCTATGTTCATAAAGGTGGCTCAGGAGAGCACCGATTTCCTTTCTTTTTCTTCTGGATCTTGCCGTCATTTGCCCACTTGACGATGAGACCTTGAACACCCTGTTCTGGATCGGGGGGAACTTTCACTACCCCATAACCCTCCGAGACACCACCGGACTGAATTGACCCTTCACAAAGACCCGCCCCCTTTAGTCACTGTTGCTTTTTCTGACAAGCCATGCGCTCTCACGCCACATATCATGTTCTCATGCAGTGATAAATACATTGTGGAGCAAAGAGGACACTGACAACGAGTCGACAGACATATGAAACAGTAATTTTGTAAAGAAGTTTAAACAATAAATACCATATAGTTGCTCTTTAATGTTTCGTGACAGATCGCTGTAGCTCCTTCAAGCGGCTCAAGAACCAACATCTCTTCCTACTAGTTCATTTATAACATCAAATAAACATGAATGGACATTAGAAGGAATGTTGCTTCAAGTGCGGAAAGTTGTGAGTACACACAATTTTTCAAGTTCAAGTTCACCAACGTTGATCTACTAACTCCCCTGACTGCTTTGTCAGACAAAATCGTGGATTTGGGGTTATGATTGGTCAGATCGCCTGTCAATCAAACTGTTTGCAAGGGGTCAATTGAAGAGAAGCTGTCGTGAGGTGTCTGGAGAACATACGGCCCTGATTCAGAGCACAGCCAGACCCAGGAAGTTACCACCTTCAACCACAGAGAATGAGACAGAACCCCCGGCAGACGTTGAGGGACCACCTGCCGTGACGAGTTCACCTTCGCCCAAGAAGTGAAGCCCCCAAGCGAGTCTGACCAGGGGTGTGAGCTCCTGAAATTAGTGGCCGAGGGAACAGGAACCGAGGACTGGCTGCTGGACTCCAGTGAGGAAAGAATGACTCCCACCCTAGGCCGCCCAGTATCTAATGCTTCATCACTGATCAAGGACAGCACTAAGAACGATAATTCTTCTGTTGGACCTTCATCGCTGTTCAAAGAGAGCATTATGACTGATATGGATGGTGATTTACGCATCGTCCAGCCCCGCCGCTGCTAGAAGCTTGCAGTCCTCCGCCATCTCTGGAGATGCCCTGCCGGTATGTCAAGCAACCATCAGCAGCGCCTAATAATTCTAATAATTCATTATATTGCAGTAGATAGTATTTTACCATTTCCCAATTCTTTTTTGGAGATCTTTGATGTCACAGCTCAAGATAGTTGATCGTGAAGGATTTGGACTTATTGTTAGGGTTGGGTACCGAAACCCTCATAGGTACCTCATAGGCGGAGTTTGGGGGGGGGGGGGGGGGGGGTTGGGGCAGACCAGAGCCAATTAATGCCTGCCTTGTGCTTTGAATTTTTTTTTTTTTATTACAGAATTCATATTTTCTTGTTTTATTTTCTTGTCTTATCTTATTAGTTCTGTGAATAGAATGAGTAAGATATGGCTAATTAATTTTTAATTACTGTATTTAATTTTTTATTACTGTAGCTTTATTACATTCTCCCGCGATTTGCGAATCTCAAAGTATCGCGGTACGTGAGTGGACGCTCTTCTCGTTCTGTTTTACGCTGAATGAACAAAATGGACATTCGTCGTTTTTTTAAATAAATCCACTACTAAAAGTGTGGAGTTTTCTAATTCTACTTCAACTATCGATTTGACTGCAAATCTATCAGAAGAGAAGATAGTGGACATCTACGCATCTCGGAAAAAGAGGCGGCTTCTTCTGCATTAGGTAAGATATTGTAATGTCTGAAGTAGTTCTATGACAGGTCAAGGGAGGCTCTGTTTATGAACTTTAATCGGAAAGAAGAAGAACACACTGTAACAAGCGCACCCGTCTAACACACTCGCTTTTTTTCGCCGCGCTTCTGAACTCCCCGTGTTAACCCTATCACTGCCGATGCAAAACAAAACAGCAACTATAAAGAGTCTGTTCTATTCGCTATTCTTTGTATAAAGTCATTGTTCATTGTAAATGTATTTTATATGTAGAATGTATGATATATAAATATGATATAAAAAAAAATCTGAGCTCGTGGTCTGCTGGCCTGGTAGGTGCCCCCCCAAGCACAAAAGTGAAACTCCGCCTATGCGGTACCTATAGAACCGGTATGTACCGGATCGAATCAGAATGCGAATGTCGGTGCCTCATTTCGGTGCCACTTAAATGCCTGAAGTGATAGAAATATTTGTCCTCTGGTGCTATGACACGGACGTAAGAAGCATCAGATTCATCAACACGCCTGATCGCTGGTTAAATTTAAATACTGCGTTCATGGGGTGTCAGAATGCTCAGAAAAATTATTTCCTGAATGAGAAAACTTACGTGAACGTTGGAAAGCTTTGATGATAGCCTACAAAATCAATACATCTTTGTAGTAATGTTACTGTCCATTTTGTTTTCACATTTCAAAGTAAAAATCCCAAGTGAGACCATCCGTGAAGCGCGCGAGCGCAGCAACTACACTTGCGCTGATTGCAGTGCAGCAGGTGGTCTTCCGTTAGCTTAGCTAGCTAAATTAAACGCGCTTAAATTAAAATGCCTAAAACTAAACGCTCCAAAGTGTGGCTATATTTCACCAGAAAGGATTCCGACACCGCGACGTGCAGCAAATGTTTTACAACAGTTGCGTGTAAAGGGGGAAACACGTCAAACCTAATGAAACATTTGGGGGCACATGGAACATGCACCGTGTTTGACAGCTCGCGGACATCAGCTGGCACTATCAGTGTGGATGACCCCAGTCTTCCCATATTGTCTGCACTTTCAAACAGGCCTCATCGACACCATCTGAGAGAGTTTTCTCCTGTGCAGGACATGCAATAAGTCAGGAGCGTTGTCTATTTTGCCAGAGAAGGGCAAATATGGTCATATTTCTGCAAAAAAATTGCTGAAATTTGAAGCTGTTAAATTATTGTAGTTGAGCTAGTTGGCTTAGGTTTTACTGTTGTTGTGTTTTGTATTTACTTATATATTCATGTATACTTTAAACTTTTAATATATTGTTCAATTTAAAGAACTTTTTTTGTCCAGTAAAAAGGTATTCTTGACTGAGTCATCCACCATCATTTTGTGGCTTTTTTAAAGTATCGGTTCAGGCACCGTTTTGGCACCGGTACCGTTTTAAAAGTATCGATTTGGCACCGGTATCGAAAAAAACCCAAACGATACCCAACCCTACTTATTGTACCATCAGTCAGAAAAGTTAGATAAAACATGTGTCCAATAAAAAAAATACTAAAATGTATGATTTGTCAATATTCTTTGTCCAGTTTCAGAATCTTAGAAGGATAGATGATGTTTGTATGAGAAATACTAAGTAGGTATAGCATTTAGTATTATGTATAAAGCTACAATAAGCATATTTACTTCCTTATTCTATAAACAGCTTAAACATACAATTTGAAAAGAAAGTTTTTTACACTTTTGAGGTAGGTTCTGCAGTAGTAAGGTGTCACGTGAAGATTTAGGTTTATGCTAAGCTAAAATACTTTGTCATGCATGTGCTATCAAACATGATTTTCATTTTATTTTATTTTAATAAATAATCCAAAATCAATTTACCAATAAAATACTTTGCGAATAACATTTTCTTGTTTCCACCTTGAGTGGAATACTTTTTTTTTTTAATAAAAAAAAAACAACAACTCCTAACCCTGTGTATATTCTATAAAAATATGTCCACTGCCTAATGTGTATTGATAGCTTTGTCCGGGTCCCCTAAGAAGATAAATCATTAAAGTTGTGCCATGATCAAAATTTGAAATACGTTTATTTTTAGGCTTCTCTATTTTAGGGATTATACTTTGACGTCAAATACTGCGATGATCCATGAGTATAGTAACCAATGAGCTAGTTTGTAGTGTTTTATATTTCAAAAGCCTAAAGCCACATACTCTGGTCTTTCTCAATTTCACTCCCCCAATGAAGTTTTAATTCGGGTGATTGGGGGAGGACCGAGCTCATGCATTTGTGACAAACTGGCTCAGAGCTCTCTAGAGATGTGTCATGTCACCAGGATTACATCTTCAGTGACCTGGTTTATGAAAGCCTTTTTAATGCTAAACAGTTGATGGATGTCAGAGAGGCAGGACAGATAGTGAGCATTCAGTTTGGCACTATTTATGCAAGAATTTGATATGAAAAAATTGAATAAAGGAAGAACAATACATTGAACAACTTCAGTAAGACAGTGTTTTTGTTTCACTTTTTACAAAACTTACTTTGGTAGACCTATAATTTATAAAAAAAACTTCTAAACTTTCAGTATAAACTCTGGCTACTCTTTATAGTTTGGCCTCCTGGGGTGTTTAAAGGAGTTTAGCAGTCCATGCGGTCCGTTTGATGGAGACACTAAAGGCCCCGATACACTTCAGACAAAATCAAAGAACGAACTTATGTGACGTAATTGATTAAATGTGCTACTTATCAAATTGTGTTTTATTAACATCTACCCGTACCATAACCCTAAACCTACCCCTTACAATACTGCAAATACAATTAGTAAATTAAATAAATATATATTAAATGACGCAAAATTGATGTGCGCATACCCAGTGGCCGTAGCTGTATCCCTTCTAGTCTTTACCTTTTGTCTGTTCAGTCCGTTGAGGTAAGGTGGAAACACGAACGCACTGGATAGCCGCTTTATAGTAAAAAATGAAGTTGAGCTTCTGATGAAATGAGGCACTCACATTGTTTTTCATGTTTGATACTGTAAAGCTGCTTGCTTTTAAGCAATCTATAGAATTTAAAATGGGATATAAATAAACGTGTTGTGACTTTACTGGAATGCTAACTTGCAGAGCTCGTGCTAACCTACGTGTTGTTATGATCAGAAGCTTTTCTTATAAAAAATGCTTGCTGTTTTCTTATTTCTGTTGCGTTTATTTTGTTACTTAGAGGAAAGTGCGCAGCACATATTTACATATTCACCTAAATGCCGCTCTCAGCATTGTGGGTTGCGTCAGATACTGTTCGATGACGGTATATCGCTACTTAGGTATTTCAAACTTTGTTTTACCCCTAAACGCAGAACGAAAAGAACTTCCCCGTGAGTATATATCGGGCCTTAAAGGCAATGTTAATAAATAAAAAAGTATTCATGTATTCATTTTCATCTTTTGTTGTTTTAAATCACTGAATCAGAGAGAACTTCATTTGGCTTTTTTTATTTTTTTAAATAAAACAAATGATCTAAAACAAATAGTTAACAAAAGGAAAGAGCATATATGACAGATGTAAATCTACCTAGAGCACGTACTGTCCTCAAACCGTATGACAAAGATACTATGGAGAATTGTTAACATTGCGGAGACTCAATATTCATTCCGTTGAAATCACAAAACAAAATGCACACAAACATGTCCCTGCTTTTAATATACAATCACTGATGAATATCTTTGGTTTTAATGAGAAAAAAATAAATAAACCTACAAGGGCGAATTAGAACATAGAACCGCTGGCACACTTAAAAGTTCTCAGAGAAAAACCTCCTATGGTCTACTACATGTGACAAACATCAGGTAATATGTGACTTTTAATAATATTTTTATTTATTGAAATTAATTTTTGAATATTACTGTGTAATTTTACTGTGTTTAACTGCCTTACATCTTTGAATACAATTTGTTATTTAAGTGTTGATTATTATATCAAAAACAACTTAATTTAGGCTGAGAGTTTGAGCTCTGTTGTTAGTATTGGTAATGGTAAAGTAAGGGTTCCCTACATATAGTTTACAGCATTAGCAGAGATATTTTTTTTAGACTTTTTTTTTTTATCCTTAAGAACCTTAAGAAACTTTTAGCTATAATTTAATTTGCAGTTTGTTCAGTAAACCTCTGTTTAATAATAAAAAAGCAATTTTATGTAGTTTTCTCCCCCCACTGTACTGAACCTGTACCGAACTGAGGTACGTACCGAATATATATATATATATATATAATAAATTAATAAAGTTTAAGTTTTTTTAATATCTTATTTTATTTCTGTTAACATTTATTTCAAGTATCAAGCACTATTACCTGCATAGTACAATAACCCTGGATGATTGTTCTATTAATGCTGTCAGTCTCTTGCCAACATAACTCTTCTTTTCTTTCTATAAAAAGTAACCGTTAATCAAAGCAAGCTAGATCTGGGCCTGTCTTACAAACTTCTTGTTTGGCGGCGATCTTCAGCAGATGTCTTGTGTCTGGAGTGTCAGGTGTCAGGCGGTTTTAAGTGAGAGTAGCCAGTTATTGACGACAAGCTTTGGCTCTGGCATTTCTGGACCAGAGCAACATTTGATGCTGTGCAATGATATTGGTTCAGTGACAAATTTTCATCCCAATCTTTTGATGAGCATCTATGAATTTAGTGTAAATGTGTTTCTATTGTAGTTTATATCCTTATTGAATAAAAAATGCATCCACATCAAACAAGCATAACTTGGAATTTACATAATGGTGTTTCAAACCAGAATATTTATGCAATGTCCCAAACTTTGAATAAAAATAAGTGCATAGAAACTCATCTACTGACATTGGAGACACAATATACTACAAAGCACAAAGTACACAGAAAGAAAATAGTATTGGGATTTTTTTAAAAGTACAAAGTTATAAATATAAAGATTATTTGAGTTTTACATGAAAATACTTTAGTATTTCTACTTCAAAATGTTCATTTAATTTAACATGCTGTTTCTGTAATTAATTGTGAAATTTACTAGTGAAAATTGTTTCTTCTAGTCTTTTTTCAGTGCAGGGTTGAACAACAGAACACTGTAAATTGATTTTTGAAGTTGTAAATAAAAAATGACTGGAGTATGATTTAATTTCAGTCTTTCTACTTTAAAATTTCATGTTTAAGTCAATGTATTGCTGTATCCACCTGGCAATCTTACTAAAAATAACAAACTTAACTTATGTTGCAAGGCTTCCAGATTCCTCTCTTTTGTCTCAGATCTAACACTGCTTGTGTTCTCTGGTTAGCAAAGCATGACATACAGTCAGGCAGAGCAGGGTTCCCTCTGCTGGTGACTGTCAGTACAGCACTCAGGCTTATAGTGCACTGTACACAGCTACATTACAATTCTTTACAATCACTAGGACACATCTCTCAAAAAAAGTCCCTTTTTCAAAACTCTTCACACAGTGAGCACAACAGAAGTCTATGTGGGCCAAACTTTGATAATTTTCCAATGTAAAAAACTGTAATGTCCTAATGTACTGTTAGTAGTGGTGGTGCCAAAGACCTACTTTTGTTCTTGTATGCAGTATTCAAATTCTTAACATTCACTTTCATTGCATACAAAAGCAGAGTGAACATCCTGCCTAACATGTCATTTTGTGGTCTAGAAGAAAGTAAAATCTTATACGTTTGTAATGAAATGAGAGTGAGTATTCGATCAATCCCTGTTATGCAATCACGTGATTAAATCCACTTTATTAGAAGATGAGTTTTTGTGTGCCGTCTCATTTCCTTTGAGGGCTAGTAATGATTCTTGAGAACTAGCTGGGGACCAGAGGAGAGAATAGAACACAAACACTCAGTAAATTTTCTAGAATCTGTTATTAATTGAAATTGGACTTTAGTGGTTCACTTTGCCATGGGTGTGGAAACAGTTTGTCAAGGAAACATCTTTGCATTGCAAATGTAATTTCATGCTTGCTATTTCACTTCTTGCTATTACTGTGAAGAGTTCTGAAAATAGATTCTGTGTAAAGCTTGTGCTCTTTCTTTGTCTTTGCTATAGATATCACATGTTACACCACGATAAACCTACTCGAGCAGTTGATGCATACCCATGCATACATTATAAGACAGTCACAATTAAAGAAAAGTAATGAATAAATGTCATACAAGACTATTTTCTTTGGGCCTGTAATATTTGCAGTTACAAACAACAAAAGAAATTTTTAGTGGTAGAACATAAAATCCACAAAAAAGAAGCATTTTTAAATGAGTGTATTAAGGAAATTTACCAGCTATTTCTAAACAGTTTATATATATATATACATATACACAGTTTTTTCCCCCTTGCATTACCTTTATTGTGTCACTTAAAGCTGCATATGGTCTCAAGTATAAAACACTTATTGTGTCATCATATTGAGTTTTGGAAAAAACTTTAATCTGAGATAAACTTTTGATGGTAAACCTTACAATGAGGTAAAAGTTGATGCTGAAAAACCGCAAAAAAAAAACAACAACAGGGATGTCTGTCTAACGTATACAAAAAGCATCCAACATGCTTAGACTTTTTTATTAATTATGAGCAGAAAAATCCTCTAAAAGTGTAGAATGTATACAAATGTACTTAATTAATTATTAATAAACCACAGTTTTTTTTTTTTAATAACTTCCCTTTTCAAGTTTATGCCCGATATGCCAGTGCTTTTAATTTGATCAGTAATGTGCTTGCAACAATGTATTGTTGCATCTAACAAAGCCATTTCAACTTTCGTCACATTTCCTTCATACTGTTTCTCGAACAATTGTGTTTGAAGTTCTCCTTTCATTCTCGTTCACGGCTTGTTGTTCATTTTTAGCAAGATTTGGACTAATACATAAATATTTCACTATTTCTCACACACATGATAGATGTATAAATGCTCCCATCAGAATTCCTCTCATGCATTATTAGCATGCTTCTCAGCATGCCGTCCATGTTTTTGCTCCTCCAGATGTGTTTAATTTCCCACCTTATATCTGGGAGGAATCCAATTTCTCTCTCTCACTCGCTTACTCTCCTCCTCACACATACTTACCAGGCTGACAGGATGATTCTAGTCAGTGTATGGGATTGCTGTGACGCCTAGTGCTCAGTCTGTGAACGGAGATCAATACTTGTTGAAATGAGTCTGGTCGTGGCTCTAGAAATAGCCCTCAGCAGAGAGATGTTCCACAGAGAAAGCTTTGTTAGCCACAGTGTCAGCTGCAATCTCTAGCACTGTAAAACTCCCTGTCAGGCCCAGTCGTAAAGAAGCTTCATAAAAAGAAACAGAATATATCCAACTGAGTGTCCAGTCCTAGTGAGGAACCTTGATTTTTTATGGGGTCTCTTCATACTTGGATGATTGGATATCCCTCGAAATGAGGAATTGTTTCTTTCAGGGTGTATTTTATTCTTCTCTAGGTCAACATCTCATGTAAATTTCCATATTCACACTAGAGCTGCATGATTAATCATTAAAAGATCGCAATGATTATTCAAACACCCTTGTGATCTCATTCCTAAATGCCAACGATTCAGCTATGTCTATTAAACAGTTGACAAAATCACACCAGAAACATTCAAATCTGCATTGATGCTGCCACTGACCCAGAGAGGGCAGTTGTCATATATGAAACCTATTCACTAAGTCTTTTAAACCACACAGTTTCATTATTTCTGTGATCACAAATATTCATTATTATCACAGAAGTACTGGGATAAAAGGTTATAGTTCTGATATAAACTCTGTTGTCTACAAAAGCGATCCAAATGGAGCAAATCACCTTTTGAAAGTAACTTGGCACTTCAAATAACTGATGTATTGATTACATCATTGCATCAGTAGGTGGCGACAAATGACTGTTTCAAAAATTGTATTTCTCATTGATTCATTCATGCAATAGATTTGGTCCAAAATGCTGATTCATCCAGTAATGAAACAAGTGAAGTATTTATGAGTGAGTCGTTGAATCATTCATTCAGTCATTCACATTAATAAAACATTTTAAATAGACTGCAGCAATTAACATTTTGTCAGATCCTCGAGTAAATTACGTTATTTTATATTTGTTTTGTTGTCTATTTAGAATTGTTGAAGAGTCGTGATCTCTGTTTGAAACAAAAAATTGTGATTATCAATTTAACAAAAATCGTGCAGCTCTAATTCACACAGCATAATATGGTTGTCAGTCATGTTGTAGACATGACTAAACAATTACATCCACACATAATTTTGTTATTAATAAGAGTGAAAGCCATCCCGGCTATGGGCTTTTTTGACTTAAGCAACCAACCACTTAGAAAACACTCAAAGCACACTAGCAAACACCTAGCAACACCCTATCAATAACCCAGAATAACATTTGAACCATGCACATAGCAACATATTAAAACCTTAGAAACTGAATAATGACAACATTGCAACCTTGGCACCTAGCAATGCTCAAGAATCACCAAGACCTATTAACTGCATAGGAATTCAACATAAAACTACTCAGAACACATCAACCACATCGAAACACCCTAGCAACCACCCAAAACCCCAAAAGAACTTGCATAGGAATAGCCCCTACAAACCATACAGTACATCTTAGCAATTGCATTGCAACATCCTAGCAACAACCTAGCGCTCATTAACAACTGTATAGCTATATCCTAGGAACAGCTCAGTGCACCTTGCAACCACATAGAACTGCATAGAAACTGCAAACACTCTGGCAGCTACTTAGAATGCCTTAAAGGGATAGTTCACTCAAAAATGAAAATTCTATCATTTACTCACCCTCAAGTTGTTCCAAACCTGTATGAATTTCTTCCTTCTGTTGAACACGAAAGAAGATATCTCAAAGAATTACGGAAACCAAACAGTTGATGGGCCCCATTGACACTGTTAATAGACACTCTTCATATATCAAATATTTTATGTGTTCCGTAGAAGAAAGAAATACTTACAGGTTTGAAACAACTTGAGGCTGAGTAATTGATGACAAAATTTTCATTTTTGGGTACTGTCCCTTTAACTATCCCTTTAACAACTACAAAGAAACACCATAACAACTGTATCATAAAACCGTAGATACCACCTAAAACACCTTAACAAGTACATAGCGATGCCAAAGCAACAACCTAAAACAACTTTAATAACAGCATAGCAACACCATAGCAAGCACTCTGAATACCTCAGCAACCACAAGCAATGTGTTGAAAACTACACAAAACAACAACAGCCCATACACCTAACAATCACATTGTAATGTGCATAGAACACCTTAGGAACAGCATACCAATATCCCAGAAACCACCCATAATCCCTTAACATTTGCATAGTAACGCCATAGCAACCACCCAGAACACCTTAGCAATCACAAGCTATGTATTACAAAACTAAACAAAACAACAACCACATTGCAATGTGCATAGAACACCTTTGGAACTGCATACCAATGTCCTAAACCACCCAGAAGCCTTTGACAACTGCATAGCAATGTCATAGAAACCACCCAGAACACCCTAATAACTGCATAGCAACACCATTGCAACCACTCAGAACACCTTAGCAACCACAAGCAATGTGCTAAAGAATTATGCAAAACACCTGACCACCCACAACACATTAGCAGCCATAGCAATGTGATAAAGACAAAACACCATAGCAATCACCCAGAATAACCTTGTAACCAAACGCTCACAACATGTTTAAAACCATATAGCTATGTCCTAGCTCATCTGTAGTAATATTCTAAAAACACTCCAAACACCTTAGCAACCACTTAATAAAGCAGGAGCAGCTGCCCATAATAACCTAGCAACCACATAGCCTATCAGTCACATTTTTACATTGTCACCACTCTAGTTTACCACTTCACCACTATTATTGTTCTCTTGTATAACTAATGTCTGTAATAGCTTCCTAATGGTAGCAATGGTAACGTTTAAGATTTTTTCTATTACTGGTCACTCAATTGTCCATAATTGGATCATATTGGTCTCTTTTATTTTGAGTATCATAATAGTCTTATGATGGCGCTCTTGTTCTCTCTCTCTTGCTCTCTCTCTTGCTCTCTCTCTCTCTCTCTCTTTCATCTCTTTCTGTTTGTCCCTGCTTTTGAATAATTCTCTCCACCGAAATGGGTGAAATTGTGCAGAACACAAGGCCTGTGCAATGATTATCCTGATGGATAGTACAACGATGAGATGAGTCATATGCTGTTGCTGATGGAAGTTCTTCGACTTATTCTCTTCTCCCCTAAGCCTTTACCTCACCCTCGAATCTGACACATCACTTTGCCAAGATTTGTGGCCACAGATTCAAATCAAGGTAGAGGGATATTTTCTTTTTATTCCCCCTTGCCATGAAAACAGAAGAGATGAACGGTCAAGCAGATGTTTTATTTTTCTTCTCCTTTCTCTTTCTGTTGGTTGAGTTTTTAAGCACTTTAGGGGCTAACATATTTTTGTTCTATGACTTGGATTCTTGGATGATTTTCAAAACATAATCAAATTTTAGTCTGTAATATAGTTATACAGTCTTTAAACAACCGCAGTGAGAACAAATCTGTTTTTGTAGAATATAACAGTGATATTAGAAAGTGTTTTAAAATACCCATTTTCAGCATAATTTAATTTCAAATCAATTTAGTTAAAAAGGCTCTACCAAAAAATACATATCAATGCAAAAATCTTGATTCTATCTATGCAAGGCGCATTAAACAGGGATGTTAAAACGTGTTTTAAAATAGTTTTGTTTTTTTTAGCATAAGTTAATTTTAAAAACACTTTAGTGACAAAGTCTCTACCAAAAAAATAAATATATACACAAAAATTTAGATTCTATCCAAGGTCCATCCTATCCCTTAAGTCTTTACTGTTCAACTCAATGACACAACAGGAATGTGAGACCGTTCCTGAGATAATGATGTAACATTCCAGCAATCTATGCAGTGCAATCTTTTAGTCTGAGCTTTAAATGGTCATTTTTTGAAATCAACTCTTCATGTTTGATGTCTTCCTGTGAAGTGCAAACCCAAACACTCTCCCTGAGATGTTTGATGTGCCAGATTTGAGCCCCACTGGCTCAGAAAGATTTGCTGACAGCCACCTTATTATTCCAGACACGATTCCAGTCTAGATGGCAAATTTCGGGCCATCAAACTACATCAAAGAATATAGACATTCACACCTTAGCAGTGAAAGAGGGGGCTTTTGCTTTTATATGTTTCTATTGCATGGAAATGCATCAGATACATTGCCGTACACACAAGTTGCTTGAGGCATGATGCAAAGATAAGCACTTGAACCTTAAATAATTTTAATCCTTTTTAAAGATGCAGTCACATCCACTGTTGCTTTGCGAATTTTTGTTGTAAGAAACCCAGTCATTTCTGTCAGAATCCTATCTGGGATCTGGAATGTTCCAAGGAAGATTTCACCATGGTACAGATGGTCATGAAAATTCGCCACATTAGTTTGGTTTGAAATAGACTTTTTTTGTGAGCTGTACTTCATATATCAATGAATTCAATTCATTGGCTTGAATTGTTCACTGCGATCAGTTGAGTGCAAAAGAGAGAAAAGAGCTTCAGTAGGAAGCTATAATTTTGTATAGCTCAAAGGAATACAGAATTACTTCTGCTGTAATGACTTTTGTTTGCAAGGGTAGAGTTTTTGGACTGCTAAGACCATTAAGACATGCACTGAAAAATAAGAGTTTTGTTCTATTAAGAAATTATTGATTTGGATTATTATCATTTCACATGTTTCATTTCATATGTTTGTATAAGTAAGTGTAGTAAGCATTATCTAACATATAAATAATTGAGCGCATCTAAGGTCTTGACCTTTTCAATGATATATTTAATACATTTGTTTTCATTTTTGTTTTTTACTTTCATGTATAGCACTTTGGCCAACCAAGGTTGATTTTAAATGTGCTTTATAAATAAAATTTGGTCAATTTGATTTGATTTAACAATTAAAATAATACAACTTTATATTTCTGTTATGAATTTATATAGTAAAAACTATTTAATTAATTTTTATGACCAAAAACACAATATTTATCTGTATCCTAGATTTTGTATGCAACCCTTTTATCACATGATTTTCCCCTAACTAAAAGGTTAAACATTCCTTAAAATACAATATTGACTACATTGCACCTTTTTAACCTTTAAACTTTTAAAAAAAATAAATTGATAATATACTGTATGAATAATAAACAAATTAACATTATTCGTGGAAAATATTTCCCATCATATACAAACCAACATTTCATCATATGCAAACCATTTCATCATATACAAACCAACATTTCATCTCAAAAAAGTTTGTTGTCATCCATTTTTTAATTTCATTAAAACAGTAACAAATTTATACCCTAGTTTTAATATTCAGGGTGAATATTAGCTTAAAGATGGTGGGATTTTATTTATTTATTATGGACAGATATGAGTCAGTGAATGCATATGTAAAGAAAATAAAACTAGGTCCAACATATAGCCTTGTGGAACACCACAAGGAATGGATTCAGGGGAAGAGGAAAAATTTCTTTTCTTCTACAGAAAAAGTTCTTGTGTTAAAATAGGAGAAAAACCATTCAAGAACAGTCCCTTAAATCCCTGCCCACTTTCATGAATTCTCCAGCAAAATTGCATGAACTATGGTGTAGAATCCATCAGTAAGATCTAAGTAGAACGGCACACTTTGCTGAATCATCAGCTAGCAACAGTTTGCGACACATCTCAAGGAGGGCCGACTCTGTGCTGTGCTCTAAATAATCACATTCCAATTTATCAAAAATTATATTTCCATTTTAAAAAGGATGATAAAAATTATTTTCTTAGTTTTTTTTTATTTTTTTTTTAGATGTTTTAGTTTTGAGATCTTTTAGAGTTTTAGAAGAGGTTGCACCACATCATGTTTAAAGCAGAATGGCACGATACCACTTAATAATTCTGATGTTTATTTAATGTTTATTACTTTGCAAAAAAGGTCAGCCTTCTATGAAATGAGTAGAAATGAAAACAGCTAATATACTACTTAATTTGACCTCTTAAGGTTGTTTTGAAGGTTAAGCCGCTCTTTTATCTATCTTTTTTTTTAAAAAAGAAAAACAGCTCATCACTATTTTGCCTGAAAGTTTCATTGCCACATTTTGTCCATGAATCAGAAAAACTAAATGTCGCCATATTTTCTGTTCTTCTCTCCCTCCTCACAGAAGAAGTCAGTCATAGTGACCAGTCTGATTGTGGTGGTGTCTCTGTTTTTGGTGGTGATTAATTACTCAGAGAAACCCTACTTCTTGCTGCAGCCTGTGTTCGGCCAGAGCTTCAGTAGAAACTGGATGTTCTCCCGCACACCGCATAGAGCCTTCAAACCCCACCGCGGCTACCTCGGCGTCCCCAACCAGGAGGTGAGACTAGAGCACACTTAAAATATTTAGTGATTTGTCCTTGTTTTACACTCTTGAGCTGCATTATACTTAAAAAAAATACAAACTGGCTTGTCTTGCAATCAAAGCTGGATACAAATACTGTACATTTCACTCATTTCACCAATTCAACTGCACTGAAAAATAAAATTGGCTTTGAAACAATTTTCACTAGTAAACTTAATTACAAAGAAACAGCAAGTAACATCGAATTAACCCTCTGGGGCCTGAGGTGTTTTCTGGGCTTTGGAGGTGTTTTGATATGCCCTAACATTTGTGTTTATTTCTGTTACTTGTAACATTTTCATGACTAAAGTCTGAAAATAACTGTACTCTGCACAAACTCTGCTACAATAATATGTGAGCAGTGTGTATGTAAAAGTTTGTAGTTTTGAGAAAATGACATTTACATGGTTTGTGAAAAAAATGAAGTCACTAAAATAAGGCCATAAAACCCATACTGAATATTAATATGTTGTAGCCTAGAGTTTTTAATCAAAATGATGTGAAAATCATCCTGCCCACTCATTCACATAAACCAATATATTGATTTAAAATTTGTAAGACATGTTTTGTGTCAGAAGGCTGTATGCAGGGAGGACGTGAATGATCCTGAATAATGAGGTTTTTCACAACTAGGAAGACAACCTACCTCTTGTTGGTTTCATATGGATTACATAAACAGAGAATATTTGTTTTCAATTTGACTAACTTCATTTAAAATTAGACACTTCAAGCTTTCTAAAGGCATATCTCTCATGTCTGTGTGGCAAGTATTTGCTGAGTTACCTTTCATTTTTGAAACTCATTTCAGAAAAAAGTTCACAGCGATTGAGATGGCAGAAAGTGCACCCTGTTTGTTTTCTTCATTTTACAAAAGCACAAAGTTTTATCGTTATTTTGGGTGTACACAAATTAAAGTATACACTTAACAGTTTTGAATGATGTATAGCACTTACGGTGGAGTATTTTGAGTCTCTTTCGCACTGATAAGTAAAAATGCAAGATGGTATGCCGACGTCACCGCTAACCCCATGGTGTTAAACATGAAATTTTTAATTAGAAGAAAAACATACTCTGATAATCTTTGTTTTATTTACAACTTTAAATTTAACAGTTTGTTGTCATAGATCACCCATGTGAATGCAGTATCATTGAAAGCAAGTTAGAAATAGCCTAATTACTTCCATTTCACACAATATATATTATAAGTATTCTGCAAACAAAAGTGTCTTATAATATTTTACACTGCTGCTGTAACGCGACGGGTCTCACAGAAGACGAAGACGTAGAAAGTCCAAAGGTTGATTTATTATAAAACATAGAGCAACAACAGACGCACAGACAACAACAGACAATGAACATACAACAGGCAGGAACTTAAATACACAGATGACGATGACTAAACGAGGACAGCTGACAAAACTTAACTAATTAGACACATGGTGATTAACAGAACTAATACAGACTAGAGAGAACCGAACTAAACAGGACATTCATGTGACAGCTACATTGCTTTGTGTTATTCTGTTTGCCCTGATGCAATAAAATGTGGAAATGTGAATTTAATTTTGTTTCGTTGCAATGGCCGGCTGTCACATCGTTTCAAATAGTTTGAGGGTGGACTTGCTATCTTTTTTTTATTTTATTTTTTTTTATAAATAAAAATATTGTGGTACACCACATAACTATTTTAATTTAAGTGCACTATGGTCAGTCATATCATTCTATACTTGGTTCTGAGTTACTCACACTGAGAGTTTTATTGGTGGCGATTAAAATAATCTTGAAGCCTTTTTTTTTCGCTTAATATGGTTTTCCAAAAAAAAAAAAAACATTTTATGTTATTGAGTGCTAATGAGTATGTTAAGACTGAATTCTACTAGCATGAATATTTATGAGGGTATTAACAATAGTTTTAGTCTATTTTGCCTCAAGATGTTTTCAAGTATGTGCGGATGATGAAAGAATCTGCAGCCCAAATGTTTAAGTGAAGCTTTGCCAAGTCCTCTATCCCATATTCAAGGTCATTGAAGAGTTTTACCCACACACAGATGAGGCTTTGACTCATAACTGCCAAGTTCATGTAGTTTCAACTGCTCAGGTGATTTATTGCCACAATTAGTGCAGAGAGGCTGGCTTGTTCTCCAACTTACAATAGAACAAAGAAAATTACTAAAGAAATTAAACAGGAGAAGTTAATTGAATTTATTGTTCCAATCTGATCTCTTAAAAGCATTCAGCTTTTTGAAAGCAATTTAGTACAGATGAAATGGGCAAGGAGGGTTGGAATTATTATTCTCTCATGCTGCTTTATGCACAAAAACAGGGGCAGATAGGGTCCTAATACTAATTCTGTGTTGAATACCTTTGTCAAGGTTACAAAGTGTTGCTACAACAGTCATGCCTGAATGAAAGATCTTTTAGTTGCTGGGCAGCCTCTATAACCTCCAACTAATTGAGCTCTTTCAAAGTCACAAAACTCTCCACACCAAAAACAGTTTATTTTAGACCATAGAAAACCAGAATGAAAAAATATTATTAATAACTAATGCTGCTTGAAATCTGCACCCCTGTAATTCCACAGAAAACGCCACTGATTTCAACGCAGATTGCTACAAGGCAATTTTGAAATGCTTCATGAATCAAATCTCAGTGAAATGGTCTTTATTATAGAATGTTTTTGTTTTTAAATCCTTGACTGCTCTATAATAAAACTTACTTTCACTTGAAAAGAACTCATCATCAAAATAATAATCTTGAAAACTTTTGAACGTTGATAGTTAAACACATAAACTTTTTATTTTTACTGGTGTAGTGAACAATTTGCACTATACAGGTGCTGGTCTTATAATTAGAATATCATCAAAAAGTTGATTTATTTCACTAATTCCAAAAGTGAAAGTGAAACTTGTATATTATATTCATTCATTACACACAGACTGATATATTTAAAATGTTTATTTCTTTTAATTTTGATGATTATAACTGACAACTAAGGAAAATCACATATTCAGTATCTCAGAAAATTAGAATATTACTTAAGACCAATACAAAGAAAGGATTTTTAGAAATCTTGGCCTACTGAAAAGTATGAACATGAAAAGTATGAGCATGTACAGCACTCAATACTTAGTTGGGGCTCCTTTTGCCTGAATTACTGCAGCAATGCGGTGTGGCATGGGGTCGATCAGTCTGTGGTATTGCTCAGGTGTTATGAGAGCCCAGGTTGCTCTGATAGTGGCCTTCAGCTCTTCTGCATTGTTGGGTCTGACATATTGCATCTTCCTCTTCACAATACCCCATAGATTTTTGAGTTTGCTGGCCAATTAAGAACAGGGATACCATGCATTTACCTTGGACCTCAGAAAACACAGTGGACCAACAACAGCAGATGAAACTTAACACCTCAAGGAACGTAGATTGTGTGCCTCTCCTCCCTTCCTCCACACTCTGGGACCCTGATTTCCAAAGGAAATACAAAATTTACTTTCATCGGAGAACATAACTTTGGACCACTCAGCAGCAGTCCAATCCATTTTGTCTTTAGCCCAGGCGAGACGCTTCTGACGCTGCCTGTTGTTCAAGAGTGGCTTGACACAAGGAATGCGACAGCTGAAACCCATGTCTTGTATCCGTCTGTGTGTAGTGGTTCTTGAAGCACTGACTCCAGCTGCAGTCCACTCTTTGTGAATCTCCCCCACATTTTTGAATGGGTTTTGTTTCACAATCCTCTCCAGGGTGCAGTTATCACTATTGCTTGTACATTTTTTTTTTTACCACATCTTTTCCTTCCCTCTGCCTCTCTATTAATGTGCTTGGACACAGAGCTCTGTGAACAGCCAGCCTCTTTTGCAATGACCTTTTGTGTCTTGACCTCCTTGTGCAAGGTGTCAGTGGTCGTCTTTTGGACAACTGCCAAGTCAGCAGTCTTCCCCATGATTGTGTAGCCTACAGAACTAGACTGAGAGACCATTTAAAGGCCTTTGTAGGTGTTTTGAGTTAATTAGTTGATTAGAGTGTGTCTCCAGGTGTCTTCAATATTGAACCTTTTCACAATATTCTAATTTTCTGAGATACTGAATATGTGATTTTCTTTAGTTGTCAGTTATAATCATCAAAATTAAAAAAAAATAAACATTTGAAATATATAAGTCTGTGTGTAATGAATGAATATAATATACAAGTTTCACTTTTTGAATGGAATTAGTGAAATAAATCAACTTTTTGATGATATTCTAATTTTATGACCAGCACTAGTATATCAAGTGTAAGTGTGTGTGTGTGAGAGAGAGAGAGTATATATATATATATATATATATATATATACAGCTCTGGAAAAAATTAAGAGACCACTGCATATTTTTTGTTATTTTGACCAGTTGTTGCTTTTGGCAAATAAATGCTCTAAATTACAATATTTTTATTTGGAATTTGGGAAAAATGTCAGTAGTTTATAGAATAAAACAAAAATGTTAATTTTACCCAAACACATACCTATAAATAGTAAACCCAGAGAAACTGATAATTTTGCAGTGGTCTCTTAATTTTTTCCAGAGCTGTATATATAGGTATAGATAGTGAAACTAAACATTTCTTGATCTCTTGATCTTTGTTTCTTTGTTTTTTTTTTTACTTACTTTTGTAGTTTTTTTTTTACAATTACAAAACTGGCACCCCAAGAGACACATCAAAAATACATGTTCAGGAGACACATCAAAAATACATATTTAGTACATACCTTCACCAGCACATTTCTTTACTAGAACTCTTTCATTTATCCTTATCATGTTTTGTATTTTAATTGTTTTGTATTCATAAAAAGAACTTCGAAACAGGCTGTTCTCGTCTGAAATGATGGAGTGTGGGCGTTGTAGTCAAGCTTCTCACATTCACAGTGGAGCTGGCTTACCTGTCAGATCAGTGTCTGTCTGTCAGCTCAAAGCGAGATGAATGCTTCTCATCTTCCTGCTGATGTTCTTGTCAATACTTTGCTCTGAACTTCTGCCATGCACTGAAATGGATTGGGCGGGTAAGTCTGTTTCAGTGCTCCAATCATTATTCAATGAAACCAAGGCATCTGCTGTAGTATTTGTCTTGTACTAGGTTAGAATTTTATATTAAGCATGCAACCCTCAATTTGAATTCCACTTTTTAATGTTCATTACATTCATCATTTAATCCACTTGTAATATTTCTGTATTTAAATATTCTGAATAATTACAAAATATGGCAGGATTTAATTAATTCTGTTTAAAATCTTCAAACCTTTCGAATTCACTATTTCAAAGCGTAATGAAATGGCCATGAGATTTTAAAAATGTGCAAAATATGTCTATTTTAATACTTACTGAACCAGATCGTTTAAGGAGGTATTTCAATTTCACCTGTTTGGTGTGCCAATAGTTTCTTTTTATATTTCTCTTTTAATTCTTTGCTACATTAAAACTTTGATTATGACTCTGTTTGCCCTTTCTGTTGGCTAATTAAATTTTTTTGGCTGAAGTAAGTTTTATACCTTCTGACAACACATTTTTAAGGTGATATTTAACTTCTCCAAACTGTTTTCCTATAGTCTTAAAGGGATATTTCTACCCAAAATCAAAACTTTGTCACAATTTACTCACCCTCATGTTGTTCCTATGCCTTGGCTTGCTATTTTTGGGAGAATTGTCCCTGTAATAGGCTGTGTTCGAAATGACATGAAATGATTTTTTTTAAGAATAGTGTGTGAAATAGTATGCAATATGCAACAAATAATGTTTCAGAGTAGTATGCTACAGTGTTGCCACATGATAAACATTGAAGATTAATTCAGCACAGCTGTCCAGCTTGTTACCTTACAAGCTCTGAACCGTGCCCAAGCACGTTTAACCCCCAAAGTCTGCTTTGTTTGACTATTGTGATCGCTCCGTACTGTGCCCCGGCACGGTTCATTTAGGCATCCCTGGCTCGCTTGGAAGAGGTGGGCCAGAGCATGGTTCAGTTGGGCTCGAGTGCTTAAAAAGTCTGTTTGTTACTGTAAAGTCAAGTTTATTCAGTGAAATTAAATCATGTTTTTCAAAAAAAAAAAAAAAAAAAAAAAAAAAAAATATATATATATATATATATATATATACAGCTCTGGAAAAATTAAGAGACCACTGCAAAATTATCAGTTTCTCTGGGTTTACTATTTATAGGTATGTGTTTGGGTAAAATTAACATTTTTGTTTTATTCTATAAACTACTGACATTTTTCCCAAATTCCAAATAAAAATATTGTAATTTAGAGCATTTATTTGCCAAAAGCAACAACTGGTCAAAATAACAAAAAATATGCAGTGGTCTCTTAATTTTTTCCAGAGCTGTATGATGTTTGAATCAAATTGATTTTAATAGGGTAAGTTTTTTAACAGTTCAGGTAACAATATAGGTCCTTACAGGAACACCTACCACATTTTATTTTGTAGAACTTCAATTTTACATGGGTAAAAATAACTCTATAGCTGTGTTTTTCCAAAATTTCACAAATAATTCTGTGAAGATTTGTGGTAAATTATGCAATACAGTACATATTAGGTAAATAGGTTATATTTTGTCAGTTTTAAATAAGTTATTGAAATGCTTATATGTATTTTTATATGTCAAGAGAATTTCATATGACTGACTCGAAATTATAGCATCGAAATTATAATTTGATGTTTTAGATAAAGCAGATACTACGAAGTTCACATTTTCCCAAAACAGATTGGTCATCATTACGAGACCTGTTGCCTAATCATTGCAGGAAAACTTATGACCATGAGCACATCGCGATGCAAATAAACTACTACGGAGACACTTCAGATCATAAACCATTATTTTCAATTTTGGGACACTTTTGCAACTGGTTAACTCTGATTGAGAACGCAAAATGCAAAAGTTTTGTTTGCATTAAACATAATGATCTAAATAGCCTAAGTGGTCTTAGGCTTTCATTCATTTACAAAGGGTTCGATTTATCGTACTATTAAACAATGATGGTTTGTAGCCGAATTGAACTCATTTCATAATGAACTTTACACAGTTATTGAACGGATGTTTAAATCAACAATAAACAGACTTCAGCTGAATAATAACACAATTTTTTAGAGCTCTGTTTGGATCACTGAATCATTATTTTCCTGTCTATCTCTGTAAAGCTGCTTCGAAATCTATATTTCTGTAGCACTATATAAATAAAGGTGACTTGAATAGAAACATGCAGTAGAGATTAAAATGCAATTTATGTAACGATTCTGTTTTCAGAAACTTTACTGTAACATGTAGCCTACTTATAAAAGTGTTAGTGGCTACATTTATAACTATTCCCCACCTCCAGTTCACTCACGCTGCACTCTTCACAAAGATGAAACATTACGTGCAGCGCATTGCATTGTTGGAAACATTCACATTCACAGTAAACACATTGCATACTGCAGTATAGTAGGAGTTGTATTGTAGTATGCCATTCCGAACACAGCTTCCATACTGATTTCAGTCTTCCTGAGTAGTATTTATTAGATGCCGGCAAATATAGTAGGCCAGCCGTGGTATTCCATGCATAACGGAAATTTGCATACTACGCTCACTATACACAGAAATAGTAAGCAAGTATTTAAGTAAGTAGTAGTATTTCGAACACAGCCATAGTCTTTTTGTTGTGTCAGGTGACTCGGTTTAGTGTAACTTTAACTCTTTCCCTGCCATCGACAAGTTTTTCCAGCAATCCATGTTTTAACTGTTATACAGTAGAGGTGCTGTTACAAATCTTCTGAAATAGTATAGCATCTCTGAATCCAAAAACAAGCTAAGAAGAAGATCTGCGTTAACCAGAAGGTGTGGATAGAAGTTGCTTATGCACAAATAAGCTAATGTGAACAGCATATTGAAACTGCCTAAAGTTACTGAAGGAATGTCAAACCCATGAAGACATATATACGACCTTTGGGGGTGTTGATGGACTCAAATTACTCTATCTATGGTTTCATCATCACATGGGGTCATTTGAAGTCCTTGAAAACTTTTCTCGACTTTTTTGTTTTCTTGTTTATTTTATTTTATTTTTTTATAAAGCTTACCGTGATTCAAGTGTTGATAAAAAAAAAGAATGAATGAAACTAGAATATTTTTGTCAATTACTAGATAAAATGCTAGCAGGGAAAGAGCTAAAATAAGTGATGCTGAAAAGCGATTATAATGATCAGATTTATTTAATAATTAACATTCATGTAAAAATTTGATTTGAATTGTATGTCACGCAACATTAAAAGCATCAAAATATTTATTGTTTGAATTTCATAACATGCTCAGACTCTGTTTACTATCAAAAGTAACAAAACACAACGTTTATTGCGATTATTGGATGGTAAGCATACAAATAGGAGTGTTTAGTAAAGTTGTAGGCAACTTATCCATGGTTGTGTTCTTCAAATAGACAAAACACACCTTTGTAGAAGCATTAATTAATCGTTGCAAATAACAAAATAACATTATGGCCCCCAGAAACTGTTTCAGATTAATATTTTCAGTTGCCGACATTATGGTGAATTGGGGGAAAAAAATAGAATATCTAAGAAACATTAGTACGAAAACAAAATATTCATGATATATCAAAATGGAAATATGCTTTGCTGACCAGAAATATTGATTTTTTTGTCTTTTCTTTTCTTTGCACAAAAATAAAGTACAGTCCTTCAAAAAATATATTTCTAAAATATTGTACTTTGTTTACATGCTTATGCAGTCCTGGTGTAGCTTGACAAAGTGAAGTCGCAGAAGCAGCATTTTCTTCTTGTTTGTCTCATCTCAGCTTTGATGAAAAAAGGCTGTTTTTTTTCTCTGGGCTGTTGGACTAATGTGGTGTATCATTCACTTTCTTTTATAACTTCCACAATAGCAGCGCCACTGAACATTAACGTCTTCTAACATCCAAACTGTCTACACAGCTGCCCAGAGCCCAACCATATCAATTTGCATTTCAAGCAACTTTGCTTTTCTGCCCCTTGAAACACACATGAATCACAAGTAACTGATCCGGCTCAACAGGGACCCAGTCCACAATGGCCCGTCAGCCATGCAAACAACACAATCACTGTTCTTAAAGCAACACAGACTTCCGAGCACTTTTTTCAATCTGTCTCATAAAGCCGTAGGGAGTGAGCGAAGGCTTTTAGCACTTAGAAAAATGTCCAACATCAATATGTCTCTTTCCTACCCGTAGGTAACATAAGGCCAAGTGTCAGCAAAATTTGTGTAGTGTGTCCCATGAATCATTCATGGTGTCCCATGGGGTCAAAAAGGTTAAGGTTGTGGCCCTCTGTCAAGGTTGTGTGCTTTCAGACAGGCTGCTGTGTAAGCTGTCAGTAACTCCTAAAGAATCGTTCTCACATGTTCTTGCTTTCCATCTGAATGATGGACTTACTTTAAGGAAGACCAGGGGTGATTGCAACAGCGGACAGTTGCACAAGGATGACACTTTTTCTGAGAAGAAAAACATTTTGTATATAACATTTTCTATACTGTACTTCCGCTTTCTAAAATTGAGATGCTTTCGAATTTTAAAGTTACTTTCGGAACCAGTATTGTCAGTATTTACTCACCTCTTATTACATGCGTTAATCAGTGGGCGGGGCCATAGACATGATGATGTAGAAGTAGGTGTTGATCTTCAGCAGAGGCGGCCATTCGTCGCACTATAACGTCATACTGAGACAAAATCAAAAACAAGCCAGTTTTAGAGCTTGATTTCAATAAAATCTGTTTTTGGACTAACAGAGAAGTTTTGATTTCTGAAACGTATATTTCTATAGTATGATGTCCTCTTAAATATCAAAAGATCAAGGAAAATTAGATTTCTGTCACGCCATTGGACTGATTCCATATGTGCTTCACGACGCATTCATGCAGAGGCGTTCCCACAGCGTTTGACGCAGCTCGAGTTCCCTTGAAAGGGAACTAAACATAATTGTGGCAAAATAAAGTGTAACTCTATTTTCTTTTAACTCCTTCTCTATTAGAATAACAAAGAACTCTATTGAAAACACTTCAAAAGGCACTTTGATATGAATGCTTTCATAGCGTGACATGTTTTTGGTTTGAGATCAGCCATGGTTATTCTCCTTGCAGTCCCCTACATTGGCATCATGCATGCCATTTGGAAAATAGTGTTAGTCTATTGTTTGTGTTGAGCCTGTTTTTGGTAACTCACTTTGGATCTATTCTTTTTGTCCCTTTCTATTCTGTTTTTGTCCTTGTTTGCAGTAAACCGGGGTATTTGATTGAGTATGTCATTAGTGTATATTATCAGCACAGGATTATGTTCCTACATGCCTTAATCTTATCAGAGACCATAAACGTGTCTCTACTGGCATTTATTTTGACAGAAATATGCGACTTGCCCTTTAACAATGAGCGATGTTTAGGCTGATAGCCATGCCAAGGACATAGTGCTATACGGTTAAAAACAGGGCTCTGTTGGCAGAGGACGTTTTATTCAACCCTTTGTGCATAATATTACCTTCACACATGCATATTAAGATCACCTTTTTTAGCCTAAAATGAAGTGGTGGAACAGAATCCCATGGAGGCCCCTGTTTGGCACAAATAGATATATAATTTTCTTAATGAATAATTTATAGAATAGTTCTGAAGCATCTTAATGAATTTCAGGGTTAGTTGTAATCCCATAAGATTTATTATTATGATTATCAAGTATGACTTCACTTATATGACTTTATGCTGTTCTAGTGTTTTTTTGTGTGTGTTCACATTGACTTATGCTTATTTTGAAGCCCTTTCTTCAAGGATATATGTATAATACTCTATTCATGTAAGATGAGAAGAACATGTGAGATTACTAGAATCACCAGCAGATCCTAGAAAGTTTAAAGAATAAAAAAGAGTAAAACCCTATAAAATAATTATACTCCTTAAATTAATGAAACAAACAAATTTAAATTTTGATTCGAAGAGTTGCTTAATATCAAGCAGTCATAAGATCAATATTCTTTTGTTAACTGAAACAGAAATTTGATCTCAAACCGACATAAGCATTTGTCAGCAGTTTTCTCATTAAAGATTTATTTGCTTAACATTTTTATACACAATTCCGTCAGAATATTGCAGTGAAAATATGCACATTTTTACTCTAAACAAGATGTTTACTAATTAAGCATGGATGTATTATGTATTAAGCCTTCTAAAGAAAAGTGGAATTAAATTAAATTTGCCTTTTCAAGCTGTGGAAACTAAATTAATGCTTCACCATATGGACCAACTAAACTAAATTTGCAAAAGTAACATTCTCAGCTAGTGATGGCCTATCTTTCTTTTCATTTTCCCATTTTTTTCTAGATTTGACAAATATTGTTTATTATTTTTAGTCTTGGAAAATAGAGCTTATTGTAAATAAAGTTTATCCAGCAGTCCTGAAGCCAGTAATTTATGCACCATCTCTTCTGCATCTTGTCACAGAGACAGTATTTGTGTTTGTTTTGACAGGTGAATCAGGACTAGTTTTTGGTTTTTATTATGTTTACTGGAGTTAGGCTGCTGAGTGGGGGAGGAAACATTAATTCTGTGCTTAAAATGCCACACACGCATTTTTTTTTTTTTTTATAAAACTTGAAGAGTTCAGTTTATCAAGGCTCACAGTAGTCTGAAGCATTGTATTGCATCTGGCTTGAATACCAAATGAAAAATGAATTCTTTTTCTCTCCTCTCTCTCCCTGTCTCTCTCTTTCTCCTTTGTCTATCAGCAATGTATAAGCAGCGTGCATTGAATATTGCAGTAATTACAGTAGCACATGCCATTTTTTCAGAACAAAATTAAATGAGTATGTGAATGAATAAATTTGATTCAAATAGGGTTCCAGGCTTGATGTGTGTGCATATTTTTAAAAGCCCATTATTCATTCTCTTAGCAAATGCATGTGTTTGTGTATCCATCCCTAACTGAGGATCCCATAATGCAAACTATTTGTTTATATCTTCCAGCAGTGTTGGGTAGATTAGATTTAGAATGGTACAGTTAAGTAAATTAATCTTGTAACTTTTAATCTTCCATTAATCATTAATTTGATGTCATTCACAAGAATATTTCTGTACTATTTTGACTTTTAAAATTTGCACAAAAAAAAGAAAAAGAAAATACAAAGAACATTTTCTAAACATTATGATGGCAAAAAGGCAGTGTAAAAATAGCAATTTTAAGTGCATTAATTACCTGCTTTTATTACATATTATTAACCTATGAACTACTCAATGTTGTCTCCCAGGTAGAACTGAAAAATCTAGGTCAAATATACTTGTGTCTTTAATCAGCTGGACTATTTTTATGATAAAAGCTCTGGTCTGCTTTGTAACACACTTACTTAGTCATTGCTATTTGCATTTAGTCTTTCTCTCTCTCTGTTATGACCTTGTTTTCAGTCTGATTTAAGATATCCAGAGGTGCTGAACTCTGCATGAGGTTTTAGATCAAAAGTGCAAATGCATGAAGCCCAGTCATAAAACAAACCAATGAAGTGATAACATAAATATTATGCATAAACTATGCTATTCACTTATCAACATGCTTTATTGTAACTGTCAAAAAAGCTTGTGTAACCTACATAATCTCCTTCTGAAATTTTTAGGCGATGCTTTACTGGTGATATTTTTAGCATAATATTTTATTAGGTGGACATTAAATAATGTTATATTTTACATAATAACCCATTGGTTAACATATATTGCTGCACACGACTTCCTATTGTAGATGAAAATATGATATGATATTGAATAGCGGTGCATTGCAATTCTTCTGTTATACATCAAATCACTTTATTAATTTCTCCTTTGTGTTTGTTTGTGCTCATATGTTCTTTGTTATTCTGCCCAGATTGGCAAATGAAATCCAGGCACAGTCCAGATGCTCCAGAACGATTTAATGACTACCAACTCAGTGACAGTGTGTTGCTGCTCCAACCAAACAATCGATATGTGTACATCAGTGTGAGTTGTGAGTCCAGCAGCAAGTTTATCAGAACAAGTGAGAGTCTGTGGCTGCACTGAAATGTTCCACAATCTCCCTTAAATGATGTTGTGCTGGTTGTGTTCAAGATGTGGTAACTAGTGGAGAGAGTCCAAAATGGGTTTGATGAGCACACTTGTATTGTTCATTTAGAATTAAGTTTAGAATGTTTTTTTTTTATTCTATTTCCATTTAAAGTTTATACTGAATTGAAATAGCAAGCAGGAATCATGTCTTTTTAAATCACATTTAATTGAAAAAAATCTAATTAAAATTAAATGAAATTACCTACCTGTTGTATTTAGTGATATAAGAAACGGGTTTGGTAATTACTTATTATATTAGTCAAAGCAGTGTGGATTTAGCCAATATCTTCTGTCCTCCTTGATGTCTTTATTATAAATTTGGGGCAAATTAGAATATCTCAATATGCCAAAAATAACTTGTGCATCTTCTTTACTTTAATTTCCATACATTTCTTTGGTATGATTATACACATAATCTCATTTCCATTTTTGCATGCAAATATCTATCATTTGCCATGAACTAAATGTGTCTGAAGGCTTACTGATGTTGTTTTTCACAGTGAAAAAAACAAAGTCATAGTGATTCAGTGGTTTTCTCATCAGTTCTTTGTTCACAATAGAATAATGTTAGTAATGTAACATTTAAGGAGGCGTAACTCAAATTAGTTCCTAATTGTTACTGATCTGCTGGTCAGTCATATGCTATTGATCAGTCCCTGCCACCATTATCCTGTCTTGAGCAATAGTAAATTGTTCTCGGATTTGCAGATCAGCCAAGCAGGGCAAACATGCTTCAATTTGTTAGGGCAATCTCATGGCATTTAGCATCCCTTTGGTATTCGAGGCGGATAAATAGAAAAACCAGGGTAATAGATTTAATGCCATGATGTTGATGATTAGTCATTACACTGCTGCTTAGAAGGGGTAAGTGTTTAAGGGTTGTGTCAAAGTATGTTTCACATGCCCACACCATGTGGACTTTCAGTTTGTTTGTTTTCATTAGTCACATGTTTCCTTTGTTCTATTTTCCCGCTGCTATCTGTCACCAAGGACACTACACTAATCACCACAGCTGAATATCATTTGAGTTAATCGTCTGTGTATAATAGTTCAGTTCATTTGGTATGTCTTGGTCTGGTCTCGTTTCAGTTATCTGTGTGTGTGTATACCTGCCCGTTGGATCTTTATTATTAAGCTTTGTATTGGAATTTACTCTTCTTCGTCTGCGTCTGCCTGGATCCACATCACTCGTTACAGAAGACCAGACATAGATAAGCGGCGTGTTTGTTAGTGGGTTTTTTTTTTTTTTTTGGTTTTCTTTCTGCACAGTGAACCACTTTGCAGTGAAACTGCTGTGCCTTGAGCAGAAGGACTGTTCCCCCGTGGCACATTTGGAGGATTTCCTCAACCTTGTTCCAGCCACATCTTTCCTGGACAACCGTCTCTGCAGCTTTCTATATGCCGCCCTCAACACCACCACCAAGGAGCAGCTGTCTGAGAAGGGACCGTGAGGGAGCGGGTGCTGGTGTCCTGTGACTTGCCGCTCACAGTGGACATCGTTGAAGACGATGGCACCAGCCTCACAAGCTACCCAGTGCCCAGCCAACAACACTGAGACTGTGAGGATCAGCAGCCCGAGCCCACTGTAGGCAACGAGAGCCACTCCGCTGCGATGTACAAGCCAGCGCACACGACAGTGACCGAGCTGAACATCACCACAGAGCCTGAGCAACACGTGCCTAACCAAGTGTGTGAGCCGACTGCTTCCATCGCTGAGGGAGTCCTCGTGGAGTATGGTGGGATGGAAACAAGCCCCGCATAACCCCCTACCACTGTGAGTGAGTGTTTGGCTATCGCTCTGGATAAATTTTTTGATTTTGGACAGGCTGATTTTCTATCCCTTCAAAATGTCTCCCATGTTCCGAACCTGTTGGTCTCCCCCAGCCTCCCTCACCCACCACCTCTCCAGAACGCTATTGACACCGTTTTATTTTTTATTGGATTTTGTTCTACCCTCCAAGTTCCCTTCCAATCCCCAGCTAATCCTGCCCCCCGATCATCGCTACCTCCCATCAGTGCCTCAGCGCCTCCTCTCAGTGGCGAGTCTACACCTTGGGCCTGCTGGGAACCATCTCTTCTTGGCTGTGGGAAGCCCATGCCTCCGTCTTCTGCCTCTGCAGCCTCCACTCCTCCTCGACCCGTCGCCCTGGCTCCTGCGCCTGCGTTCCTTCTTCCCTTAATGTCGGCAGTGACCATCGGGCGTTCATCCTTGCTGGACTCCTTTAGTACGTTGGCTCCAACTGTGTAAGGCATCACTACACCTACACTGCTCAACCCTTCATCTTCGGCCAGCTCCTCCCTCCCTCAGGCTCCTCCTCCGCCCTCGGTCACTCCAGCTCCACCTCTGCCCTCTGGATCCCTTCCCTACATCAGCTCTCGGCGCAGTGGGCTCCTCCCATGTCATCGTTGGCTCCTCCCTCGTGCGATGTCACTATGGGCCGCAGTCTTGGCTGTGGCCTGGATCAGTCACCATCTTCCTCTGCTCAAGGCCCCACCATGGCTGTCACCACAGTATGCACCACCCTGCACTTGTGTTCCGCCACCTGTTATTCTGAGTGTGATTGATGTCAAATAGTCACTGATGTCGACATTTTAATTAACAAATGAGTCTAAACCTCGAGCTAACCTTTCAGTTTCTAAGATATTTTTTGATATATCACAGAACATTGTTGACAATGCATTTCTGCAAAAAAACAAAACATTTCTGTGCTACTGTGTGTGCGGGATCTGCTTGTGACGTGCAAGCAACTGTCTGTATGCATGTGCATGTTACAATGCAGCAGTGTATTAGTTTAGAACAGTGATTAACTTACATGTACAATAAGCTCTTTAAAACGGGGTGAAATTAAACCTCACAAGAGACCATAGACGTCATGTCTCTCGAGCAGTTGTGATCTTTTCTGGTGCTCTGTGGACTGTGACAGTGCCTCAGTTCAAGCAGAGCACATGTGAATGGTCAAATCCGTATCATGTAATCGCTCAATCAGTTTTTTAACCATGGAAAGAGGTCAATAAAACAGATTATAAAAATGTCACATTTACTATCACATTTACAACAGAAAAGCCCATTCAGTGTCCAAGAACTTGTTAGTCAGCTACAAAAATTAACTTAGAGAGGAGCATTTTACTAAATATATGCACTATAGGCTATTGCATATTCATTGTATTTGTACTTAACCTGTGCCTCAATATTGAATGTATGTTTGAATAAATATGTTTTATGACAGCAACCATTTACATGATTTTTAATAGCCTAAAAAATGAGTGGAAACATAATTGTCATTAAAAAAAAATATAATGTTATTAAAACATTCCTTGTGGGTAATTACAAATCAATTAATTTTATCCTTTAATAATATTAATGATGTATTAACTGTGGTTCCCTGTATAATTTACAGCATTAATTAAAAGATTTGTTTTCTATGAGGAAATTTGCCATGTACCTTACCTTATAAGCCCCAAATAAGTCAATATTGAATCAAAGTAATCAAATCGAAATCAAATTGCAAGCTTCTGAATAGAAATCGAATCCGTTTGTCAAATTTGTGTCAACACCCAGAGCTAGTGTCAATAAATAAACGGATACATATATATATTTTAGTTCAAGCAAATGTCGTCTTTTCCATTGTACCAGAGTGCTTCGTTTACCTGTTAAAATCACAAAAATTCTCAAGGATGCTCCCAGACCCCCCCTACAACAATTTAGTTTGTCACCTTTTTCACTTCTTGTGAGTTTGCTGGTCTGCAAAGATTTGTTATTCTGTTGTGCCCTCTATAGACCATGATCAGTGAATAGTCTGAAGTCAAGCCTAAAGTGTCATAGCAGAGCATTTGAGGGTTAGTTCACCAAAAAAATGAAAATTCTGTCATTAATTACTTTGTTCCAAACCCATAAGACCTTCGTTCATCTTCAAAGCACAAATTAAGATATTTTTCATAAAATCTGAGAGCCTCTGATAGACTGCAACGTAATTCCCACTTTCAAAGCCCAGAAAGGTAGTAAAGACATCGTTAAAATAGTCCATGTGACTACAATGGTTCAAACTTAATGTTATAAAGCGAAAAAAAAAAACATTTAAAAAATGTCTCTTCTTTCATGTCAGTCTCCCAAGCGCACCTATTATGTCCTTTTTTTTTTACAAGATGTAAAATAAGTCTTTGATGTCTCCAGAGTGTATATGTGATTTTTAGCTCAAAATACCTCACTGAATTTTTTTTTATAGGGTGTTAAAATAGCCAGTTTTGGGGAGTGAGCAAAAACAAGCCATTTTTGTGCATGTCCCATTAAATGCAAATGAGCTGTTGCTCCTGTCCCACTTTTAAGAAGAGCGTGGAGCTTCTAGAGCTCATGCAACAAACAAACAGGACCATTTCAATTGCTGAAAATGTTCATAGTTTAGTAATTATAGTTTAGCAAAACCTGTGTTTTGTATTGTCTCTTTCATTGACCCTTGTTCACAAAGCAGGCAGGAGTGAAATAATTTGCGCAGACATAAATGAATTTAGGTATATTTTGGGGCCTTCAAAAATTTATCCACTGGGACCTCAGTGGCTCAGATGGTGGGAGAAAATGAAGACTCTTATGTTCACTCTTACATCCAACAACAGAACACCCGGATTGCTTACTCGAGACATTGTTGTCTGTAAAGCTGCTTGAGAGTGAAAAACATGGCGGACAGCATACAACTCGCTGACGGCGGAAACTATGGTAATGCAGGATTGTCAGTCAGCTGCCCTCCCACGACCACTGACTGACAGAATCAAAACAGCATGTCTAATGAGATTGCTTTGGTTTAATGGGGATTTTAAAAAAAAGGAGTGGGTGGATTTTTATCCTTTTAGGGTGGTTGTTTTCACACACTGCCAACACACATTTATGTTCAAACACCATGTAATAGTGGATTTTTCTTAATAGGTACCCTTTAAGGTTGAACGCGCGGGTTACTTCACTGTAACCATGTTCCCTGAAAAAGCGGGTACGAGAAGCTGCGCTTTGTTCAGCACTATGGGAACGTCTTTAGTCGTAAAATTGACCTATATTTATAGCCTGCCTGATGTCATCAGAATGCACCGATACAAGACTATAATTAGATGAACCACAGGTGTGTCTGCAGGATATTTTGTGTGAAGAGCAGTCCTGGGACATCCCAGTGCGGCAATAAAGTGCAGCTTCTTGTTCCCACTTTTATAGGGAACGGGGTTACAGTGAAGTAACCCGTGCAAGTGAATTTACACATAAGTTATTAGACTTTATGTCAGTGCACCAGTTCAGCTGTAGAATCTGGAGGTACTTGCATCTGTTGTTTGTGTCTTTAAATGGGGTTCCCTGTCGCTGTCCTTGGCTTGGAGAAAGGGGTTTCCCGGGTTCGTTGATTTGCTTAAGGTCTTTTCGGTCCGGATTGATGTAGTGAGAATCCAATCACGTTCGCGTTCAAAGTCTAAGCAGGATGGCACAATGGACAGAGCCTGCAAGTCCCCAATTCTCTTCCCAGAAGTTATAGCCATGAGAAAAACCATTTCCACAGTTAACTGCTTATCAGAAACTTACTTTAACAGTTCAAAGAAGGTCTCAACCTTTAGAACTATAGCTAGGTCCCACAAAGAGATCCTCGCTCTAGCACTGGGCCTCAGCCGCCTAGCTCCTTGAATGAAGTGAGAGAGCAGGACATGTTTGCCTATAGGCAACCCATCAATCTGAGCGTAACAAGCCGAAAGAGCAGCCACATAAACTCTGAGAGTGGCGAGGTACGTACCTGTTGATAATTTCTCCTGCAGGAAGTCCAGAACTGTAGCAATCTGGCAGTTTACTGGATCTGCATTGTGTGTAGTACACCATCCCATTTGTTGGCATAACTTGATCTAGTGGAGGGAGCCCTATCACTTAGAATGGTTTTAATAATATCAGGTGAAAGCCCTGTGTCCCTCAGTTGGTCCCCCTCAGGGGCCAAACATGAAGGTTCCAAATCTCCGGCCAGGGATGAGACATTGTCCCCTGCCCCTGAGACATAAGGTCCCTCCTCGCCATCGAGGAGAGCTATTATTCCCAAGAGCCATATTCTGTTCGGCCAACGTGGCACCATCAGTAAGAGGCAAGACCCTTGTCGGCGAACTCTAGCTAGAACTCCCGGGAGCAGAGAAACCAGAGGAAACGCATACAGGCGCATTCTGGACCATGTATGCGCCATCGCATCCAGACCCAGTAGGAGCTGGGTGACTCAGAGAGAACAGGGGACATTGCACTGTCTTTTGGGAGGCGAAGAGGTCCATCTCTGTTTCATAAAATCTTTACCAGGTTTGTTTCACTACCTCGGGTGGAGTTTCTACTCCCCCATTGGTATGCTCTGGCTGGACAGTAGACCTGCTCCCACATTGAGATATGAGGACATAAACAAAAGCAGAATGCACCTCACTAGCTAGTTCAGACTGCATAAACGCAGTCTACCCTGGTGATTTGTATTAGAGGATAGCACAGTGATGTCCACCTGCACAAAGACATAGTAACCCCTTGGTGGAGGAAGTATTTCAGGGTCAAAAACACAGCCATCAATTTAAGGCAATTGATGTGCCAATCAAGACAATGACCTCACCATATCTCTTTGGACTGGATGGCCACCTAAGACTGCTCCCCAGCCCTTACGGGAAGCATTTGTTGTTAGCATCATGCAACATTAACACACGTAAAATGGGACCCAAGGTGAAGAACTGGGGTCTGAGCCACATAGAAAGGGAATGATGCCGCACCACGTAAAAAAAGAAAGTGCACGAAGCGTTTAGCACGTGACTTACCATAAACATGGATTCTCTTGCCCTTATTTGCCGTGGGATTTGCTTGCTGATGAAATCTCCTGGCTTTGAGCTACAAGTGAAGTATTCTCATGTGCAAAAGTTCCATAGGGATCACTGTGGACATAGCTGCCATGAAATCGTGGCTTTTCTAAACAGTAATGTCCTGACCTAGCCTGATGTTATTTGGAGTGTTTAAAATGGTGTCGACATGAGTGGGAGACAGTTGTGCCCCCGATGGTGACCGAGTCACATTTAACCACATAGAGAGAGCACTTTTCTTAGCATTACTTCTCAGCTCCAGAGAGGCCAGATGATTGATCTCGATGTCGTGGTCAGTGCAGGGTGACAAGACTAGGTTGAATGGAAGAATCTGATATTGGTAAGCTTCACGCAAAAGCAAACCTCAGGAACTTCCTATATTGTGGCAATATTTCTATGAAAATATGCGTCTCCAAGATCTGAAGTGTATTTATTTTTCTACTGTCTTTAGGACCTAAGGAGAGATACCCGGCAGTAGCTTTCATGCTGCCAAAGTCTCTTTAAAGGTGTACCAATTTTAATACTTCCTATTGGGGTGTTAAATGTTCTGTCCTGGGCGATAACAGGAAGCAATATAACATCTTTTTTTTGGAAACTGGAACTTCTTTTGCTGGAAACTGCTGCCCCCCAAATAATCATAGGTGGGTGGGGTTGTTACAGTGGTTTTGTGTGTGTTTCGGGTAGGAGCTGATTGATGTATTTTACATGCCCTGTCCCGAAGGGGCACACCCCCAGAGACCTGCACAAAAACACCCTCGTGATTTTTGTTTCAGGTGTATTTTGAGGCTGTTGAGTGTGACGAGCTGGTCCCCAGCCTTTACGAGGGGAATCGCGACTCGCCATGGTCTGCTTTTGAGCCTTTCTTTCAGCAGGTCAGCCTGGTTCACCTGCAACACTGCCATAGTGTGCAGAGCAGCACCAAGTCTGACATGCTGACCGAAACGCCTTCCCCACCAGTGTGGATGTTATTATGCATGGCTTGGTGGGGAGTCCTGTCTCTTTAAGTGACGATGAGCTCCAGAGAAGAGATAGCTTGTGAGCGTGTCTTGGAACTGTGGCATGACAGTATAAATTCCACATTGAGGACACATAGGCACACAAAAAATAAAGTTTTCCCCATGAACGAGTTAATGTCATGGAGGTCCTATTTTATTTCACTTATTTAACCAGACAAGTGAACATAGTCTGAATGAAAGGCTGTGTCCAAATCTTTCCTGCGATAGTTGAATGGGTTGACTTCATGGGCACAAAGACACGTCATTTATATTTTATAAATGAGTTAACTCTACAAAGAGCGAGATATAGGGACGGACCCATCTCTCGCTCCTCAACCAGATCGCCACACAAGCCACACGATTGCATTGTGGGTGCTACCCCTTTGAAATAAGCAAAGCAAACTCTTTAACTATGAAGATTCTCATTGCTCGCAATCACCATGCTCAAACGCAAGGGCTGCATGCTCTTCCCCCAAACACAGAAAGCAAACTGGTACGTGAGGTATACATGAGGTATACAGACATGAGCCAGGGACAGAGACACACACAGTTTGTTTTGATCACTCATACTTTCTCTTTCGGCATGTATATATATATATATATATATATATATATAAAATATATGTGTGTGTGATCACTTTTCAATGTGATAGAGATGAAAAGGATTGAGAGAGAAAGTTTCTGCACACTGCCTGCCAAATCTACAGTTGTGTTCAAAATTATTCAACCCCCCCAATGCTGTAAATGGTTTTAGAGAATTTAGAGTACATTTGTAATTGAATTCAGAATCCTACAAGGACTTCTTAAAGAAGCATATGCAACTAAAATGACATCAATTGGTTTTGTAATACAGTAGTAAATGTTTCTTTTGTGAATTCTTCATTGACACAATTATTCAACCCCTTAAAGACTACCACTCTGAAGAACAGAGGTCCATTGAAGTGTTTTCAATCAGGTATTGAAAGCACCTGTGGATGTCAGGGAGCAGCAATAAAGCCTAATAAGCACCAATTAGGCAGCTTTAAAATGACTGTGATACTCAGCTCCTTCTAGACATTTACTGGTGTGGTTACAAACATGGTGAAGTCAAGAGAATGGTCCAGGAAGACAAGAGAAGAGGTGATTACTCTTCACAGGAAGGGCAATGGCTATAAGAAGATTGCAAAGATGTTAAACATACCAAGAGACACCATAGGAAGCATCATTCACAAATTCAAGGCAAAGGGCACTGTTGAAACGCTACCTGGTCGTGGCAGAAAGAAGATGCTGACTTCGACTGCTGTGCGCTACCTGAAGCGTAGAGTGGAGAAAAGTCCCCGTGTGACTGCTGAGGAACTGAGAAAAGATTTGTCAGATGTAGGTACTGAAGTTTCTGCTCAGACAATACGGCGCACCCTGCGTAATGAAGGCCTCCATGCCAGAACTCCCAGGCGCACCCCCTTGCTGTCTCCAAAGAATAAGAAGAGTCGACTGCAGTATGCCAAAAGTCATGTGGACAAACCACAGAAGTTTTGGGATAGTGTTCTGTGGACTGATGAAACAAAATTAGAACTGTTTGGGCCCATGGATCAACGCTATGTTTGGAGGAGGAAGAACAAGGCCTATGAAGAAAAGAACACCTTGCCTACTGTGAAGCATGGCGGGGGGTCAATCATGCTTTGGGGCTGTTTTGCTTCTGCAGGTACTGGGAAGCTTCAGCGTGTGCAAGGTACCATGAATTCTCTTCAGTACCAGGAGATATTGGAGGACAATGTGATGCAGTCCGTCACAAACCTGAGGCTTGGGAGACGTTGGACCTTTCAACAGGACAATGATCCCAAGCATACCTCCAAGTCCACTAGAGCATGGTTGCAGATTAAAGGCTGGAACATTTTGAAATGGCCATCGCAGTCACCAGACTTAAATCCGATTGAGAACCTCTGGTGGGACTTAAAGAAAGCAGTTGCAGTGCGCAAGCCTAAGAATATGACTGAACTGGAGGCTTTTGCCCATGATGAATGGGCGAAGATACCCGTAGCTCGCTGCAAGACACTTGTGTCAAGCTATGCTTCACGTTTAAAAGCTGTTATAACTGTAAAAGGATGTTGTACTAAGTATTAAGATTGAATGTCACTTGGGGGTTGAATAAAACTGATAATGATGTGAGCAGAGAAAAGACATTTGTGGTTATTTCATTATAAATGTTATGTTATATTTGTCTGACCTACACGTGCCTCTTTGATTTAATTGTAAGCAGGATGACTGAATGATCAAAATCAATGTCAAACCGGCCAAAACAATCAATTTCAGTGGGGGTTGAATAATTTTGAACTGTAACTCCTAACAAAGAGAAAGAAAGAAAGAGCTTGAGCAGACTTGTCACACACACTTCACAGTATGTGAGTGTTTCGGAGGCCAGAAAGCTCATGGATTTCATCAAAAATATCTTAATTTGTGTTCAAATTGAACAAAGGTCTTACGGGTTTGGAACAACATGAGGGTAATTAATGACAGAATTTCCATTTTTGGGTGAACTAACCCTTTAAAGTCGACTAGTCTGTGCAACCTGTACTCTAAAGACTTTTTTAATGTTACAAAAGACAAACAATAAACAGTTTTTGCACATGCACCTGTTTGTACGACACTAACAGTTTACATATGGTAGACAAATAAGGTCACAGTTCCAATAACGTTGGACATTAAAGAAACCTTTCTACTGACTCTGAACCTACCCTCACCTGTGCGAACATGCTATAGTCCTTCTGCAGAAGGCATGAGGACTGCAGATTTGAACAGAGCAATAAACTGTATGTCCATAATGTAAGATGCCTAAGGACAGGGAGACAGGACAGACAACTGATCATCCTTGCAGCACCAAACCACATGTGACCATTTGTGTCCCCAGACATGTTCGATAACTTGCAAGTGCCTTGGTGGAGGAGTAGAGTAACGTCTCACAGCACAAATGGGCAAATCTGTTGCAGTCCATGAGGATGATTCAGTTGTTTAATTTTTTATGTTCTTACAAATATTTATTAATATTTATGATTTATTCTTTATGTTAAGAAATTTTATGGAAAAAAGTTGAAAGTGAGAGGACATTTCTCTTTCTATATATACAGTGGGGAGAACAAGTATTTGATACACTGCCGATTTTGCAGGTTTGCCCACTTACAACACATTTAGAAGTCTGTAATTTTTTATCATAGGTACTCTTCAACTGTGAGTGACGGAATCTAAGACACAAAAAGAAAGAAAATCACATTGTATGATTTTTAAGTAATTAATTTGCATTTTATTGCATGACATAAGTATTTGATACATCAGAAAAGCAGAACTTAATATTTGGTAAAGAAGCCTTTGTTTGCAATTACAGAGATCATATGTTTCCTGTAGTTCTTGATCAGGTTTCACACTGTAGCAGGGATTTTGGCCCACTCCTCCATACAGACCTTCTCCAGATCGTTCAGGTTTCGGGGCTGTTGCTAAGCAATACAGACTTTCAGCTCCCTCCAAAGATTTTCGATTGGGTTCAGGTCTGGAGACTGGCTAGGCCTCTCCAGGACCTTGCGATGCTTCTTACGAAGCCACTCCTTAGTTGCCCTGGCTGTGTGTTTCGGGTCGTTATCATGCTGGAAGACCCAGCCATGGCCCATTTTCAATGCTCTTATTAAGGGAAGGAGGTTGTTGGTCAAGATCTCGTGATACATGGCCCCATCCATTCTCCCCTCAATACGGTGCAGTTGTCCTGTCCCCTTTGCAGAAAAGCATCCCCAAAGAATGATGTTTCCACCTCCATGTTTCACAGTTGGGATGGTGGAGTGGAGTTTAGACCGAAAAGCTCTATTTTTGTCTCATCAGACCACATGACCTCCCATTCCTCCTCTGGATCATCCAGATGGTCATTGGCAAACTTCAGACGGGCCTGGACATGCACTGGCTTGAGCAGGTGGACCTTGCGTGTGCTGTAGGATTTTAATCCATGATGGCGTAGTGTGTTACTAATGGTTTTCTTTGAGACTGTGGTCCCAGCTCTCTTCAGGTCATTGACCAGGTCCTGCCGTGTAGTTCTGGGCTGATCCCTCACCTTCCTCATGATCATTGATGCCCCACGAGTTGAGATCTTGCATGGTGCCCCAGACCGAGGGAGATTGACCGTCATCTTGAACTTGTTCCATTTTCTAATAATTGCGCCAACAGTTGTTGCCTTCTCACCAAGCTGCTTGCCTATAGTTCTGTAGCCCATCCCAGCCTTGTGCAGGTCTACAATTTTATCCCTGATGTCCTTACACAGCTCTCTGGTCTTGACCATTGTGGAGAGGTTGGAATCTGTTTGATTGAGTGTGTGGACAGGTGTCTTTTATACAGGTAACGAGTTCAAACAGGTGCAGTTAATACAGGTAATGAGTGGAGAACAGGAGGGCTTCTTAAAGAAAAACTAACAGGTCTGTGAGAGCCGGAATTCTTACTGGTTGCTCGGTGATCAAATACTTATGTCGTGCAATAAAATGCTAATTAATTATTTAAAAATCATACAATGTGATTTTCTGGATTTTTGTTTTAGATTTTGTCACTCACAGTTGAAGAGTACCTATGATAAAAATTACAGACTTCTTCATGCTTTGTAAGTGGGCAAACTTGCAAAATTGGCAGCGGATCAAATACTTGTTTTCCCCACTGTATATGATCAAACATACAAGATCAAACTTACAGTAAAAACATTTTAAATGTTAGAAATGTTTTCTGTTTCAAATAAATGTGGTTGTTTTGAAATTCTTTATTCACCAAAGAATCCTGGAAAAAATCACAAGGATTCCACAAAATTATTAAGCAGCACAACTATTTTTCATCATTTATAATAATAATTTTATATAAAATAATAACACTATTTTGTATTTAATTTTTGTGTAATTTTATAAAAACTTATTTTCTATAATTATGTTAAAATAGACTATGAAAGCTTGTAATGCATGATTTAAATGAACCTCTAATTCTAATTAGCCCCATTTCCCTTCTTTTCTTTTAGCCGTTGAAGCTGCATTGTGAGGTTTGCAGTATAGTTTCCAGCTCTGGCCAGATGCTGGGGCGTGAGGCAGGGACTGAGATCGACCAGTCCTCCTGCATATGGAGAATGAACAACGCACCCACCCGGGGGTTTGAGAGGGACGTGGGCCGCAGGACGGACCTCAGAGTGGTGTCACACACTAGTGTTCCTCTGCTGATTCAGAAGCCCCAGTACTTCTTCGGCCAGGGAAATGAGACTGTCTATGTGGTCTGGGGACCCTTGCGCAACATGAGGCAGGATGGCAAGGGTATTGTGTACAACATGCTGAGGCAAGCGGTGGAAAACTACCCACAAGCTCGCATCTACGTCACAACAGAAGAGCGCATGAATTACTGCGACACAGTTTTCAAGAAGGAGACAGGCAAAGACAGGTGAGAGCACTGTAAGCACATCCTGTAGTCTGTGACATGTTGTGATGCACTGTGCGAATGGAAGAGGTAGTTAAACAGATTGTAAACGTGAAAAATCTTTTGCCATATTCACACAGCAACAGAATATGGTTGTCAGTCCTGTATTTGATTCCTTAATACTGTTAAATTCACACACATATCAGTTATTTACAAGAGTGACAACCAGATTCTATAACCAAACTCACACACGTAAATTTTCAGGACTCACAACCACATTCTTGGAAAACCCTTGCAGTGTGAACTGTCATACTGTCCGGTTCTGTATGAGGTCATACAGTGGGAGAGGGCTGCTCTGTGCGGCACAAACGTCACTCTGGGTTTTCATGTGTGGTTTCGCTTTTGGTATCTTACTGAAGGCTTTAGATCTAGTCACTTCTCTCCACCGGAGTTGCTCCCATCAGTGTTGTGTTCTACACGTGACTCAAATGCTTCGCTCTCCACCCAGATATAAAAGCGGTTAATGAAGATTTTATGGATGAACTCACTCGATTGGACTCTTGTCGTATCAAAAGTGATGAGGCTTTTCAGTTAAATGGACATCGCCATTTTCAATATTTGTTTGATCACTGTGCTATGGTTACTGCTAAGGGAATACAGGCTTGACTCTTATTGCATGTTAATACAGACAGTAGTCAAGATGCTACTGTAAGTTGCTGTGTGAACGAGACATTTCGAAACTCACACCTGTGAGTAAATGCAGTTGTCAATCCCAAAAACTGACAGTTTAACTGTGAATATAGCCTTAAAACTCTTATTTAATCTTATTACGTAACTGTACAACTATCATGTGTATGTTCTGGCTTGTTCACCTCCTGTCTTGTATGTATTAGTTCTATCGTATCCTGTGTTCCTCATCTTCCTTCACGGACAATACGTTACAACAACATTAACCCACAAGGTTCCAGGCAGTGGCTTGTGTCTGTGGGTTGTGCACCATTCAGAGCTAAATTGAGAATACCATTGAAATTGCAATTCAGTGAATCTTTGTTAAATCAAGTTAATAAATAGGATATGGATAATTGCTATTCATATTTAAATTTAAGGAAGTAGAATTACATTGGTGACGCTTTACAAATAGGTTCTATTTGTTTCCGCATTTCCGTAATAAAAAAAAAACAAGAAAAATATTTGGAAAACTTATAAACCAAGTCATATGGTACAACTAGCATGCAGAAACATGCAGGGGAAAAAAGTAAATAATATTAATCAATGAGTCTTAAATTATAATATATTTTTAATTCAGGGAGGAAAGTATCATGTGGGGCAACACCTAAAAAAAAATAATTATATTTATTAATTAACGAAATGTGATGGTTACACATGAAATTTTATTTATTAAATTGAAACTTTTTTTGGTACAGAAGTTTTATATCCATATGAAATCAACATGAATACAAACATTACATTTCTAAAACTTATATTCTATCCTTAGTGAAAAAAATAAATCTACCAAAATTTATTTGAAATTCATGTATTTTGTGCTAAGTATACTACGAATTCATTTACATATTTATGTACTTAATATAAATACCCTTCTATTGCACTTTTGGTATACTAAATTTATATACTTAAGTCTGCTAAATTGGAACAACTAATTTTGTACTTACTGCACTTAAGTTATCTGGAAGTAGTGCTGCGGTCCAACTAAAGATATACTTAAGTGTATTTGATTGTGCTAAAATGCTATTGCAAAGTATACTTTAGGTACACTTTAAATATTTTGCTTTTAAAGACTGACATTATACCGTGATCATACTATCCTTACTAATAGTGATGTCAAAACACATTTTAGGCTTAATATTAAGATATGTGCTCTTAATTGGCTTAAGAGCCTTGTTAGAAACTTAAAAAAAAAGTTTGTACAATCTGTTTTTTTATTTTATAGGCCTTACTGTCAGCCATGGAAAAATTGATTTAGATAGATTAATATACCAACATGAATCACATAATGCCAGTTGTGCATTTCATTTATCATGTCACATCTGGAAACCAACGTGTTCTTTGTCCTCTTTAGATACGCAATATAACTGTAAAATCTGTAGCTTTCTGTAAAATGCCACTTCAATAACTCGTGTTCTCAGGAAGACAGAGTAGGTAAAATCTTCCTTGTGTTGTTGTCAACATCCCAGCGGTACCAAAGGTGAGATGTCGTCAGAAGAAATCAATGGACTCTCAAGGTTATTTGGGTTCTGAAGAGCACTCGCTGTGTGCTAATGAGTCTGGCACACTGTGCGCTCATAGTGCAGGAATTAATCAGCTGTTGATATTACTCATTACAGTCATCAGACCATAACATAACACCCTCATGAATGTTTCATTTGAAGTTGAGCACTCACAAAGTCAGCAGGTTCACTGTTACTCTCTGAAAAGTCTCCAAAAAATCTCTATTTCATGGAGAGGCTTAGATTACATTTGATCGGTCCGACTGAAATCCTGCGATAGTTCTGCCTTTCAAGAGTAATCCCCACATGATAGTCCTAATGCTGTTGTGTTATAGCACAGATAAGAGATATTCCTAAGGAGGGCTGAAGAGGATTATCTTTTATCCTACATCAATTCCTTTAGAGGAAAAGCAAGCTGATAGTGATGTCCCTAACAGTGTGCTGCGGTTTGTACATCCGGTAGGTGAGATGTGGCCATTTACTGCATAGAGAAGAGCCACTTATAGAGTGAGTGTGAGTGAATGCATGGCCATGAGCAGATGTGTGTGTAATGTCAGTAATAAATCAGCTTTAATAGAGCAGATCGGCATGTCAGGAAACAGTTGGCAGCAAAGCCTTTGTTTTGAACATTCACATTTTAGGAGAAACCTCGCTTACAGAAAACACCTGTGATTGGACTGTGTAGTTGATAGGCACAGAATTATCACTAATACAGTCTAAAATCACAGAAGACTGCTGCAGAATTCAAAAGAAGAACTTGTATGCCTTTGGATGCTGTTATATCATAGAAACATATACTGAGAGTTCAACTATGAAGTCAAACATGGATCCCACTTTGTATTAAGTGTCTTCAACTACTCTGTACGTAATAACAATAATGAATGTTAGGTACTTTGAACTTATTGTGTTAATGTTGAATTTTTAACACTGCTATTGAGGTGGGGTACGGGTAAGGTTGGGGACAGGTTCGCTGGTATGGGTAGGTTTAAGGGTAGGTTAAAGGTAAGGCAAGGGTCAACAGTGTAATTAATCTTGTAATTAATTAAATTATTTTTTCTTTGGCAAATAAAGTTGCTCCAATTTCATGCTCTAGTTAGGTTCTATGAGAACTATTCAATAGAGCAGAATATGGACACGTGAGATTGGAACCTGTCAGTTAACACACTTTTGAATCCTTTTGAAGTCTACTCAGACGGTAATAGATTTAATGGCTGTTCGGTTTTGGGGGAGTATGAAATAAAGTTTTGTGAAAAAAGTTTTATTTATCTTTTGGTGTATCAATATCTGTCTTTATTGGATTAATTTCAGCACATACAGACTAATGTCTGTATGAAACTTGTATATTATATTCATTCATTACACACAGACTGATATATTTCAAATGTTTAATTCTTTTAATTTTGATGATTATAACTGACAACTAAGGAAAATCCCAAATTCAGTATCTCAGAAAATTAGAATATTACTTAAGACCAATACAAAGAAAGGATCTTGGCCACCTGATAAGTATGAACATGAAAAGTATGAGCATGTACAGCACTCGATACTTAGTTGGGGATCCTTTTACCTGAATTACTGTAGCAATGCGGCGTGGAATCAGATCAGTCTGTGGCACTGCTCAGGTGTTATGAGAGCCCAGGTTGCTCTGATAGTGGCCTTCAGCTCTTCTGCATTGTTGGGTCTGGCATATCGCATCTTCCTCTTCACAATACCCCATAGATTTTCTATGGGGTTAAGGTCAGGCGAGTTTGCTGGCCAATTAAGAACAGGTACACCATGGTCCTTAAACCAGGTACTGGTTGCTTTGGCATTGTGTGCAGGTGCCAAGTCCTGTTGGAAAATGAAATCTGCATCTCCATAAAGTTGGTCAGCAGCAGGAAGCATGAAGTGCTCTAAAACTTCCTGGTATATGGCTGTGTTGACCTTGGACCTCAGAAAACACAGTGGACCAACACCAGCAGATGACATGGCACCCCAAACCATCACTGAGTGTGGAAACTTTACACTGGACCTCAAGCAACGTGGATTGTGTGCCTCTCCTCCCTTCCTCCAGACTCTGGGACCCTGATTTCCAAAGGAAATGCAAATTTTACTTTCATCAGAGAACATAACTTTGGACCACTCAGCAGTCCTTTTTGTCTTTACCCCAGGCGAGATGCTTCTGACGCTGTCTGTTGTTCAAGAGTGGCTTGACACAAGGAATGCGACAGCTGAAACCCATGTCTTGCATACGTCTGTGCGTAGTGGATCTTGAAGCACTGACTCCAGCTGCAGTCCACTCTTTGTGAATCTCCCCCACATTTTTGAATGGGTTTTGTATCACAATCCTCTCCAGGATGTGGTTATCCCTATTGCTTGTACACTTTTTTCTACCATATCTTTTCCTTCCCTTTGCCTCTCTATTAATGTGGTTGGATACAGAGCTCTGTGAACAGCCAGTCTCTTTTGTAATGACCTTTTGTGTTTTGCTCTCCTTGTGCCAATGGTCATCTTTTGGACAACTGTCAAGTCAGCAGTCTTCCCCATGATTGTGTAGCCTACAGAACTAGACTGAGAGACCATTTAAAGGCCTTTGCAGGTGTTTTGAGCTGATTAGGCACCAGGTGTCTTCAATATTGAACCTTTTCACAATATTCTAATTTTCTGAGATACTGAATTTGGGATTTTCCTTAGTTGTAAGTTATAATCATCAAAATTAAAAGAAATAAACATTTGAAATATATCAGTCTGTGTGTAATGAATGAATATAATATACAAGTTTCACTTTTTGAATGGATTTAGTGAAATAAATCAACTTTTTGATGATATTCTAATTATATGACCAGCAGCTGTTTGTAGCCAAACATAATCAGAAACAATCAGAATTGAAAACAGGGCAGGAAAACCGGAACAAAACAAAATATCAAAACAAGAGTCTGGGAACATCACAATATCCTCACCATGTTTTTCTAAAGTAAATTTTTCCCTACTACTTTTTGAAAGCCAAAAAAATAGTGTGTAGAAGTCTTAATACGTATCTCTAATCTATGGTTATATTGCTATCATCAATTATCATCTAGCATTATAGCTACCTAATATTTTTTTGAAACCGTGATTCTTTGATGAACTGAAAGTTCAAAAAACAGTATTTCTTTAAAATAGAAATCTTTTGTCAATTTAAAGGATTAGTTCACTCAAAAATTTAAATTGTCCCATAATTTACTCACCCTCAAGCCATCCTAGGTGTATATGACAGAGTTACACAGAGTTATGTTAAAAAATATTCTTGCTCTTCCAAGCTTTATAATGAGAGCTTTGCAATGGGAGGACTATGGAGAAGCAAACAGGTCCACCTGGGGTTGCAGCCTCTATTCTTCCAGGAGAGTGAGCTGTCATGAGAGGACATCGGTTGCATGATTGACCTCACCCTGAATATAAATAGCCCGGAGCGACTTGACTCCAGTGGAGGAGATGGCAAGCAAGTTGCAACAAGAACATGCGACAAGATCGTAAACCATCCTGATGGTTGATGTGTGCCACAGTTGATCTGTTGTCAAAAGTGGCGTAGGTCCAACAGTACTGCTAAAAATTCAATTGATGTGACACTGCAGTCGAGGTCCTGTCCAGGAACCCAAAAACATGCTCGTTGCATATAGTGCCCCAGAAAGTGTGTTTGCTTGTTCTTGAGGCGTGCCGCCATGTTGACTGTGTCCAACTCCATACTAAGAAAAGAGATACTCTGCACAGGGTTAAGTTTTCTCTTTTTACCTAGTTTACCTGAAGCCCCAGATGGCTGAGGTGTCTGAGCACCAGGTCCTGTGTTCACACAACAAATCTCAAAAGTGTGCTGGAATGAGGCAGTTGTCGAGATAGTTGAACTTGAATTCCCACTTCTATTAGCTGGGCAATGGCAGACTCCATGACCCTCGTGAAGATGCGGGGCCACAGGGACAGCCCAAAGGGGGGGACATTGTACTGATATACAGACCTTCGAAAGCAAACTATAGGAACGGTCTGTGTCTAGGCGAAATCGAGACATGTAAGTACACATCCTTCAGGTCAATCACTGCAAACGTATCTTGGATACGAACCCACTTGAGGATGCGATTCTGTCAACATCTTGAGTAGGAGCTTGTGGAGGGCTTGATTCAAGACACACATATCCAAGATTGGCCATAGCCTACTGCCTTTCTTGGGTATGATAAAGTATGTCATGTGAAACCCTGACTTCTTCTTGGCAGAAAGGACCGGCTCTATTTGCAATGCAATTTCAATTTGCAACTGCAATTTTACCACACAGGACAAGGGACACCCTTGTCTGCCACTGAGGTAAACAGGACGCCGCTGAACCTTAGGGGCTGCCGGGGCGAACTGAATCGCCTAGCCAAAGAAACTTACTGTGGTGAAAGAAGAGGGGCATGAGAGTGAGGAAAGCAGTGACGCACACTGCACACTGGAAGCACAGCCCTCAGTGGTCTGGTGGCAGCAGCAGACCAGTCAGGGGCAGGATGTGATTGTTTGACTCTGTCTGCTTTTGCACTGCTGGGCAAAGTCTTTGACAGTTTTGCCAAAGCTTGGGAGATGAGGGCATAGAGAAAGCGAACTGTGTTGAAAGCGAGAAAGCGAATCTTAGCCAGGTTCAGCAAGAGATAGCATTCCTGGACTACCAAGGTGGACATCGTCTGGCTTACGGCCTGCACAGTGACTTTTGTCACCCGGAGGGCGAGGTCAGTCGTCATACACAGTTCCTGCATCAACCCCGCCTCAGAACTGCCCTCATGCAGTTTTTTTAGTGCTTTGCCTGATATACTTGCAGGAGGGTCATAGAACACAGGCTGGAGGCAGCCTGGCCAGCAGCACTGTAAGCCTTGGCAGCAAGTGTGGCCGAGAACTTACATGTGGGATAAATGTACCGCAATTGCACGCTCCACCTGAGGAATGTCCATGTAACCCTTGGCTGCCCCACCATCAAGGGTAGTGAAGGAGGGAGCAAAGCAGCTTCTGGCAGTAAAAGGTACCCTCCACTTCATAACTTCCTCATGCACCTCCAGAACGAAAGGAACCAGGGTAGGACGATGCTATGCAGCATGCCCCGCCCTGAGAAACCAATCGTCAAACCGTGAATGTTCGAGACAGGGTGCAGGGTTCCACTTGAGCCAGATGCTCGCAGCGGCCCAGAAAAGCATGGCAGTCAACTCTGTTTGACTCGGAGACTCAAGCCTACCTTCCGATGCAGCGATCTGGTCCTCTGCTGGAGCTCCAAATGAGACGCTCAATGAGAATCCCCTGCAGGCTCATCGGGAAACTCCACAGCCTGAGATGTACACAAAGGAGTGTGAAGCCCTAGGAGCTCTGTAATCTAATCCTCCTTATTATCCAAAGTGGTCCTCTGTGGTGCAGAGAAACCAAAAAGGGGAATAGCAGAGGGGACCTTTTTCATCAATGAACGCTGCCTCAGCATGCTTACAGCGCAGATACATAAGGCAGTGATTGTGGCTGTCAGACGGGGCCAGGACCGCATCCAAAAACACACAGGTGGAATGCCATCTTTAAAGAGACGCAACGTCACTCTACTTTCTCTTTTAAGGAAATTGCCATTTTAACAGTTGAAGCACCCAAGGGTGTGATCACTGCACTTATCTGTGCAAGGTTTGTTCTATCAATGGTGAAGCACACCATTGAATGTGCCGTAAGGTAGAATGGCAGAGCACTGATAAAACAACAACTCGGAGTGAGTTGCACATGTGCTTAAATACCAGTATGTACAGGGAGTGGCTTGCAATGCAAATCTCATTCTCCAATATCCATTGGCTTGTTTTATAACCACTCGAAAGTGATTGGGCTCCCAAGTGAGATCCCATAACGTCAGTTTATTTGTTGACATTCATGACTGAATGAAAGGGAACTGTAGTTTCATTCAGAAATGGCAACTAGTAATACATTGATAATTTGCTCTTGCTTTAGACATTTGAATGAATGTTTGCTTTATTATTAATCTCTCTTTATTATTAATCTCAGTTTTCACATTGTTCAGCACCTAATTCCAGATTTGAATGCCTGTCAGACATTGAATGAAATCCCAAGAGTACATCAGAACATCCATTTCTGTCTCATTAGTCCAGTGTGAACCATCAATCAAGCCAACAGTATGAACCCAGCAGCAGGGGAAGCGAGTGAAAGACACTCCATTATTCTGAGTGTCAGACATCCACCCATCTGATTGTGAGCAGCAATGACATTTCAGATATGTGTGATGACAGCTCTAATGTTGCACATGATGAATGAAAGCTTAAAGATTCCAGGAGAATGATTGTGCTCAGTTTGAGCAATTGTGAGGTCTCCTGATACTGTACTGTTCTAAGTGGAAGCAATCTGAGGCTGATTGTCAGTTCTAACAGTAGACATTGCAAAAAATGCTACAGTAAAATCAGCGTTTAACCAGACTTAAGACAGGAAGTAAACAACCCAGACTCATTGGAAAAATGTGGTGACATTTTTTTGCAAAATAATATTGCACAAATGTCCAGTGAAGAGTGCTAAGAGATGAAAACAGATATCTCACAACATTTTATTATACTGGTTGTTGCATTTATTGCATTTATTGTGGCAGTTTGTAAATGAAATGTCCAGTGAGTGGCGTTAAAAGGTTAATGCTCGCATTTTAAAATAACATACACCTACTCTAAACCCTTTCTGAACCCTAACCGATAGTGTCAACAAAATAAAACGTGAGATAAAAACACATTAACTAAAACGCCATGCCATTTTTTGCTTGCTTCTACAAGTCTTTGAGCTCTTTCATTGTGATGTGTTTTTTTTTAGGAATAAAACAGGAATAGAAGTTGTTGTTCTTTTTGTCACAGTTATGTTCCATTTAGTTCAGTGCATGGACTCTCTAGCTTGTTTACATTCATCAAGTCTTTATGTCCCTGCCACTGATCAGTCTCCATGGACACTACATTAATCATTACAGCTGTTCATCTTTTAGTTAATCATCTTGTGTATTTAAGTTCCTCCTTGTTTCATGTTCATTATCGGTTGTTCTCTGTGCGATAGTACACTGTTTGCTGGTTAGTCTGAGTATTGTAAAAAATCTTATGTTTTTGAATCATCATGTTCATTTTCTGTGGAAGTAAGCGTTACACTTTTTTGCCAATAGTGTTCTAGAAAATTCATTTCTGCAGTGAATTGAACGTAGAATTGTATGTAAAACACATTGGCCACAGTTATTGGCACTATGAAGTATATTACCATTCATATTTATATTTGTAGCAAGTATTGAAAAAAGAGTATTGAATGAAAGGGTGCCAATAATTGTGGCCAATGTGTTTTGGTGAAAAACATTTATTTCATATGATTTTCCTCACACTTTCAGTTCTTTTCCTTCAATGAAAGATTACATTTTTGCTAATTTTGTGAATTAAAGATAAAAAGGATAAACAATGCAGATTTATTTTTACAGTTGTTTTTGATCATATTTAATGATTTAATGATTAGATCATACAGTTGTGCCAATAATTCTGAGGACAACTGTAAATTATGAATTGAAAGGAATTTGTGTATAATTTGAAGTGGTCAATTATTTCACTGCGAGCTCATGGTTTCTGTGTTCTCACGAAAACTCTACAACCAAGACTAAATTGCAGTAAATCTCTTATTTGCATCTACAGGCTATAATGACTGGATGGTGAAAGTGTAGAACTCTGTGAGCATGTGCTAAACATATCTTCAGCACAATGACTTAAACACCTCTGATTGGCTGTTGCCTTCAAAAGACATGTCTGTGACTGGCTACAGTACAGTCGTGGCCAAAAGTTTTGAGAATTTCATAAATATTAGTTTTCACAAAGTTTGCTGCTAAAATGCTTTTAGATCTTTGTTTCAGTTGTTTCTGTGATGTACTGAAATATAATTACAAGCACTTCATACGTTTCAAAGGCTTTTATCGACAATTACATGACATTTATGCAAAGAGTCAGTATTTGCAGTGTTGGCCGTTCTTTTTCAGGACCTCTGCAATTCGACTGGGCATGCTCTCAATCAACTTCTGGGCCAAATCCTGACTGATAGCAACCCATTCTTTCATAATCACTTCTTGGGATTGACCACAAGTTCTCAATGGGATTAAGATCTGGGGAGTTTCCAGGCCATGGACCCAAAATTTCAACGTTCTGGTCCCCGAGCCACTTAGTTATCACTTTTGCCTTATGGCACGGTGCTCCATCATGCTGGAAAATGCATTGTTCTTCACCAAACTGTTGTTGGATTGTTGGAAGAAGTTGCTGTTGGAGGGTGTTTTGGTACCATTCTTTATTCATGGCTGTGTTTTTGGGCAGAATTGTGAGTGAGCCCACTCCCTTGGATGAGAAGCAACCCCACACATGAATGGTCTCAGGATGCTTTACTGTTGGCATGACATAGGACTGATGGTAGCGCTCACCTTTTCTTCTCCTGACAAGCCTTTTTCCAGATGCCCCAAACAATCGGAAAGGGGCTTCATCGGAGAATATGACTTTGCCCCAGTCCTCAGCAGTCCATTCACAATACTTTCTACAGAAGATCAATCTGTCCCTTATGTTTTTTTTGGAGAGAAGTGGTTTCTTTGCTGCCCTTCTTGACACCAGGCCATCTTCCAAAAGTCACTGTGCGTGCAGATGCGCTCACACCTGCCTGCTGCCATTCCTGAGCAAGCTCTGCACTGGTGGCACTCCGATCCCGCAGCTGAATCCTCTTTAGGAGACGATCCTGGCACTTGCTGGACTTTCTTGGACGCCCAGAAGCCTTCTTTACAAGAATTGAACCTCTTTCCTTGAAGTTGCTGATGATCCTATAAATTGTTGATTTAGGTGCAATCTTAGTAGCCACAATATCCTTGCCTGTGAAGCCATTTTTATGCAACGCAATGATGGCTGCACGCGTTTCTTTGCTGGTCACCATGGTTAACAATGGAAGAACAATGATTTCAAGCATCACCCTCCTTTTAACATGTCAAGTCTGCCATTCTAACCCAATCAGCCTGACATAATGATCTCCAGCCTTGTGCTCGTCAACATTCTCACCTGAGTTAACAAGACGATTACTGAAATGATCTCAGCAGGTCCTTTAATGACAGCAATGAAATGCAGTGGAAAGGTTTTTTTGGGATTAAGTTAATTTTCATGGCAAAGAAGGACTATGCAATTCATCTGATCACTCTTCATAACATTCTGGAGTATATGCAAATTGCTATTATAAAAACTTAAGCAGCAACTTTTCCAATTTCCAATATTTATGTAATTCTCAAAACTTTGTAATCGTATTCACAATAATTTTTTTAATTATTTGTTCAGCTCTATGAGAAGGGCAAAATAACAAAACATTCAGGACTTTTCTAAAAACTTCCAGGGCTTAAGTCCTGTCTGTCAGGGAGAGACACTGATTCAATTGCAGGTACAACAAAAAAGCTCTAGGTAACAAAGCACACAGACAAGAAGACAAAGACAACAAAACTTGGTTGATCAAACCAAAGTCACGACAGCATAACCATGGAATCGTGCCCCACTGGAGGACCTATGGATGCTGTGCAGCTGGCACAAACAACTCGCCTATAGAATTTGGAGAACCCCAGGAACCACTGTAGCACCTTCTTAGAGTCAGGGGTAGGCCACTTTGTCATGGCCCTCGGCTTTGCAGCATCGGCTTTACAAATAAAATAATAAAAAAATATAGAGTTAAAATATACTGTTTCAGAATATAAAAAGTAGCATTACAATATAATAATTGTAAATCTTAAGAGCATTAAGTATTCCTGAGTAAGAAGTCTCAGTGTCCAAAGTGGCAGAAGTAAAGTATATAAGGTTGGCTGTAAGTGATTGCAGGATGAAGGATAGCTGGCTGTTAAGCAGTCTGATGGCATGAAGATAAAAGTTGTTCATCAGTCTGGTTGTCCGTGATTGGATGGATCGTAAGCGTCTGCCAGACAGCAGTGTAGCAAACAGGAGGTGAGCATAATGAGTGCGGTTCTTGATGATGCTGCGGGCCTTTCTCATGCAGTGTGTCTGATAAATGTTCTGTAAAGCCGGGAGTTTATGTCTAATGATGAGCTCTGCTGTTCTCACCACTCTCTGAAGAGCTTTGCAGTCAGAAAAGGAGCAGTTGCTGTACCATACTGTGATGCAGCCAGTCAGAATCCGCTCTATTGTGCAGTGATAGAAGTTCGACATGATGTCAGAGTAGATGCCAAACCTCTTCAATTTCTGCAGGAAGTAGAGATGCTGATGGGCTGTTTTCACTATGGTCTCTGAGTGTATAGGCTCCAGGAAAGATCCTCAGATATATGAATGCCAATGAACTTGTAGCTCTCAACTCTTTCTACTTTCACTCCATTGATGTAAATGGGAACAAGTTCATCTCTCTGTGACTTCCTGTAGTCCACAATTATCTCCTTGGGCTTGCTGACGTTTAGAGAGAGATTGTTATCAGCACATCATACTGTGAGTGCATTAACCTCATCTCTGTAGGATGTCTCATCGCCGTCCGTGATGAGTCCTAGGATGGTTGTATCATCAGCAAATTTGAAGATGATGTTGGAGCTGTGCTCAGCAGAGCAGTCATAAGTCATAAGGGAGTTCAAGACAGGGCTGAGTATTCATCCTTGTTGGGGTGCCGGTGCTGAGTGTGAGTGAGGAGGATGTTTGGTTACCAATTCTGACCACCTATGGTCTGCTGATCAGGAAGTCCAAGACCCAGTTACATAAATGACTGCTAAGACCCAGATCCTTCCGTGTTGCTATAAGTTTGGTAGGGATGATGGTGTTGAATGCAGAGCTGTAATCAATAAACAGCATCTGCACATAGGTATCTCTTCCCTCCAGGTGTTTCAGGGAAGAGTGTATGGCTATTACCATGACATCATCAGTGGATCTGTTAGTCTGGTAAGCAAATTGGAATGAGTCCAGCGTGTCAGGTTGAGAGGAGCAGGTATGAGATTTGACTAGACGTTCGAAGCACTTCATGATGACTGATTTCAGTGTTACGGGGCAGTAGTCTTTCAGCCAAGAGATTTTTTGGGAAGAGGGATGATGGTGATCTGCTTGAAGCATGTGGGGATCACTGTAAGACTCAAGGAGAGGTTGAAGGTATTGGTGAAGACATCTGCTAACTGGACAGGGCAGGCCCTCAGGATGTCCATGGATGCCATCCAGACCTGGAGCCTTCTGAGCATTAACTCTCTTAAAGGCCCTGCTCACTTCTGGTGTGGTTAGGACCAGAGGGCAGGTGTCATGGTCAGCAGGTAATTTCACAGTGTTGCCTGTCTCAAAGCAAGCGTAGAATGTATTTAGCTCGTCCAGTAAGTAGGCAGACGAAGACATATCACCGTTTCCTTCCTTTGTAGTCAGTGATATAGCGCAAACTGCTCCACATGCGTTGGGGATCAGAGCCATGATAATCTGACTCCACTCTGTCCCTAAAGTCTCTCTTGGCAGATCTGATATCTTTTTGAAGTTCATACCTGGACTTCTTGTGAGCAGTTAGATCTCCAGAGTTAAAGGCTGTAGTACGTGCTTTCAGCCTGGCATGTACCTCGCCATTGACCCATGGTTTCCGGTTTGGAAATGATTTAACATCATTGATTGATTCAAAGCAGTCCTGCAGTCTGAAGATGGTATCTTCACTCCATTTGTGAGCTGTTCTGAAAACTGAATAAACTGTCTGTAGGCTGGTAACAGCAGTATGCTAATGTTGTCACCTTTGCCAAATGCTGGTTAGGGGAGGGGTTTGTAACTGTCCTTCAGTGTAGAATAGCAGTGATCTAATGTCTGATCGCCTCATGTGGGGAAATTTGGATCTCTGTTGTAGGGCGGTGGATTATTGGCATGGTGTTCAGGGTCAGCATGAGGCGGAGAATGGACATACATGGCTTCCTGCTGGAGTTCATGATTCTGTGCATTGAGTTCGGCTACCTGGACTATCAGGAGATTGACTTCCCATGAAGTGGTAGTTAACTGGTTGGAATACTGGCCCAGAAAAAATACCCTGTTGAGTTACCGGGGTACTGACTTGGTCTGAGCCTGCTGAATCCATATTGGTCAGACTATTTTGTCAGGGAGATATATGTATTCAATTGCAGGTACAACACAAAAGTTTATTTTATCCTCAGTGAGCACAAAAAAAAGACAGCAACAAGACTGGGAGAGAGAGTCCAAACTGGAGGCCGCTGGCAGGATGAGCCAGGCAGTGCTGGCTCATCCTGCCAGCGGTACTGCGGTACTGAGCAGCTCTGAGCAGCAGTACTGAGCATCCATATAAGCATCCACTGGGGCGAGAGAGTGCTACACAGTAAAAGCGGGAAGAACAGTCCCCGAGTTACCAGTGGTGCAACAAGTCAACCCGTAATCCAATGATGAGCATGCTGAGAGGGGCTAGAGTGGTGAAGCCAAGTCTCAACGGATCTGAGAACGCAAGAACAGGAAACAGGATGTAAAGTGTTAAATTTGAACTCAAATAGATAATTAGGGATACGAAGAGGGTGGGGAAACAATGACAGTGGAATACATGGCGAATTGTCAAAACAAAAACCATGTGCACTAGACATCAAAGCATGCAGACAACAAAGACAAAAACAACAAAACCTGGCTGATCAAACTGAAGCCATAACACCATTAGCCCACCCCTAGCACCACCCCTTGCTAGAACTATAATATTTCTGAACGTTAGTAAAGTTAAAACATAAATTTAACTCAAACCACTTAACTCAATTCAACTTAAGTTTTAAGTTTTAATGAAATTAATTTTCATTAAAATTAAACATTAAAGTTTCAAAATGTGGCTGTCCGTGGTGATGTTGTCAAAGGATTTGCATAATTTGTGACTGGTCTTCTTTTTTCTATTGCAATACTGAATTATGTATTCGTTGCATATATTTAGCCATTTATAATCAGCTATATTTATAAGTGAAAACACAGTGTTTAAACAATACAAAAATAAATACTGGAAGAAAAAAATACTTGAATACAAAAGATTTTTAGTTTACTTCCTTGCTTTCTTTTTCTTTTATCCTTTTTTAATGCTCCTTCTGATCTTTCTTCCTCTCTGCTTTCATTATTCTTTATTTCCACCCCCCTTTTTTGCCTTTTCACCTTTCCATGTTTCCTTCCAGACCATGTATACATTTTTGTGCAATCGCTGTGTCTGACCAGTACCTGCAGTGCGTTATGCCAAGCGGAATCTTCCAGACTGAGTTCTTTTATCTTAAATGTCGCACATTTACCGGTTCGCTGTCATGCTGTGTGTGGGGTTGGCATGGTAAACTATGTGCAGATAACAGCCGACAGCCCTCCTAAATCACACTGTCACGTTACCTTGTTGCCATGATAGTCCTGCTGACCTCTGTGTTGACACACACACACACACACACACACAGGTGCTAAGTCACTACAGATATTACTGATAATCCAAGACTCCATTTTGTGGATTTTTCACTTTGCTTGCCACCATTTTACATGTTACATCTTTATAAAAGCTTTATTGAAACCTTATAACACTGTAACATTGTACTTTTTGGATGCATCTATAAAATGTGCATGAGCGTGGTTGTTTTCTTATGGTCAATAATTGCTATCAATTGTTCAAAAAGATTAAATTAAAGCCCCTTAATTTTATTGTTCATTCTGTATCAGTGGATATGTATGAGACTATAGGTTTTTATAGTTACCAAGTAAAATAGAAACTTGCTGTATTAGTACATAATTAATTTATCTTCACAGACTGTATGGCTCATTTTATCAGAATTAGAAGTCTGAACTGTCCATTTTTTTATTGTCTTTTAACAGGCAGGTTTAAATGCAACATTTAATTGCCTAGAAAGACTCTTATGTAACTCATCAACAGTCAAGTAGTTACAATTTTGCCTCTGGAAATCATTGGTCTGCTTCCGGTCTATGCCTAATTGAATCAGACCCTTTCACCCTCTATTTTAATGAGTGCACCTGCATATCATGCAATATAATGTGACAGTATAATGTCATTAGAGATAATTAGATCTGCTGACTGTTTGGTTCGAAATAATCATAAATACATTTTATGTTCAAACACACTGAGTGGACTTTAAACATAGCAAGTTGCCATGATGCAGCTCTAAAAAAACAAAATCATATCTGAAACACTGTAAACACCATGTAGTCAGAGTTAATTATATTCTTTCAGTTCCTAATGGCTCAAAGTTTACACATAGTAATTCTTATTGTAATTAAAAGCTTTTAGGCATTTTTTTAAAGTATACCTATAAATTATACCCAGTCATTTCAGGCTTTGCTTGATTTATTTACTTATGGAGGATGAGAATAAAATGCTTGGGAGCATCCAGAAATGTGCTGCATTAAATCCAGGCTTCATTCTTTGAATATCGTTTAATACACCATATACCGTCATTCTAATCTGGATAATTCCTCTCTGGTTAATTTGAATCTTCTAAAGCTTGTGTGGATTTGATTTGTAAATCTGGATTGAGTTTATTTTTTTCTTTTTCTTTCTTTTTTTTTTTAGATAATTGCATCATGTGTTCATTGAAAGAGCATGTGTAGCATTACTTAGAAGTATGAACAACAGTGCAGTTTTGTCGCAGTTTTATAGTGAAAAAGATTCTTTAGATTATTAAAATATTATTCAATGATAGAATTTTATATATACAGTCCTGCTCACCATTATTGGCACCCATGAAGTTTATGTACATATTATGGAATCTATCTACTGAAGGAAATTTATCAAGTGAAACAACATATTACTACAGATAGCTTGTGTTTGATACAAAACAGTAAATGATAAAGAACATTTAAAAAGATAAACATTATGAGGAAAACATAGAAAAGCATAATGCTTGCCGTGTCAATGATATTGGCACCCTTTGCTGCAAATCAGTATGGAAGCCCAATTTAGCTCACCCATTGCAAATCACAAATGAGGATCACCTGTGATGAATTGCCTCTACCCATGTGACATGAATTAGCGAATGAATGATCATTTTGGTGTTTTAAAAAGCCATCTGTTATTCCCTCTTCATGTGTGACAATGGTAAAGACAAAGGAGCTGTCTGAGGACACCAGAAATGCTATTATTTGTAAGCACAAGACCTCCAAAGGGTATAAGGCCATCACCAAAGACCTTGGTATCCCTGTTTCAATGGTGCGTAATGTCAATAAGAAGTTTTCCAGGCATGGAACTGTCAAAAACCTCCCTAGACGTGGGGGGAAGAGAAAAATTGATGACAGAAGTCTTCGAAGGTTGGTGTGAATGGTGGAAAAAACACCACGTCAAATATCTAAAGACCCGATGACCAACCTGGAGCAGTCTGGTGTAATTGTTTCAACAAGTACCATACGCCGTACACTAAACAAAGCGGAGCTTTATGGGCAGAGGAGAAACAGGTTCTCAAAGAGAACCTGGACAAACCTCAAGCCTTCTGGGACAATGTTTTATGGACAGATGAAACAAAAGTTGAGCTTTTTGGTAATGCACACAAACAGTATGTTTACAGATGGCGCAATGAAGCCTTTAAGGAAAAGAACACCATACCAACAGTCAAGCATGGTGGAGGATCCATAATGCCGTGGGGTTGCTTTGCTGCATCTGGTACTGGAGGCCTTGACCGTATCACAGGCATCGTGAAATCAGAAGATTATCAAGCAATTCTAGAGTGAAATGTCTTGCCCAGTGTAAGGAAACTTGGTTTGAGGCGAAGATCATGGGTCCTCCAGCAAGATAAAGACCCAAAGCACACCTCCAAAAGCACGCAGGAATGGATGAAAGGGAAAAAATGGACTGTTTTAAAATGGCCAGCAATGAGTCCTGATCTCAATTGAATTGAAAATCTTTGGGGGGAGCTGAAATCTGCCATTGGAGAAAGGAACCCTGCAAATGTTCAAGAGCTTGAACATATTGCAAAGGAAGTGTGGGAGAAAATGCCACCCGAGAAGTGCAAGAAGCTTATAGATGGATATGGAAACGTTTGGAGGCTGTCATCGCTGCCAAAGTGTAACGCCAGGGATGCAGACAAGAGTCGCAGGTAACAAATAACAAGCAGGTTTATTAACAGGAGAGTAAACACATAGCAGTGTGCTATGCACAGACAATTACCGACCAAGGATGAGACTAGGGGAGGAACTTAAATACACACAGATGACGAGGGTAAAACGGAAACAGGTGATGATAATCAAACTAATTACACAAGGTGAAAACTAACAAGACAGGACTAGATGACATGTGACACAAAGGGTGTGCAACCAAATATTAAGTGCAATATGGGTGCCAATATTAGTGCACATGCTGGTTTTCTGTTTTTTCCTTTGGAATTACAATATCTATGTTGAAATTACAATTGTCTTTGTTAAATTACTTTGGACCTCCAATTAAAAGATCTTGCGGATATAAATTTGGTATGTAAATTTGGTATTTGAAATGTATAGGAAAGGCTCCATTTGAATATGTCATACTGCACTTAAAATAACTTTAGAAGTCTGAAATTTACCATGTCAACAGCATTGACCCCTATTTAAACTCTAATCCCTTATTACATACTGGAGGCACAAAGGTATTAGTTCTTCAGCTTACTGTTTTCATCTTGAATGTTCACAGAGGAATTTTGAGATGTGCTTATCTTTTCATTTATTTGTTATTTTGCTCGGCTGCACAAAGTCGCTCTGCATAAGTTTAATAAGTATATTCTATATCAACTTCCCTAGCATCTATCTGACGTATTACCACATGCTTATGGTATTAGGAAATCCATTTCCTCTTTTTTAGCAGCCACTGTAATTTCAGCTCTTTGTAGAATTTGGCTGAATGTCAGCAAAATAGCAGAAATGACCTACCATTATCCAAAGAGTGCTTCCTGAGGCACTGCCATTTGTGTATTCTTGGGAAAGTTCTGTTGAATCAACCGTGTGTCGGGATGGATGGCTTTATAGTCCATGAATCCAAGCATTGTCGGAAAACTCTATGAATAGGGTGAGGGAATAAAAGTCCTAATGCATGCAAAAGGCCTCATCATTCATTGGCTATTATCACAGATCCTGGAGCCTTTGAAAGAGACATTACTGAGATGGGATGTGAGCAGAATTCAAATATTGAAATTGTTCATTATTTTGCTCACTCATATTCCTCCCTGCAGCCAATGCAGCTATGCCCAGATTAGATTTGTAGTTCAACAAAGTCAATTTAGCCCTTGAAGATGGATTTTAGATCTAAAAAATGTCAATTCTGGCTGTCTCTGTAAAGTTATTTTATTTGTTTTGATGTGTAGATGATAGAAAGAAGACATTTTCTTGTGTTTAATACATACAGTACAAAACATGCATGCGTTTGGTTACAGAAACAGGTCACAGCCTGCAGCGTGACTGATTCCATCTAAATCTGTTTAAACATCATTTTACTTATTTTATACCTGGAAAACCTAACAGAAATGATGACCTGTTATATGACCTAAAATATGTATTCATTTACTGTATATGGAATTTTAACTATTATGCACCAGCTACTCACAAGCAATAAGAATTAACTTATTTTTTCTTGTTTATTCAAGTGCAGATACAATTTAAATATTTCTTTAAATTACAGTTCGATACACTTTGATAAGCTATACTTAATAAATTCATGAAATACACAATATGAGTTTATAATACCAATCTTTAATCAATTTGAATCTATTTACAATATTAATCTCTATCTAAATGAGGATAGCCGCATGTTTCAGATTTTTTTTGATGAATAATAAGGATCTTTGACATGTATTGATCTTATAACTTGATGCAAAAATCTGCACACAATTATGAAATTAATCTGCTTAACTTCACAGTAAATCAAATCCAGAAATATTTGTCCCTGCTTTAAATGCAAAACATGAGCTGAAACTGATATTAAAGACATTAGATCTATTTCCAACCATGAAAGATGGTAAAATCATGCAATGCTGTTTCTGTGAGCTGATAGAGATCACAGCATAAGGCTTTATCTTGTCATAGATTAATGAATATTTCTGCAGATGAAATTTGTTTCATAAGCAGTCCAAAGTGGAAAGTGAGTAGGGTGATAAATTAGTTAATGCATCGACTCCGTCACATTAAACATTTTGGATTTCTCATTTTTTCGTTTATGTACAAAAACTCAGTCAAATGCAGTATTATTTGAGCTCACCTTATTCGTGCATTTATTTTCTTTGAGGCCATTCATTCACTGCTGAGACTGAGATATTATGACTCATAAAGAGTTCTAGCTCTTGAAACTTTATGGAGAACTATTTACAGAATGCACAAACAAAACTTATGTCTGCCTAGATTTCCTTTGAGAATTTGTTTAGGGTTCAAAACATCCAGGAATATGCCAATGTATGAAGCATGATGTTTTGATGAATGTGTCTCCTGCATGAATGCATCCCTTATGGCTAACTTAACTGTTAAAAAGTGGGCCAAGACAACCGTCAAGATTTACTCAAGTGGCTGCATATGTGCCATTGCAATCTCTCAAAACGACAAAGGCTTGACCTATGAATATTAATTAAGTTATGTTTAATGTTTAAATGTGTTCATCAGAGATCAGGTTCGTAGTAAAGTATTTGCAATTTCCATTTCACTGCAATGTAAACAATGTATTAATAACATACAATTATTAAAGTAAAAATTACCTTTTTTTAAACATCAAATTTGTGTGATTACTATGTTCTCACTACAGTGATTTGAGGGAGGATTTAGGGTTTTTATAAGTGAATGCATAAATGCATGAATTATTAAGCATGACCACTTGGAAAATAACCTGCAAAATGTTTATGGAGTTCAAGGTTTTAACCTGCCCTGATACAAGTGATTGTTCATTGTTTGTTCAATTTAACTAATGTTAGCAAATGAAACCTTTTGAAAAGTGTTACCAGTTTTTGTTTTAACAAATCATTTTAAAGCACACAAACAAGCAACATAGAACCGGCGAGCGTGTCTAAGAGCCGTGCACAGCAGAGAACACTCGTTTTCTGTCACGGATGACAACCGCAACGATCAGCAAAACATAAATCTCGACAAAGTCCAGATTGCTTCTCAAAACACACACTAACAAACAAAAACTCCTGCTAAGCAATTGAGATGCTTTCGTTGTTGGTGTAATTAGTTGGCCAAGGCAAAAATCTCTCCTGTTTCTGTTGTAAATGACAACTATGGCTGTAATGGTTATTTTGGAAATACTTGATTGTTGCTTTTAGCATTTTATGATCTTATTTCCTTTTTATCACCACATGTTTACGTTTCTGCTCGTAATACCTAATGATAAAAATAATAATAACAATTAATTAACCTTAATTACATTTTAATTTAAGAATGTTTTTCCACACAATTTCATTTATTTCATTCAAATTCAGTCAACCTTATCATAAACAAACTATAGTTAATTCATAGTTAATATATTGTAGTCTCTACATTGTTAATATAATAATAGGATATATACAAATATTGAGTTCTTTATTTATTGTCACTATAATTAGCACATTTATTGTTTGACTTGTAGTAAAGGAATTGTTAACTGGGTTTTAGAAGTAAATAGTGTTGTCAATTATATCGATATTTCAATGTATTAATACTGAAATTTCTGAAATGATACTAATACTCTTTTGTGCAGTATCGATACACCGATACCAGCTACTCTCCTCTCCAACAGCGAGTTGACACGCACCCGCCTCCTCTCATTCAGTCGTCTCATTCACACCGGTTAAATAGCGTTGGTTTAACCGGGTTTGAATTTCAGCCTGGGATTGAGCATAATTCTACTCATTCCCACAGATTTTGCAATCACATCTGAAGCGTAACATAATATATAATAAAACTGCCTCTGACATAGAAAGTGCCAAAATTAGCTTTTTTTCATGGCTTATTAATGGTCAAACACACTCAAAAATATAAGTCACAATACCCAGCTTGTTGAACGAAAAACAGTCATAAACAGTTCAGTAAGAATGTGTAACAGTATTTTGGGTGCGTGGGTGCGTCAGTTCTTAAAGGGGTAGCAGGCTAATAAACATCCTATGTTCTCTATGTTGTCCAGCGCTCTCTATGTTGTTAAGGTAATCAAGACAACAAAGACAAAGAGAAAATCACTTACTGCTCTTGACTTATTAACTTATGTAACTTTAATTGATTTATCTGTGTTTAGTTTTTACAATGAAGATTATTTAATGTTATTTTACATTTGATTACTTTGTTTTTTTATTCAGTTTTTTTTACCTCAATAGGCTAGGCTACTACTGTAGACCTACCAGAAAAAAAGCAGTCTATTTAATTTGTATATTTATTCTATTGTATTTATTTGTGCTATTAGTCATTTATTTGTTCTTATTACTGTTTTCTTGTCTTATTTAAATTCAATTTACCATTTGAAATCAAGCTTCCTTATGTTCCCTGCGTGTAAGATATTGCAACAAAATTACCCCACTGTAAAAACAAATACATTGAGTTAGCAAATATTTGTGAGATAATTGTGTTGGTAATTGATCAAAAGCTTAAAAGCTTTATCATATAAAGTGATCTCTTCACAAGACTTTGATTTTCTAGACTTCGATAAGAAATAATATTAAAAATATCTATACTACAGTGTGCAGCGTTTTTCCCTGTGGTATTGAAATTGGTATCGAATATCGATACTTTTCAAGGTATCGTATCGAAGTCAGAATCATGTATTCGAATTCCAGTATCATGACAACATTAGAAGTAAATAGTTAACTTTAAATTAGGTCTAAAATGGGAAAATGTCACTAATTAAGTGGTTTAAACCAACCTCTATTAGAAATTGCATACATAGTCAGTGTTTTTTAAAAAGTTTACAAATACATTAAGTACACACACACACACACACACACACATGTTCGTTTTGCTATCAAAGTGAGGTCATTCCATAGGCGTAATGGTTTTTATACTGTACAAATTGTACATTCTGTCCCCCTACCCTACCCCCCTAAACTTAACCCTCACAGAAAATGTTCTGCATTTTTACACTTTTAATAAAACATTGTTTAGTATGTTTTTAAAGCTGTTTGAAAAGTGGGGACATATGCAATGTCCTCGTATTTCACGTTGAAGTTGTAATACCAGTGTCATACCCATGTCATTATACACATTTGTGTCCTGATATGTCACAAAAATGCGCACACACATATATGTTGGCATATGTTGCATATGTTGTTTATGGGTTCTACATAGGCGTGTGAGGACAATTTATAGTTGTTTTAAGTTGTTAACAAAGCATAAAAAGCATTATCTAACTCTTTACATAAGTTAATTAAACAATAATAATTTGGTTAATTACAGTGACAATAAATGAAGAACTCACTAAATTTCTATATAGCCTATTAATATATTAACAATGTAGAAATTACAATACATTAACTATGAATTACTAAAACTATGATTATAACGATGAGGTGGTTGAAAGTAGCCCGATCTGGAACACGGTCTTCAGGGTCTCGTCGTCAAGAGAGCTGGTGATGGCTAAGTGAATTAGTCCTTTACGGAAAAAAAAACAAAACTCATGGCTTTCCTGAGCCAGGACAATAATTTTTGCCCTATCGTCCATTTTTGGGTGGTCTGGTCATCTATCACACTTTTAGGTGTGCATGCAGGCAGACAAACAGATGAGTCAGACAGATAAAAATCCAATATGAAGTTTAATCCAACAAAGGCAGAGAAACACACCATCACACAAAAGTGACCAGACAAAACACTAAGTGAATAGCAGGAACTTAAATATGCAAAGGTGATGAGATGATAAACAGCAAATGATCGTTAGTGTCCATGGTAACTGATAAGTGGTCGGAAAATCAAACACAGGAGCGCAAGAACTGAAGAATTACAAACGAAAAGTCCATGAACAAAACTAAACTAAATTATGACACCTACTTTATTACTGTACTTATTATGAAGTGTTACCCAAAAAAAGGCAGTAACCTTGTTGCCTTAAAATTCTGAGTTCACTGAAACTACACATTTAAATTAATACAAAGAAAGAGGTCTGTTTAATCAATAGAAACTCAAATTATTATGCTATCTGAACAATATCAGTGAATTTAAGGTGATATGACAAAATAAAAAAAGAATTGTGATAAATCATGAATCAAATTTTTTCATGTGTTGGGGCTATACTTTATTTAATTTATTTAGTATAAATGGGACCTTTTATGCTTTTTCAAAGTCTTGATTTTTATTTTTGTAGTTTTTTTAGAATAGGTTTTGCTTGAATGTTCAAAGTAATGCTCTGTTTATTTATGGTCTCTTTAAAGCCCCTCCTTCCAAAAAGTTCAATACTCTCTAATTGGTCAACTGGACCACTGTTGTGATTGTTCAGCTACTTTGAACGTGTTTGCGGACATGTCAAGCATCTTACCATAACAGCACCTTACTAAAACCGAATTTCAACACACTACTACCACTACACAACCAGGCCTATGTCTTGAGTGGGAATTATTTAAGTGAGGAATATTGTGATTGTGTTCGTTCCTGGAAGAAAACTCAAAACTACAATCGAGGCATTTCAGGGAGTTCAGAAACTGTGAGCACTGATAAAGAGAATAACTTCTTAGATCAACATAAGAAAATTCATAAAGAAATATAAATTATCATAACATTTTTTATTACACATGATTCAAGAAAGTGTGCAAGAGAACATACACAACAGGTTATTAACTTGTGTTCTCTATATGTATTCATTTTTTAATACATTTCAAAGGAAAAAAAAGTAACAAGTTATTGTAGGGGAATCCACTAAATGCGAGCTTGAAGAACCCTTGTGCAATTTATTACACAAACATAATCAAACATAAAACAAACAAAGACTTAGCAAGGCTTAGCTACTTGACTTGACATAGACAGGAACACCACACTCACCAATAGTGGTTACAGGGAACAATACTAGACAAAGAGCCATTGCAAACATGAGGGCTTAAATACACAAGGACTAGTGACTAAACGAGACACACCTGTGAATCTAATCAAGACAATTATCCAATGACAACATAACAAATGAGACTTGGCAAGCACATGCGGACAAGGGAATCACAAGACAAAGAGGAGCACATGGCAAAACAGGAAACATGACTGTGAAAAGCTCAAAAATTAGACATGAAACATGAAACAAAACCAAAACTACATGTGACCGTTATCTTTAAAGTTATTGTTCTTGGTGTTAACAAGCCTTTAAAGGTGCACTATGTAGTTTTCCGTCTGCTAGAGTTCGAAAACAAAGGCATAGCTTGAAAAGTTGTGTTTGAAATGTTTACATCACAGTACAGGCGCGCCTGTTAAAAAACGAGCGCACTGCACCGCATGCGCGTCGTAACCACGTCGCTTCCATTTTCCATTGGAGATAATGAATATGCGCACGCAAAAGACGCGATATGTGAACGGCCCCTTATAGAGACAAAAGCAGAGTAATAACTCTAATGGCAGATTTAAATGACGGCATCTTTAGATCATTTATGCAGAAAACAGACGAAAAATAATATGAAATTCATACTTCTGAACTTGTTTTAATTGAATCAAACGAGCAAAAAATGTCTTAAATTATTCTTTACCTTATTACCTTATTCTTAAATAAAGAAGTTCAATTCAAATTCAATTCAAATTTATTTGTATAGCGCTTTTCACGATACATATCGTTTTAAAGCAGCTTTACAGAGAATGGATGTCAACATCAGAGAATACAGTTAGCAAATAATATAATTTAGGTAATTAATTTACAATCAGAGTTAGCAGGTTAACTGAAGGTAGAAGCAAAGAGCTCCTGGAAAATGAATTACATTAACAATAATTAGGATATAGAAATTGGGCAACGTGCATGTTGATCCAGATGATTGCGTCTTCTGAAGTCCTCGCAGGAATTGGCGCCGTCTCTTCACAGGTGATGGTCATCTGAGCTCTTCTTAAGAGGCTGGACTACATGCTGCTAGTCATTTTCTCGAGATCATTTGCGTGTTTGGGTACGATGAGCGGCTGAGACAGATCAGGCAGGTTATTTGTGAATTTATCTATAGCTGTCGGGAGAATTGTTCTGCCTAGTCGATATCGCGGCGCAATTTGACAAATATCATCAGTATGCAGTACGCAAGTTACAAGATAGTGATCAGAGACATCATCACTTTGCGGTAGAATTTCTATATCAGTAGGATTTATTTCATGTGATATAATTAAATCTAGAGTATGATTAAGACGGTGAGTGGGTCCAGTGATGTTTTGTTTGACCCCAAAGGAGTTTAGTAAATTTGTAAACGCAGCCCCTAACGCATTGTTTGTATTGTCTACATGAATGTTAAAATCTCCAACAATCAGAGCTTTATCGACGTTGACCAATAGGTCTGAGAGAAAGTCTGCAAACTCTTTTAGGAAATCAACATAAGACCCTGGAGGTCTATAAACGGTAAAGAGATAGTAGCGACTTTTTACTTATATCTGAGAGTGTATCATTTAGTATAAATGAATTAAATGAATCAAATGAATTAAACCTGTAGTTTGTTTTCTGAGTAACGTTAAGTATATCTCTATGGATTGTTGCTACACCACCGCCACGGCCAGTCGGACGGCATTTATTTTTATAACAGTAGCCAGGTGGACAAGAGTCATTAAAAAATTACCGAAATAATCATTTGGTTTAGCCATGTTTCAGTAAGGCAAATTACATCAAGACTATTATCTGTGATCATTTCATTTATGATAACTGCCTTAGGTGTCAGCGAACTATTGTTTAGTAGCCCTAGCTTTAGAAAATATTTTTGTTCAGTAATTTTGCAAAATTCTGGTTTGATCACAATCAGGTTTTTTCTAGATCCTTTATTTTTATTGTTATTGCTAAACCTCACTATTCGGGGAATAGACACAGTTTCTAGACTGCATCACACTCACATTTCTATCAGTTAAGTGGGCAGAACACATACTGTGATTTGAGGTTTGACTTACTAGCCATACGGTGCGAAGCATCTTGGAGATGTTCTCCGACAGAAGATCAGCTCCGGTTCTGCTGGGGTGCAGGTCATCAGCACAGAAGAGCCTAGGACGCTCCCAGAAAAGATTCCAAAAGTGACAGAAGTGACAAACTCTGTGTATTGACATGACTGAAAACAGATAAGAGGCACCATTAGCTCCTGGTGGATAAATTGAAGTTGTGCTGACCAGGTAAAACCACTTAAGAACAGGAGCTGGTGCACTTACTAAAGGCCTATCATTTACTAGCAACTGCTGACAGCCTCAGGGTTATTAATAGACCTTGCCGAAATGAAAGTAAACACTACCTTAGCTTAGAGCAACTGTCTGTCTTCTTTAATGTGTCGGGTAATAATGGTTGTACTTAGTTTCCTCACAAAGATAAATTGGCACAGTCTAAGAGCGCTAGGCAACTCTACTATTCAGGCTAAATGAAAAACTCATCCCAGGGGAAGAAATAGTTTAAAACATCTTAGGGAAGCACTGTTCAGACGTATTAGTCAGCAGAACTGCACCATAAAAAATGAGCTGTTTAGATAAATCAATTAGGTAAAGAATAGCAGTGCTTCTCCATTTCCGCAAAGTTACTAAGCAATTCTATCACAGTTGTGGCGTATATATAATGTTGTGTAAGTATTGTGGCTATATATCCAAATAGTGTTTATTTGAAGGTTTATTCCAGTGTCTTGCCCCTTATACTTCCATTGTATATGCATTTCTGTAAACATGATTTTTGGTTGGATTTATATGCATGAAAGACAAGTCGAAATTATTTGTAACACTTTATTTTACAGTGTCATTGTTACACGTGTTACATGTAGTTACGTATTAATAACTATAAATTATGCATAATTGACCCTTCGCAAACAGTTTGATCGACAGGCATTTGACAAATCATAACCCCGAATCCGCCATTTTGTCCGACAAAGCAGTCAGAGGAGTTAGTAGATTAACGTTGGTGAACTTGAACTTGAAAAATTGTGTGTACTCACATCTTTCCACTCTTGAAACAACATTCGCTCTGATGTCCATTCATGTTTATTTGATGCTATAAATGAACTAGTATGAAGAGATGTTGGTTCACAAGCCGATTGAAGGAGCTACAGCGATCTGTCACGACACATTAAAGAGACCCGATATGGTATTTATTATTTAAACTTCTTTAAAAAATTACTATATATTAATATGAAACCACTTCATATGTCTGTCGACTCGTTGTCTGTGTCCTCTTTGTTCCGGGATGTATTTTTCACTGTATGAGAACATGATGTGTGGCGTGAGAGCGCATGGCTTGTTGGACAAAGCAACAGAAATTAAAGGGGGCGGGTCTTTGCGAAGGGTTAATTACATGCAAATACCCTAACCCTATAGTAAGTATAGTTAATTATTATTAATCAGTAATTAAATGTATAAATATACTGTAACACGGACACCTTAACATATAGTGTAACCAAATTATTTTCACAGGTGAGCTTAGAAAACTTCACTTGTATTCAGCTATAACAATTGTGCCCTCCAAAAATAAAAATTATTTGTTGTTCCAACACTGCAAAAAAAAAAAAAAAAAAAAAAATGGCACATTTACTTTTGGAAAACAAAAGAAGATATTTTGAAGAATGCTACTGTGTTTTTTGTCCATATACAGTAAAATGAAAGTCACCTGTAGCCCATGTTATTCCTCACTTCATTAAATTTCAGTGCATTGGCAAAAACAGTTGACACAGTTTTTCTTTTTTGGGTGGACTATCCCTTATTTCCAAGTTCAAAATCTTTGAAACAAGATATATTTACTGCAGCAACACTACATAATGAGGCTCCAGTTGTCCTTGAATGTCTCTTTAATGTAAGTGTATTACTGCACTGCCAGATTTGTTTTAAGCATAAGCAAGTTTTAAAAAGTGGAAAAATATGCTTGTTCAGTAAGACAAAATGTACAAAGTTCTGTCATGAAACTAGATGGCATAGGCTGAATGGTTCTTAACTTGCAATCACATCACTCTCTATAGGGCACAGCTGATTGGTTCCTGCTGTATCAGTAGTCAATGAGCTCGCTGCTCAACCTTCACATATCAATACTGTCATATCCATTACACTGAGATTTGTCATGACAGAACTACTTATATTAAAGCATATAAAAACAAGTCTTAATGTCATATGCGGTGATGTTTCTAAAGCAAATGTATGCTTGTTCTTATCTGGAAAATTAGACAAAAAAGTCGGAAAGCTATATGCTGAGATATTTTCAATGGAACACAAAAGAAGAAATTTTGAAGACCTTGGCATATGTTAAGGATTTTCAGTGAATAGCACCTTAAATTTCAGTTTGTTTGTTTACACAAAGGCTTCAAAATATCTGGAATATGGCACACTGGTTGTATGTACTATTTTTGGGTTGTTTTTCATTTTTAGAGTTTGACATTCATGTTCAAGATGAACTGTATGGAAAAGAGCTACATGAACATTCTTCAAATTCTCTTTTTTCACAGAAAAAAATAACCACATATATTTTCATTGTTGGGTGAACTATCCCTTTAGGTTTCTTTAGCTACCAGAGAAGCTTTCATTAAGGTTTGTTATGTTCAGCTGAACGATGTCTTAGAAACTGTATGAATGGCAATTTAATGGTGCACAGAGCAGAGGAGGGTAGATGGCTGGGAATTAATGCCTTTACTTTGAAAGCAGGTCTGCTCTTTCTGATGAAACCGGTGTTCTTTACAAAATGCTTGGGAAATGGATTTTTCCACAGGTGCCAATAGCTTCTCTAAATGGCCACGTGCTCTAATATGTCTTGATGATTGACCACTTTTCTGAGCCCTGCAGGGGAGAGTTTCACAGGCTCAAGTTGCAGGGAATATAAGCGTCAGGACTGTATGATGGAGGTACTGAGGTGGTGGAGGTGCTTTTATATAAGGCAAGAGAGCATGTGTGCCTTTAAAGCATGATGGGACTTTATTTACCTCAAACTGATCTCTGATTTGGGGATTTCATTTCACACGGACTATTCATTTCTTACCTGTAAAGCTCTTTCCTGTTCAATATAGAGCAGCTTCTATGTTGTTAGTCCTGGTCATCCTCACTAACTATCTTCATCAGTAAGGTTTATGTTCTACACACAGGTGCTTCATTTCTCTTTCTGAAAGAGATATTATAACTTTCGGGAACCATAATGAGGATCATTTGAATGTAGACCTCTCAAATGCATGTTTTATCAACAACTTCTTTTGGAAAAAAGAAAACTACACATGTAAATATGGTACTTGGTGCTGATATCATGATTTTATGTTGGCAGGATTCGTTCGGGGTCGTACCTGAGCACCGGCTGGTTCACCCTCATACTGGCCATGGACATGTGCAAAGAGATCCGAGTCTACGGAATGATCAATGACACATACTGCAAGTAAGACTGACATGCAATCTATCACTTGACAGTGGTCTTTAAAGCAGCCTCACCTGTTTCCAGATTGTAATGACAGCAGAGCTGATACAAGAGCACTGTGAGTTTCAGTTGAACACCTGGAGAAAACAAGCCCACAGTCATACCAATATGTTTGCTTCAAATTTTAAAGAGAGAGATTTTTTTAGTTATTTTAATATGTTCCTTAAGGTTCACTTAGAATGTTAATAAAGGTTTTTGGAGAAAAAAACAATCATATAATCGCAGAAATTATTATTTCTGTCTGTCATTCTGACCCTCTGTCTGAACTTATTATTAATTATTATTATTATTTTATTTATTTATTTATTGCCTATACTTTATACTAGAGCTTGAATAGAATGTTATACTAAATAGCGCTGAGCTTGTGACTAAACCTCATAACTCCAGTTGTGGTCACACTTTATATTAGGTTTAAATTTATTTAGGTTTAGGGCTTTTTTGCCCCCGCAAAAAACTCCCATTGCACAGATTCCTATTGGAATTACTCAGTTCCACCCACAAAATTTTGCTGAGCAAAAATAACCACACCTAGGGATGTGGATGTAGCATCACACAAAAGCAACCATTTAGAAATTGTCTATTCACAATCAGCGAGATAAGAGATAATGACGGCTAGGTGTGAACCACTCAATGCAAAGTGAAGTGCATTAAAATTATCACACATAGACCATGGTCACTTGCCAGCATGGAAAATTTAAAGCTCTTATTGATGTTTGCAACACAAATTTGGTTTGCACTTTATTTCACAGCATGTGCACTTACATGCACTTACAGTGTACTTACCTAAGAAAGTACTGGTTAATATAAGGTAACTACATGGATTAAGGCTAAGTTTAGGGGTTAGTTCCTAGTTATTTTATTTCTATTACCAGTTATTGGAATAAATTTAATAAGTACGTAACATGCACATGGGGGAACAGGACTGTAAAATAAAGTGCTACCTAAATTTGATTGGATGGATAAAAATAATTGTCAATTTGGTTAATATTCGGTAATTATTTTATTTATACATTTTAACACACCTTCTAGCCAATCAGAATAAATTCCACAAGTGAAATTATGTGTTAATAATTATGTGTTTCAATAGTGCTATTGATTTATTTACTACTAAAATAATTTTTGCTGTCAAAATATTCAGTCTGTTGTCCTGTTTTCTAACAAATTACCTTGCTTGTCTCCTGACATTATTTTTAATAGTTCTCTAGCCCCTTTATCATGAGTCTCACACTATGGTTCCATTTTAATGATAGTGTCCTTAACTACCTCACAACCCCCTACTGCACATAGACATAAGCAAAGCACGCAATGATGTGATTAGCATGTTTATAAAGTAGCTATTATAGTCTGTTTTCCCAGCCATTTATTCATTCTGCTCTCCCTTTCAAAACAATGAGCAATTTTCATTCTACAGAAACTCCCAGTCACCTGTAAAGACTGGCAAATGAGAAAACAGTGGCTACAACACATTCATTTTGATGAAAGGCAGTTCAGCTGGGAAGTATCTATTTTAGCATAATGTGCTGAGCTGTTGTTGCAATTGACCTCGCTGGATCTCTTGTAATTAAAATTCAACAGGTGCTATTGGGCGAGAAAAATTGAATCTATTAGTAAGAGAAAAAAAACTCTTCAAAGCTCTCAGCGGGAGTTCTCCTTATGGACTCAGTCTTTAACTAAAAAGAAGCAATGGGTTAAAGCTTCAACAATATTAAAACTGCTTCATACTTCTTAATCTTTATTGTGTGGTCTTTATTGTCATCAGTGGATTCCAGAGAAAGAAATCCTTGTTTTTCTCTTTTCATATTTTCTTTTTCATTTTCACTCAGAAATATGTAATGCCAACACTTTTGTATTGGACATATGTAACACTTTTTTTCTAAAAGTCCATTTAAGGCACTTCCACCTTAACGCTAAGTAAATTGTCACCTACATGTCAACTAACTCCCATTAGAGTGTTAAGGTAGGGTTTAGGTTTGTAGAATACTTTGACATTGTCACGGTGTGTGTCCAAGAATGAAGCGCACAATCTTTGCATATAACTTTTAGGAACAGGAGATTAACAGGGAGAATTATGCCGAATAACACCATCAAAATAACATCAGCGCAAGACAAGGACTGAACACAAACTGAGGGCTTATATACAAAGGAAACAGGGGAGCAAACAAGACTAATTAATTACACACAGCTGAAATAAATTAACTAATAATGAGAGTGGCAGTAAAAACTGAACATAAGATAAATGAAAGAACAGTCCAAAACAGACATACATGCGACAGACATGTAGTTGCAAAGATATTTATAGTTATTAAAATGTCTGTTGGGGGACCATCTAAATAAAATGTTAGCCGATACTAATCAGATAGTCTACTAATATTCTAATGAGTTAGTTGGCATGGCGTTGCGAATTTACTAATAGTTTGTAGAATGTCAAAAGTGCGCCATCAAAATAAAATGTTAGCTAATTTGATTTTGAGTGCCTTTTAAAATATAGGCTACTGAAATGACAGTGTACAGTACGATTTATTGTCATGGAACAACAAAATTACGGAGCCCCGCACATGACATGCACATTTTACTTAGTAAAGTGTGCACACGATTTAGCCTACTATTTTTTTGTTCCTGCATGTCATGTACTGGGCTCCAAACAAAATAACACTTTCATCCATACACTTTTTTTTAAATTTTTAGATCAGAAGGCTACAGGAAGGTCCCGTACCACTACTATGAAGCTGGAAGTCGTGATGAATGTGCCGAATACCTCTTGCACGAGAGCGCCCCTTACGGCGGGCACCGTTTCATCACAGAGAAGGCTGTTTTTGCAAAGTGGGCAAAGACGCACCCTATCAAGTTTTTCAGTCCGGAATGGCACCTGTCATGACCAAGACTACCATTCTTTCAGAATATTCCTTAACACTACGGTCCTGTTGGCTCGTTCCCCTCCATCTTAAAGTAACACACATGAAACTTGTCATGTAGTGGCTAAATGAATCATTCCGAATGTGATTTCAAACGGTAGTGAAGTAAGTACCCCATTGTGACCATGAGGACAGGTCTGTAATGAAACTGGTGTGATCAAATAGTGGATTTTGCATGTTCTCATGTTGTACTCATCTGGACAATCAAGTAGTATTTCTTCAGAGCACATACACTTATTACAGAAAGGATGGGCTACAGTAGAGCGTGATGTCGTTGCTTTATATTTTATCCCCTCACATTAGGGCTGGCCGATATACCAAATTAGATATATATATATATATATATATATATATATATATATATATATATATATATGTAATAGTCTTTTAATGATATTCTCTATACATCTCTATTTGCTCTGAAATGGCTTAGGGGTTATCCACACAGATCACGTTTTTGTGTTTAAAACGTGAGGCTCAAGCCAGTGGAATAAACGCAAACCCTAGAGAGCTCCCTTTAAGTTGAGCTACTTTTTAATTGAGCTGGCTGTTTTTAGAATGCCATGTAATGTGTGAGACGCTGCAAAAGACGTGAGAGCAACAGTAAAACACGTCCTCTTTCAACGCTATGAGACAATTTTAACCAAACAGCTATTGTAAACTTAAAATGACAGTAAAAATTGGTGGAAAACATTTTTCACTACACAAACCCCAAGGACGTCTGGTGGTTTAACAATTTTAATAATTTATCTGCTCATTTATTTTCATCATCCTATTTTTACAAGCAACCATTGCTGCAGAAGTAAAATACAGTAAAAAATCTCAGTAAAAAAACAAATAAACCCAAGGAAGAACAATATTTAATTAATTAAATAATTTATCTAAAACTAAAGCTACAAAGTAAAACAAATGAAAATGAAACATGCCATGGAGAATTCTCTGCTAACAAATAGCAGTATCAGAATTTAAATCAACTGATTCACAGAAATTAATTGAACTCTAATGAAGTTTTTGCTATTAAAGTCTAAATCAGGTAAGCTATTAAAACATTTCTATTTATTTTATATTTTTATTTTTTTTTATATTCCCTGCAAAGTCATCATGATCATCATGAATATATTGTGAAAATTTGATATATCTCCCAGCCCTAGTTTCACATAGGCTATTTTCATCTCATAGACCGGCATTAGACTGAAACCAGTCTTAGGAAAGTTTTTGCCACTGTTAAACATTTTAATTTACTTCAAAACAATTAGCCCCAAATCCTAAAATTCCCAAAGTGACTCGCATTACTTCCTTTAAACCGCTTAATAGGTCATTAAGGAACTTATTATTTCTGTTTTTATTTACTCCCTGTACAAAAAGAATACACAAGTAGAATCCAGATGGTTGTTGATTTGACACTGTAGAATATAAAGTGATATTTTGTTATGTGCCATGACAAGAAAGCACAATTGCTTTCAACGATATATAGGTCTACTGTCGACAAAAGACATGAGGAACGATTCAGATTGAGTGAATGTGAATGTCAAGACTGTGCCTGTATGTAGTGTAGCATACAGTACATTGACTGTGCGACTCAGCAACCTATCCTTCCTTTTTTATGCCTTATTTGCTTATTTAAAAATGACACTCCTGTCCACCACCTGTCAGAATCCTGAATTCCCACGAGATGAAGGTACACTGTCCCTGTTGTCAGATCAGCAGGTTAATTTGATCAGCTACTGTAGCTAAGTGTCGTAGCATCATATAAACCAGCAGACAATGCAGCGCCCTTGAGGCTCCCCTACTGCTTTTGAGATGCCCGCTGCGCTTGTCGTTGTGTTTTTCCCCATCAAACACAGTATGCACTCTTTTTGCATGTATATCAAAAACATTCATCGTCGCCTGTACTGTACGTAACAAGTTTTCGTATCAGCTTGTGATTCTAACATCATCTGGCAGCTCGGCCCGGACAGCCTTTCTTTTCTATGCACCACTCTGTGCATGTTTGACCAGCACTGCAACATCGCCTCAGCACTGTCACAGTTTTTCCCTGGAGAGAAAGATGTGCTGGATGCACTAGCTGTGTGAAGAGAGAATTGTATATGGCATGAGAATATGAGACTGATTCACAGAACAGGAAGGAGGCGCCACTGCTGGAGCACTTTGATGAGATACTGCTCACACCTCTGGCCAACCTGTTCATTAAAACAATTGATGCCAGCTCAATTTCTCAGAGTGCTGACCCCAGATCATCGTTTCCTGTTGTCTATATTGATTTTGTTCACCATGTGGTGTAAAAAATAGAGCTGGTCAACAAACAGCACTTTCACTCTTCAATGTATTTTGCTGTTCATGCCTCAGTTATACTTGATCTTCTCGTGATATACACTACATGACCAAAAGTATGTGGATGCACTGCAAAAAATCATTGTTTAGCAGTATTTTTTTGTCTTGTTTCCCCTTAAAAATATCTAAAACAAAAGCAAGATACATTTGCAGGAGCTAAATAGTGTAAGATATTATTTTCATATTGTTCTTACCCCGTCCTTTGTTCATAAACATCCCAAAGCGTACATTTACACGACAACAATGTACTAAAACTGGAAAGTACAAATTAAGTACAGACAAAATGGTCCCCGTTCACACAGATCCGCAAAAAAAAAAATGCTGTATTATTTAAACTAGTTGCCGTTGTCACTTTGTGTTGACTGACACGTAACACATATGCGCATAACGTCAGCACTTTCACAAATTTATGTTTTTGTAATTTACATGCAGACAGAGTTTACGTTTTCAGGCCCCCAAAACGCCATTTCTGTGTAAATGAACAGCCAAAACACATAAAAACATTAACACATTGTCAGTTTTTAGTTGAAAATGGTTGTATAAACGGCCCCAAAATGTGGTTAGATTTATACTTTAGCAAGAAAAAAGGTTTGTTAATTGTCTAAGAAAAATAATACAAAAAATATTACAAATATAATATTTGTTGTTAAAACAATTGCATAACAACAAATGAACAGTGAAGACTTTTCTTACTAAAATCCTATTTCAAATGAACCAAAACATCCTGAAAAAAAAAAAAATGAAGCAGCACAACTGCTGTCAGTATTGATAAGAATATTTCCTGTGCATCAAATCAGGATATTAGAATGATTTCTGAAGGATCATTTGACTTTGAAGACTGGAGTAATGATGCTGAAAATTCAGCTTTGCCATCAAAAGAATAAATTACATTTTACAATATTTCACAATGGAAAACAGGTATTTTAAACTGAAAAAACTTAAACTCTTCTTTCAAAAACATTTTAAAAAATCCTACCGATCCCAAATGTTTAAACAGAGTGATGGTGGAAAACAAGACAAAAATACTTGTTGGGAGAATTATTTTTGAAGTATAGTTGAACATCACACCCAAAATGTGGTTGTTTCAAAGCCATTGGCATTAATGGTGGTCTTACCAGCTTCCACTCTGGAAAGTCTTTCCACCAGATGTTGGAATATGGATGCAGAAATGTGCTTCTATTCAGACAGAAGAGCATCTGTGAGGTCAGGTGTTGATGCTGGATGATGGGATCTGACTCACTCTGCTTTCCAAATTAATTCCAGGGCTGTTGCCATGCTTTGTGAAGGCCTTGTCCATGGACCTTTCTTTTCTCAGAGTGACTTTGTAATACTGAAAGAGAAAAGGTCCCCATTCTTCTAAAAATGTTTTAGAAGATTAAATAGTTGTATTATTGATTTAATTAACTTCTTAGTAATGGCTGTGGCCGAAGTAGGAAGTGTGTGTCCACATGCTTGTGGCCATGTTGTGTATATCAGATCTTCAAAAGGAGAGGTCATGACTCTTTGAGCTCTGTTATCTCAGTCTCATGATCTGCCTGATGCAGTCGATGCCTTTCCACAGATCTGCAGCAGCTTTAGCGGTTCAGCACAAGCATGTGAATGTTGACTTGTCACCCAGATGCCCGACTGAGTCAAAATTCAGCACTTTTTATGTTCTTTTTGTTTGTAGAAAAAAACGCAATACTTACTTTAGTTTTGAGCTTATCTTAAGTGCTTTTCTTGAACCTTTTGAAAGGGTGTGTGAGGTGTACACTTTATCACTTTTCTTTGCAGCATAAAGTGTCCTTTTTTATTTTATTTTTTTATCTTTCATTCTAGTTAGCCTATTGTATTTTTGCTGCATTTCTTCTTTTTTTCATGTTCTCACATAATTAATGTTTTGGCTATTCACTGCGATCAGAAATGTCTGTTTTTAGGTGATGATTTCCTGAGTGTTTTCTCGCCATTGTAGGTGCAATCTACTAACAGTCAAATATACAGTGCTTTCCAAAAGTAACAATCCCACTAACAAGGAAACAATTGCCTTTCAATTGTCCTCTAACTGTGAATCACTACAATGATTCCCACACAAAAAAAATTTAATGAGTAAAGGATCATCATTTAGATATCCGACAGACAATTATGTAAAAATTAGTTGTGAGAATGTTAAACAAATTCATGGATGATATACTCACAATATAACAAGCTATTACTTAAGCATTTTATTTTTTTACAGTGCTGTTAGTACATGGAAAACTCGCAGCCGTCTTTCTAAGGTAGATTGCCAAGGTGTTCTGACTGATTTTTAGAAGGGTTCTGTGCGTTTGCATATACTGGTCTAGGCCAAAAGATTCAATCAGCACTTTTTTGTATTCAGATCCCTAGATTTTGCTTTTTCAATACAAGTTAGGATTTTTTTTTTTTTTATGTTTTGTCATAAAAATCATAAGATCACTTAATGCTTCAGCTATTTAAATGGAAAACTTTAGTTTAATTACTGCCTTGAATTTGTAAGTAAAATCAAAGTGGTGCCAATCTCACAACCTGCAGTGAAATGTTCATCACACTTTGAATTTAATTAATGACAAAGGAAGGCACATCTAAATCAACACAAAAAAAAAGAAAGAAAAGAGAGTAAAATGACATATTATTGTGCAAAGATATCTTCATATTGTCCTGTATTGGAAGGTGGTGCAAATGAATACATATAACACATGGAGTTAAAATGAATAACCGTGAACTAGCAGCAGTATGAGAAAATAGAGGTGAATTTAAAAGCAAATCTAACACTCATAACTAAAATAAAACCCATCACGCTTACAGTGAAGTGAAGTCGTGATAGCATCCTGCTGTGGAGCTGCTATTCAAAAGTAAGGAGTTGGCATCTTGCAAAAAAAGAATGGATTATTCTAGAATATCTTTCAGCTCGAAAATGATCCTACACACAAGGACGATTTAACAGTGGCCTAAAAGGTGAATTTCCTACAATGGCCCTGACAAAACCCTGATCTCAGTCCAATTGTGCATCTCTGGTGCTATTTGAAAATCAGCAGTGCACAAGAGTCACTGACTAACCTGAAATATCAATATGTCTGGGAAAATGGGACAAAATTACGCCTCAATATAGCTGTGAAAAGCGGTATGTGTCACAAAAGACTTTTATAAAGCCAGCTTTCCAGCTATCATTGCTTCAATACTAGCTCTGTGATACTCAGATGTGTAGACATATACACGGTTTTACTTTTAATTAAAAATGTAAAACACTTCATTTAAAATTGGATTTGTAACTCAGAATAATGAGAGAAATAATTAAGGGTGTGAAAACCTTTGCAAAGCACTGTATCATCTTGTGTTGTGATCTTGAGTGTGTTATGAAACTTGCCTTCAAAGTGTTTCACAGTGTCGGTTTGTAAAAATTAACCTTGTTATCAATGTTAGGTATTTTGTGGTGTGTACAAAAGATGTCATTGCAAAAGAGAACAAATGGATTCAAACTGTTTGGGCATATTCCTCTGCTATAATATAATAACATTATATTTATTTACAGGTCACTCTACTGTATTTTGGGGTTTATCAGCAGTACACATTCAAATAGGGAGCAGCTAGTTACTTACTGATTCTTTATTTACTTCTTTTATGAGTTGAACAGTTGAAGATGGGTGAAATTCATTTGTCTTGACATGTCCTGTTCTTTCCTGCTGTCTGAGAATGTAGCATTGTAGGGGATTGTTTCCGATTTTGTTTTTTAATCTTGACTGGAAAAGAGGTGTGTAATGGTTCTTTAAAGTTTCCACTAAAAAATATTCCATATATATAGAAAGACATGGAATGAAATAAATAATGAGATTTTTTTTTATTATTATTTTGGGCCATTCCTTTAAAAATAGCCTATACACACTACTGGTCAAAAGAAGTCTCTTATGCTCGCCAATGCTCCATTTATTTGATAAAAATACTAATATGAATATATTTTAAAGTGTAATTTAGTCCTGTGATGGCAAAGCTGAATTTTCAGAAATCATTCTGATTTGCTGCTTGAATAAGTCTTGTAACATTATAAATGTCTTTACTGTCACTTTTGATCAATTTAATATTGCTGATTAATTTATTTTTTAAAAAGTTTTTGAATAGTATGTGTAACACTTTCCCACAAAAATATTAAGCATTAAAATCTGTTTTCAACATTGATAATATATATATTATTATGTTGTTTTTTTTTTGTTTTAAACTGTATTCTTAATTAAATAAATGCAGCCTTGGTGAGTATAAGACAGTCCAGGTTGGAAAATGACATAATAAAGTACAGATTATTAGTTGGCGACATATATTAATGAAGCCTTTGTAGAATTGATGGTTTCCTGCTCTGTTGTTTCCAGACGTGGTTGCATTTGAGAACTGGAAGTGATTATGAACAATGGTTACATTCCTCATTAAAATCTAAATGAACCATGGGACAGTGATGGGAAATGAGCTTTAATAGCCCATCAACCCCAGCTTGCATAGCTCCTCAATTCAACATATCTGTCATTTTCACATTCTTTATATGTGCCGTAGCTCTAACAGTCCTGTAAGGCCTCTAAGGCTAAATTCCAGTGGGCACCACTATGTCAATGATATTCACTCAACATTCTGTAGTTCATCTGAAACTTTGTTGAAGCGGGTCAGTTAACTCATCACTTCAGTTTTTTTTTTTAATCAAATGCTTACATTTTCCTGCAAAATCATTTCTCCCAGAATGTGCTGATGCCCTTGATTGAACAGATGGCGTTGCCATATGTACTGTGCTCCCATCTAGGCTTCTGCTCACAGTTTAAAACCCCAATTTCACTGCTGTTCTGTGGAATTACAATGACTGTAAGAAAAACTATGTGTGAGAAAACACCTGTGGAGTATCTACATGTAAATGAGCACATCTGCTTCACTTTGTTGCATTATAAAATACAGTTGTGCTCAGAATTATTGGCACCCTTGGTAAATATGAACAAATAATCGTGTAAAAATAAATCTGCATTTGTCAATCCTTTTAATCTTTTATATAAAAAAATCACAAAAATCTAACCTTTCATTGAAGTAAAAGAATTGAAAATGTTGGAAAAATCTGAATTTATGAAAACATTTATATCAATTATTATATCAATATATTTATATTTACATCAAAACATTTACATTTATGAAATAAATGTTTTTCTCCAAAACACGTTGGCCACAATTATCGGCACCCTTTTATTCAATACTTTTTGCAACCTCCTTTTGGCAAGATAACCGCTCTGAGTCTTCACCTATAATGCCTGATGAGTTTGGAGATCACCTGACGAGAGATCAGAGACCATTCATTCATTCAGAATCTCTCCAGATCCTTCAGATTCCCAGCTCCATGTTGGTGCTTCTTCTCTTCAGTTCACTCCTCTCGTTTTCTCTGGGGTTCAGGTCAGGGAACTGGGACGGCCATGGCAGAAGCTTCATTTTGTGCTCAGTGACTCATTTTTGTGTTGGTTTTGATGATTGTTTTAGATCACTGTCCTGATGGACGATCCAACCACGGCCCAATATAGGATTTCTTGCAGAAGTGGTCAGGTTTTGATTTTTTATCTGTTGGTATTTGATAGAATCCATGATACCATGTATCTGAATAAGATATCACAGCGGAAAAAATAAGCCCACAACATTAAAGATCCAGCAGCAAATTTAACTCTGGGCATGGGGTACTTTTTATCCCTGTGTGCACCAAACCCATCTGGTGGGTTTGCTGCCAAAAAAATCTTTTTTTAGTTTTATCTGACCATAGAAACCGGTCCTGTTTAAAGTTCCAGTCTTGTCTGACAACTGAATATGCTGAAGATTGTTTCTGCATTGAGATTTTTCTTGAAACCATCCCAAACAACTTGTGGGGATGTAGGTGCTGTTTGATAATTTTTTTAGGCTTTCTGGCAGTCAAAACTCAACTAATCTCTGTAATTCTCCAGCTGTGATCAAGTCTTTGGCCACTCAAACTCTTCTTCTCACAGTGCATTAGGATGATATAAACACACGTCCTCTTCTAGGCAGATTTGTAATATCTTTAGTTGATTGGAACTTCTTAATTATTGCCCTGATAGTGGAAATGGGGATTTTCAACACTTTAGCTATTTTCTTACAGCCATTTTCTTTTTTTGTGAAGCTCAACAATCTTTTGCTGCACATCAGTAGTATATTGCTTGGTTTAACCCATTGTGATGAATGAATGGCCTTTGTGTTTCCTCATGTTTATACTCCTGTGGAACAGGAAGTCATGGCTGGACAATTTCATGTTCATGATCACCCTGGTGTACTGAAAAATGTAAATATGAATGGGAATATACTTCCAAGATATTTTACTTATAAAAAAATTCTAGGGGTGCCAATAACTAAGGCAACATGTTTTGGAGAAAAACATTTATTTCATAATGTGATTCCCCCCACTTTCAATTATTTTCCTTCAATGAAAGGTTAGATTTTTGCTCATTTTATGAATTAAAGATCAAAAGGACAAACAATGCAGTCATCTTTGATCATATTTACCAAAGGTGCCAATAATTTTGAGCACAACTGTAATTGTTTTCTAGGTTTTAAAACGATATTGTTGATAACCCTGCTGGGGAAGGAAAATAACTATCTACTAAGATAGTTTGCTGATTTTAGGTGGGCATATTTGTCAGATCAGACTGGAAGACCAAATGCCTAAAATCAGAAACCGTCTTAGGTTGTTTAAGCCCTTTTTCAGTAGGAACAATATGTTATTTTTCCTACTAATTACTGTGAGGAAATCAGTAGTCCATCAAACTCTTGGTATGGAGTTTAAATTTTTGCTGTTGTGGAAGCTGATTGTTCCGTGTTGTTTCACTCTGTCTTCTTTAACATCTGTAACTATGTATGCTGCTTTTTTCTTTTCTTCTCTTCCTCATTGTCTGTTACACGGCAGTGTTTGTTTTTTTTAAAGAAAAAATGTAACGCATTCACAAAATGTTCGCTTTTTAAGCAATGTGATTGTCACACCAATTTTTGTACTTGCTGTCTGGCTGTTTGTAATAAATGACAAAATAAAATATGTGACTTTTTTGTTTGGTAGTCCTATTGCATTCTAAAAATCGTATATTGCATTCTAAAAATCTTTAATTAATGGGTCAATGTGTCAGAGTTCTGTCACCTTGGTCTGATTTATTCTTAGGGGCCGTATATACAACACAATTTTCAACTAAAAAACGTTTTATGAGTTTTGGCCATTCATTTACAATGACATTATTACAATGGCATTTTGGGGGCCTGGAAATGCTAAATTTTGAAAACGGCTTTCAACATGCATGTTTTTAAAATGATATCGTTATCGATTCTGTGTAAACTGCAAAAATGTGAATTTGTGAAAACAGTGACATAATGTGCGTAGAGTTTCTTTACAGAATGACCTCACCAACAACTGGCCTGGAATGAATAATACAGTGTTTTTTTCTGCAGTTTTTGTGGATCATTGTGAATTGGGATTGTTTGGACATTGTTGTCATCTGTATGCAAAAAAATACAAGAAACACTTGCGTAAACATTACCCTTATTTGGTGACAGAGCCCTGACAGTCCTATTTTCTTGTCTTTGTGTCTTTGGTTCGGACATTGGGTTCGCTCCATGTTTTGTCTCTTCGTGTAAGCGCACAAGTTGAATATTCATTCACTGTGCTCTTGTCTTTTGTGTTTTTGTAGAGCACCTGGTTTGCATGTTTATTTGGCCAGGCATTTTTCTATTGTCGTGTTTTGTATACTGTATCACTTGGTTCGTGTTTTTCATCGGCCGCATGCTTTCATGTTATGTTCTGTGTGAACACGCAGTCTGGTTGGTTGCGTGTTCATGTCATGTTTTGTGTGAGTACATGGCTTTTTGTTTGTTTCTATGTGCCATGTGCTCTCCTTTCTGTTGTCTTAACCCACCCTTCTTGTTACCTGATTATTGGTTCATTTGCCCCACCTGCTCTTCCTTGTTAACTGCCTGATTTCCTTCCCTATTTAATCTTCCCAGCTGCCATGTTTTCCCCTACAGGGTGGTTTTTGTGCATTTCTGTTTAATTTTTATTTAAATAAAAGCCAGTTACTCTGCCTCCTTGAGTCCATGCCTCATCCCTTCACCCTTTCCTGACACAATGACGTGATGTGATGTAATTTTTTTTGTGTGTTTTTTTGTTTTTTGTCTGGGTCTATTTAAAATCTCAGAATTAAATAAAAGGATTTGATTTTCATTAAAAAATCTTTTAGATATTGTGGGTGGCCTAATGTCAAAAACATCAGGTTGGTACAACTGTCTTGATGTCATAATGAAGAAAAAAAAAATTCATAAAAAACTTCATAATTCATAAAACTTCATAATTCATAAAAGAATAAGCTTCACTTCTTATTAATATTAGAAAAATCATATCAAATTGGTCTGCATGGCTGTTGTCCCAGAAGGAAGCCTCCTCTAAAGATGATGCACAAGAAAGTCCACAAACAGTTTGGTGAAGACGAGCAGACAAAGGACAAGGATTACTGGAACCATGTCCTGTGGTCTGATGAGACCAAGATAAACTTATTTGGTTCAGATGGTGTCAAGTGTGTGTGGCGGCAACCAGGTGTGGAGTACAAAGACAAGTGTTTCTTGCCTACAGTCAAGCATGGTGGTGGGACTTTCATGGTCTGAGGCTGCATGAGTGCTGCCGGCACTGGGGAGCTACAGCTCACAGAGGGAACCATGAATGCCAACATGTACTGTGACATACTGAAGCAGAGCATGAGTCCATCCCTTCGGAGACTGGGCCGCAGGGCAGTATTCAAACATGATAACAACCCCAAACACACCTTTAAGACAACCACTGGCTAGCTAAAGAAGCAGAGGGTAAAGGTGATGGACTGGCCAAGCATGTCTCCAGACCTAAACTCTATTGAGCATCTGTGGGGCATCTTCAAATGGAAGGTGGAGGAGTGCAAGGTCACTAACATCTATCAGCTCTGTGATGTTGTCATGGAGATGTGGAAGAGGACTCCAGTGGCAACCTGTGAACCTCTGGTGAATTCCATGCCCAAGGGGGTAAAGGCAGTGCTGGAAAATAATGGTGGCCACAAAATAGTGCCACTTTGAGCCAGATTTGGACATTTTCACTTAGGGGTGTACTCACTTTTGAGGCCAGCGGGTTGGACTTTAATGGCTGTGTGTTCAGTTATTTTGAGGGCACAGCAAATTTACACTGTTATACATGCTGTACACTCACTACTTTTCTTTGTAGCATAGTGTCTTTTCTTCAGTGTTGTCACATGAAGATATATAATAAAGTAATTACAAAAATGCATATATATATATATATATTTGAAAACAATTATTGGGATGTGTATGCTTACATATACAGTATTCAAGTATATCAAGTATTTTTAAATCTTCTCTCAAAACTATAAGCCAACCAAGTCTTTTCTTTTTTGTGGACACTCTTATTTGAAATTGACAGTAAAAGATAATTAACAATCTTAATACTAACAAATAAGTCTCAAAATAACAGCAGTGGTGTTGAGCTGACCAAGAAAACATTAAAATAGGCTGTATTGCTCGGTCACATTCTGTTGACTTTTAGAAGGCGAGTTTCTTAAAAAAAATAATGCTGTGATTCAAGGTTTCCCTGACAGGGGACTTGAATCACATCAGCTATCCTTTTTTTCTGCCACAACCCAATTAACTACTGCTCCCTGCCTGCTGCAACAGATTGCTTCAAAGATACTCTGTGTCTGAAGCAGACGCTGCACAATCACATTCTCCTGCAGAATGTTTACAATAAATGAGTTTCTCCCCATTAAAGTTTTTATATCTTTTCATTGACTCCAGCCCAAGATAAAAAGCATTTTTGTTTTCCCATTTAAAGGTAGAACAACATGAGCCAAATGGAGAAACGATAAGCAGGCTGAAATATAGACCCTCAGAGCCAAAGCCTCTGGGTTCAGTGCTGCTGGTGGTCTGTTCTAAGTTGATAAACGGCCTTATTTTTACCTGCAGCTGAGAGAGTGAGTCCATACTGCTGCTGGCAATGATGACCACATGGGTTTATGAGAAATATGTATTGTAAATATGCCATATTAAGCTTCTGCTAGCGAGAGTCTTCCCAGACCAAAATGTTATTGCTCTGAGGTCGCTCTTTCATGGCTGAGGAGGCTTAATGGAGTTTCTCTCTTTCTCTTATGAAACTTGAGATGACGCACATTTGAGATTAATGGAATATTTTTCTCATGAGAAGGAAGTAAAAAAACTGTACATTTGCTTAATCTTGTTGTCTAAGAGAAACAATTTTTATTTTGTGAATTTTCTCATGTGCTCAGACTAAATTTATTTGCGTGTTTCCAAGGTTCTCAGAATGAATACTTGACAGTTAATGTTAAAAATGGCAACACTTTCCCTTTAAATATATTTGACTTCTAGTTGATGGTTCTGGTCATCTTAAGTTTTGAAATAAAATTGGGTAGCATAAACACAGATTTCACACACCTATAGAGAATAATGACATGGTATTTTTTATGATGTAATTGATATTTTAATCAGATTTCTTAGCTTAAATTAATTGTCATTAACCTTAATGTGACAGAAGTTAAACATATTTCTGCATGAGTGCCAATTTAAATGATGGAGGCTATTAAGTGGTGGAGTTCTAATCACACTAATACCTCCTTTTCACAATATCAATCAGCTCAGCTCTCTCTGAAGTCAAAGACCAAAGCGCCTCCAATCAAATTTTAATGAGGAACATGCTGGCAGCCTGAGACTTGCTGGAGAATGGGCAACGGTTCAAAGAATCACTCAGATAACATCATATTTCGTCATGGGGACATTTTAAGCTATACAACCTTACTGAAATGTGTCACTTTTTCTTGGAGTAATGGAGGGATAAAGTTTGTTTTGCAGCTAATGAGCAAAATAAGACATGGGGTCAGTTGCCATCTACTGTAAAAAAACTTCAAATTTCAGTTAATGTCAAGTTAATTAGACTGACCAGGTTTGTGATGCTGCTAACCCATACAAAAAAGAAGTATACTCCAACTTCATTTATTAAGTAAGCTTAGATCAAGTTCAAGTGTATTTTCCAAGTATAGTCCTATACTATATGTGCACCAATGTAATAGGCTACTCTGTGAAAAAGTGAACTCAACTACAAGCCAAGTATACTTAAAATACTTAGCTATACTTAAGTATATTTCGATCAAAAGTTTAAGTACAAGTTTACATCAAATATACTTAGACTTGTCAGTATTAGCAAAAATATTTAAGTATACTTTTGCTAGTATATTTCCAATAATATAATAAACATTTTTGTAAGGGTTATTTCTCAAATATTGTTCATTTTCACACATTCAAATCTGCCTCTTTGCTGGATGTAAGAACCAATGAATTTTTTCCATTTCCTGCTCAGTGAAGTAGCATAAACGTCTTTATGTTGTAATGTTAATCAAATAACAAAAGACAAAGAACTAATCACTTGCTGCTCTTGACTCATTAACTTTTGTAACTTTAATGGATTAATCTGTATTTAATTTTTACAATGAAGATTATCCAGTTATTTTACATTTGATAACTTTATTCAGCCTCTGTATTATTTCTTACCTGAATAGCCCTACTACTCTTAGAACTACCTAAAAAAAACTTTAAACAGTTTATTTCATTTGTATCTTTATTCTTTTGTATTTATTTGTGCTATCTTAGTAATCAGTTTATTTGTTTTTATCTTATTGCTGACTGTTTACTTGACTTTTTTTTTAAAGTCATTGTTTAAAATCAAAAAATATTGTGCTGTTGCACCATGGTAAAAACACAAATATATTGAGTGAGCAAACATTTGTCAGTTTTCTTTTGCATATTTGAACCCTTTCCAGCAGTGACTGAATGATTTTGCAATCTATATTTTCACACTGAGGACAATTGAGACTCAAACACAACTATTAAAAAAGGTTCAAACATTCACTGATCGTCCAGAAGGAAACACAATGCATTAAGAGCCGAAATAAAAACATTTCATTTAGTACTGCCCTTCAGAAGGAACAGAAGATACTTACATGTGTTCCAGAAGACAAATTAAGAACAATTTATCGCAGTCTTCAATTTAAAAAATGCATCATGTTTCCATATGCTACATCAGTGAATATTTGAACCTTTTTAAAGTTATGATTGAGTTCCTCAGTTATCCTCAGTGTGAAAATATGTATCTCAAAATCATACAGTCACTGCTGGAAAGGGTTAAAATATGCAAAAGTTGCTATAAAACTGATACATTTTCAGGACCTGAAGGATTTTTCTGAAGAACAGAACTCAGTTTAACTGCTCAGAACAAACAAGGGACTCATGAACAACCATCACAAAAAAAAATCTATATAAATAAATAAAAAATAACGTTTTGTATGATCTCTCTTATTTTGTTAAAATTATTCACATTTTCCCAGATTCTGCAAAGGGTTCACAAACTTTCAAGTAGCACTGTATGTTCCTGCCGGGACCGTCAGATCTAGCAATGATAACGTCTCGGTTACATAGGTAACCCTCGTTCCCTGAAGGAGGGAACGGAGACGTACGTCGGATGACCGACGAATAGGAATCTCGCTAGAGAGGCCAATCTACTTCGAGTGTAACTAAAACGAGCCAATGCATATTGGCATGCAATCATATGCATCAGCTGCTCACTCCTCGCAGCGCGGGTATATAATGAGCAGCAGGTGCGTTGCATCTTTAGGTTTTCGCTGAGGAGCCGAACCAGATAGGCGGCAGCGCAGCGGGGTACAGCAACTGTGGCGACGGGACGTACGTCTCCGTTCCCTCCTTCAGGGAACGAGGGTTACCTATGTAACCGAGACGTTCCCATTCAGTCGGTCACTTCGACGTACGTCGGATGACCGACGAATAGGAATCCCTACCAAAGCGCCACAGGAGCTGCCCTCTTCCAGCGCTCTGTTGAAGCCACCTGAACCCCCTTGCCTGAGGACGGTGGGACAGGGCTAACACAGAGAGTGTCAATCACTGCTGTTCCCAAACCCATTCAGTGAGACTATTGGATAACACTGGGAAAGCGTACCCTTCGTGTAAAAGGGACGCTGCGGAAGCCACATCCTTCCCCGAAGGAGTTATGTGGAAGAAAAATGGACTAACCGTGGGGTTGTCATATGGAAGAACTGGGGTGACTCCACTCGATGAGAGGTGGGTTCTCCCAGAGGGAAAGACACAGGCTTCGATTAGGAGCAACCGTGGAACCAGACATATGGGATCCCCGTAGGGTCACTCATATGGAACCCAGCCTAAATCCGGTTCTCAAGGATGCAGCGGAGTATAGGCCTGGCGCCAGACGCTCCGCCACGTCGGCTGCCGAAGGGAGATCGGAGGACTCAACAGGGTCTGCCTTGTAGGGACTCTCTGGAGAATAAGCACATGTAAGTGCAGCAAGCCGACACTAAGCCGGGGCCTCTCCGTGCCTCTGACCTGAGGCGAGCACACGGGAGGAGACCGACTCAACACGAAGGCTATAAAACCTAGCGAACGTGTTAGGTGTCGCCCAGCCCGCAGCTCTACAGATGTCTGTTAGCGAGGCGCCACGAGCCAGCGCCCAGGAGGATGCGACACCTCTCGTGGAGTGTGCATGCAACCTGAGCGGGCAGGGCACGCCCTGAGCTTGGTAAGCCAGGGCGATGGCATCCACTATCCAGTGGGCCATCCTCTGCTTGGAGACAGCCTTTCCCTTCTGCTGGCCTCCGTAACAGACAAAGAGCTGGTCTGAGGTCCTGAAGCTTTGAGTTCTGTCTATGTACAGTCGCAAAGCGCGAACTGGACAGAGCAAAGCCAGGGCTGGGTCTGCCTCCTCCGAGGGCAGCGCTTGCAGGCTCACTACCTGGTCCCTGAAGGGAGTGGTAGGAACCTTGGGCACATAGCCAGGCCGGGGTCTCATTACCACGTGGCTGTCACCCGGCCCGAACTCTAGGCACGATTCGTCGACCGAAAAAGACTGCAGGTCCCCTACCCTCTTGATGGAGGCCAATGCAGTCAGCAGCAAAGTCTTCATAGACAGAATCTTTAAGTCTGCTGACTGCAAAGGCTCAAAGGGAGCATTCTGGAGTGCTCTCAGCACCAGAGCCAAGTCCCAAGAGGGTATGGAGGGGGGACGAGGAGGATTTAACCGTCTCGCCCCCCTAAGGAACCCGACGACCAGGTCGTGCTTACCAATGGATTTGCCATCTATGTGGTCGTGGTATGCAGAAATAGCAGCAGCATGGACTTTGAGGGTGGAGGGGGACAGCCTACGCTCCAACCCTTGCTGCAAGAAGGAAAGCACGACTCCGATCGAGCATCTTCGGGGGTCTTCTCTGCGAGAAGAGCACCACTCGACGAACAGGTTCCACTTCAGGGCGTAAGCACGTCTCGTAGACAGTGCACGTGCCGAAGCGATGGTGTTAAGTACCTCGGAGGGTAAGTCACCTAGAACCTCCGCGTCCCGTCCAGGGACCAGACATGGAGTTTCCAGAGGTCTGGACGTGGGTGCCAGAGGGTGCCCCGTCTCTGAGAAAGAAGGTCCTTCCTCAGAGGAATGGGCCAGGGAGGGGCTGTCGCAAGGAGTGAGAGTTCCGGGAACCAGGTCCGGTTGGGCCAATAGGGCGCAACTAGCATGACCTGCTCCTCGTCCTCCCTGACTTTGCACAGTGTCTGTGCAAGTAGGCTCACTGGGGGAAACGCATATTTGCGGAGGCCCCGGGGCCAGCTGTGCGCCAGTGCGACTGTCCCGAGTGTTCCCTCGGACAGGGAGTAAAACAACCGGCAGTGGGAGGTTTCTGGAGAGGCAAACAGGTCTACCTGAGCCTCTCCGAACTCTCTCCAGATCAGCTGGACCACCTGGGGATGGAGTCGCCACTCTCCCGGCAGCGCAGCTCGTGAGAGCTCGTCGGCCGCACGGTTGAGCACACCGGGGATGTGAATGGCACGAAGCGACCTCAGATGCTTCTGACTCCAGAGGAGGAGATGGCGGGCGAGTTGTGACATGCGACGGGAGCGTAGACCACCTTGACGGTTGATGTACGCAACGGTCGCAGTGTTGTCCGTACGGACCAGCACATGCCTGCCCTGAAGCGGCCCCTTGAGGCGGCTCAGGGCGAGCCGTACTGCCAACAACTCGAGGCAATTGATGTGCCACTGCAGTTGGGGGCCCGTCCACACCCCCGACACTGCATGCCCGTTGTACGTGGCGCCCCAGCCGGTGGCCGAGGCATCCGTGAAAACCACAGCATGCCGGGACACCTGCTCTAGGGGCACTCCGGCCCGAAGAAACAAGGGGTCCGACCACGGGCTGAAGGTATGGCGGCACTGTGGAGTGATTGCCACCCGGAAAGTGCCGCGTTGCCACGCCCATCTCGGGACTCGGCCGTGGAGCCAGTGTTGAAGCGGTCTCATATGAAGCAGACCGAGCGGAGTTACTGCCGCTGCGGCCGCCATATGCCCCAGGAGCCTCTGAAAGAATTTCAGTGGGACCGCCGTCCTGCCATTGAACGTATTCAGGCAGTTCAACACCGACTGAGCACGTTCCTCTGTGAGGCGTGCTGTCTGTTCGACCGAGTCCAACTCCATACCGAGAAAAGAGATCCTCTGCACGGGGGCGAGTTTGCTCTTTTCCCAGTTGACCTGAAGACCCAGCTGGCTGAGGTGTCTGAGCACCAAATCCCTGTGTTCGCACAACTGACCCTGCGACTGAGCCAAAATGAGCCAGTCGTCTAGATAGTTGAGGATGCGAACACCCTGTTCTCTCATGGGAACAAGGGCTCCCTCCACGACCTTCGTGAAGACGCGGGGAGACAGGGCCAGCCCGAAGGGTAAGACTCTGTACTGATATGCTCGACCTTCGAACGCAAATCGCAGGAATGGCCTGTGTCGCGGAAGGATCGAGACATGAAAGTACGCGTCCTTCAGGTCGATCGCTGCAAACCAATCTCGGGGACGGATGCACTCGAAAATGCGTTTCTGCGTGAGCATTTTGAACGGTAGCTTGTGAAGGCTCCGATTCAACACTCGCAGGTCCAAGATCGGTCGTAACCCACCGCTTTTCTTGGGTACAATGAAGTAGGGGCTGTAGAACCCTGACTTCATATCGGCTAGAGGGACCGGCTCTATCGCGTCCTTCGCCAGTAGGACCGCGATCTCCGCACGCAAGACAGGAGCATCGGCAGCTTTCACTGAAGTGAAGTGGACGCCCCTGAACCTCGGGGGACGCCGGGCGAACTGAATCGCATAGCCGAGCCTGATGGTCCGAATGAGCCAGCGAGACGGACTGGGGAGCGCTAACCAGGCTCGCAGAGACCGTACAAGCGGGACCAAAGGGACCGCAGGCGTACCCGCCGTGGGGCAGCGAGGTGGAACGCAGGGACGCGGCCTGGGAGGCTCTCTTTGTGAGGCGGCCCGAGGCGGGGTCAGAGTGTGCTGTGCAACACTTACCTGGTTCCACGGGAGGACAGTGGGAGCAGGCGGAGCCTTGGCTGCCTGCTGCGCGCTGCTGTCCGCTGGCGATAGAAGAGGAGGATGAGAGTGGTGAGGTTCTGGCCCTCCCACTACTCTCCGAGTCCTCTTCGGACCCGGAGATGGGTGAAACTGCTCTTTTATTGAAAATTTGGGTACCGCCGGCTGTTGAGCCAGCGGCGGAACATAAAACAAACACAAAACAGGATTCTCCACCCGGCCCTCCTCCGGGGGAAGGAGTGGTGCGGTCACCCTCTCCTGCAGAGCAGTCCCATCCATCTCCAGGTCGCCTGTCCTAGGGCCTCTTGCTCTTGGCTTTGCCGCCCTTCTTGGCGGGGGCCTGGACAGGCTGGGCACTCCGACCACGACCGGCTCCACGGCGCCGCTTGGACGCCGGCTGCTGCTGTTGGGGAGCGGGGGCGGCCGCGGGGGAGCGCCCTCGGCGACGAGCAGCCTGAGGCGCTGCGGGCGGTGGAGGTGCAGCAGCTGACCGCCTCGGCAGGATGTGCTTGATGGCCTCAGACTGCTTCTGTACAGCCGAGAACTGTTGGGCGAAGTTCTCGACCGCGTCGCCGAAGAGGCCGGCCTGGGACACGGGGGCATTAAGAAACCTGACCTTGTCGGTATCCCTCATGTCAGCCAAGCACAGCCAGAGATGGCGTTCCTGGACCACCAAAGTGGACATCGCACGACCCACTGACCGCGCAGTGACCTTCGTCGCTCGAAGCGCGAGGTCCGTTGCGGCACGAAGTTCCTGAAAAACTTGTGGATCGTGACCACCCTCGTGCAGGTCCTTCAGTGCCTTGGCCTGATGGACCTGCAACAACGCCATAGCGTGTAAGGCGGAAGCGGCTTCCCCGCAGGCCTGGTAAGCTTTGCCGGTCAGGTCCGACGAGTGCTTACAGGCCCGGGAAGGGAGAGACGGCTCCCCCCGCCAGGTGGAGTTAGGGCACAGTTGCATAGCAACGGCCCGCTCCACAGGGGGTATGCGCGAATATCCCTTTGCCGTACCGCCATCAAGGGTGGTGAGGGAGGAGGTCCCACTGGGGCGGTTTCGGGCAGTAAAAGGTGCCTTCCACGTGCCAGTGATCTCTTCATGCACTTCCGGGAAGAAAGGAACCGGGGTGGGGGGCTGAGAACCAGCCCTTGCCACCCCGAGAAACCAATCGTCCAGCCTCGAGGGCTCGGGACACGGTGGAGGGTTCCACACGAGCCCGACCCTGTTGGCGGCCCGGGAAAGCATAGCCATCATTTCCGGGTCCGACTCGGGCACAGCTACCGTTCCCGAGGGAGGCAGCTGCGCCGAATCATCATCCTCGAAAGTATCAGGCTCACCCTCCGATGCAGCGATCGACATCTGGTCGTCCTGGGGAGCCCCGAAGGATACGGATGGTATACACCTCGGGGGCGGTCCACCACGTTCCTCCAGCAGCTCTACTGGCTGCAGAGTGCGGGAGGAGTGAGGGTTCCCAGGGGGTTGGTTCCCCGAGGGAAGCGCGCTCACCGTAACCCTCAAATTACCAGTGCCACCGTCCGAAGAAACCCTCTGAGGAGGATTCGTTCGAGGCGGCGGCACTGGGACCCCGCCCCCTTGCAGGAGGCGGAGCCTAGACCGCAACTCCGCGATGGTCATGTTCCCGCAGTGGGTGCATGACTCATCCACAAACGCTGCCTCCGCGTGCTCTAAGCCCAAACACACGACGCAGCGCTGGTGACCATCCCGAGACGCCAGGTAACGACCGCATCCAGAAACACACAAGCAGTATGACATCTTTAAAAAGACGCAAACCACTCGTGTGAGCTCTTTTAGGGATTACTCTCTCAAGTGCCGAAGCACGCAGGGGAAGACCGCGGCACACAGACAGGAAAAAGTGCAGCCTGTCGTGTGCACTCACTCTTGTAGCTGTGAAAACAGCTTTTGCGCGCTCTCTCACAGCGCACCGTTACCCACAAACAAGACAACACAAAACACACAAGAGCGCGGCCCCGCTGCTGCGCTGTTCGCCTGCACTCTGCCGAGGAGAATCCGCCAAAAGAACTTCTCTCGCCTTGTCTCGTTCTCGTCACACTCCGTAGAAACCATGAATGGTTCGGCTCCGAAGCGAAAAGCTAAAGATGCAACGCACCTGCTGCTCATTATATACCCGCGCTGCGAGGAGTGAGCAGCTGATGCATATGATTGCATGCCAATATGCATTGGCTCGTTTTAGTTACACTCGAAGTAGATTGGCCTCTCTAGCGAGATTCCTATTCGTCGGTCATCCGACGTACGTCGAAGTGACCGACTGAATGGGAACTTGCTTGTTGTGCCCAAGTATAAACTTTCTACTTTAGGTGATGGGGCTTTCAGTATTGTAGGCCTTAAGCTATGGAATAAACTGCCCCATAATCCTCGTGATACCTCCTCTCTTCAGACTTTTAAGTCTCAACTTAAATCTCATCTATCCACTTTGCTCTGTAAATAATTATTTTCCCTCCTTGTCTCCCATGCATGTTACATGAACACTTTCTTGAAATAATGGATGTTTAACATCTGATTGCATGACCTCTTGTGTTAATTATTTGTAGTTATCTGTTGTCAACATCTGTTTGTCTGAATGTCCCATCTGACTGTGTGGTATGCTTTGTTTGAAAATTGATTTTATTAATTGACCTTGGGCTCTTGAAAGGCGCTATAAAAAATAAACATTATTATTACTGTTATTATTATTATTAAGCTTATATTTCACAATTCTGAGAAAATAAGTCAAAATTGCAGGATATCAACTCCTCAAATTATTGCGAGAGAAAAAAATAATAATTGAGGGATAAACCCGCAATTGCAAGGAAAAAAAGAGAATTGCGAGTTTATATACCCAATTGACCCTTCCCTGGCAGTTTGGCAACAAGCTTTCATACATAAGCAAATATAAATGTGAAGAAAAAGACAGCGGAAGCCAGACACATCTCAGGATGGCTCAGAAGATAACAACAGATAGGCTCGAACTGTTAAGCCACCCACCTAACACTCATTCATGTATCATATAGCCCCTAGCAACTACATAGCATTAGCACCAAGCTAAAAAACCTTCAGAACACAATTGCTTACGCCCAGGGAATCAGCTATGACTGTCCTATTGTCATATTGCCTAAAAATTCCCAAAATGCACCATAAAAACCAGTCAGTACTATATGCTCACCATATTCACTTACTGGAAATGTCATGTTTTATTCAGTTTCTTAAGATGAGACAAACAGAGGACGAGTGCATTCGTGCATCTACTCTACTTATTAACTACAACATAGATGTACCAAGCTACGTATTAGCAAGCACCATAGAACTGCAGTTGAGGGACTGTTAAAAGAGCTCCTGTTTACCACCATCTTCAGCCTATGAGCCTAAAAGTAATTCCCTATAGTCGTGAAGACTAATTATTAAGGAACAAACATAAAGGGAAACAAGTTGTAGTTGCTTTTTTCTTTTTGTGTCATGTGGATTAGGGCAAAATGTCTACAAGGGTTGGTGTGTATAAGTTAGCCAGGCATAGGTGCTGGGAGTCTCACAGCTCCTGTAGTGTAGTCACCCCTGAAACTAGATTCCAGCTCCATCATGCCTCAGGGAGCAATTTAATTAAAGCTCCGCTCTGAGCAAAGGACAATCATAAGCTCTAACCAAACCGAGAGAGGAACAAGTGTAAGAAAGAAGAATATCTTACTGGACGTTGCTCTTCCTTTGGACAGGGTATTAATTCAAAAGTCTGAAAAGCAGGAAATAAGTCTAATGAAGTTTTTGGCTCATACCAGACAAAAAAGTGTCCCCAAAAAAGAAAAGGGAAAAAAATAAATAAAAAACACATATGTCAAGTTCATTTAAATGTATTGACTCTAGAAATGTATATATTTTATTATCATTATCATTATGAATAAAAACATCTCAATCATATATATTTTTTTAATTACAAAATTATTTTTCAAAGTAAAAAGCATTTCAGTACTCCGACATGTGGTGCATCAGCACATTTATATATATATATATATATATATAAATTAAAAATCCAATATTATAAATGTAAGAACATCATTAGGCTATATTTTTTGGGAGTCAAACCAGAATTTTGAGAATCTTGTTGATCTTCACACAGTCATGTGGGTCTGCAGGGATCCTGTCACACCTCCGCCATGTTCTCCACCCCAGTTCCTTCTCATTCATTGGAATGCATTTCACATTCACCTGTTCACTACTACCTCCCTCATCATGGACAATATTTATACCTTACCATCATTGTGTTGAGTTTGTAAGACCTCAATACCATGTGTGGTACCTGCATATCTTCTTCAGCAGCGTGTTTCCTGTAATCAAAGGGACTGGGTTAGTATTCATCCATTTTCTTGCAAGTTTCACCTTGTTCTTTGCTTTCCACCCCCAGTTCCCACCCACACCTGACTAAAAGTATCTTTACAACCACATGTAAACATCAAGTCATTAGAGTATTAGTAGACTGTCTACAAGTTGCAGATTGATGAGAGTTAGTTGACATGTAGTTGTAAAGTTACTTATAGTTAGTAGAATGTCTACAATAGACAATTGAAAAAAGGCGTAACCAAAAAGAGCTTGACCCTGTTTGAAGAACAGCAGTGTTATATTACCTAAATTGGACACCAATAATACAGTATAATATTCTGGTAAATGAAGAGATGCAAATACCTCCAAAATCAATAAAGTGAATGCAGTAATATTACCAATGAATTAATACAATTTTTATGCCAAAGAGAAATCTGCAGAAGCGCAGTGATGACTTCCTAAATGAGCTCATTACAGTAGCTAAAGAATGGCTATACATGTCGTTTCACCATGACTCTCCACTAGATGATTGCATTCCTGATGATAATAAGCATCTTCATGCATTTCTTTTTTACTCCACGACAAATTTAAGACTTCAGTGCATTTTCTTCATTAACCAGAGCTCTTGCTGCAGTAGCGCTGAGACCTTGAATCAAGGCTTTGGTCGGCTCTTGTCCTATATATAATTAGCAAGTACGTCCAATCCACCTTGTTCATTATCCAAACGCTGGTGACAAATGGGAGGGAGGCCTATTTTCACTCTGGTATCTGTTCCCTGCAGAAATATGGCACTGCTGAGGGGAACGCATTGAGGTGATGGACGATACTGTGTCGCTGTATATTAGAGAACTCAACAGAGCTTGCTTTAAGGATATTTCTATGTATATTCACATGAAATTTTCACAACAGGAATATTGCAAGCTTTGTAAAATATCTAAATCCATTTACTGTTCCTAAATTCTTTTTCTAGTAATTTTTACTTGAGATCTTGGATATTCAAACCTGAGTTTTTCTATTTTTTGGTTTGGCTGACAGGTACAGCCAACCTTATCAAAGTGCTTTTATACATGTGTTACTGTGTAAGCACTCTTTTACACTCTGCTGATGCGTGTGATGTGAAACAGGCATTAGTTCTACTGTAAATCATACACTATGTGGGAGTGTGAATGCTGGACTTGATTTCACACATTGTGAAATTAATTACCAATATTTGCAAAATGGACATTGCTGTTGCCTTAATAGTTTTCTAATACGTCAGTTTTCTCTTACTACATGCAAAATCGCTGTCAAAGTACTACATTTGAAGAAGAATTTAGTATATGTTTTATATGAATGCAATCCAGACATGATACAGTACATCTGCCATTTTGGCATTGCAATGTAAATTGTGTTGCTTCCACGCAATTTACAGGTCCTCATTGGATAGTAAAATGTCCTTTGTATGTGTATTTCAAAATATTACAGATAGTAGTAGGTTATCCAGGTACTTTTTGACCATTTTTTTTTTAATGCCACCAGCTAAATAGTAGGGAAGTTGGCATATTTGGACACAAAGACTGCTTGGCTCCATTTAGATATGTAACACTCACTGTTCATTACCTAATCAGTTTCTTTCAACTATATTCAAACTATAAAATACATATTTGCATGGACATCCTCATAATCCGCTCTCAGAAGACCTTATTGTCACACTTCAGTCTATTCCATTTGACTATTTTCAATCTTTACAGACATATCAACAGTATGGTCACACATACATTTGAAAAATTTTGACAAACAGGTTTTTCTGTATTTCTCTTATATTTTGCCATATTTGTATTGTTTATAATCTACCCTACTAACAACAACATTCTGGTTTGATTCCCTACTTAACTGATATCATGTTTGACCCTATTATTTGATGACCAATCAGCAACTTCATTCTTTTGTGTGACAGACTGAATTGGGCAACTCAAAGTAATTCACACTCAAAGTAAGGTCTACTGTACAGTTGAGAAATCAGTATCAAAAATAATTGTGATTAATGATTTAATTCTGTTTTTTATATAATATAATATAAAATGAAAATTATAATAAAATATCCCAGTATAATTTACTCTAAAGCTGTTAATATTTAATGTTAATTAATATTTCTACAATTAATTATAATATAATTGTCAAGTACACTCTCCATCTGGCCAGCTTCATCTAGTCAGAAACTACATTTCCCAGCATCCCTCCTGTCCCTCACCTGCACTTACTTGGCTATCACCCACACCTGTTCCCCATCAGAAGTTGAATCTGCTCCAGGATAAGAGCACACACCTGACAGTCACCCTTTGTCTGGTCTCCAGTACGGATTATGGATTACTTACCCGCTTTACTTAAGGTGTTCTCTCCTTGTGACACTCCAGCGATCTCATTGCAAGCTATTGTTTGGAACATTATACTTACCTGTCTACTCCCCATACTCTGCAAAGTGCTGTGTGTTCTTTCTTCAAGTTCCAGTCATCACCAGTCCTCTTTTACCCTGCTAAAAGAGAAAGAGACTCTGTCATTCAGTATTCATCTGCTCATTACTCTGACTGCCTCAGTACTCAGCTGCTTAACTGTGCATGTCATCTGTCAATAAATGTTTGGGTTGAACTGTCTCTCTATGAGTCTGGTATTTCCTGACAATAATATTATGGAAAATATTTTAACATAATATAATGCAGGCTGAATGAACGCACAAACCTCCATTTTTTTTCATGATGGAAGACCTTTGACTGTCTTTTGTACATTATAACAGTTCTATAATGACCGTTCTCAAAGTGTTTAGCATGGTAATGGACCTGGAAATGTTAATATTTGGTCTTGCTGGAATAGATGTGCTATGCTGCTGCTGTTGATTATTGCTGCTGCAGAGCAAGAACAAGACTTTATTTGAGCATGTAAGCATGTAAGACATGCTGCTGCTGCTGCTGCTGCTGCACAATAGGCTTATAACATGCAGTACATGAAATTACCTGTAGTAGATCTTTTACAGTTTCTGAAAGCAAACAAGTATTTTAATGCTGAGTAGCGAGCTCACTGGCTGCAGATGCAACAGGAATCAGCTTGTGCCATTTAGAGAACAATGTGACTGCAAGCAGATTGAGTTAACCCTTTCACACCTAAGTTTAAAATATTCTAGCTGACGCGACCGTTATTTTAGAACTTTCCCTATTGTTTCCATGGTGACTTGTTATGCTTGTCATGTCACACACCGCAGCCACAATAACACTGTATGACAGATATATCACTTTTATTTCATTTCATTCAAGGAAGCACAATTTAAAGGCAGTAGAGCACACAAGGAACAGGTGAGAGTAATTATGAAACAAGGAAAAAATGAGGGAGCGTGGAGGCAAGGGGAGCACATGGCCAACATAAACAAAGTTGAGTGCTCAAGCACAAAACAAACATCGAAACATTAAACAAACTCACAACAGATAAAGCAGGCAAATGTTAGTTGATAAAAATAGAGTCATTCATTGTTTGTTCATGTTAGTACACAGTGCATTCATTAATGTCAACAAACACAACTTCTGATTTTAATAATCTATTAGTAAAGGTTGAAACTAACATTAATTTAGATTAATAAATGTGGTAGAAGTATTGTCCATTGTTCAAATTGTGTATTTTATCATTTTTTAAAAAAAATATAATTTGCTAAAATGCGACTAAAATTGAAACTACGCAATTACACGTTATCTCAAATACTTGTGACTAGATCAAATAAACATGATTAATCAATAATCGCAACAGAGCTATTCCTCTTATGTTTCTGCTCATGAGCCCCAGCTTCCAAGCTTGTGTCATATAAAAAGGAATATTCTAGATGTGTTGATTCTGAATTATAATATAAGACCCATTACAGAAGCAGGAGTAATTTTATCTCTAAAATAGGTAAAGGATCATTTGCATTTCTGTGAAAATCATCATGTTTCACAAGGATCCCAATTAGCTCTATTCACTATGCGGGAGTTCAGCTGTGTTTTTAGGTCCAGGTGAGAACATATCACTGACAAAATCACTGGCAGTTTCACATCATTATTTCACATCATTAGTCTGGCTCTACAGTTTAATGCTGTAGTACAAGAAGATATGGACAAATATCTTTGTATGATCTTGCAAGCTAGCACTTTTCTTGGCATTTTGATCCCATCCCGTTAATAGGCCATAAAAAGGTCCATCAATGATTATTTGACATAATTGGGCCTTATTATCTGTAATACTGTCTATAATACCACACACACACAAAGGTTAAAGCTTTTAACATGTCTCTTGTGGATGTTGACATGCTTGATGTTGCAAAGAAGCTTTTTGAATCCATATTCTGACACCTTTGAGGTCTTTATAGAGATCCAAGCACACGCTGAGCTTTACAAGGCTGAAATCCCAGTCTTTCTTGGAAACACATTTCTTGATTACCTTTTCCAGGAAAGCTCCTTGGCGATGGCCATTCTTTTAATGAAAAGATTGTATGAAACATAAATAATAGCCTGTTCCTCACGTTTCCCATTTAGATTTTATTGCCTTGGTGCCCTCCTAACCCCCTCCAGCTCTGACCCAGGTGCCATTTATTACTTTCCCGTTTTATGTTCTTGATCTTTAATTTGTTTCTCCTTAATATTTCATAGCTCAAAACCATCCATCTGCTGATGGCTTGTCAAAAATCTGTATTGCTCTCTCAAACACCTATCTGTTGATTACTTGTAAAGAAGCTACATATGTGTGATCTTATTGGAAATATTGGTCTACATTTGACTTTGTTTTATAGTGAATATCTGACCAGGTGTGAAAAGCAAATAAAAATGCCAAATATCTGTCTCCTCTACACATTACTTACACAATAAATTTTAAAGACCTCAGTAGAACTAAATGATAGACCTCTTATATCTATATATCTTATATATATAGATATATCTTATATACATACCTCTAACCTTATATGACTTCAAATAATGTTTTTCAAAAGCATTTAATTTTCACCAAGTTATTTTTTTTTGTATCAAACATGTGTTAATAATAAAAACATGCAATAATATAACCCATGAGATAAATATATACCAAGGTTCAACCACATTGTTGAAATGTCTTGCCTAATGCAGCCTAACAATCCTTTAACGGATATGAAGACATAAATTGATAATGTGTCATGTGTATGCCAGGTTAAAGAGATGCGTTTTTAGTCTAGATTTAAACTGACAGAGTGTGTCTGCTTCCCGAACAATGCTAGGAAGATCCAAAAAACGTTATCCAAAACTTTCTTTTTCATTATATTCTACATTATTTTATTGTATCCATTTCTATCACTTATTTACAAATAGCATCTAACAAAAACATTTATTTTCCATATGGCAAACCATGAAAGAAGTGATTAATTTTTCATTTGATGTCTATAAGCTTTGTTGTAGAATAATTTTTATTGAAATAAATTTTGTTGAAAATATTAAAATATTTTTTACAATTCAAAATTCAATTTTACTATTTTAATACTAACAGACTTGTCTCCCACCATATTTCACATCGACATTCTCATTTGATTTCTCATTTTTTATTATTATTATTATTATTTGACTTGCATCATTTATTCACTTATCATTTAATCATTTTTATTATTAATAATAATAATTTGTCATTTTATGTTTTATATTTTATATCATTTTCTATTGTTGTTTAAATGATTGTGTGGTCTAAAGGGATGTTTATCTTCACAAATAGGAGATATATTCCATTGTTTTTTTCCTTGGTATAATAAAACTTGTTGGAATTGTACTGGTCAAACAAAGTCAGAGCATTGAGCAGTGTAACATCTAGATGAAGTCTGAACTTTGAAACATACGCAACTAAGATTATTCAATAAACTCAGCTCTTTTATTATCATCACTTTGTCTCCTTCTGCTCTTCTCTGGTTTTACAGTCAGCTCTCAGCCTGATAGAAGACTGGTAATGGAGGTCTTAAAGTACCAGCCAAGACTTTTTGCTGACCGGTTTGCTGGGTTGCACACACCAGCCAAACGTATGTCTTTTGACAAGATCTGGTGTCCAGGGCTGGATTTGATATCTCTGACATGGAGGTTCCAACCGATCTAACACAACCATATACAAAAGTTCATTAAATCTGAAACGTTGTTCCAAGAGGGCTGATAGCACAAAAGCACTGGAACGTTTCACTGACTTCACATCCCTTCTTTGCACATTTGAGGCACACTATCAGTCTCCTTCATTGACATCCATTCAGCTTGGGCTAAGTTATTCATTGGATCATTCACTCAACTGATCTATAGAAAACACTGATTTGTTCAGAAATGAAACACAACCAGATAGTTGACTGAAGCCATTGACTTACGTAGTTTTTTCCTCCTATTGAATCTTCAAAAAATCTTCTTTCAGAAGAAAGGAAGGTTTGAAACAACTAGAGTGTGAGTAAATGATGACAACAGTTTTTGAACTATTCCTGTAACTAACAATATTGTGACTAAACTCTAAGTCATTCAAAACGTCTTGTTTACTGAACTTGTATAACACCAGCGTAACTGATAATCTGTTTATTGGAGGCGAGAAATGCTGCTTTTCAAATTTCACTTTTAGATGAGCCATAACTATGAGGCTTTCAGATAAAAATCACAATATCTCCAATAAGCATAAAATTCATATAGAGCATTACTTTGTTTTTAGTGTTGTCTGCCATTTACTGTACCTTCTGGACAAACATGTGTGTCACTAAGCCTTGTCATGTTTCACAACTTCTCAAAGGAACTTGAAAAATTAAAGAATTATGAAATATATGCATGATCTTGATGACACATAACAAATCAGTTGCTGCTCCTCTCCCTGGTGCTCTCTCTCTCCTAATGTGGCTGTCATAGCAACATCCACACAAGTGCCTTTTGGCAGTAAATGTAATGAGGTGAGCACACACAGTGTGCATGGTGTGTGGTTTGGCAGACTCATTCAGCATAGTGGTCTTCACAGAAATTAATATCAACAAGGATCTGAAGTGAACCATCTTGCATACTTCTCTTCATTCTAGCATCAGTGTCAGAGGACCAATCTTCCTCTTTTAAATAAGCTTTGAAAACACAGTAGATTTTTCATTAGTTTTACATTCTCTTTCAGCAGAGGCTTTTTTTATCTAAACTGGTGTAGAGAACACTGATTAAAGTTAAAGTTCAGCTGCAGTTAAGGGAAAAAGATGTTATATCAGTAAGACTCTGGAATATAGGTTGTTTCTCAAAGCCAGACTTTTGGCTAGTGGCATAAAGTCTGATCCACTTATGCTGGTCAAGAACTTTTGGTTGCACTTTATTTTACAGTACATTTCATTAATAAGATACTGTGTACATACCAAGAAAAACTGAATAATATCAGGTAACTACATGGGTTAAGATTAGGTTTAGGGTAGGCTAAGGACTAGTACCTAGTTATTACCCAGTTATTGTAATTTCTATAATAAGTATATAGTATGTGCATGCGGAACAGGACTTGTAAAATCAAGCGCTACCGAACTTTCCAACAAGACCAGGGCTGGAAATGGGGGGGGGGGGGCACAAGGGAACTGACTGAGTCTGTGCAGTAAATGTCAAGCGAGTTTTGAGTGACAACAGTTCATCATATAATAAATTGAATACCTGGATGCTAATCTTCAACATGTTTGGTATAACAAATTTATTTTGTAGAGAACTATATTTGAAATGTGCTTTAAAAAAAAAAAACAGAAATCATAGGAATTGTGTGACAGGTTATGTTAGTTTATTGGCCTCTGTGACCCTTCGCAAACAGTTTGATTTAGAGGCGATCTAACCAATCATAACCCTGAATCCGCCATTTTGTCCGACAAAGCAGTCAGGGGAGTTAGTAGATTAATGTTGGTGAACTTTAACTTGAAAAATTGTGTGTACTCGCGTCTTTCTATGCTTGAAACAACATTCCTTCTGATGTCCATTCATGTTTATTTGATGCTATAAATGAACTAGTATGAAGAAATGGTTGGTTCACAAGCCGCTTGAAGGAGCTACAGCGATCTGTCACGACACATTAAAAAGCAACTGTATGGTATTTATTGTTAAATCTTCTTTAAAAATTGCAATATTTTAAATATGAAACTCTTTCATATCAAAAGTAACCTGCTTTGTCTTGTCTGTCGATGTATTGTCAGTATCTTCTTTGCTCTTTGTTTTTTTCACTTGGGTTTTTTTCAGAAGGTGGGTCTTTGCGAACGGTCAGTTGTTTTTCTGCATCATGCATCTCTTTTTGTTGGATTCGTTACACACTCACTGTTACAAAGAGGAGAAGCTGGCTAAAATTTAGCCACAAATCAAGAACAATAAAATTAAGCTTTTTTTGAACAAGATTTCAGTTTGTTGGCTTTGTCAAGCCAACAGCAAAAACTACAACAACAACAACAGCATAATAATAATAAAAAATAATATATATATATATATATATATATATATATATATATATTATATATATATATATATATATATATATATATATATAATAAAATATATTATAAATTAAGCAATAATTAGTTAAAATATATAAAATAATATAAATAATAACAACATACAATATACAGTTACAACTAATAATAGTAATAATAGTAATAATAATTAATAAACAACAACAATAATAGAATCATCTCAGGTTATGTAACCATGGTTCCCCGAGAAGGGGAACAAGACACTGCATCCTCTAGAGGACATTTTGGTGAACACCTCCAGTGTGACCGGTGTCTGTAGCACATGTTAAAACACAAAAATGTCATTGGTCGACGACAATCCATGACGTCACTACTGGAAAACCGTAGTGTACAAACGAGCACCTGCATAAGACGTCACTCACTTTGATAGGTCCTTTACATGCAGTCTGAAAGCAATCACATCATGGCAAAAGCCGATTAGCCTCTGCTGACCCTGAAACCCATGAAATAGTCTGCACTTAAATACGTGCCTAGATCTGCTACAGGATTGCAAAATGTGATATAGATTTCATTCATATTTACTCATAAACTTGCTTTGTCCCTGAATGAATCTGTTTTACAAATCGTTTCACTGAATTATTCAATGACTCACTCATTTGCCGCTACCTTCTGATGGTTTTAGTTTCATAATAGTATTACGTATATGGAATGGGCCTCTGAGCTGGCACCTCTGGATAAGCAGATGTATGGAAGCTTGTTTCGGTTTTGCCACAGAATTTTTTATTTATTTTTTTTTTAACAGGTGATTGTGACCTTTTATCTACAATTTATCGACATCACCATAAGGCTGATTTGTGTATGACAATGAAGTACCACGAAAGGGATTAGAAAGCAGACGGCCCGTATGCTTTTGTCTGTGCAGCTCCGCTTCTAATCCTGGTTCACCCGATTCGTTCAAAACATAGATTCAGAAATGAAGCGTGCTGTGTTGCTCAGAGATGAACTGTTCATTTTCGTTGGCAAAATTGATTGAAACAGACAATATTGTGTCTAAAATAACACAATATTAACTTCTTATTTATTGAATTGTTGTATAAAATCATATCACATTTGCACTCGTGTGATATTGCTTAACTATGTCATATGATGTAATTATGAGACAAAAACTCAAATGGGGCAATTTTTCATATATTGAATCTTGACATGCTAACTACATTCTATAGGCTTCATTACACTATGAGTTGCTGCCCTGCATCATATTTGTCATCAATCAACTGTATGAAATGCCAGATGACCTACATAGGTCTAGGGCGGGGCAAGTGTTAAAGCGTAATTAATCTAAGTAACACGTTAAATGGGCAGCCCTAGTAATAAAACATCATATTTATTTGTTACTACTGTAACGCTATATGCCTATTAAATTATTATGGTATCATTCAATCTTTCAGAATCTTTCCTTTTTTAAAAATAATTTTCTTTTTTTATTTTTAAAATGTTTATGGAACAAAAATTAATTTGTTTATTCATCAAAATAAACCGAAAATAGTACAAACTTTGCTGAATGATTGTTTTGAACATGTATTAACTTAATGTTAACTTAACTGTCACATCTGTCCTCTGTCTTGTGTCTTTTTGGTTTAGTCCCTGGTGACCTATAGTTTCTCCCCATTCTGTCTGATTAGTTATGTCATTCACCTGTGCCCCGTTAATCACTCCTTATTAGTTCTAGTATTTATTCTCCCTGTGTCTTTCAGTTCTTTGTCTGGGGGGTATTCCAGAAAGCAAGTTATGTGACATACCCAGGTATGTTTAAGAGTAAGTAAGCTGATAACCTCAACTTTCGGTTCCAAAAACTGAGGTAACTTTCAGGGTATGTAAGTAACCATAGCAACTTACTCTCTGAACATAACCTGCTCCGGAGCAGGTTAAGTTTGAGGGTTAGTTTTCTTAAGAGGTATTCAGATGTGTGTTATTTAATTAATATAGTTTTATCACGGTAACTACATTTCTAAATTTGTACATAGTTACTGTTATATATATATATATATATATATATATATATATATTATATTATACAATACATACGTACATATATGTATAAAGTATAAAGCACTATTATAATGTTTAAATGTTTATTCAATTTATATATAATATAATATATGTAATTATTTTATTGTAATCACACACATCTGATGTGCTTTTTTTCCTTTTTATAACAGGACGTTTTCTATTCTATAATTTCTATAATAAAATACATATGTAATATCTTATTAAATATTTAGCATCAAACAAACAATATAAGTCTTATTCTCAGTGAATAAAGATTACTTATTCAATAAAAAGATTGAAAAAATTATTACACAATCACCAAATAGGTGGCGATGTGCACTAAGTAGATTTTGTAAATCGCCATTAAACAAAAGAAGAAGGAGGAAGTGGAATGGCGCGCTTTTTCTCAGCGTCTGTTTCCATGGTGAATCATCGATTCGTCGCTCGGTTGAGAATGTCTTGTGTGTTAACCGGGAACATACTCTGGGTTGGCTGAACTATACTCTGGGTTGGCTGAACTTACTCCCTGATGCGTTTTTGGAACCAGCATACCTGGAGTAAGAGAGGTTTGAGTTAATCAACCTTGAGTTCAGGGTATATGTGACGGTAAGTTAACCTTGCTTTCTGGAATACCGCCCTGATCTCGTGTATGTGTAACGTTAATGTTTGATGTTTGAATTTGCTTTTCTCCTATGGATTTATTAAATATGATGTTTTTGGAATTCTCCCTTTTCATGTGATTTACTGAACATTATTTTACCTGAAGTATGTGTGTGTTTTAACCCATACTGGTGACCACCTTGCCACCTCATAAGACTTTTAAACAAACCACTTTTATGATTTGTTTTCGCACAAAATATATTGCTGCATCAATGTTCATTAAGCCTATAAGTTATAAGCCTAAACTCTCAATTGCAAGAAAAAATCTAGATAAAAGGTCGCAATTAGGCCTATTTGTTATTTATTGTGTCGCAGTAGGATGTATGTGTGAGGACACGTTTGAAAAAATAAAATGAATAAAACTGTCTCTTTTTATTTGAGATCACTCTACACTATTATTACAATTTATAACAGGGTCTCCAAACACGGTCCTGGAGGGCCACTGTCCTGCAGAGTTTAGCTCCAAATTGCCTCAACACCAGGTGGAAGTTTCTAGTACGCCTAATTAGACTGTGATTAGCTGGTTCAGGTGTGTTTATCTGGGGTTGGAGCTAAAGCCTGCAGGACAGTGGCCCTCCAGAACTGAGTTTGGAGACCCCTGATTTATATTATCAGTGTATTTATATGTAGCCGCCCAGTACCTTGTTTAACTAATCCTGCATCTCAGTTAGCTCACTAGTAGGTCGTGTGTAAAAAAAAAAATCCCTTATCAGTGCCCTGACTACTGAACTAGGGAGCTGATTGAGACACAGGCTTTGTTTCCCATCTGACTGATGCAACCTGACTCTCAAATTGTGTTTCAGCCAGCCAATCAGATCTGGACTGGCTATTTCATTACCATTTTCTTCTGTGCAATATGCATTAGGCAGTGAGTGTGACAAATACTATGGAATTGTTGAGTAAATTGTATTAATCCTGGAATATTTCCTGTAGTTGTAGGCACATGTTGAAAGAAAGCACTGGGTACAATTTAAATGCCAGCTTCTTACAACAGATGCTTATTGTATTTCCATGTCGCTTCAATGACTCCAAATGTGCAATTTGTCCTAAACGCTGAATTAGAGTTCACACTCAAACACAATGATCTTTAGGACCGTGCGATATCACATCGGTCTGTGCTCGCCGCTCTGAAGAATGGGTTCAGTCCGCGCGCCCAGCACACACACTGCCATCTCCAAGCGCGAGCGGAGCGCGGCAATTTAATGACAGCGTAATCTGATGAAGTAGCAACAATCGGGGGAAAAGTGGATCTTCATGCACACATTCCCAGGAATATTCCAGCTGGCGTCAGGATGAAGACACCAATGGTAATTGTATTGAAAACAGTTTGAATGTCTCGCATCTCTCCTGTGCAGCATTGTTGCTGAAGTACTGCGGCTTTCTGTTGTTTTCACATGCTGAATGAAAGAAGATTAAAGACAATAATAAAAATAAAAAAAGCCTCTGTTAATCCCCGTTCCTGAATAATGAGGAGTTTGTGGGAAATTACATTTTTGAAGACAGGAAATTTTCTTTGCGGAAAGAACGTAGCTTTTGTAAATTTAATTAAAAATATATTTTAAAATGATTCTCATGAGATTATTATGTATTGCAAAATTATGCTAATAGTTTTCTTATTTTAGTGTGGCACTATTAAATAAATTCTTTGAAATAAGGGAGCTTTTTTTTTTTGCTGTGACATGATCTGCACAGCAAATACAAAATTTTACTTTGTTTAATGTTGCTGTTGCAAAACCATTATTGCATGATCTGATGCATAGTTTTAGGCATCAACATGTAGTAAGAACCTGCAAGTTCTTATAATCTCAATCTAATTAATAATTGAGCATGGAAATGTGATTTGTATCCTATAATTGATTGCGCCGAGCGCATGAGTTGGTGATGATTTATGACCTTGCGCTTTGTGGTTGATTTGAACTTTTGCCCTCGTGTTTTCCAGCGTCATGGAGTAGCCGTGTTTCTCGCGATCACCATGTGCACCAGTCTGTTGTTCGTGTACAGCGTCAGCTACAATAATAATACTACAACATCCAGCGCGTCTAAGGGCGCGTCAGGTGAGAAAGTGGAGCCCACCAGAGCGCCGCGCGCGCCTCCAGCACTGCAGGGATACAGCAGCATCATTGAGCACAAGGTAAACGGTTGTACTTTATCTATTCAGGTGAAGTTGGCAAATATCTATCGTAACAATATAAGTTTATTGAGTTTATTGAGTGATGCACATTTGTATGTCCTGCTGGAAAATCCAGCTGTGTTTTAAAAGAAGATAGCAAGTTTATAACTGAGCCAATGTTGATGTAGTAAATAATAATATATTAAATTATACATTTTTAAACATATGTTTCCTACAATAAAATACTCTATTCACAACTTTACTATGAATCAATGCAGGCTGAGTGCTTGTTCAAAAAAACGGGGTATCTGTGGGATTTGTGATTTGGTATGAAGTCCATTATGTTTGAAGCCATTATCATGATTAGTGTAACTGCTGGCTGGCTTTCATTTTCTCCCGGCCCATAATAGTGTTACAATTGGTTCCACTGTTACATAGAGAAAACGGTTTAAGCATTACGATTGACCTTTAAGCCTGATCATAACTTGCAATCTGCACTTTATGTACTGTAGCAATTTTGTGCTTAACAGTCCAAATATAATGGGGGAGAGGGTTTACGATACTAATGTGTTGATCTGATCGGTTGTTATATTTAGGGAACGTTTAATATATACTTTTAAAGGATTAACCAAAGCTGGGCTAGATATTGTAGAACCACATCTGTAAAAATTACTGGTAAATTACAACAAGAAATAGTACCAGGAATATACTATAAATTTATGATTGTGGTATTGGGCATGTTATCACTAAATGTTTCCCTCTGCAATAAAGGTGAAAATGTTCAATAGCTTTTAAAGAAATTGACTTTCAAAATAATCCTACTCTAACGATGAAATAAATGGTTATGCTTTGTCTCTGGTCTGATTGGTGTTTTTTTGTAAATTATTATGGTTCAACACCATTTTTTAAGTTTGATATTTGTTAAGAGGTGAGCTTTTTACCAATTTTAGATAGAGGAAACTAGTTTCATCTAGGCTGTGCAATAGACTAGAAAAGTACCTCAATACATTTTTGAACAATGATCTTGCAAGGTCTTGTGGTTAAAAATTAAACTCTGGCATTTAAAATGTCTACAGACAGAAATATTTCTCCTAGCTTTTTCCAAGCTTTGAGTCCGTTCAGTCAATGCTGCCCGAGACATTCTGACGGATTTAAAGCTCATTCAGTAGCTGACACTTCTAATCAATAAACAAGATAGATTGAAAAATCATAACATCAGTGCTGGTGTTGTCTAAGCTCATCTTAACTGGAGCAGTTTCAGTCAAACAAAGCTTTTTCCATTTCACTTCCACCACTGAATTCATTTCTTTTGTTGAAATCGTCTGAGCTGCATGAGCTTCAGCAGATTCTGCAGAGAAGAGCTGAAGGGAAGAATTAGATCGCAGACACTCGCACAGTTCTTTGCGAAACCTTCCTCCATCACCCATTAATCACTATTTACCCCTGGCTCAGGCAGACGGGTGGTTCGATACTCACCTGCCTTTAGCAATATCAGCTTCAATGCAAGCGAAATCCCTCATTGCCCTCTTATTGATAAACCCAAAGCAATTTTTCTGCAATGAGATTTGACACCACTGTCTGATGCCTCTGCCAATGTCTGCCATTGTTGTTCACATGAGGGCTGATAGAAAATGTACTGTTATGGTAGTCGCGGTGCACTTTAAGTCACAGAAGAGCTGTTGACAAAGCCAAATGACTGTGTGATCGATTGCCGAGTTACTTTGACGGCTCTCTGTGAGTTAGTCTTCTGGTGCTCAGTTTTATTTTTGCTAAGTCTCTGATGGCTTGAGTTGACATTTGTTGAATGATTTCATTATTAGTTCTAATATATTAATCAAAACTCTTTCTTTAAAACTCATGTTGTATAAACAATGCAGGCCAGAACCTAAATATGGACTGATCGTTTTAACACGAGTTGCATACAAACACCCTAAAGTTTGCTATTTCATCTTTCCTGTCTTTATGGTGGAATAATTCCTGCAATTGAGCAGGACACAAGTGTAAACAGAAGATGTTTTGTAATATTCAGTGATCTTATAGGGTGTTAATGCCTTTGTGAAATACAGTATATTATATACATATATTAATAATTAATCTTAAACATATCATCAATATGTATCCTCACAGGTAGTCATTCACAAAGTTGTGACAAGCAATAAATATTACTAAAATTTAAAAATATTTGTTTCTCTAGCAGATTTTTTATGCACAACCTCTAAAATATTTTTGTAACATTTTACAATGAGGTCTTATTTGTTAACATTAGTTAATACAATAACATGAGCTAACAATGAGCAATATATTCTTACAGCATTTCTTACCCTTTGTGAATGTTAGTTAATTTTAAATAGTTACATTTTCACGTTCATGTTAGTTTACAGTGCAGTAGCTAATGTTATCAGATACAACTTTTGATCTTAATAATGTATAAAGGTTGAAATTAACATTTACTAAGATTAATAAAAGCTGTAGAAGTATTATTCAGTGTTAGTTAATGGTGTAGTTAAAGGATTAGCTCACTTTCAAATGAAAATTATCCTAAGCTTTACTCCCCCTCAAGCCATCCTAGGTGTATATGACTTTCTTGTTTCTGATTAAGACAATCAGAGAAATATTAATAAATATCCTGATGGATCCAAGCTTTATAATGGTAGTAATGCGGAACCAAACGAGAATGAGCTGAAGAAAGTTTCTCCATCCACATCCATCCATCATACACATATTCCACACGGATCCGGATGGTTAATAAAGGCCTTCTGAAGCGAAGCGATGCGTTTGTGTGAAAAAAATTCCATATTTAACAAGTTAAGAAATAAAACATGTAGCTTACGCCAGACCGCCTTCGGTATTCTTCAAAAAGCTTTTGCGTTAAACGTCCAACACCTTCCCTATTCAACTTACGGAACTGACACAACGCCAGTTCCATTTTTTCCCCCCATAATTTGAATACGGAAGGTGGACTGGCGGAAGCTGGATATTTTACTTCATAACTTATTAAATATAAATATTTTTTTTACACAAATTCATCGCTTTTCTTCAAAAGGCCTTTATTAACCCTCCGGATCCATGTGGAATATGTTAATGATGGACTTTCTTCAGCTCATACTCGTTTAGTAGAGAATTATTGCCATTATAAAGCTCTGATGCGTCAGGATATTTATTAACATTTCTCCATTTGTCTTCATCAGAAAATAGTCATATACACCTAGGATGGCTTAAGGGTGAGTAAAGATTGGGGTATTTTCATTTGAAAGTGAACTAATCCTTTTAACTAATGTTAACAAATGAAACCTTAATGTGAAGTGTTATCCATTATCATATGTTTATTCAACTTTATATATAAGTGTGGTTTGATAAAAATGTGATTATATTGGATTTGGATATTGATGGATATTGAATTGAATATTGAACCTTCATTTCAGATGGATAGATAGATAGACAAATGTAAAATTCACAAAATGTATTAATGTATTTATATTTGTTTTTGTACATGCAAAATTATGTGTGGTTTAATGAATGTTGTTGCAACTTTTGTTTATGACTGTATGACTCAAGCTCAGTGGATCAGAATTCAGTGCATGTCTTTTCAAGCACTGTTTAAGTACCTCAGCCTCAATGGATGTCTGGGAGGTCTGTTTCTTTCAGCATCTGAATTTGAGATTTTCCATTTGATCAGTGGTTGTCAGTGTGAAAGCAATGTATGATTTCAGCATCTGTGATTTGTTCAGGACAGTTAGGTCAAAGATGAGAGCAAAGCGCATGAATCTGCTTAAAAGCAGTTGGTATAACTGACGGCGGAGTGCACATGCATTTATGCTGCTTTAAGACTTTAAAGATTAAACCCCTGCACATTTTAAAGTAGATGCCAAGTGCTGCTTATTGTTTTGTTTGCCACCGGATTATGTGGGTGGATTAAAAAGTCCACCATTACATCAGTGATGTCTGGCTGACAGTATAGAAAGAATGCATATTATACTGCCCCAAATTCAGACTTGCCAGTTCAAAGGAAACAATTCTCAAGAGCATGTTAGAGAATGTACAGCCTGCTAATGTGGTTTTGAAGATACTGGAAGAGTTCAGTTTGAAACAACCACACACGGACGCAAATAGAATTATGAAATACTATTTAAAATGGTTTTAAACCCAGCTGAATTATTTTAAATGCCAAAATACTGTATGCATGCCAGTGCATTCTACTGTTTCACAGAACTATAGTTCACCCAAATAAGAACAAGAAAAGTACTCACCCTCATTACATTTCAAACTCATATGACTTTCTTTCTTCCATGGAATGCAAAAGGAGAAATTTGGCTCAGTGTTCAAACTAATTTGTGTATATTCAAAACATGTTAAACTCTCTCTATCTCTCTCTGTGTGTGTGTGTGTGTGTGTGTGTCAGAACTGATCATGATGTGTGAAATTTGATTATGCACATACTGCACAAAGAAAGAAATATTATAACTTCAGATGACTTGCTGAACACAAACTGAACAAACTATTTTTATGATGTTTTTGTTATTTTTGATCTTGACAGCTCATGGTTACTAAGAACTGTCATACAATGAAAATTAGAGGCATGCATTTTTCAAAACATTTCCTTTTGTGTTCCACAAGAAAAAAAAAAAAAACAGCATACAGGTTAGGATTGGCAGGAGGGTAAGTAAATAATGACAGAATGTTCATTTTTCCGTAAACTATTAGGATAACAGAAAACAATTTTATAGTCCATAGCTCTTATAATTCCTAATTACACAGTGCATTAGTTGCACACGGGTTCAGATCCGTATACACTTTGAGTGTTCAGTAACTGAAAGGACATATACAAACATAGCATGCATGTGGGCATCAAAGGATTTATGCTCATTAACCTTATTCTGTGATTGTGGATGATTATACCAGAATGATTTAGAAGCAGTTTTGCTGAATTTTTGAAAATAAATAAATAAACTAAATAAAATCGCAATATACTGTATTGAAGATAAATGTGAACTTTTGAAATGTCAGACACTGACGAAGGCAAATAGCCGAAACGTTTGTACTCTTTTATCTCCTGCATGGGGCGTCGGAACCATTGTATGTGGGTGGGACAAGACCCACCCACTTTAAGACCAATGATGTTGGACCAAAATTTTTGGAATCAAAATTTTTTCCCCTAACCCCCCCCCCCCCCCCAAGCTAACTGTATTTTGTGACCTTGCGTCTTTTCACGACTCACGCCTGCTGTGCTAACGAAGCATAGCAAAAAAAGCATCTTAGCATCTCTCTGCTCAGCTAAGACTGGATGTGTGCATTTACATAAAAGACATGTGCTCACACAATGTCACTAAACAAGCTGCTATTTAAGTGAAAACTCACCACTTGTTAGCCTGTTACTTTTAGAGGCATCATGTAGTGTTTGTTGGAGCATTGAATTACAGTTACACTTACACTATGCTGTTATAATGCTGACAGTAGGGTGACCAGATATCCCGTTTTTCCGGGACAGTCCCGAATTTCAGTTCTATATTTAGTGTCCCGGTCTATTAAGAAAAGAAAATCATGTTTTGTCTTGTATTTCATCTTTCCTAAAATTTATTTACTAAATTCTTTAATGGATATTATTTTACCATTATTTTATCTATCATCTATCTATCTATCTATCTATCTATCTATCTATCTATCTATCTATCTATCTATCTATATACTTATACTTATACTTATACTTATATATAATATAAATAGCATCCATCCCAGTAAAAAAATTTGGGGGAGGACCCACCCACATTTTTTTGCTTCCGACGCCCATATACAGGGGTTGGACAGTGAAACTGAAACACTGAGGTTTCACACCTATATGTGCTCGGTCTGGTGGCCAATCTTCACAGATTTAAATTCCATCAGTAAGAGCAGAGTGTAAAGGTTGAATTAGCAGAGCAGAAGCACAGCTGTACATAAAATATTGCAATCCACACAACATAATGGGAGATATATCAGAGTTCAAAAGAAGACAAATTGTCGGTGGGCGTCTCGCTGGCTCATCTGTGAGCAGGACAGCAAGTGTTTGTGGTGTATCTAGAGTGGTATCCAGGGTAATCTCGGTATACTACCATGAAGGACGAACCACATTTAACAGGAAGCTGTCTGAAAGTGATGTCCAGGTACTAACCATGATTTAATAATAATAAAAAAAAACACACACACACAGCTGGCCTACCCACCACAGTATTAAATGCACATCTAAACTCTCCTGTTTTCACCAAAACCTCTACGGGAGCTCTACAGAATCACCAGTCGTGGTCAGGCTGCTATAGCCAATGGCAAGTGTCGGATTCATTGGTGCCAACAGTGTAAATCTTGGGCTGTGGACAATGCGGAATATGTTCTCTGTTGAGTCCACCTATACTGTGTTTCCCATATCCGGGAGAGTTACGGTGTGGAGAAACCCCAAAGGGGCTTAACACCTGGACTGTTGCATGCCCAGAGTGAAGCACAGGGGTTGTATCAGTGGTGGTTTGAGCTGCAATAGGCATTCCCTACTGTGCTCGATGGGCACATCACAGCCAAGGACTATCGAAGCATTCTGGATCGACCACGAACCTAATGGATCAAACATTGTATACCTGGAAGGTGGTTCCGTGTATCAGCATGACACAATGCACCAATACACATAGCAAGATTTGTGACAGAATGGTTTGATGAACATGAAAATGAAGTTGTACATCTCCTATGTCCTACACAGTCACCAGATTGAAATATTTTTGAGCCATTTGATGAGCAAGTGAGAAAACGTTTTTTTCTTCACCAGCATCACATAGTGACTGTTCTGGAAGAGTCTGGAAAAGTCCTTCTGGCCACTGTGAAGGATTTGTATCTGTCAATCCCAAGACAAATTGATGCTGTATTGGCCACAAAAGGAGGCCCTACACCATACTAATACATTATTGTGGTCTAAAACCAGGTGTTTCAGTTTCATTCTCCAATTTTTGTATAATAATATCAAAAATAATTCTGCAACTGGCTGACGCTCCAACACAGTGGGTGGTGGTATTGCACCTTAATTCTGATTGCTACCCATCATTAAATGGAAAAAAGGAGAAGACGCAATGTGTAGCTACTATTACTGCACAAAATCAGGATATAAAATGCGAAAGCAGGACACTCTAAACCAGTGGTTTCAGTTCCTAGAGGCCCACAGCCCTGCAGAGTTTAGCTCCAACCAGCTCCAACTCACACCTGCTTAGAAGTTTCTAGTTATCCCGAAAACCTTGATTAGCTGGATCAGGTGTGTTTGATTAGTGTTGGAGCAAAACTGTGCAGAGCTGTAGCCTTCCAGGAACTAAGTTTGAGACCAGTGCTATAAACAAACCTGAAAAAAAGTTTACTCATCAGTGTGGGAGACTTCTCGATTCCAGAAAAAAAAAAGATGTGCAAGATGTGTTCTTTTTGTATGCTTTTGCACATCTGTGGTTAAAATGATTTGTATTTTGAGTGTGACTTTTTTTTTTTTTTGTGAAAATGCAAATTAAAGTAAATGATAAAAACTGATGAAATATCATTATTGTGAATTCTTTCACTGATGTTGTGACAGGCCTAGTTGCCGTCATTACCTGATTTGCATAGTTTCTATAGTGAATTGTGTGCAACAATAACGCAATTGGTGTGAGCGGATAAACAACTCCAATGGTCAAATAATTCTTGTCTTGAGCTGTGGCCAGGATATAAACTGAGTAATGTTGACACAGCACAGTCAAATATTAGAGGTGCAAGGCTCATTTAATTTTGTCAGTCACAATTCGGGAAAAGATTTTATCCCAGCCTGTGCAATTAACAGTTTCCGAAAGGTGGGTAGTAATAGGATTGGTCACCCTGCTCTCTGCTGAGCTCTCTCTGCATTTCATTTGCTGGATGACTGCTCCTTTGAATCCTCCCAGTGTGGGACAAGATGAGTGTCAGTTCTTCTCTCGACTGTGGAGAGGGAAGAGAAGCTGAGCGAGAGAGATCCCAACGGTCTTCCTTCAGCTCACCAAGCCGAGCTGATGTCTCCAGTGATGGTGGATTTGCACGGCTCTCAGCTCTGGGCTGAAAACATTTTCTCCTCTCACTCTGAAAACACACAACCTGTGGATGTAAGCAGTAGGGGAGCTTTGAATGTGCACTGATATGTACACATCAGAAACACAATTTAGAGGGTATTGGGAAGGGAAGGTTGTGAATGCCAATCCCCCACATTCAGTATCTGCCAATTCAGATGTTACTATGTGCCTGATACCTCATTTCCATTAGCTTGTTTGTCATTCAGATTTGACTTCTATGATGGCCTAGTAGCTGCTAAAATTCATTCAACATTTTCAGTTATTGGTGCTGCTTGCTAAGGTGCTTGGCGTTTCTTACTTTTATGGGTTTCAACAAGCTCTAACCCGAAGTGTTAAATGGGTAGCATAATTAAATAAGTTGAGATGGGAAAATATTTTTAAGAGAATTTCAGGATATTTCATAAAATTGCTGATGTAACCACAAATATGTGATTAAAATTTCCAAAATGTGCATACAAAATAAATATGCTCCCTTTGAGGAGGGTACATTTTTAGAGATACACAATATATTGGTACCATATCGGTTTCTCTTTGTATTGGAGATTTTTTTTTTTATTTATGAGTATCATTTAATACTTGATATACACCAATGAGCCAAAACATTATGACCACCTACCTAATGCGCTGTTGGTCCTCCGTGTGCTGCCAAAACTGTGCTGACCCGCCAAGGCATGGACTCTACAACACACCTGAAGGTGTACTGTGGTATCTAGTTCCAAGATGTTAGCAGCAGATCCATCAAGCCCTGTTGGTTGCAAGGTGGAGCCACTGTGGATCGAAGTTGTTGGTCCAGCACATCCCAGAAGATGCTCAATTGGCTTGAGATCTGGGGAATTTGGAGGCTAGGGCAACACCTTGAACTCTTCATCGTGTTCTTCAAACCATTGCTGATGTGTGCAGTGTGTCAAGGTAATGCACCCTGCTGAACGAGGCCACTTCCACTAGGGAACAGCATTGTTATGAAGGATTGTACTTGGTCTGCAACAATATTTAGGTAGGTGGCACATGTTAAATTTACATATACATGAATGGCTGGACCCAGTGTTTCCCAGCAGAACATAGCTCAGAGCATTACTCTCCCTCCACCGGCTTGTCGTCGTCCCACAGTCCATATACACAGCTGTCCATGTGATGTAAAAGAAAACGGGACTCATCGGACCAGGCAACCTTCTTCCACTGCTCCAAGGTTCAGTTCTAACACTCGCATGCCCATTGCAGGAGCTTTCTGTGGTGGATAGGGGTCATCATAGGTACTCTGATTGGTCTGCGGCTACGCAGCCCCAGACACAGTGGAGTGTTATGCACTGTGTTGACACATTTCTTCCGTAGCATCATTAAAATTTTGTGTGACTTGTGCCACAGTAGACCTAGGTTTGGCTTGGACCAGATGGGATAGCCTTTGTTTTCCTTATGCATCGATGAGCCTTGGGTACGCAACACCCTGTCACTAGTTTGTCCCTCCTTGGATCACTGCTGGTAAATTCTCACCACTGCTGACCAGGAACAAGACACTCTGACCCGGTTGTCTTGCCATAACAATTTGGCCCATGCCAAAGATGCTCAAGCCTTTATCCCTGCCCATTTCTTTATATAAATCTTTATTTAAAATTTTGCACTTGTCTTCCATAACATGACATTAATTATCAGCTTATTGGTATCATCTAGAATTTTTAATGTCTGTGCATTCCCAACCTTTTTTTATTCCAACAAGAATTCCTTCACGAATGTTACATTGTGGACAAGGCCGTTTGGGCATTCTAGGTCAGCAAACTGCTTCTCAATTGTTTCAGTACAAAGCAGGAAATAGGGGGGTTTGGGAAGCACTTGTCTGTACAGAATGATGATTTTATGGTTTTCATGTTTAACCTCTTATTTTCTCTGATCCGTCACCCTGAGGGAATGATGTTTCCCAGTTGAGTCTCAAGAGGTGTCGCGCAAACCACAAACCGCTACACAACAACAGATTCTCGATACGGTCTGCAGCAAGGTGTACATACATAACAGATGGATTGATCTTCCTCTGGCTATTCTGCTGGTGAGAAATGTAAAGGGGAAAGCAGCAGATGAATTGGATATTAATGATTTTTTTTGCCCCATAGTGCTCTAGAAGCCCAGGGCATTATGCAGCTATTTAGTAGTGATTGATGAGTATGTCGTTCAGCCTCAGAAAAGAGCGATCAAGCTGTTATTTGTGTTTTCTATGTAATCTGGCCTTGATAAGTTTGTATGCCGATAACATTTCCCGGGAGAGTCGGAACATATTGCGTGAACCACATGGAGCAATTAATTATTGCTCCACCAAGTCAAATCATTCTTATAAATTCCCTCCAAATGAGCTTTTCTTCTTTGAAAGAAAAAAAGAAAAGGAGGAATCAAACATTACAGTGTGTTTCTAGATGAACCAGTAACATTACAGAAGGACCTATGCCATTTATATTTCCTTTAATGTGTAATAGCTGTGCATGGAAACAATCTATAAAGTTACCAAGCACAAAGTCTACAGCAAAGGTACTGAATCTTTCCAATAGAAAACACCTGCCTGAAATGCCTCGTCTATAGTCCTGCCATTATTTCTGTAATATAGCTATGTCACCATGTAATACATTTGCATATTTGCTGGCTTCTTTAGCTAGCCATCAAACAAAGGTAGTTATGACACCAATAAGAGTTTATCACTTCTGAGGAAATGCTGTTTTTTCCCCCCCTCTGGGAGAGCATTCCAACTGCCGAGGAATCGAAAAATCAGTGGGTAAAATTTATGTCTAATGCTATTCCTCTGCAGGACAATAACAACCTTTGGTCTAACGACCACTTCCTGAATCGTGATGGTCAGTGTGTTAACAGACATACAGTTTACTGTGATATAAAGAAATTATAACAAGACATCTCAAATGTAAGCGAGGAATAAAATAATGAAATGTTCTGCACAATCTGTGCTTGCGGTGATTTGGGTCAATCAGCTTGTTCTTCCTGACTGTCATTATCAGACTCATGCTTGAACTAATAGGTAGACCAATCACAACAGACTGGGGCCGGCTGACCAATCAGAGCAGACTGCACATTTCAGAAGGTGAGTTTTAAAAGAAACTAAACCTAAAACTAAGAGCGTTCAGACAGAGGCAGTTGTCAGTTTGTGGCAACAAAGCAAGTTATTGGAAAAATGAGTTTTTGGAACATTAAATCATGCAAACCCCTAAATTAAATTATTAACCTGCAAATGAGAGTAATATGGGCCCTTTAAATATAATCCTGCAGACTCAAAGCAGTGCAGGTTTAATCAAACCACAACAGCAGCAAAAGGAAAATGATTTCTTACATCAATTTATCCTTTAGATTCCCCACTGGACTCAAATCACAGCGAGAACAAGAGAACAAGCTGAAACTTTCTGCTAGCTTAAACTAAAGTGGTATTCCTAGAGGAATTTGCCGGTTTTACCCACTTTTCAACATTGACTAATAGCACAGCTTCATGGCTATGATTGATGCTGTTGACAGCTCTCATCAGCGCTTGTGACACAACGGATTGAAATATCGCACAATAGTTTGGTCTCAAACACACTTGACAGCCCATTGTGTGAGACTTCCTAAGCCCTATAGTACAGCATTATCATTCATTTTTATGCATATGCAGATCCCTGCTGGGACTCCATAGTAATTCAGGATCAGTATTGTTGCTGAAGGATAAGCAAGAATGTGAGAGATGAATGGAGAACGTTTGTGACAGCATCTCCTTGATCTGCGCGCTTTAATGACTTTCTGATATCTGCCAGCTATTAAAGATATAAACACACTTTCTTTAGAGCTATTATGGAGGTCAGGGGTTTAAAGAGAGGCCTGAGTGGTGAATCGCAAATGATAATAAACCCTATAGAGGGACAATGGACTTTGTTATCAAGTCTAATCATATTGCATTAATCACTTTTAAATTGAACCAAGTTTCAGGGTTAATTGCACCGAATGTGTTTCTTTATACTCCTGGTGAACTTGAAACTGGCAGTTGTGGCTACCAGGAGATATGCAAAAATATGGTTACAATGTTTATGATATGTAAGCTTTTACAATTCATAACTACTATGTGTACCTAATGATGCAAAGTTAATATAGAAGCCTATTTTAGCTTCAATAGTGCTGAAGTTGTGATGATTGATAAACAGCTGTATTGTCTGTGGTTATGTTTGAATGTGGAGTGTGAAAAGAGCAGTTGGCGTTCAGCTCATGCGACACAAGTGTGCAACCAATGAAACAAGTACTATCCGCTCAAAAGCCCATGGGGAAATGAGGCATAATTTAAAGCATTATCAACACAAGGTTAGAGTCTCAGTAGCTCAGCAGAAGCCCAGGATCATTATCATTATCTGATAAAGAGAAGAGAAGTTAATGACTGGCAGAGCGTGCGTGTATTCCTGTGTTTTATATGGAGATGATAGGATGTCTCTGATGAATACTGTGTGTCTTTATGGGTAACGTTATGTGCCTTTAGAGCTGTGTCTGTTATTGTTACACACTTTAACCGATTTAGTCCAACAAAACTTCAAATACACTCAGCATGTGTATAAAATATCAAATAGAATTGCGCTAAAAAAACTTCAGCAGCATTTGGGTTCTTATTCTGTGAAGCATCTCATCTGCAGTTGTTTACTTTCTCATTGTGTGTTTGTGAACTTTTCAAATCATTCTCTCATCTGCTTCATCACACTTTGATCGACTTTGACCACACTGTCACTTCTGCTGTCCCACCAGATACAATTAATGAAATAGACCTGTTCGGACAGGATTAATATGTAAACACCATTTAAGTTACAATTATTAATAGAGGACATATTGATTTGGACAGGATTTGGATCTCTTTAGTTATTACTAGCCTGGATATGGCCTTTATGGAAAGTCGTCAAATCGACTGTTAATGTAATTTTATATAGTGCTTTATACAATACAGATTATTTCAAAGCTTCACAGTAATAAACAGAAAAATAACAATGATGCAAACTTCATCAATGAGGTAAATTCAAATTCTGTTGTAAAGCATCTCTAAAAGACAATATATAGTGTCATTATTCAACTCAGTTCAGTGTTGATTCAATAACTGCATAAAGTTCATCAATAATGAAATGACTTTGATTCAGCTATAAGCAGCTTTACAGAAAGTGTCATCATTAAGCTCGAGTCAGTTCACTGTTCATTTAATTCAGTTCAGTAGTGTCAGTGTTGCAAAATTTGTCAATTATGAAACAAATTTGATTAAGCATATAAGCAGCTACACAGGACAATAGTGTCATCATTCAGCTCAAATCAGTTCAAGTTTTTTTATTGAAAGTCACTTGCTCATCTCAAAATCTATTGAACACAAGACTTTTACTGTGATATAACTATTGCATTATCTATAATATAATTAAAGGTTAATTCAGTAATTAATTAAGGAGGTCATCAAACCTGATGCTGGTCGTTCTGTGCTGTTCGAGGTCAAACTCTCATTATTGATTTAATCCGTTTTTACATTAGATGGGATGCCTGCTGAACCAACTGTTATTTTACTCAGAAAGTTGGCAGAAAGCTTTAAATCCATAATGAAGGTGCACCAGGCAGTCGAGCAATAAATTTATCCCCAGTTATTAAGGTCAAAATACATAAAGAGAAGCACTGTGAGAAAAAAAAAACCCTCCTGCAATTTCAGACATTCCTCAAACAATCTATACAGCATTCAGTTTCTCAGAGGACCTCTGAGTTTGTTGAACAGCTAGATGGGTAATTTGCTCCATTTTTTTTTTTTTACAGAATTTGTGTGATGAAAAAAGTGGATTAAAAACACAAAATTACCTGACCTCCTCAAGGAATACAAATCCTGTCTGAATAGGGCTTAATGCTGTTCAATTTGTTAATGCATTTAATACACACTTAATGCATTTACCTACATTACAGCCATTTCATTCTATTCTGTGTTTCACAACTACTGCAATCCCATAGCCAGACTTTTGTTTATCAGCAAATGATTGAAAAATAACATTTTAACAGCAATCTGAAAAGGGATGTTTTACAGAAGTAAACTACTTTTGATATATATATCTGTTGTATCTATTGTGGTCTGACATTCTTTATTCTGCAGAACACAAAGGAAGATGTTTTAAAGTTTGTTTTTAACAATTTTGCCCAAACCGAGACAACACTGGGTCCATGTGACTTTTATTGAATTATGCTGCACTATAGAGTGCTTCCTTGTTGACATATTTTTGTTGGCCAGCCCATAAGTTGGCATCACCCTGGTTACCTCGACAAAAAGCCCAATTGGATTGTTCCACTTGCTTTTGGATTACTGCTGAAAATAAGCTCTGTTACCAACAAAATTTTATGATTCTTGCATGTTTTATTTGTCTTGATAATCTTCACAAATAAACACAACTTTTATGAATTTTGAAGCCTACATACAATTACCAGAGATTGTAAGTTATAAACAAATGGCATTTAGCCACTTGTTAGCAACCACCTTTTTCAAGACAAGTAAACGCAGGGGTATTACTGTATTACAGTATTACTGCTATTTTATGTCATAGAATATAACTTGAAAATATATCTTTATGTTTGTGTTAACCACAGATGTAATGAAATCAAAAAGCCCATTGACTTCAGAACGGTGGAACCGGAAGTGCTAAAATGCTAACTTGTTTCTAGGTTTTGGCCTACAAAAATACAGCACTCTATTGCTAAATAAAGTATCTTGAAATTGTAACATTGTAAAATGTATACTCTTTAGTATTAACTTCATAAATGTAATTATAACATGTTTCTGGGTCAGTCAGGCCTGCATGTTATTATACAATGACATCGGCTAGTGTTCCTTCAAGTACTTCCATGATTCATGCTTGAATCTTTTTCTCCTTTTCCCTCCCCCCTTTTAAAGCACTTGTTCTTGCAATCCTAACCCCTCTTCGCACTTTTTATGATTGCCCCTTTACAGTGCATCTCTCCTTTTTGTACCCCTCTCATTGCTCTCCTTGAGAGGAGCTTTTTATTATTGCGGCCCATCTCTGGTTTATAAGCCCGGGGATGGATGCTAATTCCTCCCTGAGGGCTTGTTTTAAAGAATTGCGGATGTCTGTGGCCGGACCTAATCTGTTCTCGCAAACAACACGAAGTGTTTGCAGGGATGCACCTTTTGTATTCAGGGCAAAGCAATCATCCCAATGGGGAGCGTCTTCGTCTCATCTCAATTCTGACACTGTCTCCTGGTTCTTTTTTTTTCACTCATTTTACTGCTCTCTCTCTCCCTCTCTTTCGCACTTGCTGTCTTTCTCTTTCCCATTCAGTCATATTACCTAAGAGGAACAGACGTACTGGAGACACATTCTCTGTGTTTCTTTCCCTGCTGAGGAGGCGATGAGGCCTCAGTATGAAGTCAGAAGAGCCTCTGCGGCTCAGAGATTAAGTTGGAGGATGAAGATGAATCTGTTGGCTTTACCTTTCACAAACACAGATGATGCTGGAAGGGTTACATCCAGACTTATGTGTACTTTAATGATATGCCAGTACTTGAATAATATGTTTTTGAATACTAAATTAGGGGTGTCTAAACTCGGTTCTGGAGGGCCACTGTGTTGCGGAGTTTAGCTCAAACTTGCCTCAACACATCTTCCTGGACGTTTCTAGTATGATTCTAGTTGATTATTTGTTTCCGATGTGTTTAATTGGGCCAAGATTGGACACCCCTGGCCTAAACTATCATAGGTTGTGGAGTGATGCATTAAATGCATTTTGACTTGTTCGCCAAAAATAAAACACCAGTACAGCAGGTTTACTCTACTGTAATGGCGGTGACTGATTTTAAACCTGTTACTGGTTAGCAATAGCAACTTTAATTTCACTCATAGTAATAACATAGTAATAATATGTAGTGATAAGTAAACAAATCTTGATTTATTTCAAGATGGGTATGAGAGAAAGTAATGAACTAAGTTCATTCGAACTCTTCAGTTTATTAAAAGAACCCAATCATTTGTTTGAGAGTCTGTGACACACTCTACGAGGACATTATTTTGCAGTGCGTGGTCTGTTAAATTACATTCACAGACCGCTATCTCAATTAACCAATTTATGATTTCTTTTGCTGGGGCTCTGCTGGTTAACTTTGATATTCACAAATATAATGTAAGCAAATGACAAGCACATGACTTTATAAAATAATAATAAATTACATTTAAGAATTATTGCTAAAAATGTACATTATCCATTGACAAGGTGTCACATGTTGAACCTGATACACACCGTGGATAATTATCCAAGTGAACATTATTTTAATAGGTTTTTAATATCTAGGTGCAAACAGAATCTTTGGCCTTGTATTTTCAATGCAAATTTGGGGAAGAATGGAGGAAAGGAATCTGCAGAGAAATGGATTTAAATCTGGTAGAAAAAAATGTAAACAGAGCCGAGAGTATTAGGCTCTTATTGGCAGCTGATAGCACAATAAGATTAGTTTAAATATTTAATAACTGAAATGTCAGGAGTAGGGGATAGTATTTTATGAAGTTCAGACAATTTTCTAAGTCTGCAATATCTGCTGAATGCTTTGCCTGAGTGCAGATTCCATGTGGGTCTTCTCATAACCTGCAAAAAAAAAAAAAAAAAAAAAAAAAGAATAGGCTTGTTAGAAAAACATACCGGCATTTTTACAAAACTCTAAAAATTTAAATGAACACTAGTGGGAGTAAAACACCAACACCAACTTTTTCACCTTTTCGCACAAATAATGATTACATGGGCAGATATACTTATTTTTGAGTGGTCCCTTGCACAATACTGTGTAATGACCTCATAAACACTTACCAGTTCATGATTTGTAAACTAATACATTTTAGCGTCTACATCACATAATCAGCTCCATTTGCTTATGTTAACACTATTGGTTAGGTTTAGGGTAAGATTTAGTATGTGATATGTTACTATCAAAAACGATTAAAGAGCATGAAGCTCCACTTACTTGCACAGGAGACTCTTAAGGTCTGTTCTATACAGATGTGGCATTTTAGCTCCACTTACCATGCATTTCATTTTCATACAACTGTGATACATACAACAACCAAAGCAATAAAACATCAACAGATTTGTGTTAATCTGTTTTTGAATAAAACTGAACATACTTTAAGTGCCACTCACTGGATATTTCACTTTTAGAGTGTCGCAAAAACTTGCAGATAGCAATGTAATAAATTTTATTTATTTATTGTCATATATCATATGTCACCACAGGCATGTTTTACCAATGACCAATGAGATTTAAGAATAATGCCCTCTGACAATAGAAACATTAGGTAGATAATAATAATATTCTGTTTTTCTGGAACAAAAACAACTTTGTCAGTAAGTCTCACAGCCAGAACAGTCATTTAGAGATTAATGTTCTGTGCTGTTCCATTATGAGTCTGTGTGGTGATGACTTGACTTGTTCCCTTCAAACATCACAGACAAGAACATCACTAGATGCTTCGGTACATTTCATTTTTGGGAAAGAGACATGTACGCTCATCTACAGCTATTTGGTTCTGTTTGAAACATAATAAAACTCCTCTGTTCTCTTCCCTTTCCCATCTGGCATCTGTGCTGTTATTGTAAGCTCCAAATAATTGGGATAAAACTCTTTTTTTAGTGAACTGTGTGGAAAAGAAAAGCTTTTGTCTAATTAAGAGCATGCACGAACATGCAGCTTGGAGCATCAGCAGGGTGATGATGGGACGCCGATGGGATTTGGCTAATTGCCGTTCGTTTCATTATGGCTGGTGCGCCCCATCGCGTCTCCTTTGTTAGCTCCGTATATCATGTGCACTGTGGGCCGTTCGGGTCAGCAGAGCGATTTGCAGAGAGTCAGCGATCTCGGCAGGCCCTTTAATCGATGATGCCCCAGAGCCACTTCCTCCCACAATGCAAATGCAGTTTTATTTCCTCTCTCTGCCCTGATTTGAAAGAGATATCTATTTTTTAATTCTAGATTTGCCTGCAGCATGTACACTGAGACTAATTACTCCCTCCCTCCCTCCCTGTGTCTTTTTGCCTTCATTCTTAATTCTCTTCTGTGAGTTCCATGAAGCACAGACTAAACATTATGGAATCTCAATTCAGAAAGCTATCTGAACAAAGGAAGCTTGCCAAACAGAAGCCTTGGGCAGATTATATTCTATCTATTGTTAGGGTATTAAAATAAACGTGACTTTAAAATTGACCCAACTTACTTAATATATTTCTTTTCTTATTATGCACTATTCATCAAACTCATATTCTGGTATACTCATTTCCAATGGAAAATCAGATCTCCATTGTTGTCTTGTTAGCTGTGCTCTGACATATCAAGATGATTCATTAAAAAAGCTGTTTGTGCAGTTTCTTGCACAATACAATGTTATCTAAGAACACTTTTATCCTAGTGCAAACTTAATAAATGTAGACATTTATCACATAATAAGCTCCATATGCACAGCTTTTCTGATGTGGTAAACTTGCTCAGGAGATCATATGATACAGTACTGCACTTGTGATGCGAAGCACTTGGCAACAAGTCCTGTGAAACGCAAGTTACAATAAAAGAGATCAAGCACTTGTAGAAAACTGCTAAAATGGCATGATTACTTAAGCAAATGTGCTTTTATTTCACGTTTGCTTTTGTTAACACTATTGGTTAGGTTTAGGGTAGGGTGTAGCTGGTACGTTATTTTCAAAAACAATAGCACATTTACTTTTTAGCACCACTTCATAGACATGGCATTTTTGAATTGTAATGATACATTTAACAACCAATGTAATTAAACATTGTGAGATTCATGTTGATCTATTCTGGATAAAACTAAATGGAAATATCACTTTCAATGTGTCACACAACATGCAAGGAGCAACGCAGTAAAATTTTGTAGAAATGTCGCCACAGGCACGTTTTTCCAATGAGCCTATGTTGAATGAATAATATTTAAATAATATAATCTTTAGCAAATTTCAAGAAAAAAATCTATTTTTCATACTGTATGTTAGTGTTGCGTTGATCGTGGTTATATTGATAAACACTGCAGATAATCCATTGGATCCCGAGCACAAAGCTTTGGGATGTTTTTGTAGATTGCAGCTGTATTTGGCACCATATTTGAAAATTTGAGGTGTATTAATGGTGCAAATAACTAATGCTAATAATCAAGTAAATAATAAATGCTAAATGTATTTTTTTATTCATGTAAATTTTGTATTTTGAGTCCTCACAGTAATAGCAAAAATTAACTTTGCTGACCTTTAATAGAATTACACAAAATGCTTTCATTCTCAAGTCGTCATGCCAGGGTCGCATTCATGTGTCATTTTGTAAGATTACTCTTGTCATCTGCTGCTCAGATGGCTGCCAATCTGATAGTGCCGTTTCCAATGACATTTCCTCAAGCTTGATGGACAGAGTCTTTCTCTCTCTGCAATATGCAATTCACAGTGTGAAGTAAAAGCTGAAGCACTGCAGAAAACACTCAGGACAGTGAAGCATTTTGTTCAAACTGCACACAAATCCAATTTGGTTTTCAAATCAATCTCTAGGATTGACTCTCTTCACTTTGTCATTTTGCAAGTGATAAAATCTGCTGTGTTTGTTCAGACATTATAATCAATATGTGGTGTATTTACAACGGTTACTATAGTAATGATGTAAGCATTAGCGGCATACCAAGAATCTTTCTCCTTAAACTGTGAATAGCTGTCATTGTGGAAAATCATGAGAAGCATGAGTCAATACGGATTACAGACACATATAATGCATTCACGTGTATACTCTGTTTAAAACTGCTGACTCAGTCACCCATTCACTATTCACTACACAGTGAATGTGGCACAGTCATATAAATGAAATTTAGACAAGCTCCAAATGACATTCCAAATGATCTGAAAATCAGAGACCGTTTAGACTGTGGCTACATCTACATTAATCTGGGTCCATTTTCATTTCAAAACACTCACTGTCCACACTTGCACTTTCAAGCGTTTTTAAAAAGTTTCGGTAACTCTTTACTTTACAATGTCATTGTTACTTATGTTACATGTAGTAACTATTGAAATAACTATAATTATGCATAATTACATGCAATGTGCAACCCTAATCCTAACCCTGTAGTAAATACATGTAGTTACTTAATATTACTCAATACTTAAATGTGTAATTACAGTGTAACAAAAATACCTTAAAATAAAGTGTAACCAAAGTTTCTTGTACAAAATGTAATAAACCCTCACAGAGATTGTACAGAGTGACCATACATGATAAAGTTTTCATGCTATTCTATCGGCATTATGATTTTACAGTATTAGCAAAATATCCCACCACTTACTAGAGCATCCAGGTCACACTCAATTGCTGTTAGCCTTTGCATTTGACCTCATGTTTTTCCCCAGGACAGCAATTGGTAGTACATTTTCAGTCATCTTTGCAGAAGAATTCTGCAGGTTCAGGTCCAATTCCAAACTTGGAGCCCTCCCCTCGGAGAGCATGCCAACTATGAATATTCTGTAGTATTTCTGATTATATATATAAGTGTGAACTCGTAAAAACAAAAAAATCAAAAAAATTTTTTTATCAAATTGGGAGAGTGTCTTCAAAAAGCTCAGTTTTCACAGGACAAAAATGTCTCAGTGTAGACATAGCCTGAATTGTTAAATAAAAATAAAATAAAAAAGATTTTAAACAGATTGCAAACCATGTATAAATGTGGTTTGGATTAGGTTTACCATGTGTTTTTTGTGCTCTTTAGACTACAAAACAGATTGGTTATGCCCACAAATCAATTTTATAGTTGTTGTCCCAGGGCAGATTTAAATGCTCACATGTTAAGATTTGTTGGACAATGAGTAACTGCTATTGTGTTCATTTATCCCTCACTAATGCCACATCTGTATAGAACAGACCTTAAGAGTCTCCTGTGCAAGTATCGACTATACCAGGATGTTTTTCAGCAGTTAAATGAAGGGTTTGGGGCAACACAGGAATCTCATGCGACCCACAAGGATTTTAGCTGCTTCCGGCCTCATTAAACATTATGTCAGTGGAGCAGCACCTGTGTCTTCTTTGACCTGCGGCTGAGTTTCATTACCTAGAGAGCAACGGACGCCAAGAAGAGACACATGCAAATGCTGCTGCATTGCCTGCAGAATACATGGCGCCATTTGTTATTATTATTTCTCTCACAGCAGATGCCTTCATCCAGGACAAATTACGCAACGCTGGCTGCGCTCTTTGCATATTATTGATTTAAAGAGCGTGACAGAGGATGGGGAAGAGGAAATTCACCGTAAATGCGACACTTCATTGAGAAGCGGAGATGGGCCTTTATTCCTGAAACACTTTATCCCCCAAGGATGGAGCTGGAGGGACTTTGCCCTTATCACTATAAGAATACCAATGGTGCTTTTATGTCGGCTTGGAATAATTCATGGAAAGCTGTAGAGAATGGAAAAGCATTCAGTGGAATAGTATGTGGTATGAATGTGGAGATTTGCAGGAGAAACTGGACGGAACTATTCAGGTCTGGAGGTCTGAATTACTAACCACTTCAATTATATCTGACCAACAAGATGCTGTGAATAAATAGATCCTTAAGAAAAATTGCAGTGCAATATGTCAACAATATCTTTGAAACTGGGACATTTTCCTCTGAATAGATCTTTTAATTTGAAGAGCCTTCTTTGATTCTCAGTGCATTCTACCTGACCCACAACTGAGAGTACCAAAACAAGGTCTGGAGAGTAATTAAACTGTTGTTCAGTCATATACAGATTTTCCTTCACCAATGGACTCTTTTGAGTCTTGGGGAAATTCTCTGAAATATATTCTTTGAAAACAGTTTTTACACTCTCAGTCATTTTAATTTGTCTACTATCACTAAAGTTTTTTTTTTTTTTTTAAACTAACTTATAATTTCCACCATGAATGTATATTAAGTGGACAGTTGACTCAAAAATCCAAAAGTAAACCTTTTCATCCTCATTTACTCACCCTCATGTTGTTCCAAACATGACTTTCAGTTTTGGACTTTTGGATGAATTATTCCTATAATATTCTTTGATGAGAATGCCATTTTTGGAAATAAAACGACTGACTCCTTTGTCTTGCTGAGGCTAATTTTCATAGGTAGTATTTTATATATCTTAAATACGCACAATCATGAAATATTTCCATTTTTTTGCATAAATTAACAGAAATAGAGTTGAATTTAATTTATTTAAAAAAATGTGAATTTGTGAAAACTGAATCATCATGCGAACATGTATTACGTGTTCCGTCTAAAGGCACCGTAGCAGAATGCATATGTGCGTAGGCGTGTATTGTTTCTTTACAAACTGATACCACCAACTACTGGTCTGGCAGGCATAATACAGCCTTTTTGAATAATTTTTGCTGATCCTTGTGAACGGGATTGTTTTGACAACATTGTCATCTGTACATGAACTTTTTCAAAAATGCAAAAAATATTTCTGTTTTTAGTACATCGTTGTCATATAAACATACCTTTTAGAATCATTATTTTTTTCACCATAAATGAGAAAATACTTTCAAACAAAATCAACATGTTTTTAGGAATTAAATGTATAAAACCAGATGAATGATATATGAACAAACTCTTTTAAAAACCTTCATAATATTAGACAGGAGTGAAATTTGAAAGTTTTATGTATGTACTGTAAGTGCTACTGAAGTTCTGGCTTAGTGCATGACAAAACAATCGTTTCGAGAAAATGGCTTTTAAAGAGATGTGTTGTAATTAAAATCTACAGATGCAAATAGATAAAGTGCAATAACACTTCAAAGTGTGTTTTAGATGTTTTCTTTACACTATCCAACAACATGTAATGAAAAGCCAAATAGCCCAAAATATCGAAATTGACCATGCATGAAAAAAAAAAAACTGCAAATAATGCTTTGCATATTGTTTTGGCTTCAGATTAAAAGTCTGGGTAAAACATCACTAAATTAAAGGCAATTGAAAAAGCAGGCTTAAAATTAATTGATGAAGGCAAGGTGAAAATGTTTTGACAGTTTTAATTTGACCGTTATATAAAGGGGGTGGGGGGGGTTTGAAATATATTCATCTTAATAAAATTCAACCCCCTGAGCCATTAAATTGAAGTTGAAGAAACACCAATAAGGCATTGAGTTTGATCTTGTTTGCCTTGGTTAGCTACGTATACATTATTTAAATGACCACTGCATGTATTATAGACTCAGTATGAAATATTGACTACAATTTTATGCTTGCATAAAGCTAATATTTTCGCTCTCTTCCCCACAGCCTCTGAAGATGCACTGCAGGAGCTGTGCGCTGGTCACCAGCTCGGGTCATCTAACTGGTGGGGGTCGTGGAAAAGAGATCGATCAGGCGGAGTGCGTCATCCGAATGAATGATGCACCCACGGCCCGTGGCTATGGGGCGGACGTGGGTCACCGCACGAGCTTGAGGGTCATCGCTCATTCCAGCATGCAGAGAGTGCTGCGCAGCCGCCATGAACTCCTCAACTCCAGTCAGGACACAGTCTTCATCTTCTGGGGACCCAGCAGTTACATGCGACGTGATGGGAAAGGGCTGGTTTATAACAACCTGCGGCTTATGAACCAAGTGCTGCCCAAACTCAAGGTTTACATCATCTCCTGGCAGAAAATGCTCCAGTTTGATGAGCTATTCAAGAGAGAGACCGGCAAAGACAGGTAATGGGCACTTTACTACGTTGTACAGAGTCAATTTGAAATGGTATTATTTGATGTGAGACCAATTTTAGTATCTGTACTGATACGGTGCAGAAAGTAAGCTTAAATATGTGATGATATACTACTTTGATGTTACATTGTACAAAGCTAAATATTTTCAAACCCAATTCTGAACTGAAATGGATCTCCAGAACATGATTAACATGAAAGCATGCATTTACATGATTGTGATGACAGACGTTTTTATCCACCTGCCAATACTACGCATGTTGCATGGCCTAATTTTTTGTGACCTATTTTTTTATTTGAAAAAGGTGTTATATGGGGAAAGATGATAAGTGTCCTAGAACAGAGTCTGCAGAAGCCATTCTTATTCCACATTTACTGCTCTCTGAGAAGACCAACCTCTTTTTCCCTTTCAACTCCAGGATCACATGGGAAATCAGTTTGTGTGGGATTCTAGATTTGAGCATTAAGCCAAGATCTCCAGTTAATCAAAGCAAAAAGGAGCTTAGTGTGTGTGTGTGTGTGTGTGTGTGTGTGTGTGTGTGGAGCGAATGGAGCTGGATATATTCATCTTTGTCCACAAAACATGAATTTGTCACGATTATAATTTTGTACACTCTTAAAAATGAAGGTCTTTTATTCACCAAGAAACTTTGACATCCATAGAATCTTTCCAAATGCACAAAAACTTCTTTAAAGTGTATACTGTAAATTTACAGGACATAGGCCCTGGTTTTATTCTGATCCTTCAAATAAACACTAATAGAGTTATGGTGATGAGAGAGCGAGAAAGCGCAGCTGGTATAAAATATCTATTCCGCGTAAAATGAGTATAGAGCTCCGGAGGTTGACGTCACGCAATCTAAACTCCGCCATTTTGGTAGGCCATCAGGAGAGCGCTAGAGCAGCTGTAGGATTGGTCTCGATAGTGGTTGAACAATAATTTAAATTAAATAATTTTATCGTATTCCTAAGGGTCCCAATAAATGACTGAAATGGTTCACTGCAATAAAATGTGCCAACCAACACAATGACACAACAGATGGATGTATTTTTATGATTATTTTTTTTTTGTCTTTTATCTCAGTATTCCTATAGGTGTTGTAGAAGGATTTTTAATGTTTAATAGTAACCCTAAAATGACATGAAAGTGTTTTTAAAGTGTATAAAATAACTGGGCTGATATAAGCTATATGAGAATTTTCAGTATACACACTATAAAATAATTTTTCATACACTTTTTCATAAAAATTTCCAAAAATAATTATTGATTATTTCAAGGGGCAATTAATGACGACTCATTTGGATAAGGCATTTGGGAAAAATAGAGATTAAACGGGTTAAGATTACATGACATTTATGATGTCTGCTGTACTCACAGTGATAAAGCTATGCTGGCTACGTTACCTACAAACAAGGACAGCTAGGGTCGATTACGTTACCTAACAACACAGTTGACTCACCCTTCCTATGATGACGAAGCAGGTTTTAGCCAGGAGACTACAAAGTTTAATATTCATAACAAAATTAGATTGCATCCATTTGTACCCCTCCAGGCTTTTGTAGGCTTTTAAAACTAAGGGAAGTTGATGAGGTAGTTGTAGATATCAGGATAGGAAAGCTATCCGTTCCTTCATCAATACACATTAGAAGCATTATAAGGTCTGTTAATCTAATAAGTTTTGCTATGTACAGGTCTATGTTTTTATAATTAAAGTGCGCAGTGAACTCTGTTGCCTTGAAACTCATGCTGGCGCCATTCATTTCGTATTCACTCGCGGCTGTCTCTGCCTGCCAGCATGGTGGTGTAAACAGAATGGGTCATGTGACGTCCGGAGCTCTATTGGAAGCAGTTCAGATATTTCAGTATCGATATGTATCAAAAAAAATTATATTTTTGACAACACCTCATTGCACTTAGTTTATTTAAAAAGACTACAATTGAATAATTACGCATAAAATTTAACCCACCAAAGTGGCCAGTAGGAGTGACTGCGTTACACGCCACTGCTGCAATCCACCCACATTTGTTGGGTTGGCGGGTGTTAATGTCAAGCCCTAATGATATGTCATCCTGATGCTCTCATTAGTGAATGTCTTTTCATGTGGGTTTTTTTTCGCAAAAAAACAAAACTCTTCTTTTTACAGAGTGCAATTCTCCTTAAATCTCTTTGGAGGCTTATTAGTAAGAAATGTAAATATTATTACAACTAGCTTAGAATGACACAGGAGTGTTTTGTAGCTTCTGTCCCTTATTACCACAGAAGTCGTATTGTAGACGTCAAAGTGTGTCTTTCTTTCATCGTGTATCTGTTTCTTTGATGCTATTCTCCAAAGTGGCAAATGAAAAGTGGAGAAGACAAAAGATTTCTGTGAGAATCATTCCAACAACCCTCAACAAAAATTTGCCACTGTTAGATGGCAGACTTGGGCAGAAGAAGGATGGCTGCATCATTTTATTGGTTTGATCAGTGTTTTCTCATGTTTGTTTGCATACAGAATTTCAAAGAGCTGGTCTATCAAAAGTTACTTTAAGAAACAGAAACTAAGAAACAAAAAAATGCATTAATCACAAACAATAACCAGGGATTAAGGTTAAAAAATGACAGTCATGTAACATTAATATTCAATGAGCTGTGCCTTTACCACAATAGAATTTGTATCTGGGACTTTCCACAGAAAATTATATTGATAATTAATTTAAAAGAGTTCTTGTCTACAAAGACGTTTTAAGCATCAAATGCAATTCAATCATTGGTCCTACCCATGTATTAATCAACAATAACAAACATTTATTAACATATTTCATTCATTAGTTTGTTTTTATAAAATACTGAGAAATGCTGTTTAGAGTCATTTGTTCAGGAATCGAACCAAAATGGTTGCGCTGTATGTTTTTGATTCACTAAAAAAAAAAAAACAAAAAAAAAAACTGCTGGTCATTTCTCTAAATGGACTGCGCTGGTTGTGCATCTTTTTTTGCTCTGTATATTCAGTAATCCAGTTTCAGAACCACTGAATAAGTAGTGCAGAAAACAATGTCAGTGTATTTTTCTACATGGTTCCATTGGCACATCCGAGAACCATCATTCCAACCTTGCAGATCTGTTAGGGGGACTTTTTTATATTATATGTTAAATACAAATACTTTGTTAGTTTTTTTGTCTTTTGTTGATATCTGAAATATATATATGTTTGTCCATTCTTTCCTCCTCAAAATTATTAATTATAAAAGGAATGTTAAACATATGATTTTTTTTTAATTGAAAAGTAATGTCTTTCATCATATAGCTGCCTTTTTACAAAAGCAATAAACCTCACTAGTCATATTGTGGACACCCATTACCCGCGGTAAAATCACTGTAACGCATGGTGTCTCATGGCTTATTGCTTTATTAAAGAATCATAGGGCCCTGAGAGCCTCAATCTGCTCAGCCCTTCTGAAGCTGTTCTTACTGTTAGACACCAAAACTACTTTTAACATAATTCAGGCTAATGGTGCTATAATTCGTGCATTGTAGTTCATGCAAATATTCATTGCAAAAACACTTGGCAGTCGGGACACAGTGCCTTTGCTCTCTAGCCTGGCAGTGATTGACAGCCCTGTGACACAAACACAGCCAAATATTCTGGCATTTTGTTTTTCCACGACTTAGCAGTTCATTTGTCTCCTCTTCTGTTGTTTTCTCCTGCATCTGGTCACACTGGCTTCTTAACAACCATGCTCTGAAGAATACGGCCTGTCAGAATGTGTTCACAGGGATTATAAGCGTAAATCTAAGCAATATGTTTCCATGATATCTGGATAGCTTTTTCTTGTAGTGACTTTAATGGCTAAATTACACACTCAATAATTGAAATGCAGAGGTTGTGGTCATCCTCTCTGCTGCCTTGAATTTATGAACACTCTCATGTAATACTGTACCACACACGTTTCTTTAAGTGCTCTTCATGTACTAAATATTGCCAGGTGTCACCATCCTCTAATCAAAGACTCAGTGGTGTATTGACCTGTGCATTCCAGATATCGTTTGTTTCTTCTGAAGAATCATTGAAAGAAAATAGCACAAAAATAGGACTGTATTCATTTATTGATTTCAATTAACCCTCATGACACAATACATTCTTATCTTTAGGGTCATCTTCATCCTTGGATGTTTTCCTAAGACTATAAGCTAAATGAATCGACCTTCAACTGACAGTCATACATATAATAATAATGAGTCAAACATCCTCTTCAAGTACAACTGAACTTCTAGAAAATCTTCAAATCCATAACAGATAATGATTTTCATTTTTATTAATTCTTCCACCTCCATAAGTATCGTGACTGAGAGAGGAAATGTTCAGTTTACTTTGAGCAAATATATAATAATAATAAATATAAATAATTTGGTTTTGCTGTGGCCATGACATATTGCCACATAGTGTCCGAAATCGTACACTCTCTTGAGTTGGTAGGTACTTATTTACTTCATGACCACTAAAAAAAAATATGTTCCATATACTATGAGTGTGTGTAGTATGAATGTAATTCGGATGTACTACATTCGCCATGTTGCCCTTATCACATGACCTACCAGCGTCAGTTGCGTTGCGTCACATTCATTCACAAATCCTCTCCAATGGCCTCATGGGATAGTAAAGTGTCGATCAAATGCACACTTCAGAATCTCGCCAGAAGATGTAGGTCATCTAGGTACTTTTGTCTACTCTTTTATGACTACTGTGAATTTGGACACACTCCTTTTGTCACTGTTTTTTGCCTAATATATAGGTAAGTTTGTGATTCCGGATGCAGCCATCAATTCATGGGAACATGGTTGTGACATGTGGCTCTAGTGTGCACGACGATGAAGATTCAAGGAGAATTCCAAGAACATGAAGTCTTTAATAAAATACTACACAAAACAACCGAAAACCTTAACAAAAACCACACATACACGATGTAGTAAAAAAAAATGTAGTAAAAAGTGTTTTTTTCGCGTACAGACGACAACATTGTCAAAACGATTTCCATTCACACGGATCCGCGAAAACAACTAAAATCATTGTATTATTCATGCACAGGGCAAAAAAAGGAAAGCTAACGAGAGAGAGGTGGCAATAATGAATAACCAACGAGACGGGAGACCGAAAACAAGAACACAGGAACAACTAAACAGAGCATGTGTTTACACAGTGTTACACGATAGTGATAATCTGTCGTGGCTACAAGATCATTTTGTTGTGGCTATGAGTTTAATGTGTAAACAAAACTACGTGACCAGCGATTAAAAGAAATGGATATTATTAATAAATTAATGTTTTATTTTGACTTAAGGATGACAAAAAAGTGTGGATTTAAGAAATTATTATATTAACCTACATATTAACCTACAATATAATATTAATATTGCCATAGACAGCATTCAAATGAAGTTTGCTATTATTAATAAACATTAAAATAATATGTAAGAACACAAAATAATATAGGCCTACAATAAAAAAAATTGAAAAATCTTTTTATTCCATACCCCATATCCCATATGTATCCCACTTCCCATATCCCATTTATCCCATATCCCATATGTAATAGTAGGCCTATGATTATAGGTTAATATAATAATTTCTTAAAATATGAATATGTCATTCCTTCAACACAAGATCTTGAGGCCACGACTTCGCATTGAGTGGCCTCATAAAGATGTCGTTACCTCGACAAAATCATCTTGTGGCCAAGACATATTATCACATTTCCACAAGTTTATATATCATGGCAATGACAAAACAAAGTGAACTGAATCAAAACGAATGTCCCCTCCCAATCACATGAGTACATGAGTAATCCTATATATTTGCTTTTGAATGCACCATCCTTTCATGTCCTCTAACAAAATGACCAGTACATATTACTAAACTTTCAAACTCAAAAAGAAGTGACTGGACAACACGTTTTCAGCAATTTGTATATCCACAATAAAAGTTAAAATTGCTGCTTGAAATGGTACAATAACAGCCTCTCAGAACTTATTTGATATTTATTATGGCCCAAAACGGGTATTTCTGGTGTTGAAATTTGCTTAGCTGAGTGGCGTTTCATGAGTGCTGATCTAACAGTGTTTCAGTTGTCTGTGTTTGTGCGTTCCAGGCAGACTGTTAAAGTGCCCCTATTATGCCTTTTTCATATATTATCTTTCATGTTGTGTGTTTTATATATATATATTTGTTTGTGAATGTAAAAGGTCTGCAAAACTTCAAAAATCAAAGTTTATGATGGAGTTATTATCTGGTAAAAGAAAGAATTGTCAGTAATTAGAGTTTTACTTTCTGCACAAACCTATTTTGTTTTGTAGCAAATGTGCATAATGAGGAAGCCTCCAGAGCTGAAATGCATATGGTAAGCAGTAGATTTAAGACCAGATTTCAGGAGACATACAAATTAGAAACCTCAAAAAAAAGCAAAATAGGGGCACTTTAAGTCTGTATAGTGTTGAGGATTTGAGTCGCTAGTAGGTTGTGACTGTGGCTGTCTTTATGAGTGAGTCATTGAATTTTTCATTCAGCCAATTTGTTCAAAAACACTGATTCATTCATTAAAAAAATAGTGGTTGGCTGGATCCAAATATATACATCCATGCATACTCCAGCCGAAAAGAGTATGTGAAAAGAGTAGTATGTATGAATTTAAAGAATTCATAAAACAGTAGTCAAAAAGTACCCGGATGACCTACTATTTACGGCAAGATTCTGAAGGTCAAAGCTATCCATCTAGCACATTGTTCCCCCACTCTGTTCTCCTGAAGACACACCAACACTACACATTTTTGAACTCTTCCTAATCAAACACACTTGATTCATCTCAGCTCATTAGTAGAGACTCCAAAGCAGAGTCTCATTTCGGAGACTGGATCCTCTGGAGGTCCCGTTTGAAGGCTGGATACGTCATCAAGGATGTCTTATTTAAGAAAAGTAACTATAATAAAATTGACTTATTCCTCGTGAAATAAAATAATGAACTTTCTTTCTTACTGTGCAATCTGACAGTTACAGTACCTTTCTTAAATGAGACCGCCTCGATGACGTATTCATTAAATTGACCCTTCGCAAAGACCCGCCCCCTTTAGTTACTGTTGCTATGTCCAACAAGCCATGTGCTCTCACGCCACACATCATGTTCTCATGCAGTGAAAAATACATTATGGAGCAAAGAGGACACTGACAACGTGTCGACAGACAAGATAGAGCAGGTTACTTTTGATATGAAACAGTTTCATATTTAAAATATTGTAATTTTTTAAAAGAAGTTTAAACAATAAATACTATATAGTGGCTCTTTAATGTGTCATGACAGATCTCTGTAGGTCCTTCAAGCTTGTGAAGCTAGTGATCATCTCTTCATACTAGTTCATTTATAGCATAAGCATGAATGGACATCAGAAGGAATGTTGTTTCTAGCGCGGAAAGACAAATATTTTTCAATTTACAATTTTTCAAGTTCAAGTTCACCAACGTTGATCTATTAACTAATCCCCTAACTGCTTTGTCGGACAAAATGGCGGATTCAGGGTTATGATTGGTTAGATCGCCTGTCAATCAAACTGCCAGAAAAGGGTCAAATGTGACCACCGGAGGAAGCAGCCTTTGAAATGAGATGCAGCTCAAGACCAGAAATATATGGGTCAGATAAGGGAGACATCCAAAATGTGCACTGTTGGTTTGCATCCAGGGAACAGGGTTGGGAAACACTGATCTAGTGCATGCTTACCTAGAAAAACAATTAAAAAGCAGTGTAGTTGAACACACACACTCAAAAACATAAGGGGCCATTTGCATTTGAAAATGTGAGAAAAAAAATATGGCAAAAAATAAATAAAAAATTTAAGAGACGTGCTTTTAAAAATTTAATTTTGTTTATCTTGAGTGCTGTGCTCTTGGAATGCCATATCATGCAAAAAATATAAATAAAAGGAAAGCATTGCATTTGAATGCAAAGTCATGTTCTATGTGAAGAGCCCATAGGTTATAGTTTAGATGTTGATCAATTCCACTGTATATTCTTGCGCACGCACAAGAGATTATTTACATTGCATATGCCAGACAGTGGATGGTCTGTTGTCTGAGATAATTTAACAGTAATCAGAGGCTTCTAATCAATCACGTCTGGGCTGTTGATCACTAATGCTGTTTGTTTTCCTTTATTAATCATAATTCACCAGGGCTTTCATGTCAGACTGCAGGTTTGCAGAACTGATGAACAGTTGATGATAACGTTCAGTTGTAGAAATGATCCTGACATCTGGACACTACTCTAAACGCAACATAATCTTGTGGTTGTGTGTGTAGAATTTGCAACGGAAATATCCTCTGGAATGTTAACTACAGCATGCCTTGCAGTTTGATATTCATTTTATTGTTCTCAGCAGACAGTCTCTCTCTCTCTCTCTCTCTCTCTCTCTCTCTCTCTCTCTCTCTCTCTCTCTCTCTGTTTCTCTTTTCAGGAGAATCTCTAACTCGTGGTTAAGTACAGGCTGGTTTACAATGACTATTGCCTTAGAGCTTTGTGACAGAATCAATGTTTATGGCATGGTGCCTCCAGATTTCTGTAGGTAAGTCAGATTTCAATGCATTGTTTTTGGGTTTTGGTATACAGTGAGGTCCAAAAGTCCAGAACCACTAGTGAAAAAGTTTCTGTTTTGCGTTTTTCTGATTTAACATATACTACTGTTCAAGATTTTTAAATGTTCTTGAAAGAAGTGTCTGATGCTCATCAAGGCTGTGTATATTTGCTCAAAAATACAGTAAAGACATTTAAACATTTAAAATAACAGTTTTATATTTTAATATATTTTAGAATGTAATTTATTCCTGTGATGGAAAAGCTGAATGCTCAGCATACTCCAGTCTCCAGTGTCACATGATCTGTCAGAAATAATTCTAATATGCAGATTTATGCTGCCTTAACATGCTATCAGAAATTTAATAATTCACACTTCTGAGGTTGTGATTATGAGCTCATCGCATTAAGGTTTTGAAATTGATGGGTGTTCATGTGCAACTTTTACCAAGGAAACTCGTATTTACGATCATTCTGAGAGCACGTGAAAGCAGCATTAATACTCAAGAAACCATGAACTTGTCACCATTATGTTCAGTTCTAGGGCTTTCAGTTTGTTGTCACTCCTGTCTCGTGTTTCCTGTTCCACATTACCGCCACTCATCAGTCACCATGGACACTAAGGAACCTCACAGCTGTTTGTCATTTACCTTTGTGTATTTAAGTTCCTGCCTGAGTTCAGTTCATTGTCCTGTATTGTTTATGTTGCTCCCTTTTTGCCCGTCTGTTGGATATTTGGATATTAAAACTTTGTATTGGATTATCTTCGTCTTCCTCATCTGTTTACCAGCAGCAACACATGACAGAATACTGGACCAATAAGATGGACTATGCAAATAAGTTTGTGTTGGTGGCTCAGAAGAACCACGATTATTTAAGTTTCACCACTGAGTTTTCCCACCTTGCCGTCTCCTGCCTGTTCTGAATCAGGGTGAACTACCATGATCCCGTGGACCTCCTGTGGAGAGCATCATGTCCTGGTCCAGACCACACCCAGACCCAGAGCCCGAATCACCTCCATCAACCGCGGAGTACGCGTGCGAGCCCCCCGCAGACAGAGAGTTACCACCCGCCACGACGTGTCAGCCAGAGTTGATCATCATCTATGAACTGTACCATTGACCATATGGACTATGATTTCCTCTTTGCAGTAATCTGCATGAACTCTGTCATTGCTCTGTCGACTCTGATGTTACCACGAAGCTCAGCCAGTCCTCCAGTCCGACCGCTGCCGGGTGTCCACAGCCCTACGCCATCTCCAGGGAATCCCTGTGACGTTGAGCCACAGGTCGTGAAGCGCCTGTGCGAGAGGATCCTGTAGCTCCGCCTCCTGCCTTCGACCTCTTCACTCCATCTCGGCCTGTCGACCTGTCAGCTGCGTCTTGGCTCCCTCCACCTTCAGCTCTACCAGAGACCCTTGGACTTACGGCTCCTCTGGGTTCCCTCGTCCTGCCGGCTCCCCCTTGGTCTGTCATCACACCACTTCTGCCACAGACTTGCGGAGCCGTCCACTCCAGCCCTCCACCCCAATGGCTGCAACGGGTTCCTCCTTGCAGTTCTCCCTCACCCCTCGGGTAATCTGGCTCCACCTTGGACGATGGTCGCCACAAATATCGACAAGGTCTCGGTCACGGGAGTTCATTGGCTCTCCATCTGCGGCCATGGATCCATCTGTGTAGTCTTTGTTGGTCGTCCCCCAGATGCTGTCAGTCACCTCTACTCCATCTTGGCTCCTCCCATCCTCGACTCTGCTGTAGGCTGTCGATACTGGGGTGGTCTGTGCCACCATTGTCCAAGCTACATCTGCGCTTCAGGGAGCTCGTTGTCATCCCTTCACCAACCCGTCACTCCAACCTCTTACCGTCACATTGCCATCACCTCCAGAACCCCCTCGGGCCCTCCTTCTGATGTACAGCACGAGGACGCGCTTTGCTGGAGGGGGATGTACTAACACCATTATGTTCGGTTCTAGGACTTTTAGTTTGTTGTCACTCCAGTCTCGTGTTCCCTGTCCCACATTACCGCCACTCATCAGTCACCATGGACACTAACAATCCTCACAGCTGTTTGTAATTTATTTTTGTGTATATAAGTTCCTGCCTGAGTTTAGTTTATTTTCTGGTATTGTTTATTTTAAGTGTGTGTGTTGCTCCCTGTTTGCCCATCTTTTGGATATTTGTATATTAAAACTTAACATATTGGATTATCTTCGTCTTCATCATCTGTTTACCAGCAACAAAAGTTGCTGAACAGAAGTCTTACTGGCCACAACATTTTGAATGTATAAAGAACATCTGACCATTTATTCAAATGAATTTATAAGATTAAGATTGGCAAGAATTTGTTTATTTTATTACTGACCTAATAATAATCATACACTGATTACAATTCCATCTGATATGATGGAATCCACCAAATCCACAAAAAAAACCCAGATTTTAAAATTCTATACTATTTTGTCTTATAACTAATTTTCAAATTTCGAAATAAAACTAAAAACTCTGAGTAATTATAAAGTGATGGCAAATATAATCTAAATATAATGATATGAAAAAAGAGCAATTACAAAAAACAATTAAATATCTAATATTGGCCTTTTGTGCTAAATACAAAATCATCAATATCATCTGAAAACTGATAAGTTATCAATTTATCACTATTGGAAATAGGTCACTCATCATTTTTTTCGTCACAACATTTCAGTGTTTACAATGTTTCAAAATCAAATTGTATTGTGAATCGCACATTTGCAATATGGTCAAAGATCAGATCTTTCTATATGTTCATTTATTGATTTTCTCCATGCATAGTGTGTAATATTGCTACGGCAATCCCTGCTGTGAAATAGAGCTATGGGAAAAATATCTGAGAGCTGAAAATGAAATGATTCATTGTGATTCTCTGCTGAGACGTGACCTTCCTCCCAACCTTAATGTATTACATCAAATCAATTTATTCCCCTTAAAGCAAGCTATTCTCTGAACCAAATCAGGTTAATTGCCTTGAAAATGAATATCTAGCTCAGGATTAATTTGGGAATCTGGGAATCCAATGGTAACTTTAACACGGTCCCCATTTTAATCTCTGCTCTCATTTTGTACAGGGAGTCTCAGCACCCCTCTGTCCCATATCACTACTACGAACCCACGGGTCCGGACGAATGTGCCATGTACATCTCCCACGAGCGAGGCCGACGAGGCAGCCACCATCGCTTCATCACAGAGAAGCGGGTCTTTGCTAACTGGGCTCGAACATTCAACATCCATTTCTACCAGCCGGACTGGAGTCCTCCGCCCTTACCGAGAAATAACACGGCAACCACAGCATTTCCCCGATCGCAGAAGACGTGACTCTTACCAGAGCCTTCAAAAGTTCTCAAACTGCCTCAAACAGACCACTGGCTAATTCCTGTTGCCCTGTGGATGGAGCTTTACGTGTTTTGGCTGGGAGAAGGCGCTCTGGGAGGACAGCGATTCATGGAGAACTGATGCTTAAACCTATTCTTTTGCACATGCATTGTTTGTTTGTTTTTTAGGTATGAAAAGCATTCCAGCAATCTGTACACATTCAACTTTCAGAAATTCTCATCAGCAACTAACTTTCACTGGGAGTTCTTAGTCTTATACAGTGTGAAAGAAAAAGGGTGGTGGATCCAAGTGCTCTGGGGTGTTGAGATTCAGCTTGCAACAAAATGTGTGCTAAAGTCAATGTAAAAGACATTCTCAAGTCATTTTAGTTCCATATTATGGCATATTTCTAAGGGAAACAGGATATTCAATGAGAGAACAAAACGGTGCAACTTCATTTTATCCAGTTGGAATTGATTTGACTGTGAAACATGGTCTCTATATGACTGCTGGTTGGAGATTTGTTTGTGACATCAGCTAAACAGGCATATTTTTTTATTAAATTTGGTTATGAGAACCACTTAAAAAAAAATTGGAACAGTGTGAAGCGATAAACAATTCTTAACGAGACCATGAATGTGTACTTAGGGGCCGTTTACACAACACTATTTCAACTAAAAACGTGAGGTTGTTCTTTTACACAACAACAGCATTTTTTTGTTTGGTAATTTTGTATTTCATAGTCCAAGTTTTTGAAAACAATACCGCCATCGTCTCTGTGTAACAAAACACATAGCGTTTCGTTACAAAGTGACATTGCCAATTACTGGCCTGGCAGTTATTTTAGTTGTTCTCACGGATCCGTGTGAACGGGATTGTTTTGACAATATTGTCGTCTTTTATGTTTTTAAAATGTTTTAGTACATTGTTGTTGTGTAAACGTAGCCTAAGAAAGTAAACAAGTACATTTTATTCATGTTGTCTTTAAGGCAAGACACCCCAGGTAAATAGGTAAAAAAGCTAACTGATAATATTAAAAACACAAGCAATCTTTTTTTTTTATTACAAGTTTTATGAAATGTTATGTTTCAAAATTATATGCATTATCTAATTAAATATGCACTAATTTCATTGTGTTGAAATATTACAGTTAAAGGGTTTTCTCATTGATTTCTCTTTTTGACACTTCAAAAATCTGAAAATACTGTAAATTTCCAGAAAAAAAATGCTTTTAGGAATGTTAAAATCAGGAAAATGATATATGAACCAACTCCTTAAAAAAAATTTTAAAAAAAACCTTCAGAATACAGTTTCTGTAACATTTGATGTATATAAGTGCTGCTGAAGTGGAGATTTCTGACTCAGTGCAGGAGAAAAAGCTCATTTTGAGAAAACAGCCTTGATCAGACACAAATAGATAACTTACAGTAAAAAAACCACCTAAAAGTGTATTTTGGAGTTCTCCCTTAAACTAGTCTGAAATGACAAGTTTTGAAGAAAAAAAAACAAAACTTAAAATCCCAAAATTGACCAGTGCATGAAAAAATCATGTTTTTGCCTGTAGTGTCTTGCTTTAACAAAATTATACTATAAAATAATTAACAAAACCAATAATGTCCTGTGTAATAATGAATACCTATTTAATTGTCCCCATGACACTGAATTATCTATCTATCTATCTATCTATCTATCTATCTATCTATCTATCTATCTATCTATCTATCTATCTATCTATCTATCTATCTATCTATCTATCTATCTATCTATCTATCTATCTATCTTTCTTTCTTTCTTTCTTTCTTTCTTTTATTCTTATTTTTCTTAAGATAAGAAAGTCGCACACTGCAGAAACCATTACACAGAAGATAAATGGCGCAAATGATTGTACTTGACAGTGAGATTGATTTTACATGTTTTAACATGAACAATAAACAATTTGTTTGTTAAAACACATTAAAAATATGACAATTAATAAGCAGTGTGATCCTGCAGTTTTGAGTTCTCACATTTATCAAAACTGGAATATTTAAATGACTTCAGATGGAATGTGTAAGGATACGTAGTCTTGGTGCCAAGTTTCAGATCCAGCAAAACAGCATCTTGAACCCCACAAGAAATGCAGTTGCATGAAGGCAACACAGAGCGTATTAAAATGAAATAGAAACCCAACATGCATTATTTTTGTGGTCAGTGTGGAGAGGAGCATGTCAGAGATGTACAGAATGCACACAGGTGTAATTATGCCCGTCACAGGAGGAGGCCACGCATCAACGACCATGACCGCACTTCGCCTGTCAGTCATGCAAATGTACACACGCGTCGGGACTGTTAAAGCAGCCGTCGCATTAATGCGCCCCAGATGACTGACAAGTTGGCATTGCTGTTGAATGCACAAATGTTTGCAGATTCACCACGCAGCTATGAGTGATGGGTTGGCCCATTATAGCGTGAATTATTGCAAAAGCGACTGTTCGTTGTATAAATGCTGATATAGGCCTGTCTGTCTTGAAGGGACACACTAGAATTCTGGGAGATTTATTTCTATTTGCAAACAGCTGTGGAGAAAATCATGTCACTTTCAAAACACAGCAAGTAGGAAAAAGGGTTTGCAAGATAAAGTCATTCCTATTATAATTAACAGGGCTGTTATCATAATTGATCTGGCCATAATAATTCAGTCTATTTTAAAAACAGAGGAATAGCTAAAAGGTTAATTAAAGGAATATTCTGGGTTCAGAAGTTGTTCGATCAACAAAATTTGTGGCATAATGTTGATTACCACACAGAATCAACATGTATTTTAAAGAAAAAAGAAAGAAAGAAACTTGGGAAATTTATAAAGGATTTAAAATCACAAATGTGAAGCTTATAATTTTAATTCCTCTGTTATTGTGTATTATATTAGTTGTTTATTACCATTTGACTGATATTTGGGGTTTTTTACCTATTGTGTTGTCATGGCATCGACATACATTTGGATATAAGTACACAGAAAAGCATAGTAAGTGATTTTGGTAACATTATTCAATAAGGGATCATTTGTTAACTTCTGTTAACATGAACAATTAATACTTCTGCAGTATGTATTAATCTTAATGTTAATCTCAGCATTTACTAATACATTTTCAACATCAAAAGATGCATCTGTTAACATCAGTTAATGCACTGTGAACTAACATCAACATTAACCTACACTAACAATTACTGTAAGAATATATTGCTCATTATTAATGCATTAACTAATGTTAACAAATCAGACCTAGTTTTAAAGTGTGAATTTTTCATACTAACATCATGTTAACATGCATACTGTTTATATCTTGTGGCTATTGATGCAGTGAGTATTCTAATGTTTATAGATTGGTTCCACTTACTTAAGTTGAACATGTCTCACTGTAACGGCCTGTTCACACCATGAATGATAACTATAAAGATAACCACACAGATGCTCAATTAGATTGATATCTGGGGGATTTTTCACTTTGAACTCTTTATCACATTCCTCAAAACCATTCCTGAACAATCTGTGCAGTGTATCAGAGTGCATTATCTTGCTGCCAGGGCACACCAGTGTCATGAAGGGATGTACCTGGTCTGCAACAATGATTATGTAGGAGGCACATGTCAAATTTATGTCCTCATGAATGGTCGGACCCAGTGTTTCACAGCAGAACATTCATGTGACGTAAAAGAAAACATGACTCATCGGACCAGGCAACCTTCTTCCACTGCTCCAAGGTTCAGTTCTGCCACTCGCATGCCCACTGTAGGTGCTTTGAACGGTGGACAGGGGTCATCATAGGCAGTCTGATTGGTCTGCGACTACGCAGCCCCATAAACAGAGGAGTGTGATGCACTTTGTGTTGTGACACGTTCCTCCCATTACCATCAATACAATTTTTTGTGACTTGTGCCACAGTAGCTTTTGTCAAGTCAAGTCATCTTAATTTATATAGCACTTTTTACAATGCAGATTGTGTCAAAGCAGCTTTACAGTGATAGAGGATCATAATTTTGGCTGTGCAGCAGCTCGTGTCATTGTCCAGCTTAAGTAAGTTCGGTATTGATTCAATCTGTTGTAAGATCATTGGTTATTAATTTAGATAATTTATCTATACTGCAGCTCTAAAGAAAACAGGGATGTCATTGTCCAGCTCAGTTCAGTTCACATACAATGGTGTCAATGCAGGCAGATCAAAAATATTGTTGAATATCAAGTGTCTCCAACTAAGCAATAGGCGACAGCGGCAAGCCACGACTCCATCAGGTGACAAAATGAAGATAAAAACCTTGGGAGAAACCAGGCTCAGTCGGGGCCAGTTATTCTCTGGCCAACAAGCGAACAGTGCATGATTATGTTTCAGGAAGCATTACAGGTATCAGACTAGGATCCGAACAGTCAAGATAAAACTGGATTAAAGATATTTAATCCAGTTCCATTATTAATGTTCCATTATTAATTTATCCAGAATTATATAGAACCCAGAAAATTTCTTTAATGATAAAGTGAGCATGTTCTTGGTGGTGGAAATACAAGACCACTTTCTCAGCTTCAGTTTGTGCTACACTTTATACAATCCTTGAAAGCAGGTTACTCTGTTTTGAAAGAACAGCTCAAGTGTGGCACTATGGTATGACACTGAAATAGAGAATTGGAGAGAAATAAGGCAATATGGGCCACTGCAGCTAGACCAGATTACTACACTATAGAGTCTATCTCTTGGTAGTGTATTGATCCATAGTGCCCAGCTATTTTACAAACAGTGAGTTGCTGACTGAGAGACAAAAGTCTCCTGCTCTGAGAAAACAAACAGATGAAATCACTGATCTAGTGCTGAGTTATAACTAAACCCAAAATATGGCCAGTTTATATTGAATGAGCAGTTAACAAATCCTGGAATTACATACTAAATGATTTCATATCTTCTTGACTCCCAGCAATGGGGTTTTGTCGTCTGTAGAGGACATTATATTTTATAATATAATTCCTCTGTGACCTTACATGTCACTGCTTTAAAATGGCTGGCATTAATTTAGTGATCAACTTTAACACCCTTATGGAAATATGATGATATTTTGTTATTATCCTTTACATCTGACTAATTTTCAAATTGTTTATCATAAATTAATATTTCAGGAAAATGTTATGAGGTTTCAAGTCAAAATTTAGCTTTTGTTTATCAGGCATTTTGGGAAACACAAGTGAATAGGGAATAAGAAATAAATATATTATAAATAATATTAGATGATATTATAAAAATGATATTTTTTCATTACATGTTGCTCCAAGAACACATGGAAACACACACATTACATAAAGCAAAATGGTATATCAAATCATTCTGTTATATCTTTCACCATAGTTGAGAATCATCTTTATACAAAGTTTAGTACAAAAAATCCTGAAACCTAAAAATTGATTGGTGATTTAAAAAAAAAAAAATCCCATTGTTTTTGCTTTTTCATATCTATTCATGTCTTTTTATTTATTTATTTATTTAAAAATAAAAAATAAAAAACTGCAATAATTGTACTAACTGCAGTAATTTTTCAAAAATGTTATTTTTCCATTTTTTTTAATGCTCTAAACAATGTAATGACATAAAAATACTAAATTCACAAAACTTTTCTGGAAGTCAGGAGGATATTTGAAAATAATAAAATATAATGCAGAATAAAAAATAAAAAAGACAGATTTTTTCTTTTTGTGCGAGATTATATTTGCTCAAAAAAGCCAAAAGGTCTGGATGCCATTATTCCACTATCAACTCATTTGGAAAATAATGATTAAATATATCATTAATTTAAAGTAGGGTCAATCCATGTTGACCTGTATTTATTGATTGTACTTATGATCAACCATTAAAAAGTTTTTGGATATATTTAACATATTGAATTCTGAAAAAAAAAGTCTTTTTAATGGGCACTAATTAGCTTTAATTGGTCTGCATGACTGAAATATGCAATTAGCATGACTAATAATGACTTAGTTGAGAGAGCTGACAGCCTATAATTTAAACTTGACCTGTATTTCATCGCCTAATAATATATGTATTAAGTAGATTTTTAAGACAACATAACCACGACTAAATAATTCAGCTTTCTTATAACTCAACATTCTGTAATAAGGATTCATTTTCATAATGCTTCTCCACTGTAAAATGTGAGTTCTTTGTTCTCTTTCATTTCATGCCGAAAAAAAAGATGCTGCTCCTCTTTTCCACGATTTTCCATTACTTTTCTGCTAGTAGTTTCCTTCAAGTTTTAAAAGGAAGAGAACATGAAAAGCATTCAAAATCTTTTCTCTGTAGGCTTTATTCAAAACGTCACCTTTAGCCAGTTTTATAATAAAAAAGCACAGCAAAATGCAAGAGAACATAAATGGAAAAAAGGCAAAATGGCAGATTAGAAATTCTCATAATGCATTTACTCGCAAAACGTGAGAGCCAGTGAATATTTTTATGTGGGCTCTCCTAAACAATTTGTGATGTTTGACCTACCAACAGTTAATGACGCATTAGACGGACAAAAAAAAAAAAATGAATTAGAGTCATCCAATTTGTCAATCTCTCATTCACACTTACTGTGTAGCTGGGGGTGAATTCGGTCGACCCCTTTTAGAGCACGTTCTTAACGCGGTTCAAGTGGAGCGGAGATGCTAATGGACAGATACAGGACACAGCCAAAGGCAAATGGAGTGGTTTGGTTTCTGTACATGGAAATGTGTTTGCTGTCCATTAATTCCTTACATTTATTGCTGGGTGAACCTCATGAAAAAAAAAAAAAAAAAAAAATATATATATATATATATATATATATATATATATATATATATATAGAGAGAGAGAGAGAGAGAGAGAGAGAGAGAGAGAGAGAGAGAGAGAGAGAGAGAGAGAGCAAAAATGAAGCCTACTGTAGGACCTATTTTAGGATCAATAAGATATTTGACATTTTCAGCAGCTTGACATGCGAAAAACAAGCCCATTCTCATTACTGTAATTTGGAAATAACTTGTATTATTAATTACACATCATGTTAGAATTGAATATATATGTTTTATTTTATTTATATGCTAATTTGAAAAAAAAAAAAAGGTTTTACTTAAATGACCATGAGATGTTTATTTTCATTATAAGAAAAAAAATCAAAAGCAAAAAACAAACAAACAAAAACTTTTCTTAATGCAAAATAATTGCTCAATTTCTCAATTATGTGGTGAAATACATTCCTTACATTATGCTTAAGTGGTTTTCACATATGTTCACAGTTGGTTTTAACAACTCTTCTCAGTGCTACCATGAACAGAGTCTTTTCCCACTTCATATAACCATTAAATATTAAGAATGGAAAATATAAAGTGCGACTAAAACAATAGATCAGCAATTGCAAATACAAATTCAGAATATCTGTAAAAAAGCTAACAAACTATCTCATCCCACTGAGAACAAAATGAAGAAATCTGGGAGGAGTGTATGCCCTCATTACTAGTTACAAATCCATGTGTCCCATTATAAATGAAAAATATTAGTATAAGTCTTATAATAATAATATTATAAGTCTTCCCTGGGCTGAGGTATGGAAGCTTGTTTCCACCACAGAATAAAAATAAAAAAGTAATTGCGACAATTCTGACTCCTTTCTTGCAACTGCGAGTTTACATTTCACAATTTTTTTTTTGTGAACATTTTTCCCAATTCTGACTTTATAACTCAAAATTGTGAGTTTATGTCTCACAATTATGAAAAAGAAGTTGGAATTGTAAGATATAAACAAATATAGTCAGAAAAAATCAGAATTGCAAGATAAACAGTCACAATTATGTTTTTTTTTCTTCCGTGGCAGAAACAAACTTCCATACTGAAGAGTTGAAACTATGACTGGAAATTAAAGTACCAAAAAACAAAGAAACAAACAAGAAGTATGCTTCTCCTTGCAAGGTGTCTGTGTGTGTTTAGTTCAAAAGAAAGTCCCTGTGTGAAATTCAAATGGTTTCACTACAGAGCTACAAACAACAAAGAATGTTTCTACTCAAGTCAGTGCATGTCGCTTTCAAAAAATGATCCACAGCAAAACCCAAAGAAAAAGAAACTTGCATCAAAAAATAAATAACCTATTCCTGACCAAATCAATCATGAAGAAAGTTATGGAGGACTCTCTTATGGAGGTTCTTTGGAGGTTCCTCTGTGGGATCAGAAGATGTGTTTGAGATGTTTGATGCCATAGGCCTTGAAGAACACCATCATGATTAGAGTCCAGAACCCCAGAACGAAGCCATCAGGAGGGTGCCAGTTTTTCTGCTTGGGTTTCTGTGAAGACATGAAGTGAGAACTCTCATGAACAACTGAATTTCATTTGCTCTTCTTAAATAAAAGAACTTGATGTGCAATGTAAACACTGTAAGTGTTAAGCAATGTCCTCTAGTATAAAATTGTCTTCTGAACAAATCACAATAGCCGCTTTTCACCGTCAGACCAAACTGCTCTTTTGCTTAACCATTCCCTTCTGTGCTGATCTGGCCATGCGGGTACGGATATGGTTTCATTTTTCACTGCCGGGCTGATAGCGGACACTCTTTGCAATGTAATACAAATGCCTTGGATGATCAGATATTTCTTTTAATTTTATTATCAGCGTGCTTAGCCAGCTACAGAGAAACTGGTAGCCAGGCAACATACGAGTAACCAATCCTGAGTGGAGATGTCACTACACGCATTCTACCAGCACGGCTAGCCAACCGTGATGAGAATTCCTTGGCATTCTTAGAACCGTTCAGCCTGATGGTGGAAAAGCATCTGTTTACAGAGAGGCTGTTATTACAAACAAAAAAGAACAAAAAAAACTAAAGAACAAAACTAATCAGATGACTTCAAGTTCTACAACAAAGCATACGCACTCGAACAAATAAATGAAAGTGAAAAAAGAATGAAAGAAGAAGAGAAAGACAGAATTACAGAGTGAAAGAAAGAAAGAAAGAAAGAAAGAGCAAACAAAAAAACTAAATGAATAAAAGCACAAAGGAAAGAAAGAATGATCAAGTACTGTAAATGGAAGAATGAGCAATTGGAGGCAAATAAATAAATGAACAGAAAAACAAAAGAACCAAAGAGCACAAAAAGGTGAAAGAATGAAAGAAAGATAGATGCAGACAGTACACACTGCACATCAGAACTCATCTGCTTCAGTCAGTGTTTGCACATTTACAGCTACATCATCACTTTGTGTATGAATATTATACATTTAAATCACCCACCATTAAACATGCATCACCAGACGTGCATTTGTATGCTAATTCAGACTGAATATTCTACTGAAAAGAAAAGTTTAACCTCTAAAAAGGGAGTGCTTATAACTTTTACAATTATGTTACAGGGGCTGGTGAGAAGGCACATTCTTGCAGGCCTTTGCCTGCACTGTAGGTGAACATGACTGCATGTTTCACTGCAAGACCTTCATTATCAACCGAAATAGAGCAACAGCCCCAGGCCCGACTCAACAGTGACCTAGAAATTAGGCGGATTTACGTATCCACACTGACCAACAGAGTGCACATAACCCGACTCGCTGATGCTTACCGCCCACAGGAACCCAGGAAAAGGGGGTTGTGTGAGACATACAGCTTTGGGGAAAGACGGATACAGAACATTTGTGCATGTTGTTTATGCCTGGGAGCATATGCGTGTTCAATGTCCTTCCCATCACAGCTGTGGTGGATACACACTTTTAAAGAATAATTCACGCAAAAGTGAAAGTTCTCTCACCCTCATGTTTTTCCAGAAAATATGAACTTAATTTTTCTGTGGAACAGAAAAAGACAAATGTTGAAGAAGGCACTTGTTACTCTTTTCCATTTCTTAAAAGTGAAAGGGAAAAGTTTTTTTTAAATGCTACAAAATCTTAAAATAAAAAGACAAATAAAGTACAATAAAAGTGGTCCATATACACTGTGCACTATATTCTAAGTCTTCTGAAGCCATAAAATAGCTTTGTGTGATGAACTGACAAATTTATGTTGGAAAATATTGTCCTCACATTCTAGAATGACGCCTATCATGGGGTAACTGACAAATAAGAGTGTCCTAAATAGATGTTCACAAATTTTGTCTAAACTTTGACAAGTTCTTAAAAATGTACTCTTGGTATGCATGTTGCTATTCTTGGTATTCACAACAAAAAAAGTTTTATTCTATTTTTAACAAAAAAATCTATTTAATTTGCTGTAAGTAAAAAGAAAATTTTACTTACACCTGGAATACATGAGAGTGTATACATGTTTTATGTTTTTTTATTGTTTTAAAAGGTAAAAAAGAATGTATTACAAACATTATTAATTATTTATTCATAAATATCATTGCGTTTTTTGGGAGTCACACCACATGACATTTGATAATTTTCTTAACCTCGCCTTGTCATAAAAGGTCAAATTATCTGCTATTTTTAAGAGGCTTATTGATCTTGATTATTTATATACTTTATTAATAAATTTATATTATTTTAATTTTAATTTTAAGTCATTATAAAAATTGGTCAATTTAATTATGTTTTAATAAATATTATTTAGGTTATTTCATTTTTAGTTTTAGTTCAGTTTTATTTATTTATTTATTTCCGGTGAGTAGTTTTACTGCTTCAACGTAAAACATTTATTTGGTACGTACATTAACATTTACTTTAGATCTAACTTTTAGGTTTTTCATCAAATATTTATCTATTTTTTTATTTCAGCTTAAGCCCATTTGCACCAATGATGATAACTATAATTAAAATGATAAAAAATATAGTTCTAAAAATCGTTCTAAATATAAAGGAATAGCAGAGTTCACATTACAACAATAACAGCACACTGGCACAGAGGAATATTATCGCTGGAGTCTCTTTTTGAATGATTTTTTTCCCCAGCTGATGGTTATTGACGATAAAAACAATGACAGCCAATAGGAATACATCTTTCTTTAAAGAGCTCAAGCATTTAAAATGGCAGATGACAAATCTGCAGCGCATGCTTGGAATAAACAGAGCGTTATCGTCCACCGGTGCGGATGCTAATTTATTACTTATCATTATGGTTATCTTAATAGTTATCATCTTGGTGTGAACGGGCCTTTACAAAGCAGAAAGTCACTCCAAAGGGAGTTATTCTCTAAATCAGTAAACATTGTTTCTGAACTACATGAAACGCCTCGATTGTAGTCTTGAGTTTTCTCAAGTCCAGAGAAAACTTCTCAGAAAGACGGGCTTCATAGAGACGGGAACTACACAGACTGGGAAGAGAGGTGCTGCAACAATGTGAAATATATGTGAAAATAATGTTTTTTAGTAAAATTGTTTCTTTAACAAAGCTTCAATGTTTTTTTTTATCTAAGAAATAATAAAGTTGGATTATGCCAAAGTACTCAATACAGCTTTCTTTAATGTCAACAATTCATCCTTTAAATTTGGCTTTTTTCTTCATTATAATGTCAGCACACACCTTCTTAATATTTTGTTCTTTATACTCAGCATATTCACAAGCTGCAAGACGATGTCTTTTGCTCCAACAGACAGTAAGGACAGCAATAATGAGTGGCCTTCATCTGCATAATACATTGCAGCTGAGTGTGGAGGACAGCTGAGGAGACTTCGGGAGTGCTAAGGGAGTTAACCTCTGCAAGTAAGAGAGAAATGGGAGGGTGAATTCTGTACATAAGGGGGCTTCTCACATGGCTGAACGTGGACTGATGGATTGACTCTGACAGACTGCTCAGTCTACCTCCGGGAGCAGTCGAGGAACTGAGCTGGAGTTAACTAGAGCTATGGTAATGAGGAAGAGGAAGAAGGAGTGGGATTATTCAGAGATTATTAGCACTTGAAAAGTCAGATTAAAAATTGTTTAGATCATGATGTCGGGAGTGGGACTGCACTCCCAAATAAGGGACACAGTCAGTTATGGGATCAGACATTTTCACCTGGTGAATGATGAAATGGGTGAAAATGTTCAGACACTGCAGGAGGAACGTGAGAGACCAGAATATCAAAGAGACTTGGAGAGAAGAATCTTTTGACTAGTTCCAGGAAGTAACTAGACAGAAGTCCCAAGCAACATCATGGCAACATGCTAAAAACACCCAGAACACCTGAACTGCATAGTAACAGGTGAGCTGGTATTGCAAAATAAACCTGGACAAAATAAAAGATCGCAAAATCCCTTAGAAATCAAAAGCGCCCACTGAGATTATAAATTAATATTTGAATAATTTAATGACACATTCACACAGAATAAAAACTCTTGGAAATAAAACAGAAATAAAAAATGTATATTTGATGATTTATATATATATATATATATATGTATATATATATATATAGTCTACTATATTATACTATAATACTGCCCAAATTCTGTAAGTTCTGCCCACAAATATTTTGGAAATGGAATATGTAAATAAAGTAAACCTAGGCTGAATTCCCAAATTCACTTTAACCTCGCAGATCATGTAAAGATTCACTGCAGTTGCATCACAAACTCCTGTTTGGGAAACCCTGCTCTATATGATCCTCCTTATTAGATCCTTACTTACCAAGTGAATAAATCATTTCATCCCAAATCAATACTTTATGTCCATTTATTTATTTGATTATGTAAGGAAAAATAAGAGTGCTATGAGAAATGTGGATCTAGAACGATGTAGGAGATCACACAAAATGATAATAAAGCACACTAGAATGCCTGATTCTGCTTTTGATAACTCCTTGGCTGTAAAGTAGTAGCAGATCTGGATCACATTACAGTTCCGTTACACTTTGCCAAATAATATCAGTTATTTCAAAGAGCTGTATAGTTTTCCACAGCAAAAGATCCAGAAAAAACAACAAAACAAACAAACAAAACAAAAAAGGCATAGGCCAAAGCATATAATAATTTCCATTTTTTTCTTCGAAATTAGTTTCATTATCTGCAGAAAGCACATCCCCACTCTCTTTCTTTCTCTCTCACACACATACAACAACCTTGTTATCAGTAACACTCTACTTATTCAGGAAAGTGTGGTGAAGCACATATTATATTATCAATAATTTAACAGTCTGTTGTCAATTATTCCTTATGCATTTGATCACAGGGTGCTGTAATTGACCAATGAGGATGGAGTATTCCAGAAAACTGAGTAATAATGTTTAATAATCCAAAGACATTTAAAACAACCGAATCCATCAGAAATGTGAAGTGACTATTGAAGAAGGAAAAAAAAAACAAAAAACAAACAAACAAACAAACAAAAAAAACAGTAAATGATACCATAATACATAAGAATGGTAAAATAATCTTATTTTGTGGAACAAGATACAGTTGAATATTTATGCAGCAGTATTTAAATTACTTTATTTTTCAAAAACATTCCACCTACATAACAAATTATCATGACAATGTGCTTGTTTGAGGGAGAGAAAGACAATTTTCTCCACTGAATGTGCTAACAGGACTGCATCCAACAGTTGAGTAGGGATATTAAGAGTATTCTGACTAGTTAGCATAATATACATACTGGAGATTAACACCAAAGTCCCTTTAAAACAAGTCATTTCACTCAGCGACCATCTTTGAAACGCCTCTCAGGCATCTCAAGTGCAGCACTTTTCTCTTTGAATGGGGAAGCATCAAATTCTCCAAAGCTGTTTGCCAAGCTTTCGATGAAATTTCATATTTGAAATCACCAATGAAATCTGACAACTGTCTCATAAATTTTGTTTCTAAATTTTCGAATCATGACAAAAAAACTGTGTTTTTCATGCTGGATTAAGCTGATGCGTATGCGCAGTCCTAAGTGAGCGTCTGGCTGTTTCTATAGTAACTAGAGCTTCTAACGGCTGCTGCAGTGACGCGATAATAAATGGCTCTTATTTAGAAGGAGGGACTTTTTCCGCCATATTGCATGTTGCACTTACTCCTATATTCAAAACAATTTGAGTGATGAGTCTTGTGTTATTCTATAGTCTTTGTTAACACCTCTATAAAGCTACTCCATATTTGCACATAGGTACTGTATGGAGGAATAAAGTATATATATATCAGTACTTCAAGTAAACCCTAATGCTCAATCTAATTAAGTGGTTTGAATAAGATAAACTTAAATTAAACAAATTAGTTTAATCAAATTAACTTTTGTGAGTATTTAAATCTTTTTCCTTTTGAGTTCACAAAACACATTTTAAGCAATGTGAATTGTTTCATTGTTTTGAGTTTTATTAACTTGGTTCTTTAAAATTAGATGCTGAAACTGGGCGGAGAATTTTATTTCCCAGCATGCTTTGTCATGACACTCGAAAGGGAGAGTAAATGCTAAAATTGAATGTTATATAATGTTTTTTTTTATGCAAGATTAATGTTAAATGGGAGATTTAGTAGTGTTTAATGTTTTGCTATAGTAATTTAGAAGAGTTTATGTTAAGTTGTGGGGGTATACCATCATGGTGACGGGTGGAGCAGCTTGGCTTTAGAACAGATATATATTAAATGTTATATATTCCCAAACTGATTCAGCAATTGCTAAACAGCACTAAACAGCATCTTCTCGAAATGTCGACAACATGAAAGAAACTCTTGCAGGTCTCAGCTACAACTACAGTGTTGTAGGGCAGGTCAAAATAGATGTTGTTCACATGCAGCCAATTGTAACGGAATACAGACTCACAGAGGATCCGATTAGTATATATTCTTTATTTTAACACATCGGATGATGAGAACAATGGTGAGTAATAATGAGAGAGTATTTAAGCAGGTTGAGATAGATAGAAATACTGACAGTCTGTTTGTTGTTAGTAGATGTTGGCGTGAGAAGGAGATGACATGGAACAGAGCACACACTTCGGAACAAGGATGACAGGACAGGTTAGTACAAGCAGGTATGAGCATCCGAAGACTGAGACAGACGAAATCCACAGGAGACAAAGGGAACCAGCGACGACAGGGTAATAGGATAATCCAGTACGAGGCGCAGGTAAGTGAGTCCGTATCCAAAGTTGAGACCGGACGAAGTGCTGATGTGAAGTGTGTGCTTATGAAGGGGAAATGGTAATGAGGTGATTGAGAACAGGTGATGGTGATCAGTACTCCGGTGAAGGGGTGCGTCGTGATTGTTTGGTGAACGAGCCTGACCAACACCAATGAAGACCAAAGGCTGACATTATACAAATTTGTTTCAAACCGACTTCGAACCGAATTACTGACGACTCATTTCAGGCAGTTCAGAATTGGTTGTCTCTTTTGGGAAACAATAACTTCATTTATCATGTACTTTGATCTTTGAAACTTTGCGGACCTTTTACTTTCACAAACAGCAATATTACACCCTTCATAAAAGGTAATATCTGGGAAAAAAAACATAATAGGGACACTTTAAGTACAATTTCTCAGTACACTTCTTCTGGATATTAAGTAAAACACAGCTAGAAGCTTGGAAGTTTTGGGGCCCATTGAGGTTCATAACATGAACAAAAATTAGTCAAAATTAAAAACTGTTCCTTAGCAATCCTGCAGAAGAATAAAAAGTCATGAGTTTAGAATGACGTGAGTAAGTAAAAACAAATTTTATTTTTGAGAGAACTTTAGGTTATCTGGTTAATCATACTTTGTGCATGGAATTGTACTCCACTCTGCTGGAATGGAAACTCCGCCATCAAACCTCACGCTATTCAGTGAGGAAATTTTCAATTTGACTGGTTCACAACCCAGACAAAAAGTACAAAAGGAGTAAAACCATGCATCCTACTCCTTCAGCTTTGATTCCCTAAAGCCATAGTGCTGAGGCATCAAACTGTCATGCCAACAAATAACTATTCAAACCTGAAAGCAAGCATTCTCAGAGCAAAATCATCACAACAAGCAGAGTAATTGAGTTTGGAGAAAAGCACTTTCAGCTGAGTACACTGTGATTAGTCCCTGACATTTAAAGCCTGATTTAGAAGCAAGAATGATCACTGCACAAAGGGGATAACCTCATCCTCAACCGGAGATAGACAGTTTGACGCAGGAGACAACACGGTTAACAAGAGCTCTTGGAAGAAAAGACAAGGTTACGACCCAGTGTTCCCACTGCTATGACCTCATACACTGACTAGATTTGTTAAATAAATTAAACACGGGGGATTTCACTAAGAACGGTTTTGCAGTCTACACTGTTTTAGCAGTCAATTCATTAAAAGAATGGTCAAAATGTTGGAATAATTTAGATTTTTGTTCATGCTCACCAAGTATTTGTATTTATTTGATCCAAAATACAGTAAAAACAGTACTAATGTGAAATATTAGTATAATTCCGGCAGTTCCTTTACTGAACTATGTATGGTGCACAAATAGTGCCTGGTTAAACTGGATTGTGGGTGATTAGTTAATATGATGCAGATGTTACATGTGTAAAAAAGTGATGCAACTATTCAGTGAATTAGGCCCGTAATATCAGAGCAATTTGAGGTATAATTATTCATCCTTGGTGAAGAGTTGCATCGACTTTCTTAAATAATTCTGTGCTGTTCTAAAATGCTCTTTTAATGTGTCTGTATTAAAGGGTTAGTTCACCCAAAAAATTCTGTCATTAATTACTGACCCTCATGTCATTCCATACCCATAAGACCTTTGTTCATCTTCAGAACTCAAATGAAGATATTTTTGATGAAATCTGAGAGCTCTCTGACCTCAGAGAGACTGAAACGTCATTACCACTTTCAAGGCCCAGAAAGGTAATAAAAACATCACTAAAACAGTCCATGTGATTAATGGTTCAACCTTAATGTTATGAAGAAATGAGAATACATTTTGCGTGCAAAAAACAAACAAAAATAATGACGAATAAAACAATTTCCTCGCTTCCATGTTAGTCTCCTATGCTGTTCACGTAGTAAACACAGTGCAGTGTTTCCGGCTTCTATGTCAGAACACTGTTATTTAACTCAAGTTTGATCAGTAAACCTGGTGCATTTTCTACCTTAGATCGGTTAGTTTAGGCTTATATGAACATGGAAATCATGCTCTGATCCGCACCAAATCAATAACTCCGAGATTGAAAAACGAACTCTGGGGCGGTTCGGTTGAGGTGAGAAAGCAATCCAACTCAACGAATCAAGCGCTATTATAATTCATAGCAGGAAATGTGTTAGGGTATATAAAAAGCAGAAGTGTCTGATTCTGTGAGAGAGCACATTAGCTCTCACAGGTGAAAACCAAAGAGCAAACCTCTTCATCTTAAATATTGTGTGATTGCTTTTCTCTGTGAATTGCAAGAAAGCTGTCCCGAAAAAGCTTTGATTCCAGCTCAGAGCAGAAGAAAAATCAACAGAAAAATCCACAATAAGCTCGCGGAGCAAACTTCTCAATCCATCTTGATGGATGACGCAGAGGAGATGGCCAGTGTCAATAAAAAGACAGTTTTCCTCACATGCGACTTGCATAAACACATTTTGGTACACTTTAAAATGTTTCCTTGTGAAAGTGAACCAAACCATGAAGAAACTGCAACATGGTAACAAATTAAGTCCCTATTTCGGAACAAAGCAAACGATCTACAGGTCTGAAATGATTAGTTTAAAGTGATAATCTGTAGTTTAAGATGCCCTAAGAAGAAGCATCTTAAACTACGGAATATCTGAAAACTTTAAACTGATGTTGGCTTGCAAAGAATTACCTTATCAGTCATAATCAAATTTTAACGGGTCCGTGGCTACATTGCAAATTAGACATAAAAAAAAAATCATTCTTTATCCAGAAAAATGATGATTAGAAATAATATTTAAATGATGTATTAACTTACAGTACTTACTAAAAACACACTATAATGCCCAAGTTACTTTTTTCTGTAACATTTTACAAGAAGGTCTCATTTGTTAACATTAGTTAATGTATTAAACATGAACTAACAAGGAGAAGTACATTTGTTACAGTATTTATTCATCTTTGTTAATGTTAGTTAATAAAAATACAGTCCATGTTAGTTCACGGTGCATTAATGAATGTTAAATAAAACTTTTGATTTCAATTATGTATTAATAAAAGTTGAAATTAACATGAACTAAGATTAATAAATGAAGTATAATTACTGATGAATAAATTACTTCATGTTAACTAAAGTAGTTAACTAATGTTAATCTTATTGTAAAGTGTTATCTTTTTTTCAAGTAATTTACAAATAACGATTGAAAAAAACAACTCTCTATTATTGTAATTATTGTATTGTCTCTATTATTATAAGAAAAAGCACATTGTTACGTATATAATGACTAAAATTACTATTTTAAGAATATACAACGACAATAACGTGAATCAACTTTAAAGGGTTCATGAAATTCTCTATACTACATGATGCAATGTGACCACACCTCTGGTTTGATTTATAAAAAATCCATTCAGCACTCTTATGACACTACAAAACTCACTCTCTTTTGGTAAATAGAGCAAGAAAAGCACTCATTATCTGTGAAGAGTGGCCACAGGAGAATCTGACCTGAAAACCACATGTTTTTGAGTATTACATTTATTCAGTTTTTCCAATTTTCATGAAAAATTCCCCATATCACACTACTGCTCATTTGCATTAAATTCTGCTATCATAGTCTCTATGATATTCTGATGGCTTAGAACTCTCCTTCAATATTAATCTAAAGGATTTTTTGTTGTTGTTGTTGCCTTTTTTATTATTTTAGGTCTACTAAGATCTTCTAAGATCTCGGTCTTAAAATCCTAAGAAAAATTACAGCAACTCTCAACTTGTACCATCACTCATGTTTGTAATGCAAGTACAGAAAGAAATATACACACCTAAGTTTAAATACAGCGTTAGGGTTACATCATGTCCTAACCAACTGTGATAATGTACATTTCATACAAATGTCCTGTTACTTGCCGTTTCAAAATATTTGTCGTTGGTTACGACAAAAAGTGGCTTATATCACATCATGCCTGGTTAGGACACTATAATAGGAGTTTGTTCATATTCTTTACTCGAAGTATGAGTTTTAGAAATAATTAGGTTTTTACCTTAGCCATTATCCCTAATAACCATTTAGCAGAGCAGAATTAGCCCAGAGATGGTGTGTGTTTTACTATATTTGGCTATTCATATCACACAACACCCAACAAAAGACTAATTTTCTTCCTTAAACCAAGAATCTGCTGCTCTGTTTGAAAATTGAGGGGCACAATCACCATCCAACTGAACCATATCTGCCAGAAAGAATGGGCTGAAATCATACCTGGACAGTGTGAGATTGGAATTTGGATTTAGGTACAAAAGCAAAAAGAGATAATGGAAGAGTTTGGACATACAGGGAATGGCTAATAAAGAACTGATTCAAGAAATACTAAGATTTCGATATTGAGTTCTTTTGAGATCATAGTGTTTGGTCTTCAGACGGAAAAATTTCAAATGCTTGGGCATTTTGTCCAGAAGTAATATTTTAATAAAGGAATCAGTAAAGAGCTTTCCTCAACATTCTCACTTATAAAAATTGATGAAGAGAAAGATAGAGATGGATATAGAGAGATCAAAGGTTCTGATGTAGTCTGCATGAGGCCAGTAATAGAGTCCAGCACGCAGTGGGAGGGAGAGTCCAATCAGATTCCCGACTGAACAAATGCTAGAGGGACGGCTCTTTCTGCTACATATCCACACACTGCCTGCATTAAATTTTTTTTTTTTTATCCCGAATAGAGCATTCACATATTTATGAATGTCATCTGCAAAGCTCCGTTATGACAGTTCGATATCAGCACTCTAAAAACAGTCATGACTCATTACAGTCCTGAATCTTTACCAATATGCTGCAGTCCTCCAGATGATTTCTTAAAGCCACTGGGGTTTGGACAGCAAAAACCACTGTATCAAAAGTAGACAGGTGTTTTTTCATTCAATTGAATATGACAACCCATTTAAAAAGGATGCTGAAATACAGGTGCATGTCATCATCTCATCACATTCTTAAATTAGAATGTCATAAAAAAGTTCATTTATTTCAGTAATTCAACTCAAATTGTGAAACTTGTGTATTAAATACATTCAATGCACACAGACAAGTAGTTTGAGTCTTTGGTTCTTTTAATTGTGATGGTTTTGGCTCACATTTAAGAAAAACCCACCAATTCACTATCTCAACAAATTAGAATACTTCATAAGACCAATAAAAAAAAAAAAAAACATTTTTAGTGTATTGTTGGCCACTTGGTAGGGGCTCCTTTTCCTTTAATTACTGCCTCAATTCGACGTGACATGGAGGTGATCAGTTTGTGGCACTACTGGGGTTGTATGGAAGACCAAGTTTCTTTGACAGTGGCCTTCAGCTTATCTGAATTTTTTTGGTCTCTTGTTTCTAATTTCCCCTTGACAATAGTCAAGTCAAGTCATCTTTATTTATATAGCGCTTTTTACAATGCAAATTGTGGCAAAGCAGCTTTACATTAATAAGAAAATGGTGTCATTGTGCAGCCTATTCTATATATTATTGATTCATTCCGTTGCAAATATCAGTAGTTATTAGTCTAGTTAATTTAGGTATATCAGCACTGCAGAAAACAGTGACGTAATCGTCCGGCTCAGCTCAGTTCGCATACAACGGCGCCAATGCAGGCATATCAAAAACACTGCTGAATATCAAGCAAGTGTCCCCACTTAAGCAAGCCAAAGGCAACAGCAGCAAGGAACCAAAACTCCAACAAATGGAGAAAAAAACCTTGGGAAAAACCAGGCTTAGTCGGGGGGCCAGTTCTCCTCTGGCCAACAGTGAACACTTGTCCGATACTCAGGCAGAGTTACAGGTCATTAAACCGATTTGGAATCGCAACAGTCAAAATATTTAATCCAGTTCCATCTAGTTTAAGATCTTTTTGATCACGCCGGTATGGGACGGTTTGTTGGGATATGTGCCACTGGCTGATGAGTCGGTAAGGTCTTCACAAAGGATGAGCTAGTTAACACAGTCTCCGCCGACACCACAGGGCCACACTGCTGCCGCACACAGGCACAGGTTCCCCGTCCGACCCGGACACGGCCCGGATCCAGCCAATCACGTTCAATCACAATACCCCACAGATTCTCTATGGAGTTCAGGTCTGGTGAGTTTGCTGGCCAGTCAAGCACACCAACACCATGGTCATTTAACTAACTTTTGGTGCCTTTGGCAGTGTGAGCAGGTGCCAAATCCTGCTTGGAAAATGAAATCAGCATCTTCAAAAAGCTGCTCAGCAGAAGGAAGCATGAAGTTCTCCAAAATGTCTTGGTAAAGGGGTGGAGTGACTTTGGTTTTCAAAAAACACAATGGACCAACACCAGCAGATGATATTGCACCCCAAATCATCACAGACTGTGGAAACTCTAGACTTCAAGCAACTTGGGCTATGAGCTTCTCCACCCTTCCTCCAGACTATAGGACTTTGGTTTCCAAATGAAATACAAAACATTCTCTCATCTGAAAAGAGGACTTTTGTTCCCCACTGGGCAACAGTCCAGTTCTTCTTCGCCTGTAACATTGTCTGTGGTTAAGGAGTGGTTTAACAAGAGGAATACGACAACTGTAGTCAAAGTATGGTGGCTCTTGATGCCTTGACCCCAGCCTCAGTCCATTCCTTGTGAAGTTCACCAAAATTCTTGAATCGATTTTGCTTGACAAACCTCTCAAGGCTGCGGTTCTCTCGGTTGATTGTGCATCTTTTTCTTCCACACTTTTTCCTTCCACTCAACTTTCTGGTAATATGCTTACATACAACACTCTGTGAACAGCCAGCTTCTATGGCAATGAATGTTTGTGGCCCACCCTCCTTGTGAAGCATGTCAATGATTGTCTTCTGGACAACAGTCAGATGAGCAGTCTTCCCCATGATTGTAGTCAGAGCATGCGAGCGAAGCGGAGCGGTGTCGCTCATTTTTCAGCTCTATGTCAGCTCTCTCCACTCAATCGCTCACGGCCAAGCGATCGCTCCACTCATGTGTCGCTCACGCTCACCGGTAAAATGACGTTCGCTCAAATTCGCTCCGATGAAATTTCCATGTACTGTACTATAGCCCTTGTTGATGCTTTTTAACGCATTGTTGGGGACGTTTACCATTTTGCACAGATGGCTTCAGCGAATTATGAATATAAGTCTATTATGAGTATATTATATATTATGAATATTGCGCTCTGCGCAAGGGTGTGATCACATTAATGATAAGGCAAACTGTGCATGTTTAATTTTATACAGATTAGTACATTGCAGGAAAATGTTTGTTTTAAATATTTGCTTTTTATTTCTTTAGACATATATTTCCTGATTGTGTAAGGCTATTTGCTTCAATTCATTTTTGAGTTTTAGAAAGATTCTGGTGGAGACAGTTGAAAGCGCACCGTTTATTTTCTTTATTTTACAAAAACACAAGGTTTTGATGTTATTATGAGTGTACACAAGTAAAAGTAGACCCTTTATAGTTGTTTTTCACTAATCTTTATGGAAAAAATGACGGAGTTGCTTTCGCTTTCATTAAAGAAAAATCCATCAGAACGCGTCACGCATTCATTGAACAGGATTAAAGAAAACATAGCCTATTTAGATTCATATTTATGTTTAAATATTATAATATATATATATTTTAATTTCATCTGTTGATTATGAAAAGTGAACAGCACGAGTTAGACACAAGATGCATGGACGCGTCGCGATGTTCATTAACACTATGACGCTGCGAAGGTTTTTCAAAGTTCTTTTTACCCCAAAACAAAGTACGAATAAGAACTTCGTTGTGATTACATCACAAAATTAATATTTGCTAACTCAGTTTCTCCACACCTCCTTTCAATTAGGTCTAAGGTTGCTTCTTCTTTCTTAACTTTGATGTTCAGGGAATTCTGTGTTGAGCGAGCGATCCTGAGCGACTGAGCGAGCGGAGCGGAATCTGCAGAAAGACGCTCACCGCTCTATAGGAATATGAGCCGCTCCGCTCACGCTCCACTCCGCTCACATGCTCTGATTGTAGTGAACCAAACTGACAGACCAGTTTGAAGTCTCAGGAAACCTCTGCAGGTGTTTTGAGTTGATTTGCTGATTGGCATGTCACCATATTCTAATTTGTTGAGATAGTGAATTGGTGGGTTTTTATTAAATGTGAGCCAAAAACATCACAATTAAAAGAATCAAAGACTTAAACTACTTCAGTTTGTGAGCATTGAATTTATTTAATACACAAGTTTCACAATTTGAGTTGAATTACTGAAATAAATTTTCCACGGCATTCTAATTTATTGAGATGCACCTGTATGTTCTAGATTTAAGCAGAAATTTAAAAGAAGTTCTAAAAGAGTCAGTGTCCACCTCAAACATTTGGTTCATTTCCAGGTGGTTTGCAAGGATTTTGGCTGATATGAGAATGCTCAAAATGAATTCAGACCCCAGAACCATGCAATTAGATGGACGCAGGGACTAGAATAAAGTGATTTAATAAATAATCCTATTTAAATTATATGCAAATACCACTCAAGAGTAAACTATAGTAGGGTATACTGCTAAACGAATGTAAGAGCAGAGCAAATATAATTTTTGCATTCGCATTTGCTACAACAGCAAAATAAAACAATGGATTGTGAAAGCAGATGTCAAAATTACAGTCATTCCCTTAGCAGCTCTATTAAAAACCAAACAGCTGTGTAAGCTAATTTCCTGTAATTTCATGGCAGAATAATAAAAAACAAAAGTATAATGATATAAATGTACATTCACTAAAAAAAGTGAAAAAAGTGATTCATGAAGTTGAAGAAAAAATACATATCTAATGAATAATAAATAACAATGGTAACACTTTCCAATAAGGTTCATTAGTTAACATTAGTTAACAACATTAGTTAAAATGAACTAATAATGAACTGCACTAACACAGATTAATAAATACTGTGTAAATGTTAATTTCAACATTTAGTAATATATTATTAAAATCTTGTTAATATTAGTTAATGCACTGTGAACTAACATGAACAAACAATGAACAACTGACAAACAACTGACTAACGTCAATGAAGATTAGTAAATAGAGTAACAAATTTTTTACTCATGGTTACTTCATGTTAGTTAATACATTAACTAATGTTTAAATAATGAACCTTATTGTAAAGTGTTACACATTACAACATTACTTTACAACATTTAAAACATTCAGAGTCATGGATCATATCAACCAGTTCCTCATTTACACATTCCAACAACATTTAACTTTTAGACTTACCTGATGAATAATTTCAGCCACTGGAAGTTGGTCCACATACGTCAACGATTCGATCTCACCACTTCCAGACCTGAAGAAAAAAAAACATGATGAGGCAACTGTCTTTACAGCATACAAAACAAGTCCTTTTCAAATGCAATGTTTTCAAACTCTGTCAGTGGTAAAAGAACAAAACCGTATTTTCAGACTAAACAAATTGCTTGTTTTGTCTTCCGCACCTCTAATTTAGCCACATTACTATGCAGTGGGCTGAAGAAGCCAAAGCCTCATCAACATATACAGCCATTCTCTTCCAAAATTGCACAGGCTGTTCATTTGAGTAGTGGAATGATGTTTTGGCCCTCATGTGGGCCAGCAAAGCTCAGAGACAGGACCAGACGAAGGAGTCTGTTTCAGCCCGTCCGTCTGTGGCTTCATACATGAGTGGCTGCTGAAATTGAATTCAGGATGCAGCTCTCAATTCCGCACAACAAGTGACTGAGACCGAGTATGATCTGGAGTGGAAGGTACCAAGACAAAAACAACTTTACTTTATAATGAATAAAGGGAAGGAAAGAGAAAGCAATAGAAAACCCTCATGAAATCCCACTGGACTAGATTTTTGAAAAAAATGTTCTCCATCTAGAGTTTGATGGAGCAACACTATTATACGGTAAGCAGGACAAAAGAAAAACAAATCAAGCCTTTCAAATATTTGTCGGGTGACGTGGGGGTGGTGACTGACAGGTAATTTTGGAGGTGTCTTTGCTATTCACTGAACAAACAGCAAACAAACTGAAAAGTGTTTACAAGAAAAATGAGGAATGGAGCTTAACAAAACGAGTACAGCGCTGCTATATGTTGGAGAGCGGAGGCAATTGGTAATCTATAGTTGGACACAGGATTTCAGCCGACAAATCACTCCTGTATTTCAATGAGCGGCCTGGGCAGCAAATTCATGGCCCACCAGGATGAAGCTTTTTCTATTAGGTGACAAAATGACCTGTCATTCTACCCATGTGTATGGTATAGGCACATTGAACCACTCTTGGTCTCAGTTTAAATGGCTAGACTTGAATTACTGCAAAATAGAAAAGCAACCAGAACACAGCAAGAGTATTTACTGTAAGCCTGCCAGCTACAACATCTGCACACCAGCAATATATAAAAACATTGCAGTAGCAATGTAACAAATTGTTTAATTCTAACAAGTAATAATATTAACTTTATTTTTTCATTTACATTTTCAGAACAAAATGCGAGGGGTATTTACCATGTAATACTTCACAATGCCAGCAATGAGGTTGCTAATATGTTCTGAATTGGATTTGAGCATTTCTAAGTGGTTGCAAGGGTTTTATGCAGCGATTGTTTTGTGGCTTCAAAAGAGTCAAAAGAGCCGACTCTCTTTATGACATTCTAATCCCAAGATCTCAGAACTATCCCTCAAATCCTTGTTGAGAATCTCCGCACAATTTGGGGAATAATTCATGTATGTAGTCCAAATGGTGCGGGACAAGTTATTACGGGTGTAACAGGACGCACATATGATGGTTTGGTACATTGCTTAGTTTTTAAGTCACGGATCAGTATGTTTTTGGTACAGCAGAAAGCAATGTTTTTTGTTTTTTATTGTATTTAATTAAAAATTGGTTTACTGAACAAACTATGTATGTCTTTAAAAAAAAAAAAAGTCTGTCAATGTTGTTGCAACTGGCACCTACATACCCTGCAGTTTATGGTGCTGTTGTAATTGGGGGAAGAGATTTGAAGCGCTTACACCTTTGGGTACAAAATGTGTTTTCAAAAAAATTTAGGATAAGGCTAGAATTATTGCACTCCCATTCATACTCGCTCCATGTATTTTGCGCATGCGCCGCCAGCAGTAGTTAAACACACATCTGACAGTAGGGCAAGCCATGTATGTTTATGATTTAGTTTAAAGCGCTTAACATAAGGCCATATCATGTTTATGATGATGTGAATCATGCGCTTATCTGGCAAGAAACTCACTCTGTCCTTTGTTATTTTTCAGATGAGTTTGCAACATCAATAAAAATCAATATAAACAATATTGTCTTGTGGGGAGGGACCTGGAGTTTTGAAATTTGACCCACTTTCATTTTGCTGAAGGATAGTACAACTTACTATATACGTGTACACTATATACTATGTACGAAGTACAACTTACTGAAAAGTATCATGTCTGATATAATAACTCAATCAGTTTTTTAACTGTGGAAAATTGTCAATAAAACACCTTGTAAACAATGTCACATGACATTGCTTTAACCTCAGAAAAGCCATTCAATGATCATATATTTTTTTCTTGTAGCATTCATGTACTGTACCTGAAATACATACAAATAATCAATATAAAATCAAATTGATTCGAGATCTGAACTGAAACGCATAGCAAGCTTGTGAAACTAAATTGAATCAAAACATGAACTTTGACTCAATACCCAACATTAGTTGCTACTCAACTGCACTATCCAACTGTATTACTTCCAACGGCTGTTGCTACATCACATCATATTAGCATAAAGAACCAAGCACACCAAACAGATATCAAAACAATAGCAGCGATAAAAATCAACCGTGGTGTCACCTCACATTGTCCATGTCTGGATCAAAAAGTTTCGTTTGCGCTTGAGCACACTGCAAAGACTACAGTCGTCGGCCAACTAGCATGTACATTCAGCATCTATGTAAGAGGAAATAACTCTCCATGCCAGGAGGTAGCAGTATTCATCAACTGTATTTATCATTCAAAAAAGAAAACCAGAAGAGCTAGGACTGTGAATATACAATGAGAAGAGCTTTAGGCTGCATCCGAAATCATATACTCTCGAGTAGGTACTTATTTTGAATAAGTAATCACTTCGCGACCACTATAAAATATGTTCAATATAGTATCAATGTATATAGTATGAATATAATCTGGATATACTACATTCACCATGTTGGCCTTATCACGTGACCACCAGCGTCAGTTGCGTCTAGTCATTCACAAATCCTCTCCAGTGGCCTCATGAGAAACCAAAGTGTCGATACTGTGACACACTATAGGGAAGTGTGTGATTTCAGATGCAGTATTAGTGTTAGCCCTCTTGATTTGATTTGTTTGCTTTCGTCACTTCCTTCTGTTTTTTAAAAGGCTACGGCATCGATTCAACATGCTCAATCGACCAAAAAGCAGGCAACATGTGTCTGACTAGTGCTCAATGATGCCCAAAATTGGATGACAGCCAATTGTCGAATTTCTGTCATGGCCTTAAAGTCTTCTTGAAAAAAAAGTGATATGATTTTACTTAGCGCACATTGCTATTCTTGTAGTGAATAATTAATCAGTGCAAATTTTAAAAAAATATATATTTTTTAAATATTTTCATCAAAATATAAAAATGTGCTTCTGGAATTGTGATCCCTGTCTGATGACATCAGTTTGATGGCTTGGAAATCAAGCCCTGCCATCTATTTTTTATAATTCAGTATTCTGTTTCACTTGAAAATATGGCACAACACTAAAGTGGGTCGCAACTTCAGGCTCATGCAGACTTTAAAGTCCTTGCTCATGCCGCTGGAAATCACCAACTGTCACTGACAACGAATGACCTCTTGTCGATTTGCCAATGTAAACTGATGTTAGTTTGAATGCACCTTTAGATTTTTGTTTAAAACCGTAAGCATGAGCATTATCAGATGCTTTCCTAGATAAACACCACTAATAAGCATTAAAGCAGTTTGGAAATATGTTGCAATGCAGCTAATGAATCATTTAAAGAGATTCAAAATTATTCAACATCTGTCACTGCAATTTTGCAAGTAGTTTCACGATGAACTTTTGATTTTAAAGAGTTTTGGTAAATGCATATGAAAAACCATCAGAGGGTGTCTAGAGAGGGGGTGAGTGTGTACTGAGAGCACACTTTCATTTCTTTTATGCCCACGCCACACCTCCTGATTTATTTTTCATTTCGTAACATCACCTGACATTTAATTACTTTGAGACTTGAGACCTGCGCTAGGCAGTCAACATCATCACCCTGGGCAAACCTGAATTACAATACAATCTCGTAAAGAGTGGGCACGTATCAAAGATGAGTGGGGAGTCTATTAAACCAGCCTCCTCTGTAAAACTTAATTTACCTAATGGAAGCCCTCTGATACAGCAGCAAAGACTGCGGAGGAAAGCAGGCAGAAAACAGGATGGCTACAGAATGATTTACCATCGTCACGCCTCTACTGTCATACAATGTCTCATGGAGGGGGGAAATAAGAGTTGCGTTGCTTTTAAACACTGGGGAACATGATGTTCTACTGCGTATGCTTAAACTTAAAAGGGATAGTCCACCCAAAAAGGAATATTCTGTCATCATTTACTCACCCTCATGCCGTTCCAAACCAGTGTGACTTTTTCAGTTCAACATTTTTTGAAGACTATCTTTGTTACTTTTTAAATATAATTTGATGCTGGGGTTGACACTCAACTGAACTGACTTGAGCTGAATAATGACACTATTGCCATCTGAGTTATTTTCATGTATATTACTGTGAAGCTGCTTTGAATATATATATACACACACACACACACACACACACACACACACATATATATATATATATATATATATACATATATATATATTAGGGGTGGCACGGTACATGAAAAACCGTTCGAACCGTTCGGTTCGCTTGTCTCGGTTCGGTTCGTATATGCGTCGCACGGTTCGACGGTTCGGCGCATGCGCAATGTAGCCCCGTATTCAGACAGTTTCGCGCGAACATACATATAGACAGTAAAAGTGGAGAAAGGGGCCGTTCACATATTGCGTCTTTTGCATGCGCATATTCATTATTTCCTATGTAGGCGTGCGGCAAGCGCTTTCCACGCTTTTTTAGGCGCGATATGTGAACGGCCCCTAATGAAGGCTGCCCGGAGTTGGCGGATGCGCCCGTGTCATTCAAATCCGGTGTGTGGGAACATTTTGGATTTCATGTTACTTACGATGACAACGGAAATAAAACAGTAGATAGAACTGCGACTGTTTGCAAGCATTGTGCAAAATGCATTCAATATGCTAATAGCAACACTTCTAATATGACAGTTCATTTGAGAAGACATCACGCCAATGTGTCAATAAGCACAAACAGGAAACAACTTCTACTGTCCGCAGCATTTAAGCAACCTCTCAGTGATAACTAAAGCATTGGGGATGTTTATGCTATTACATTATATTACATATTTATCTTTAAAGTATTTTGACTTGTTTAAAAGACAGAGCTTTAAGAGTTCCTCTCTTTGTCTTTTAAATTTTTTTTTTTTTGTAAGAGCTACACTGAAGTTTGCAGTTTGATAAATCCAAGTTAATTTCAATCTTTGTGTGCTAAAAAGGCACAAGTTCCTGTAGAGATAACAATACACATGCTCTTTTTTATGCCAAACAAACGGAAAGCATGTCATCATCAATGTCTTCTCTCTTGCTGTATCAAAATCTCACCCAGCTTTTACTCAGAGATGGTCCCAATAATGTGCTTAAAGTCAAGTCAAATTCAGTTAGTGCATGATTACAATACAAAAATTTTAATACTGTATCCTAAATTGTGGATAATTAAGCTAATAAACTATCATATGCTGAAGGAAATTTCTGGAGTCTTAAAGATTAAAAGAAAAAATAACAACAAGAACCGTACAGAACCGAAAACCGTGACCCTAAAACCGTGATACGAACCGAACCGCGGGTTTTGTGAACCGTGCCACCCCTAACATATATATATATATATATATATATACACACACACACACACACATACATATATTTATATACTTTGAAACTTGACATGAAAGTTCCCCCTTTAGGTTACATAGAATAAAAAAAGTAATCAGTATATTTGATACTTCAAAGAAGGTTATGTGAAAGCTATCCACCCGTAATGTCACGCAAGCACACTGCTGCCACATGACAGACATGCGTTGCTCCAGATGTGACACAACTAGTCCATACTGTCACAGGCCCAGACAGAGTGTGCATGGTGACCAGGCATTTGAGAGTGGACACATGTCCTTGTCAAGGCAGTCTGATGGTAGAAGAGAGTTGGAGAGTTGCAGCCATGCATGACAGCTGTAAGACAGCAAGAGACAGGGGACAGAGACCTTCCCTCAGGTGCATATGCTGCCATTTCACCCACAGATGTGCCAGTATAGTGAGTCATGACAGCCCGTGACAGAAGGGAATAAAAGGATACTTCCATTTTCCAAAGCAACAGACAGCGTTAGAAACTAGCACTGGTTGACAGCTTGTTCAGCGCATAGGCTATCGAACCGATGACCTAACCTACTTGAGCATGCATGAAATGTCGGTATTTAAGAACCAAATTAAAACTCACCATTATTAGTAATATTTTTCCCCCTGTCATGCCTATCACAACTCGCATCCTTTTTTTCCCCAGCTGTCAAGGCTCGTATCTTTTCTTCTGTATTGTGATGTCCTGAGTGAAACGGATTAGCGGAAAATAAATTAAAAAAATGACTTGGTTCTATGCATCAATTGTTGATTGGATGGTGGCAGATCTGAATGAAAGGGGCAGGTTAAAAGACGCTAAAAGAAGACTGAAGTGGATCCAATCAATTCAGCTTGTGTCATGCCTATAGAGTAACTTATCTAAATATGTATGCCTGCAGCAGATTATAATTTTGTTTATTTTACAACCAGTAAAATAAATAAGCAAGATAACTCAGTCTGATGGGACTCCCCCCCCCCACACACACACATACACGCACCAACGCGTCCACGCACACACACGCGCACACGAACACACACACAGTGAAACAAGGGAGAGATAGATGTAACAATCATCAATGTGAAAAAATATAACACCAGAGGGAGGCTGATTCACTCCCAACAATACATGGTGAAAATGTTCAGTGTTTTGCTTTATTTCAATGGAACAAAATTGTTTACCTCCTATATTATTTATTAATCATTAAGAAATTATTTATTTATTCATCATATGGCAATGTCATTCACTGATGTCTCAGTTTCTGTTCATTCTAGTCAAAGTAATTTTACTCACAAAGAGTGGACTTTTAGTGAGGGGTGCTAAGATGGGGAGGGGGTCATTATTATTTCTCATCATCATTCTCAGTCTGACCCATTTAAAATGCTTTCCTCAGCCCATAGTTCAATTTCAAACAGTAATAATGTTGTTTTTCCAGTAACCAACAACAATAATTGAGAGGACATATGACATAGAAGACCTAAGCGATTTAGCTAAATTAGCTTTTATTCACTGAATAGAAATAAATTATTAAAATAAAAAAAAGGTATAATTATGTTTACATAATTTGATTTGTAACCTGACAATAATGAATAATGAAATAATTATGCAATCAGTTTTGAAAAACAGGCTTTTCTGGTCAAAAGCACAAAAATGTATCATAGTTTCAGATTTAGGTACAAATGCAATGTGATTTTAATCATATGCACTGCTTCTATTCCAATAGAGCTACAGTAGATAAAGTTAATTCACTTTACTATGATGCTGGGGAATCTAATGTGTTTATCTAGTCTCATCCACACACTGACTGCATTACAGATTAGTTTGACAGCAGCGAAAACCCATCATATTTTTTTTCCCCTTTTCAGATTATTAAACCAAGAAATACTACTGCCATCTTGTGGCTAACATGTTTTACAACATAATGCCTGCAAATACTACATTCTACTGATATTAAAAATTAAACAATTTAATTTTGTGCTATTATTATTATTATTATTTTGCTTAATTTTAGGGGGAAAAAAATAAAACTTAATTTCTAGGAAAATACTATAAAACAACATAAAAATGAAATCCTGAAAGTACTTTTTGTTACATGAAAACGTCAAACATCTTAAAAACAAAACAATACAAAATTCCCTAAATATTCAATCAACACAAGTAAGACAAATGTCTTTTGTATAATGAATGTGATATATAATATGACATTCATTCTGAACCAGCAATTCAGATGTTCAATTTTCCTGCTCATATTCACAATTTATATTCTTTCCAGCTCACCACAGAAAAGGTCAACTGAAGTAGCGCATATCTCTTCTAAGACAAATGTTCTTATTGGCCTTCCCCCTTTTTGTCCTCAACCCACTTGTACATTTCCTCTCATTTGAGCACTTTGTTTGGACCCATTTGTGGCTACTTTATTCACAGTGAGGTTCTGAATGGTGTATGAATTATTCTGCTCAGTAGTGTTCACATGGGAACTGTGTGTTAAATGTGTTTAGGCTGTGAGGACATTGTGATCATTTTTGAATGCTAGTGCTTTCAAAATGAGCACATGAAAAACATGACTTATAAAATGCTGAAATTGAGTAAGTTTTAAAAAGGTTTAACAAATTTGAAATGTGTGTGAAATGCATAGTTTATAGTTTAAGGAATGGCTCTTTCTACAAGAAAATGACTATGATTTAGCTATTTTGGCTAATAAAATGGATTTTAATATTCAAACAATTGAAAAAAAAAACTGCAACTTTTATAAGCATTGTTCAAAACATATATTAAGCTACTACTATGTCTTATTGTTATTGGAAGGAAATAGTATTTATCAACAACAGTACATATGTATCATACTGGAAACACATGTGGCCTGATTTCACAGTAAACATGTTGACCACAGTATGCAAAATCATTGATGGGTCATTAGAAGAGTCAATAACACTAATAAGGTTTTTAATAGTGAACAGCCACGATGCATCTAATGTGTAATTAAATGAGACCATTTGCTCTGGAACATTCAAAATAGGTTAATTAGAGCTGCGGTCTAACTAAACTCATTTAAAACACTTTAATTATGCCGAAACGAAGAAAATAAATACATAAATATCAAAGCTGGAGTGCATTTTTTTTAAGTTAAAATACATCCTATTAAATATCCTACGGTAGCTTAATATGCAAAGACAGCTATAAGTAAAACACTCATCACACATCACTTTGTTTTGTTTTTTGTTTTCAAGGCAATGTATATGGGGTGGGAAATACTGAGTTTTATTATTATTATTATTATAATTATAGAAATACTCATTCCCACACACATTATACTACAAACTAATTTCTATTAGTATTAAGCTTTCAATGACTATAAAGGCAGTTTAAGCCAACTGCATTATATTAACGTACATTGTGTCCCATAAAAGCCGACACTGAATAGGCTAATTTACTAAATTTACTACGGTAGATGCGTTGCATTTTTCCAGGAAACAGTAATACTCAAGATAATTCAGAGACTAACGACTGTGTTCCACTTACCTCTGCATTGGCGGCTCTAAAGGGGATGTCAGATTGATGGTGTCCTTGGTGATCTCCACTTTACGAACACTTCCAAAAAAGTCAGTGATGAGGACACTCCCTGGATCTCTCTGGAACAGGTCAGTACGGTGACCTGGAGTGGACACACACTGACTCTGCGGGCACACCTTAAACTGAAACAAACACATAACTATCAGTCAAAAAAGACTGATACTCACAAACAAAGTGATTAATTACTGGCTGACAAATTCTAAGAGCGCATTCATTCCCAAATGCTTTTGCAGTTTATTAGAAGCTGTCAGAAATAGAACAAAAAGAAACAGAACAAAAAAAATTACCATTTAAATAACATCTGTTCCCACACATCCAGTTATGGGGTGCAGGAAAGTGTCATTCATGTGTGATCTTGTGAATTTTTATAAAAACAGACTCTGAAACTGCATGAAAATGAAAATGGCTTGTAGATGAGACATGGGCATGAAAATGATATGTAACAAGTAACAGTAGTTAGACATGTTAACAAAATATGGAACAAATGTAATTAAAATATTACCCTGTATACATTTCATCCCAAATGATTAAGCATTTGTGTTTAGTCTCAGTGAAATCATTATCTAAACAAATAATACATCTTAATTTGTGACTTTTTCTCTTAAAAGCAATCCACTGTAAATTTAAATTTACTCTTAATATTTTAATCCACTCTAAGCTCTACATCATCCTTTTTAGTATGACCTCAGGATGAAATATTTTAAGACCCAATCCTGTCCAGCTGGAATGAGGTGTGTGTGTGTGTGTGTGTGTGTGTGTGTGTATGTGTTTGGGATGGAGGGAGGGGTTCCCACATTTCAAGTCGACATTAAATTGCATTCACAATACATTTTACTTCCATAATGTAACACATTTCAGAGTGAAACTGAATATTCAATGAGATTCAATAACGTCTGGCTTTCCGTATCAGAATGGAGCCAGACCTGAATGCAGGTTTCCAGTTGATTGTGGAGAGAATGAAAATTTTGACCTGCTGGGAACCGAGATCCTGACTGGAAAATGGAAGCATTTTTTATGCACATATGAATAATGTACAATAAAACCAGTAATGTGGACTAAGAAGTTTTATTAGATATGAATATCATATCACCGAACCATAACGACTGCGTAGTTTAGGCTGCATCACTGTAAACTGTTTTAAAATGATTCAGGCCTACCTAATCAGAGACATTTAATTCAAATGACCAAAAACAACAGAATGAGTTCCTTGGAAAAAATGTTTCATAATTGAAAGCATTAATTAATGCAATAAATAAGCTTATTATTTTAACGAAAAGGCCAACAATAGTTGTCCATCGAAAGAAAGCGCAGCTATAAATTAAAACCTCAGTGTGCAGCCATTTCTTTATTAACACAGCTTAATTAACATCAACTGAAAATAATTATAATTTATGCGAGTGCTGTGAAAATTGTGGTATTTCGTCTGACTATACACTACTGTTAAAAAGTTTGAGTTGGCAAGACATATGTTTTTATTACGTATTATTATTTATCAGTATTTTATTATTATTAATCAGTAATATATGTTTTTAATAAGTCAATTCACTAATCATTTGCAGACCAACAAGGGAGGTACACATGACAATGGTGTTCCCTGTTGGAAGTGGACTCGTTCAGCAGGATAATGAACCGTGACACACTGCACACATTATTCACCAATGGTTTGAGACATGATAAAGAATTCAAGCTGTTGCCTTAGGGCTCCAAATTCCCCAGATCTCAATCCAACTGAGCATCTGTGCTGGACCAATAAGTTCGTTCTTTACCTTAGTTCCAGTGAAGGGAAATCTTAGTGCTTCAGCATACCAAAACATTTTGGACAATGTTATGCTTCCAACTCTGTGGGAACATATCAGGGAAGACCCTTTTCTATTCCAGCATGACTGCCCCAGTGCACACATCAAGGTCCATAAAGACATGGTTGGATGAGTTTGGTGTGGAAGAACTTGACTGGCCCGCACAGAGCCCAGACCGCAACTTTGAACACCTTTGATGAACTGGAAAGGAGATTACAAGCCAGGCCCTGTTGTCCAACATCAGTGTTTGACCTCACAAATGCTCTACTTGATGAATGGCGTGAATGATAGGGAAGAAACTAATTTATTAAAAAAGTTGTTATTTTTGTTTCTTCATAAAATTAAGGTTGAACTATTGTAGTCCAGTGGACTATTTTAACAATGTCTTTACTACCTTTCTGGGCCTTGAAAGTGGTTATTAAATTGCAGTCTATGGAATGGTCAGAGAGCTCTCGGATTTCATCAAAAGATGAACAAAGGTCTTATAGGTTTGGAACAACATAAGGGTGAGTAATTATTGACAGCATTTTCATTTTTGGGTGAACTAACGCTTTAAGTTGATTGACGATGAACATGAAGCAGAGCAACAACTCACTGCATGATGTAGCCTATGGAAAGAATGCAATTCTAATGCCCCTAAAATTCAACATATCAGAGCAAAAATGCCCAGTAGTTTTTGTCTCATTATCTCAGTATCACACAAGTAACGAGCCTAATATCGGACAAGTGCTGTTTTTGTCCCAAATAGCAAAAGTGCAAATGTGATATTGATTTTATATAACATAATATTGTTATGTTTTAGACACAATATAATAGGCGTTTTGCTATTTTTTTCTCTCCAAAATTTTAACAGAAATATTACCTATAAAGCCAGAGCAGCACTGTTGTCCATCTCGGAGCAACAGAAAGCGGTGCTTAAATTTTACTCCTCCTAAAATGTTAAAAAAAAAATATGTGTGAGAGCTTGTTATTGGCTATACAAATTAATTACTTAAAAATCATACAATGTGATTTTCTGGATTTTTGTTTTAGATTCCGTCACTTACAGTTGAAGAGTACCTATGATAAAAATTACAGACTTCTACATGCTTTGTAAGTGGGCAAACCTGCAAAATCGGCAGTGTATCAAATACTTGTTCTCCCCACTGTATAATGTTATAGCCAGATGAGACAGCACTACTGCATCACACATCACCGCAGAAGAGTATCAGAGTATCTCTTCAGCAAGCCAACGTGCAAACTTCCGCAAATGAAACTGTTTTTTTAAGTTGAAATGAGCTGATAATAAATAAAATGCAGTGCATATCTGTTGTTTTCATTGATATGAACACCGTTAAATTTGCATATAGCACGGGAATTGAAGATCAGATTTATATCCGTTTTGCGGAGACACATTTATGTGGCTAAGTGTATTTAGGACCGTTTTAAAAACATCAGATAACTATTAGATCAGTAAAAACACATGAAATAACCAGATGTAAAAAAGGACCAATGATTCAATGGCCAATTCATAAAGAGAGCCATTTACTTCATTCCTAAATGAATCCGTTGTTTGAATCTAATGAATGAACAACTCAATGACTTACCGCCACCTACTGGCAGTTTTAGTTTCTTACTTAGAGTAATATTTCTTTTTTTTTAATTTCCATATTAATAATAAAAACACTAAAGTCTTTAACCAATAGTGACTTTAAATTATCTTCTGGGGGTAATTTCTCAGCCAAATTTTATGCCATTAATCACCACATTGTGCAACTAATTGGATTAAAAACTTTAATCACTTGAATAGCCCTACGATAAATCCAACTTGACATGAATTTCAAAATGTGATTTCCTGAACATTCAGTTCAGAGGCAAGTTTCAAGTGCATACTTAATGCAATTTCAGAATTAAGCCAAATGAACCTTTGGTGATAGAACTGCATTATTTTCTATCACAGCTCCAAGTGCACAGTGACAGCCAGAAAGGCATTCTGCAATCTTTCTGATGAGAGTGAAAGAGAGATCATTCATGTGAGAGATCATTCATGAAAGATCAAGTGGCCCTTTTCTATCAACATTAAAACCTCTCCCTTTCTCCCACGGGAAATCAATAATATCACTGCTAATCCAGTAGAATGGGGGGAGAGAGAGCCAGAAGAGCACAGGGAACAAAAAGCACCAGAAAAGAGTCTGTTGTTGGACCTGTTTGATCTGGGAAACACTGTGCCAAGTAGAGAGGATGTGGAGGGCAGGAGAGATCAAAATGGATTGTGGGAGTTGGTGGGACTCCAACCACTCAGATGAATGGAAGAGAAAGTAAAGCTCACCCAAGCCTTCAGAGAAAAGGTCTCCCTCCTGACTGTTTCAAAGCTGTTTGACCTACACCTGTATTAGTCGCTCTGTTTAAAGTGGTGTGTTATGAGACCTGTGGTCCACAAGGCGGTTCTTTTCATCCGAGTCGACAGGGCGTCTTTGTGTCTGCCGCTTTTTAACTTCAATTTCTACCAGCATTGTGGATATGGGAAATGCTCCTATTGGATTTTATAACTAGTTTCCAATTATTGAACAAAAAAAGAAGACTTGACAAACCAATTACATTCTCCATATTATTTGGCTGGAATTATAAACAGGCACAAATACAAAACACACATTCGCACAGACACTTACCAGATCATTCATGTTGGCTTGACTAGCAGGGTGGACTTCCTCTAGGAACTCTAGTAAGTAGAAGGTGTACTTGTCCATCAAATGGACCCCTATTGCCAAATCTGGCTGATGCTGTATAGACAAAACAATACAGGTGAACCAATTCCAATCTTCTATACTTCCTTAATCATTTAAAATTTATATTAATTATTAATGTTCAGGGATTTTTAGAGTCATGTTCTACAGATGCAGAGTGTAGTCTACTGTATTACAGTCTGTTCACACTAAGTCCAATGTGACAGACAAAACAAAAGTGTAAAATTTCTGTAATTTTTGCACTAAAAACTATTAACAGTATTTTAGTAAAAGATTCTGGTTTTTTTTTTGACAAAAATGACCTTTATATTTACCCAATATTTTGTCATGTTATATTCATTACTTTTAGTTAGTTGGTGTGATCCTGGTGTGAGCATGTATAAAAACTACTTGTAAAAAATGTTGAATTAATTTTTTTAACAATTTCATTAAAAATTAATTAAATGTGTCACCTTTATTATACAAGACAAAGCAATAGTTTTTTATCAATAATTTCGTTAACAAGATTAACACTGCTCATGTAGTTGGTCTGATGCAAATTTTCAGACACACTACCTTGCAAAAGTTTGGGGTCGGTAACATTTTTTTTTTATGTTTCTGAAAGAAGTCTCTTATTCTCACCAAGTATGCATTTGTTTGTTCAAAAATACAGTAAAAACTCAGATAATACTGCAATTTAAATAACTGTTTTCTATTTTAATATATTTTAAAAATTATTAATTTGATGGCAAAGCAGTTTTATAGTTTTTGTGGAATATGAATACAAAGTTCAAAAGAACAGCATTTATTTGAAGTAGAAATCCTTTGATACATTATAAATGTCTTTACAGTCATTTGTGATTAACTGAATGGATCCTTGCTTTATTATTAATTTCTTTAAAAAAAAATTATAAAAAAAACCCTTTTTGTCTGACCCCAACTTTTGAAGTCTATTTGAACGAACTGAATCAATCCAAGATGCAATCTAGAAGTTAGTACATGGTTTAGGGACACATCTTGGTGCTTCTTTGGGAGGTGTAGGTTTGATTATAGACTTCATCACATCCCAAATCCCTGTGATTTCCTATCCATTTAATCCTCAAAATCCTTTTTGTCTATAATTTTCATGTTTTTCAAAGGTTATTCAGCAGATTTAACACACACAGCTAATTTCAGGTGTGAAGAAGAACAAGTGCATCAAGTTTGACTCACTGAGAGCGAGTCCTCTCCCACTTGGCTGCTGGCCAGGGCCATGAGATTCGGCGAGTAAAATCTCTCATACATGGAGGCCCCCTGGCACGTGTCTATGATGAACAACAATTCATTGTACCTGCAAAAAAAGTAGGTCATTTTAGAGCCAGTCAACTCTTGTCAACTTTAAACCACTTTCCATGTATAATGTTGAGGTCTAATATCGTTTGTAATTAAAGCTGATTTTGATGTAATATGCGACAGATCTGACCTGCAGCACAGGGCTCAAGGCTGTCTGAGCCACACTCACTATACAACCAACACAGCACTCTCTGCAAGCTGTTGCCACGGTAACCAAGAACCCAGCACCCATTAATGCTCCATTCACAAAAATATATATATATATAATAAAAATTAGAATCCACTTCTGGCCATCTCAGACGAGTGAGAGAGAGAGAGAATGAGATGGCTTGGAATTGCATGACCCGGAGATGTAATGGGGGAGCAATGAAGCACAAAAGGGGCTTCACTAATTTATTGGATCAAGCCTGCAATTACAACATTGACAGGCACAAAACATCCTGTGCTGTAGAGCTCTACAGGAAGAGAGGAAGCTCTCATTGCACCTCACACCAGCCTACAATGTTTACACAGCGCTGGAACCTAAACAGCCTATTAGAGCATTTATAACACACAATTAATACGTTAGGCAGCTGCAGCGCTTCAGCCATGTACATCGATACTGTGTCGAAGAGCCGCACAATAAAGACTAGAATGCATGCTTCACGTTGCGCTTTGATGGCACTGAATGTGTATTTTGAATTTGTTTGGGTAAATTTCTGCAATTTGCTCTAAAAAGCAGCAATTTAGAAACAATGATTAAGCTGAACGGATGCATTTGCTGAATGAATAAGCATTCAATGAATGTTTATATTGAGTAACTTACATTTTCAACACAATATTGCTAATGATTTTATTTTTCTTCAGCCAACGAAAATAGTTCCAAATGAAACCAAAGCAGAATCAAACAACAGTTAGTGCCATTACTGAATGAATCAGTAGTTGTAAATGAATCAGTTGAGTGAATGCTTCAATGACTTACTCGTAAAGACAGTCAATTATTTTATTCCTAAACGAATCAGGACTGCAAGCTAATCTTGGTGAAAAAGGTGTCAAAGATGCAAACCCTCGTTTTTCACATACATTTAAAATGTAGACTTTCAGTTGTTTTTAGCATGAGGATACTGGGGGGAAAACCCTAGATGCTAAATGCTTCTTTTTAAACAACGTAAAACAAAATCTCTCCACTTAAGTTGTCTTAGGCAACATTCACACGGTTGTCTTTATGGAGCCAATTAAATATAACTAAAGAAGAAGAAAAACAAGAAGATTTAATAATAACATATATATAATATAATATATATATTATATAAGTAACAATGATATAATAATAACAATGTAGACAAATCAGTTGAATGAATGATTCTATGACCTGATCATAAAGTCATTGCTGTCGTAACATTGTAACCTGCAATGATCCATTGAAAACTCACCATCACTAATGCAGGCTAACAGTATGTCAGGAATGTACAAGCATAGACAAGCAGAGTGATACAAACAGTGAAGTCTCAGTGCTGTTGGACTCTTGAAATGATGCTTGTACGGTGTACATTGTAGGATATACTCAGACCTTAGTCATATGACAAAAAGGCACCATGCCAAGGACTAAAAGTCTTCAGCCAATGGATGAAATAGCATCATGCCAGACTGAATGTCAGGAGTCAGGAAAGCTTCAGATGACAGAAAAACAAAATGAGGTGTTGTCAGGTCTCATACAATCAGGCATAGGACGAAATGGCCTCAGACAAAAAGGCATCAGACATAAAGTTATTGAACATAACAGATTCGGGTACAACGAACTCAAGGCACCAATATTCACTAAAAAATATTTTCTTCGGTTAGGGGTAAAACAAAGTTGGAAATACCTTGGTAGAGGTATACTGTTAGTGAACATCCTGACGGTGCCAACGTTGCTGAGAGCGATTTTTTTAAATGAATATGTAAATATGTGCGGCGTGCTTTCCGAACAAAATCTATATAACAAAATAAGCACAAAACAAAATGGCTGTGTCCTGCAGATAATGATGTGATTACAAGCAGCATGAGTTAAAGGACATATTAGCCTGCGCCATCTAGAGTTTCATGCTAGAACTTTGTATTTAAGAAAGCATCTGATCATAGCGATGTAGATATGTTTGCAAAAGCTCTCCAATTCAGCGCTCCAGTCACATCACATTCAGGCTATTCATATAGCACTTTATTCAATAGATTGTAGGGCTGGGTGGTATGACCAAATATATAGTTACCAAGGTATAAAATATGTATTGTTAGAGATTTTGCTGTACACTTCAGAGTGATGAAATGCATGAATGATAATATAAAGAGCGGTATGTGCTTGATGTTTAAAAAGAGTTATAAGCGCAACATATCCTGAAAAGGAACTTGATGCGGTGCACACGCTGGCAGACACAAAACATAAGAACGTTTGCAGAAAACCACATCTCCCAGCATGCAATTGCAAGTTCAGTTCTCTCTCACGTTTTATTGCACTTGAACGGTCGAATGCACATGCAATTATGTCAAAATGTCCATCGTGTGGAGTACTCATGTAAACACAGTCAGTTATGTCTCATGTGAAAGTAAACAGTTGGGTATAAACTGGATGTGTATAATGGAGCCGTGTGTTTGGTCTTAAAGTGACAGCAGCCTAATATACCATACCTGCTGCTCTGTGTCATTAATGTGAATCAAATAAAAGAGAAAATAACTTACTGCTCTTGACTTTTAGCATTAATAAGAATAAATGTATTTTTATTTCATACAGTGAAAACTATGCAATATATAATTTTTTACATATGATTATTACATTTCTGTGCTAATTCTAACTACATGCTAAATAAACCCATTGTACATGAAAAACTTAATGTCTTTAATTCATATTTTTGTTATATTGTACTTGTCCTATTGTTTGAAATTTGCATCTTTTTTCTTATTTTTAATAACAGAAATGAGATAAAGTAACACAAAAAAACTATATAGTGCTATATATTATTGTGAAATATAATTTCTCATATCGCAAAATAAGAATTTGGTAAACAGTAACAATGTCGCCTTTTTGTAGGATTACAACTTCTCTTTCCCTATGAAGTTGTTAAGGCTATGTTTTTTTGTGTATACATTTCTAATTCTGTAATCTTTTATCCCATAATAATGATAATTCTTTCTTTCTTTTCACGCTCAGAAACCATGCAGACAGCACACGTACACCGAATTCAATTCTCTTCCACCTCTATTTGTGCTTTAATGGACACATATACAGAAAATAATATTAGTTAGTTCTCAGTTAATAGCCTCAAAAACATTTGATTATTCAATTTCTGTACCTAAATATTGTTAGACTTACCTGAAAAAAGCGCAGTTTATTTCAATTGTATCTTTGTTTTATTGTATTTATCTAATACTTGTAATTTGTTTATTAGTTTATTAGTTAATAATAATTTGTTTATTATTTATTATGCAGATTCACTCCCCTATAAAATGATCTTGGTAATCATTTTATGTTTTTATATATCTCTAGTCAATGTTCTTTATGTGTCTGTTATTTGAGCACTAAAAATTATAAAAAAGCAAAAACAAAAGAGAGAGAAAGAGAGAGAGAGACAGAAGAGACAGGTTGAAACCGAAGGTAAGCTGTAACCATTACCTGATATATTTTATTCTTAGTTTTATTCAAATGTTACACTGTGATAAGAGAATGCTCCGATTTTCACACCGGTCTGCAGAAAAAAAGCTACTTGCTGAAAGAAAATGTAAACAGTAGAGTAGTAAATGTCTGACAGTAGATGGCGCTTATAGAACAACAGAAATAGAGCCGCTTCCCCAGTAACCTAGGTACACAAAGCAACGCTGTGCTTATAATGACGCAGTCTAAAGGTGGGGACACATCAAACCGACGCCAACGAACTAGCTCTGATAAAAGCCGAGCCTTGTGTCGCCTCGTGTCAAGGTAAAAAAAAAAAAAAAAACTGTACTTGAACACACAGAGAGGACTACAGTCGACGATTGCCTAGCATGTGCATTTTGTACCTACGTGCAAAGCAGACAACTGTCTATGGCCCGGTCCCAAATGGCACCCTAAACATTTGCGGTCTTCCTACGAGTCCGCACTTTCACGACGTACCGCCACTTTGACTGTCGGGATGAAGTCTCTGCAAAAGTGCGCATCTAGGCGCATATATCGACCGCAAAGGGTGCACTTGCGAACACCCTTCTGAACCTAAAATTGACAAATGGGACACTCTACATTCTGGTGGACTTAACGGACACACACGTGGCAGCCATTGTAAGTCCACAAGAATGATTTGGGACAGGGCCTATTTCTCCAGATACATTTGTCTATATTCATCATTCAAAAGAGAATCCAACACTGCAGGCTGTAGATACACAAACTGTAAACAAAGCATATATATATATATATATATATATATATATATATATATATATATATATATATTGAAAATGATATATTGAATATCATTCATGCTGATCACTTTCTTTATTCCACTCGGCTCATGTTGATATTAAAATATTCGCGCAGGAACAAGATGACGTAAAATTAAAACAGCCTTCTGTCTGTACTGTCTTGACTTCTTTGCTGGCTATTTTGCAATTATTCCATTTCACTGACTTGTTCACTTAACTAAACAGCCAATTAGAGTTCTCTCTCTCACCAACAGCCCGACGCCGATTCTACAAGCCGAATCTGCGCAAAAACAAAACAAAACAAAAAAAAAAAAACCCAACAGTGTCCGAATAGAGCCAATAGTGCAGAACACACACAAAAAAACTAAGTCGGCCTACGCTTAAAAATGATGTGCCCCGGGCTTAATAGCTCCAAATATCTCTTTAGCTTCACTATAGTTTGCCTGATGCCTTTAAGTTTGAGGCATGATTCCTTTTCGTCATATGACTGAGGTCTGAGGATGTTCTAAAATGTACACCATACGCTCTGCCAATCAAATTCAAAGACAGGAACTAACTGTTCTATAATGAAGATTTTGGCATACCTCTTTTTTAGCTTGCCCCTGGATGGTTGCTGGTTCTAATTTGTTAATTTGTTTTAATAATTTATTTTCTATGCACATTTTTATCAATATCATCTTACAGTAGACTCATTATAGTGGCAGTCTCCCTGGAACAAACTAAGGGCATAATAATTGGCTCAATCAAGGGCATAACAGTGATATCCATGGGTCCTTGGTGGGATTCAAACATATAACCATTCAATTATCAGCCCAGATCTTTCACCACAATTCAACACCATGTCTGATCGCGTCAATGAGATTTTGTGTGGTAAAGTACACATTAATCAAATCATGCCAAATATATGAAAGTTACTGTATTTCCACTGTAGCTCTTTCTATAATTACCTCCTCTTTTGCCACATTTGCTCAAAAGCATCAGCCAGCTCCATGTTGCTGATCTCCTCAGAATCCTGGAACTTCAGGAAGCCGTTTCCACCATGACCTGTGAAAATGGAGTTTCAGGAAAAAGGAGGAATAATAAAAACAAAAAAACAGCCAGCAAATAGTCCGTTACTGGTCTGACCTGTCAGGTAGATGAGAATGTTGCTGCGGTCGTCTGATAGCAGACGTTTGGATCGAGGGGTGCTGGGGGGGAGACGACCTGTCAGGACTCGCAGGAAGTTCTCTACTGTAACCTGCAAAACAAAAAGAAATACCTTTAAACTAAGAAATAAAAGGCAAGCAACAAGGTTGGTTTGGGTCAAAACTTTAAGACTTTATGGATTTACAGTGACAGTGCAGGTTACACTATTATGGCGATAAGTCAATAACAATAAGTAACTGAATCATTCACTCAACTGATTCACTCAAAAACACTTGTGTATTGCTCAGAAATGTGGTTGATTCTGCTTTCACTTCGTTTTCATTAAGTTTAAAACAATTTCTTGTGCTGAAACAACTATCAGAGCTTTCAAAATCCAATATTAGTGATATTAAAGCAACTTCACCTCATATCCACGGTAATCCACCTCCACATCGTCTCCATACACATTGAGCTCCATATTCTTATGACTGAACACAGTGGCTGGTTTGGGGTTTCTATAGTTACAGGCCATATCATCAGCTAGCATCAGCACAATGTGACTGGGAAAGCAGAGCAAACACATCTAATCAGAGCCGACAGGAAGACTTTTACTGCGGCTAGAGACACAAATATCACTGCCTCATTGTGACAAAAGAGCACACATGCCACTATCTCTGGACAACACAAATTAAGCAATGAAAAAACAATGAGTAAAAGACTATATAAATAATGTGTCACCAGGAGAGAAAAAATAGTTGATATACAAGGGATTGGTCCCATTATCTTGTGGTTTAATAGGCCAGTTTACTATTTTTTAATTGTGTCTAGAGAAGACACTTTACAACACAAGTGAAGTAAATGACCTGAAGTTTACCTATCTGGAATCCCCAGTCTCTTTACGCTCCTGTATACTGACAGTGTGTTCGCCACATGCCGATAATTAAACCAGAATCTAGACGTGCAGACCTGCAAAAATCATGGAAAAGGCAGCCATTAAGAAAACATGTTGTGAAGTTGTATCTCTAATTCTATTTATATATTCGTAGGCATTGTTTTCCTTTGAAGAGCAAGAGTTCCCACTGTCTTGAAAAACATGGATATATAAAAATCCTGATTTAACATTTCTAGACCTGGAAAAGTCATCATGTAAATTAACAAAATGATGTAACCCAATGGGCATTTATATGCATTTGATGAATATACTTTTTACTAGCTAAGTTCTAAAATATTTTTTCAGGTAGAAATTGTGAATAATATTTTCAAGTGGCTTTTGCATATTGTTGTAAACAATGGGGGGCCTTGGAGTTGGAGGTTGAGAACCACTGATCTAATATGTCTCCTAAGTTGACAGTGAAAATATGAAAAGAGTTTGCTTATCATATGTTGTTGTGTCATTATGTTTCAGTGCATGTTTATAAATGAATGCATTAAAAATACTTATACATTTTCAAAAGTCAAACTTACGAGGACTGCCCAGTTGTTGGTGTGGCCACTGCTGAAAAACTCTCCAGCTTGTTTCTAATCAACAATTAGAAAAATTGCACAGTTAACGGTGTACATATGAGCAAGACTCAACATTAAGTCAATTTGAACCATTTGATTTCAATTCTGTTTCATTTGTATATTTGTACATGTTTTGTGTCTCCTTAATGCAGACTATAATTGCATTATTATTTTAATCATTGTGGGAAATGTGAAATCTTTTTAGGCAAATCCAAGAAGAAAAGAACAGCAAAATAAGGTCATACGTAGAGACTTTGTTCATTTTAGCCACAGTGTGAAAGCTTATGAAAGGCGCTGATATTATATGGTAGCAAAGTGCTAAAAGCAGAAATTGCCTCCACACTGAATGCTGGTTATATCAGAAGGTCGTGTGACATAAACCATCGTATACAGGTTTTGAACTGGTGAAGCTTTAAAACTAGTCAAAACTAAAACTAACCAAATAGTTATCACTTTATATATTAAAATATCAAACCAAATGGCATTTTAAAGATAGCACAACCAAAAGAAGTACACTGTAGCAAACTTTTTCTGTTTTTGTTACTTATTACTAAATTTAAAATAACATACTGCTGCAAACTGAATGTAATGTTTTCAGATAATAAATTGCATGCTATTTACAATTAAATGAAACTAAACATTATAAAATAAATTTATAATGAATGCAATAAGTTGGAGTGTTTTTTTTAACGAATTAAAAAGGGCTTATTCTTAATATGTAATTTCATGATTACTTCTATTGTCTTTGAAATATGGTTAGTGTATCATCAAATTAAATAACACATTTAAAGTTACATTAAATAATAATTTAAAGCTATAATCAAGCACTTTACATGTGCTTTATTATGTTAGATATCACATCAAAATAGGTTTACTTTTTTAAACAACAAAACATTATTAAAACATGATAAAACATGATGATTTATGTATGTGTGAAGTAAAAATTTCACTGGAAATTACTACTTTTTAAAAGTGTACTGAAGTGTGTTTAGAAACAGAAGTGAAAGTGCACTCTAAGTGGTCTTTTAGTTCATTAATAGGTTATCTGCATGAAGAGTTTTTAAAAATATATATATACTTCAAAGATTTTAAATGTACTACACATTCACATTTAATACAGAATTACTGTATATTGAAGCACACTTATTTTTCACAATCGAAGTACATAAGAATGGGATTTACGTTTAATATGAGGCCACTGCATGTAAAGAAAAACTAAAAATTTATTTTTTGACATTTAGATTGTAAAATATATTTTATATTGCTGCCATTTATACTGTGAAATTGATGTATTTGTGAGGGTGTAGATGTGGATGTTCGAACACATCAAATACAATGTAAGTAAGAACTGAAGACATTTGAAGATTACATATTTTGTCTTGCAAAGAGTGAATTACAACACTGACAATATATTGCAATTATTAAGTTTGACAACTAGTTCTGAAAAAAAACATACATGATATTTTACATGTGCTTATTCTTTCAAAATGTTTTACAAAAGTGCAAATCACACAGAAATGACAGACAATTGTTTGATTTGTTGTCATCTGAACATAAAATTGTGAGCAAAGATAATGACTTAAATAGTTGACTGATTAAACAAAACCAATCACCCACAGAAATGTGCTGTTTAAAACAAACAGGTTATCATAATGTAACACACAGGCTGTGTTTCAAAACCAATAAGCTGCCTACCTAGACAGTACTGTATTTTTGGCCATCATAACGCTTTCAAATGTGCTAAGCTTGTATGTGTATAATTTTATATATATTTTTTGAATTACTAATATATATATATATATATATATATATATATATATATAAATTATCGGAAATAAGAGAGATATAAAATAATAAACATTTCAAAAAGAAACCTTAATGCAGATCTGAGAATATTACTGCTGAAGGCTTCACTGCCCGTTCAATGAATCAAATTGACGCTTTACAACAGCTATGAATAAAGACACTTACCTCAACATAATTACTGTACACATGTGGTATAAAAACAAGCAAATGAATACATGCACATATTGCTATTAAATTGTAATAATCCATTTTAGTTCGTCACCAGTTTAGTGACTGGCTAGATTTGCAACGGCAACCAGGAAGCGCTTTACTTCCGGTTTGATTAAAAGTCCAATTTTCCGAAATAAAAGTCATACCTCTGCTCAGATATTTAGAAGAATTGGACGCAGGACATGAATATATAATTGTGTATTACATTTTATCAACGACGATAGAGATAATATGTTCTCTGAATGTTAATGCATATATAGTATTTTCAGTGATAAACCATTACTCTTGATAAAAAAGATGCTGTATGCTAATTAGTCAACACAGCATTCCTGTCAGTCAGTCAAAATGATATAGTTACAGGTTTGGCATTTTCACCATGTCACTGCTCTGTTGTCATAAGGATTGTTATTATAGTCTAGCCTATAAACACTGGACCCTCACTTAGAACTTTTGTCCCAGTTACCATAAATTTAAGCAGCATCCTTGGTCTCGTTTAGCTACCGTAAATAGCAGAATTAATACCAACCTTAATGTGAAAGCATCCAGCAAAAATGAAGAAATTAAAAATGTTCATCAAACTCATTTGCTCATTTTCTAAAATGTTCAGTTCACTATTTATAGACCTACCATTTGTATAACCACAATAAGCCAAATTTTATGAGCATTGCAAGAAGGATTATAAACCACACCACATTAAACTGAAACAGGCTGTTTGTTTTCTACAACAGGCTTCATTTTCTTCATCACTTCAGGCCAGAGCAACAGCTCATCTCATCTCACATGACGGATGCTTGAGAATTCCACCTTACACGATTTACACAATAATATATTTCTAGGACCTATTTATCAGCAGGCGCTGGAACACTGACAATGGATTAAGAGATTGTAGGACAGATGGAGGCTAAAAATGTTAAAATCCATCATGGAACATTTGGTGCCTGTGTGACACTTACTGTGAAAACTATGTCAGTGTTACTATATCGGTTACTTGCATATTAATAATATATGACTTTATTAGTCCCATTGATGAAATTTGAAACACACCAACATGTGATTCATTAAATTCATTGTTGTCCTCTGCAGTGGGCATGTTTTGTTGATGTGTCATCATTTTACATGCCATTGAGTTTAGGAAAATTAGGAAAGTTATTCATTAAGACATTATTCTGATATTTTCTGTTGGGCTGTCAAAAATTGTAATAATAATAATAATAATATTAATAATAATAATAATAATAATAATAATAATAGCCTTCCAGTAGAATAAAATAAATAAAAGGCTAAAATTCTTTGGCATTAGCAGTTTGTCAAAATTAATATTAATTCACAATGAGCAGTGGAGTCAAATAATTAGTTTTAAAACAGTAATATCTGAAATATTTGTCAAACTAAAGCAAGTGTGGTCTAAACAACGTGCAGGAAACCATCTTGTTGTCATGTGACATTAATACCATTAACCTGGAAATGCTATCATATAAACAAGAACATCCACCTCATGATAAAAAAAACAAAAACATAATTTATATTTTATTAAAATATATAATAGATAATATAATATATAATTGATAAATATTAAAATATTGTGCACTGCGTATAATAGGCCCTATTTAAAATATGAATGAACTATTAATTATTTCTTAATACAACATATATTAAAAATACAGTAGCCTATATGCTTAAAAATGTGTTAAAACATTATGTGCACACGCAATTCAAGACGTAGGCCTATTCAAACTACATTAAATAGGCCTACTGAAACTTTTTAAGTGTTTTTTACACGAAACATCTCTCGCTAACATGCTCTAATTCCCTCCTGTGAACTCCAGAGACGCGCATCTGTCGTCAGGACGCGCGCATCAGCTGGCCAAACACGAGTCACTCCATAAGCGCGCGGGCAGCGTGCAGGTGTAACGCGTTGTGTCGGCGGTTTCAAACACTGACGTGAGATAGGCTACTAAGAGCGAGACTAAAGGAGAGGTTGGATAAGCATGTAACATGCACAACGATTTACTGAGAGCGAAGCTGTCTTTGTCCATCTAGCTTATCACTTAGAGAATGCGTTGAGATCGCAACAACATCACGGATTTGTGAACCCGCAGCAGAATACATTCTACAATCAACTCAACAGGATCGATAGTTTTCCCGAACCAGATATGAACACCAACGATGCAAAGGAATATCTCTCCAGAAGAGAGATACCTCAGCTTTTTGAGGTGAGCGTTTGAGTGTGAACTTTTGTTGAGCTGAAGGTGTTTCCACATCATACGAATAAAAATAACATGAAGAAGTTACTAGCATCGGGATGCTTGACTGCTGGGACTGAAATATTGAAAATAATACTGACTGTACTGAAATATTGAAAAGCGTATATTGTTGACTCGATATTAAAAAGGTCATATAAAGTTGATGATTCATAATTAAAATGTAGTGATTCATTTAAAGCTGTGCATGCTGCAAATAATGTAAACTGAGTGTTGCATTAGATTAGATATGCGATATAAATTAGAGATGGTTATTTACGCCCTTATTTGCTAGTGTGTTTGCGTTTTTACGCACAAAGCTGCCGATCGTGTCTGAAACTAAGCGAGTCAACATCGCAGATTGTCCTTCGTTGTTTATTGTGGTAGGCGTGCAGTTAGAAGCCTACACATGCTTGTCAAAGTCAATTCATATAGAAATTATAATCGGCTTATTTAATCACTGGTTTCAACGGAGTTTTACAGTGACCGATTATTGTTTACTATTGTTTTGAGAACAAAAGGATAATTCCGAGTCAATGGTTAGTGCTTATTTATGTCCTCTTGCTTCGAGAGTTTGGTCTAACTTGGTTTGGAATATTCTGGCCATATATGAAAATGATGATGATGATGATTTGCATTGGGGTATTTCAAATGTATAGGAAGGCATGTATTTAAGGAGCTGCCACTCTTAACACTGTCCTTTTCATCATTTTTGCATGTACTAGTTCATTTTAAATGGTCCTGCGGTGTAAC